>CM063597.1:15440717-16161387 GCA_032356905.1 Salix exigua
TTCAGAAGGAGTAAAATAATTCAATTATTTATAATATTTACAAAAAATAATTTACAAATAATAGAATCGAGCGGGTTTTAAAAATTATTGAAAAACTTAAGTAGAAAAAAATCACTTGCTGGTTGTAAAATTAAAGAAAAAATTAATTTAAATGGGTCAGTTTATTCAACCAAAGTATGTGAAAAATAATTTAAATCAAGCTTATTCAATTTTAATAAATGTAAAATCAAATCATATTACTAATTTGAATGCAAGTATTATATTTATTTATACTATTTAAAAAATCATATTATTAATTTAATTTTTTTAAATAATTTTTTTCTTTGGAGAGAGGTATAATATACACGTGTTGCAATTGTAGGTGTACTACGAGCTTGTATCTTTGTCAGGGTCGAGAACCTACAAGACAATAAAGTCTATAAAATATTATAACTGAATTATTCCTGGTTACCAATGTCCGGACCGGATAAGAAGACAAACACGAAGGGAAGGTTTAGATACATGCTCGTGCTAGTTTTCCTCCGTGACCGAGAGATTCGAGAATAAGTTCCCGCTTGCGTCGCGGTGCATTAATGAGGAAACAATTATCTGACTAATCAAATAATTTGTATTTCTACATCGAAATTATATATATAATTATATTTATATCTAATTTTTATAAAATATGATGATTTGCAAAAAATTATCTTATTATATTTTTAACCAAATACGATTTTTCTCGAACTTGTTCTCTTGATTTGTCCGCATATATAAAACTATGATGTCACGAGAAGTAGCCAGATAGTACAGTAAGCGGTAAGTGCTGTTTGGATCACCTTTTCAACCGGTTTTTCTAAAAAGTTTATTTTTTTTATTTTAAATAAATATATTTTAATATTTTTAGATTATTTTGATACATCAAAAATATATTTAAAAATATATTATTTTAATTTATTTTGATATGAAAATTAATTTAAAAAACTACACCAACATCTCTCTCGTATCCAGGCTATTCTTGCAGGAATTGTACTAGCCTACTAGGAGAAAAAAAAATTGCCCTCTTGCCTCGGAAGATTCTCTGGCATAAACTTTTTTATGGAAGAAGAAAAAAAGTATATGCTAGAGAATCTTTGGAGGCAAGAGGGCAACTTTTTTTTAAAATGATGTTTTTTAACAAATAAAAAAACATTATTGTATAGTTTAAGGAAAGAAATAATAACAAATAAAAAACATCATTCTTCTCTAGTATCGAGCTGCCATGATAAAATTGTAAGAATATTTTTTAAAAATAACCTTGTTGATATTAATATAAAAAACATCATTCACCGCAATAAAATTTAGTCCTCAAAATAAATCTTTGTGTCTCTTTTTGTTTATTAAGGAAAATATGTAATCACAATTAAATTAGATAGAATACAATGGACCAAAACAGTTTATACTTGAGTTCGAAAAAAGAAAAAAAATCAAACGTTTTCTACACGGTTTAATCTAAAAGTTTTTACATGTATACTTTTGCCATGATATCATAAAATTATCATGTGAGACGTCGAAGGCGCATACACAACGTTTAAAACATGATTATATCATCCACTAAACACATGCACCATGATTAAAAATATCATTGGATAAGCCCGGTATCAATGTCAGTCAGCATGAGCCATCTTTGTTTATTGTTTTACTTGGAGTTGAGAAGTTGACTGGGATTGTGGCGTGATCCTTCTAAAGATACCGCCAAACAGGTCCTTATCTTCTTCATGGCCATGGTTGCCATCAAAAGTTCCGTCTCGATTTGATCTCTTTTTCCAAGACAGCAGGGGACATCACAGGCACAGCACGTACGAAAAAAGCTCCCAGCGTCACGGGATAACGCTGCCACGAGGCGTGAATAGGTGCATTTTCTCATTCAACCGAGAGTGGCGAGTCACGAGCTTATGATGCTATTTTCGCTCTTTTGATCCGCCCCATCCTCCTCCTTTGTAGACGGGGAGGGTGCGGTGCACCCACGATCTCCAGAAATTTTACCACAAGTCCTCCTCCTATTTTTCTTATCCCATGCGTCAACAATTTTGATACATAATTTAAGCAACAATTTTGATACGTAATTTATTTTTTAAAAAAATATTTTTAATATCAAAACATCAAAATAATATAAAAAATAAAAATATTTTCTTAAAACACAATACCGAATATCCTTGAAATATATAGCATAGGATAATACTTGTTTTTCTGGCTTGTTCCATGCCAATTTTTTTTTTTCGAGGGGTGGAAGTGTCAAGTTAGTCCCTGGCTCGATCAAGCAAAAATTCATAAATTCACAAATTTTGATTAAACTCTCTTTTCATGGAGTTGATCTTCTCGAGTGACAAGTTTTAACTCTTGTACTGATACAAATAAAAAGATTTTTGCATCTATAGTTTTTTATTTCTACATCACCCTTGTAATTCTGATAACATGATTACATAATCCTAATTCCAGGTCGACATTTATTTTTTAAATAGAATAAAATAAAATGATACCATGTTATGTTATGTGTTATATATATATATATATTAAAAAAAACAAGCTTAAAGGTTGAGTCTTGATCTGGTTAATCCTAACTTGATCAACCTAACGTGTTAATTTAGATTTTAATGCGAACAGCCAAATTTTTATATGTTCATATATTATTTATAAATTATATCCTTTTATTATCCAGATCATGTTAAATCCCAAATCAATTAGTCAGGTCAATTTTAGTTTTAGAACTAGTATCAAAATACTGATATTTTAAAATTCAAAAAAATATATTTGATCATCTGTGTGTGTGTATATATATATATATATATATATATTTATAGATGTATAAATATACATACATGCGTACACATATATATGATTTTGTCCCGATAAACTAAACAATTTAATCCATATTAATTTTTGGTTTGGTGAAGCTGTGGGTCATTTGGTTTTTAGATTTTCCAAAATTAAGACCGTGGATATACACAATCAGGAGAAAAATAGAACATTTTAGTCATTTGAGTGGAAAAAAAAATGCTGAGGAGGCTGAGCCCATGTGAAAATTCCCCAAACAAAAACAAAACAAAAGTGGTATTCCAGTAATATCACTGATCCCTATGATATCACCACGATCAATTCCCAAAGCAACCTTCCCTGGTTCCCATAACATAAAAAATTAACTATTCCATCACCCCCCCCCTCTCTCTCTCACCGCAGCTCCTTCCACTTCCTTCTCACCATGTCCTCCGCCGCTCGTCTTCGCCGAGTATGCGCTGCTGCTCTGGCCACCGCTACTGTTGCCTCTGTTGGCGGCTCCATCATCCTATCACCAAACATCTCCTCCAACGACCGCGGCTCTGGACCCGTGCTCGAAGCCTTGAGGAGCAAAATCAATGATCCGTACGCTAACGTTCCGTCGCGAGCAGTTCAAGAGTCAGCTTTGATCGGAGCTAGTCAAGCCAATCCTCTTGACATTCTCGTCGTCGGTGGTGGCGCCACCGGGTGCGGTGTCGCTTTGGATGCCGTGACTCGTGGACTTCGTGTTGGCCTTGTTGAACGCGAGGATTTCTCTTCTGGCACATCTTCAAGGTCCACCAAGCTAATTCATGGCGGTAATAAGACTCTCTATGCATTTGTTTGCTTATAATTTAATTTATTTAAATTAATTCATATTTTTATTTGACTTTTCATGTTTTTGTGCACTGTTTTGTGTATTTTTATTTTTAAGTGCTTGCTTGATTTTTTGTGATTATACTTTTATTTTCTATTTAGCTATTTTTATATTTTTTCACTTGATTTTTTTTGTTCAGGAGTTCGTTACTTGGAGAAAGCTGTATTTAATCTCGACTATGGGCAATTGAAATTAGTCTTCCATGCGCTCGAGGAGCGCAAACAGGTTATCGAGAATGCACCTCACCTGTGCCATGCTCTGCCATGTATGACGCCCTGTTTTGATTGGTTTGAGGTGGTGTATTTCTGGGCTGGCTTGAAAATGTATGATCTGGTCGCTGGAGCGCGGTTGTTACATTTGTCCAGATATTATTCTGCTAAAGAGTCTATTGAGTTGTTCCCTACTCTTGCGAAGAAGGGAAATAATAGGAATTTGAGGGGAACTGTGGTGTATTATGATGGTCAAATGAATGATTCACGACTCAATGTTGGTTTGGCCTGCAGTGCTGCATTGGCTGGAGCGGCAGTGCTCAACCATGCGGAAGTCATTTCATTTCTGAAAGATGAGGCTACCGGGCGAATAATCGGTGCAAAGATTCGGGACAATTTTTCAGGTACGACAAGCATCCTTTTATTGCACCTGTATTAGCTGGGCAATTTCACCCTGTTTTAATCATTTCAAGATGGAAGCATGCAATTGCTGTCTGATTATTCGTCTGTCCGTCCTCTTTCCCACCATCTTAAATGAGTTTAAAATATACTAATGGAAAGATTACGAGATTGAAGATGTGTTGAATGCCTGCAGACTACGATCTTTGATATTACAGCTTGCTAGCACATTTGCAAGCATTTGACTGGCAACCATGTTAACATTGTAATTTTTAATTGACTGACTGATCCTTCTTCAAATACTGGTGCATGGAAATCACTTGTGTACCAACTATCTCCAATTACCCCTTCCATATGTTTCATCTTCTAAATACTTGAGGAATAGAGCATACCTAAGCATACAAATTTCTATTTGCCTGCAAACTTGTGCATTTTCTCACTTGTTTTTCTTTCCTCAAGTCGACCAAGTTTATATATTGGCAGAGCAACAACATTGACTGTATGGTTATTGATTAATATTTTCTATCATACTATATCAGGCAAAGTGTTTGAAACCTATGCAAAAGTTGTTGTAAATGCGGCTGGGCCATTTTGTGACTCTGTAAGGAAATTAGCTGACAAAGAGGCACCAAGTATGATCTGTCCTAGCAGCGGTGTGCATATCGTTCTTCCTGATTATTATTCTCCTGATGGAATGGGCTTGATTGTTCCCAAAACAAAGGATGGTCGTGTTGTTTTCATGCTGCCATGGTTGGGAAGAACAATTGCTGGCACAACAGATTCCAACACTGTCATCACTCCACTTCCAGAACCACACGAGGATGAGATTCAGTTTATACTTGATGCGATTTCTGATTACCTTAGTGTTAAGGTATGTGATTTCACCAATAAGCTCTTCTATTTTGCATGCCACTGGAAATATTTTCTGGAACTAATTAATCTAGTTGTACCATTTGCTAACCTTTATCGAGCAAGGATATGTCCTAGATGGTCAAACCGACTACTTTACCTGCTTTGGGTCATGCTCACTAGTGAGGCCTGGGCAGTTTTGACAACTGTGGCCTTTGCTCTAGAATAAACTATGGCAAAACGCAGGTTTTGATAGATTAATAAATTGGATGGCAGAGATTATTGTTGCTAAGTTTGCATGGGGTTAGGATTTAACCTTAATGGAGAAGCCTATATGAATCCAAAGGGTATGTAAACTTAGTGCTGAGTCTAGTCCTCTTCTTTGTATGTGTTGAGTTTTCTTTTGGATATTTTAGTAACAGTGGACAAATATAGGTACGGCGCACAGATGTTCTTTCAGCTTGGAGTGGCATTCGCCCACTGGCTGTCGATCCATCAGCAAAGAGCACCGAGAGCATCTCTAGAGATCATGTTGTATGCGAAGATTATCCAGGCTTGGTAACAATCACTGGTGGCAAATGGACCACTTACCGAAGGTAATTTTTTGTTTGTTTGAGAAGCAATTGTCAAGCTAACTAAATGATTGGAGAGGTGCTGTATCTGGAAAGAATTATGATAGACTTTGAGGTTTTGTATTTTGTGATAGCAATAGGTGGTATCTGATCTAGCAAATTCTTACCTGTTGACTGGATCATTAACATTAGCAATTATTTTAAGAAAACATCTTGACGTGAATAACATCATCGATTATTAGCTAAGTTCATAGAGTTCTAGTTCTGTATTTTCACCATCTTACCACCCTCCCCTTTCCACTCCTTTCTTTTATTACTTTATTTTGCTCTTCTTTTTTTTTTTGGTTATTTGGCTCCAAATTCTGTGCTTACTGGAATTTGTTTCAGCATGGCAGAAGATGCTGTTGATGCAGCTGTTAAGTCTGGCAAGTTAAGTCCAGCAAATGGAAGTGTAACTCACAGTCTAAGGCTGATGGGTGGAGATGGATGGGAACCTTCATATTTTACTGTTATTGCTCAACAATATGTACGCATGAAGAGGTCATATGGTGGAGAAGTTGTCCCTGCAATAATGGACACTGCTGCATCTAAGCACTTATCTCATGCATATGGTACATTGGCAGAACGAGTAGCTGCTATAGCTCAGGTTCGCTGTATCTTTCAAAATTTGATATATATGATGCATGCATGCATTGCCCCGGGTTTATTGGTTATCTATGCCGCGCTTTGAATTTACACATTTGTGCTACTATAACGTACCTGTTTTTATTGAAAACTAAGTTGTGGTTCTTATAACTACCTTTAACAATTCATCTCCCTATCAGAATGAAGGTCTGGGGAAGAGGCTTGCCCATGGATACCCTATTATGGAAGCCGAGGTTGCTTATTGTGCCCGGAATGAGTACTGTGAATCAGCTGTTGATTTCATTGCTAGAAGATCACGGCTTGCTTTCTTGGACACTGATGCTGCTGGACGGGCCTTGCCACGCATCATCGAGATACTGGCTGCTGAACACAGCTGGGACAAGTCAAGGAAGGCACAAGAATTACAGAAGGCAAAAGAATTTTTGGAAACTTTTAAATCTTCTAAAAATGCTCATTTACATGATGGGAAACACTGATGGTAAGTTCAAATCATTTTTTACTCGCTACTTGTGTCAATTCTTCTCGATTCTATAGTTACCCTGTTGTTTTTATGTTTTAAGGTCGCAACTCCCCTGAGCTGGGTTTTAAGGAGCTCATTTTCTTTTGGTATACAAAATTCGCCCCAACTTTCCTTGCCTACAGATAGACGAGGTTTTGATTTCTTTACCTGGCAGATTTGCTAAAACAAGTCGTTCAATATCCCACATGCATTCTGAAGGAGACTTGCTGCCATTTAGCTTTTCAAGTACAGTTATCTTCGAAAATAATGTCCGGCCTTCTTGAGCGGAAGTGTATTGAATGAATTGGTAATGGTGAATATGTTTATAATTGGTCGAAATTGGTGACCTGACTAATCAACCACAATAAATGGTTGTGATTTTTTTTAAGCTTAATAAATTTCCCGTTTCCAGTTTCTCTGCATTTTTTGCCTGCCTGCGTTTGTCTGGAGCTGCCCAATGGGACTTTGAATAATGATTCTAGGTTCAAAATTTCTTTCTTTGTTTAAAATCAGTTTTGTTTTTTAATCAGTGCCATTGTAGTATATTGCGTGCATCGATGAAAAAAATATTTTAATTTTAGAGATGGGTACTCTACAACTATGAGAAGGTGTGTTACAGAGTGATCGCGAGCAATCTCCGTCCATGCATTGGACCTTGATATATGATACGGGACAGTTTGGTTTCACGCGTGCCATTTGGTGCGTACAAGATTTCTGTTCTCCTTTTTCATTAACATGGACATCCTAAACTTCATTTTCTTTTTGTGGCTGTACAGAATATATCGATATTGTTTTTAATAATATTTTTTTATTTTTAAAAATATCTTTTTTTATATTAGTATATAAAAATATCTAAAAACACTAAATATTTTTAATTTAAAATAAAAAATAATTTTTTATTTTTTTTTAAAGTACTTTTGAAACGCTTAATTCAAACCATGTCACCATTTTTATTTTTGAGAATAAACAAGACCAACTAATTTTGCAACAACTTAGCTAGCTAGCATAAAAAATAATAAATGTTTTAAAAATAATTCTCCAAATACATTGAGGAAAAGTTAAAATAGCTCATAAGTTATGATAAATGGATCTATTTTCATGCTATCATCTTGAATCTAAATTTGAAAGGAAAATGCGAGAGAATTTTCATGAAAAATTTAAATGAAGCGACGTGAGGGAATTTAACAGACCAACAATTGGTCACTCGAGGAGAATACCCTAACCTTGGAGAGAAGAAGAAGAAGAAGAACAAAAGCAAGAAAGAAAGACATTGGCCCTGTTTGGCCAAGCGGCGGAAGCATTGTTTGGCCAAGCAGTGAAACGCTGTTTGGCCAAAATTCAAAAATTTTTTATTTTTTTTTACATTTAAAATGAAATTTTTTTAGTTCGTTTAGATCATTTTGATGTACTGATTTCAAAAATGATTTTTAAAAAATAAAAAAATATTATCTTGACATTTTTCGGCACGAAAAAAACTTTGAAAGCTACACTGCCACACTCCCAAACAAGCGCATTGTTAAGGCTGAGGGTAAAGCCTAGACCATCACCAACCCAACCCAAAACACACAAAATCTCAACGCTAAGCTAAACCCCGCCAGACATTGTTTTCCATCGGTGAAGGAACAGTCATTGACAGTGTCCATAGCACCCCAGACTCTGTGGAGTTGTTACCATAAGAACCAGATATTAAGACCTCGTCTTTGTATTATGGTTTTCTCTCTCTTTTGAGTCAGCTAGAATTATTTTCATAATTTATAGTACTGCATCTTTTTCGACATGGTGAAACAGTTTCGTGCTTTTCTAAGAAGTGCATAAATGATAATTGTTTTGGGATTACAATGAGATGGATAAGATAAAAAAATCTTGTAATTTGATACTTGCTGAGGAAAGAAAAAAATGGGGAAAAAAGGCTGTTAATGCCAGTGTAATGGATTGGTTTCTTATGGTTGTGATGTGATGTCAAATATTTTTGCTCAGTGACCATTTTCTTTCAGTATGTACAACACCGCGAGTTTCTTTCTGATTTTGAGGTTTTGCTTTGTTTAATTTGATTTCATCTCGGTTGATTATGACACATAAATGCTAACAACCATTTACTTTTGTTGCAGGTTCATAAGGGAGGAGCCATGAGATTCAAGTAGTGAAAATTGCTGGGCTTGAGGTTGGTTTTAGTTTTTGATGACACCCTTATTACATTGAGAAAAAACACACATACAAACACTGTATCATCAGCATTGGTATCTGTGTCCTAAATCAATCATATCCTGTGAGTTGGTAAAGTAGTGATATATGCATGCAGATTTATATGTTAAACATTTGTCTTTCTTACCTGTATGCTTTTATCTTAAAAATTCACTAGAGACAATGTCAGTAAACACTTTTGTTGCACTCTTCCTATGTTGACTATTAATAGCCCTTCATGCTTGTCTTGTTTATGATATGATCACTGCTCATTGTGTTTACATCAGATATTTCTCCAGTTTTTTTTTTCAGATTCATGCATTGAAGCGCACCCACATTGGTGGTTTCAGGCTCCCATCAGACCTCGGGTAATTGCCTCTGATATTTTTCTGTTTTCGAGAACATTTCAAGATTCTCTCTCATCTTCATTACTCAAATCAAAGTTTTCATTTTGCTAAAAGCCGAGGAAAGAAAAACAGAGCCTGACTCCCTTGTTAGTTGCAGTAACTTTAGCAGACTCAATGTAGATATGGGGAGCCTAGAAAGAGAATTTAGAATTATACATATGATACTTACTAAATAGATGTTTTGTATAAATGGTGGGTGCCAGCCCCAAAATCACTCTCCTCCCCTAGGAAAAGGGCTCACCAGTGTTGCTCATGGTGATTGAAGGAACATGCATTATTTTTTTAAAATAGATTGCCTTTGGCTGGTGAATTATCTTGTAGTATTCAACTTTAGTTCAGCTGAAAGCTCTTATTTTTGCGTTATTTTAATGATTCAGGTTTGGAAGCATGATGACCTAAAACAAACTGAGCCACAGACTCTGGGATGGAAATGTTGAGAGCAGTTGCTGTGCAATGGCTAGAGTTTTACTTTCTCTCCCTGGAAGTAAACTTCAAAATCAGATGGAAGCTTCAAGGTTTTAACTTTCAAGAGCAGCCTATGCTTTTTGAATCCCATTACATTGTTGGGTGGCATTATGATTTATGAACTGGACTGGCCCTTAAATTGAAAAGGGTTTGATTTATACCACTGCCAGAAGAAGCAGGCGAACTATGTTGGGGAAGTTGCTTTACTAGTATTTAAATGGAAATCCATCCATTCAACTCTGGAAATATCTTGGTCGCAAGGAGCATCTGTCTGCATATGATGGAGATGTAAATGTGAGTGAAGAGCCTACATTTTTTTTTCATGAATCAAAATATTTACTTGTCATATAGATCAAAGATAAGGAGATTTCATGACCAATTTTGATTCCTTAGTTGAACTGGCATTGTTACCACTGTGTAGTTTTTAGTAGATCCCATCTATAGGTACTTGCTATCAAGGCCATTCAGATGGGTAAAAAGCAGCCTAGGACAGCTAAGGTGGACACGACTGTAGGCTGTTGTTCATCTAGTTGCGCATCCCGTGCTAGGTTTCATTTCTTAACTACAAGGCCCACCCTGCAGCTCCTGTTGTAATTCTCCTGTCTATTCTTTTCAATTGTTTTACGTACAGCCTAGCCCGATGAGCTCGTGTGCTTGCATGTGCTTAATAGTTTTGGCGTCCAATTGTAGGGTCTCACCTCTATTGATCCATAGATAAATTCTCTTGCTTCGGTCTGTTGATTGATTACATTTTGTTTTCACTCTTAAAAATACCATATTTTGTACAAGGCACGGCATCGTATTATGGTTTTGCAAGACGATGTATCCTGTCCTGAATTAAAAAAAGAAGGTGAGCATGCACCTTGAGGCGTTGGCTGGATAGTGAGCGAGTGAGTTTGCAATCCTTGATCCAAATTATCATTTCATATTTGATCTCGAGGAGACACTGTGAAGGGCTAATCTCTACAAGCGAGAATGGCTCCGACAGTAAACAAGAATTTTAAAAAAGGGAGAATGGTTCGTAGCGAAAGAGATTAGAAAATGGGCCCAATGCAGGGCTCCACTAACTTCTGACATCAAACAAGACATGCAAGATTCAGAAGATCAACTGAAATACAGGCAAGGAACCGAAGTCAAATGTTTACAGCAATGCTTTTAAATTCATAAAATTTGGATTTTCGTGCTTCCATGTTTGTATTTGTTGAATCCCACAAAGGATTTTATAAGAGTTTGGAGAGGTCGCTTTCCACTTCGCTTTCCAGCTTGCACCTGGTGTCAAACTTTTTTTATGCCGGCCAAAAGGGATAAAACAAAAAATACAGGAAACCAAGATAGAAAAAGCTGTTGATTCATTTATTTTGACAGTTGCATTTGGTCGTTGTTGTCACTTGTCAGTAATCTATTAAAATAGTACAGGAAAGGCTTAGCTTCAACACTTGGAGCATGGGGAGATGGTTAAACTGGGCCTGTGACAACAATTAAATCAACACAGAAAACAAAATTAAACCTTCCACGATAATGATTTGATCACAGTTAATGGCAGTACATTAAGGATAAGAGTTCGTAAAATAAAATAATTCATAATTACTTTAAAATAAATTTTAACCATCTTTTATACATGGACTCTTTAACATCTGGTAACATGACATGATTATATCTTGTTAGTGTTTCACGATAAGGAGAGAGAGAGAGAGAGAGAGTTTTGAGGAATAAATAGAAAATATATATAAAACCATGTTTCTTATATCATTATTATTTACATCTTTTTTATTTTAAAACACTAACCAAACAAAATTTTAAAAATGCAATTTCTATTATAAAATAAATTTATTGTTATCTAGGATATAAAAAGCTTTTCAAAAATCTCCATTCCCGCATAAGAAACACAATATCTCTCAAACACTCGAGAATTTGAGACTATTTGACATATTGAATACAATACTTGCTTGCACTCTGAAACTCCAAGCCAAAAGAAGCTCAGCAATCCCTGTATCAAAAGGGTCCCTCAGATTAGATCCTTAAACTAAATTAATCACTTCTTGTCTGGATTACTCTGAAGTGGTCAGCTTTTATAAAAATAATGAGGTGGCATCTTTTTGAAAGCTCAGGTGCCTGAACATGGCGAAGAAGACAAAGCTTTAGGCTGCGGGCTTGTAAGCAAGGTGGCAAGTAGCATTTATTATGTGGATCTGGCATTGATATTACAGAAGAATCAAAACGGGTCAGTAAATAATCACATTTATTATTATTTATCATTACAGGAATATGAAAATGCTCAGTCCAGAAATCTAGAGGAGGATTTTGTGTGTTATTAATTGAGATATCTAATGTTAGAGCTCAATCAGTGCCGACAACTTGGCACCAACAGTTCCTTCAAATTATTTTCTGGTACCATCCATCTTTGATTTGTTGTCCTATATTGGTATCGTGTGTCCCACAACATAATGCAAGGACTACAGGGAGCAGCTGGTCGATGATTTGGGACACAACATGTTCTGCTGGACAACACTCACAAATCACAATGTCATCTGCATAAACAATAACTCGTTACTAAAACGACCGACTTTCTATTTGTTCTAGCATTTGTGAAAAAAAGTTGATTTCTTTTATATATTTTAAAAATATTTTGATGTAATAATATGAATAATAAATTATTTAAAAAATAATTATTGCCGCAATACCAAACATTTTTAAAATGTAATACAGGGAATGAAATTATCCTATTTGTGACGATGAAACTGCCATGAAAACCTCTTTGTGTTGGTGAAAAGAAATATAACTATGAGACTATTTGAGACTGTGATTGAGTTTGATTTTTAAAGTGTTTTTAATTTAAAATAAAAAAAAATTTAAAAAATTTTCTCTAGTATTTTTCAATCTCAATGCAAAACAGGAAGTGTCTCTCGCACGACGACGGCTTCATCAACTTGGAGCTCCGTCTTTCATTATTGTATTAACCATAATAGTTCTCACATGAGATTCATAGGAATGGAATAGATACTGAGATTATAACAAATGATGTAGATTTGTGGATTTAGATATCCATTTTAAAAGCAAACTGCCGATTTTAGCATATCTAATTGTTAAAATAAATACAACATTAAATATCTGTTATCTAAAAAATATCAATTAATATACCTCACAGTGATATTAAAATTATAGCTATAATATCCCATTCCAATATGGATTAATTCAATATTTTATTGATCGAAACAACTTTATTGTAGTTTTTTTAATAAAATGTTTTTTTATAAATAAAACATGTTACAAATATTATTAGATTATCCTATTGAGCACAAGTTTCATAAATTTTGAGGAATTATGATCTGTACAACATGTCTCGAGTTCTAGTTAAAATATATATTTTTTATAAAAACTTAAAACAATCAAGATTTTTTTTTTTTGAAATAAAACTTTCTCACGTGCAAAAACAAAGTTTCATAATCAGGGATGGAGTAGAAGACACAGCAGCAGAACAGATATGTGCTCTGCATTTGATTTCAGTTGAAACATCAAAAAAATAACTCAAGATGGATGGAGACAATCTAGATCATGGAAAAGCACACTTCATGTGTCAATTGTTTTCAGAAAAAAGATCGTAGAGGATTGATGTAGCATTTATTGGGTAATAAAAACCAAACTTCCTGTAATGAAAGGGAATCCATGCAGTAAGGTCACCATCCTTTTGCAAACGGAGTCATCCCCTACTGATTGGAATGATCCCCTAGTGATTGGAATGACTTGTTTCTTTACTCTCAACCAGGATTCAAGTCTCACTATACATGTTTGTTACTCTTGCGATGTCTTATATATTCACTGAGTTTGTAGGATGTTCAATAAGTCTGAGAATTAGTTCTGATGCGCATATACATCTCTATTATAAAAAAAAGTCACCATCATTTTTTTTTTTGAAATTCAAAAAATCTTATATTATATCCACAACCTCTCTCTCTCAAGGCTAAATCTAATTTAATCCCTTTCACGAGGCCCACTAATCCCAAACACCGACGTCAAGTCGTCAACTACATTCAATAACACCACCACCACGACGCGCGGGAAGGAAACCGAACCATTCACACACACAAAACGCACCTCTCCCTCCCTCTCTCTCATCGTGCTGCCCTCAAACTTTTACTCTAGAAAATAAAATAAAAGGAAAAAAGAAATCTCCATAAACAGAGAAAACGGTTTCTTTCTTTAAAACTCTTATGTTCTCTAATGGAAACGGTTTGCCATTGACATTCAAATAATAATAATGGCTTCCAATTCAGCGGTGAGAGTCTCAAGCAGAGGAGCAGAGAGGCAACTGCTACAAACTCAAATTAATCCTCTCAATGGATCTTCTTCTTCTTCTTCGAGTTCCAGAAATGGAAATTCACAACAAAATAACAGTAGCAGTAACAGCAACAGCAGCCATTCTGCTGTTCGCTCTAAGGCTCCTCCTCCTCCTGCTGTTTTGAGACGCTCTGTTACTCCTTCCCGCTCTCACTCTTTCGACTTCGAAAACGGTCTCTCTTTTTCTCCTTTTGTTTCGTTTCTTTGCTTAATTTTGTTATTTTGGAAGAAAAAGAAAATTTAAAAACTGCATAGAAACCGATTTTTACAATTCTAGATATTTGATTGATTATATCAAGCTAGCTATTTTTTTTAAATAAAGAAGTTAAATTAGCAAGAATATTTTTTTTCTCTAGAAATTGATGATTATAATATTTATTTATATATTTGTGTGAGTGGCTAATGACAGATCATGGAAGAGTGAGAGTAGCTGTTAGGTCACGGCCAAGGAATGCAGAAGAACTCATCTCAGACGCTGATTTTAATGATTGCGTTGAATTATATCCCGAGGTTAACTTTTTTTCCTCTTCTTTTTCCTAATGTCGTATGTGCTGAAAAGCCTATGGTTAACTTGTTTTTATTTTATTTATTTTTGAAATTAGAACTCATATGTGTGCTATGCAGCTGAAGAGGTTGAAATTGAAGAAAAACAATTGGAGTTCTGAATCTTATAGATTCGACGAGGTTTTCACAGAAACTGCTTCTCAAAAAAGAGTTTACGAAGTCGTTGCAAAGCCTGTTGTAGAGGTAATTAACTCACATTGGTTAGCGTTTATGTAATATGCGTTCAGACTGGTTTTGGTAGAAATTGAAGTGATTGTATGGTTTGGATGGCTTGTTGATCATAGACTGGAAATTTTTTGATATACTTTTTGCAGAGTGTATTGAGTGGGTATAATGGGACGGTTATGGCTTACGGCCAAACAGGTACTGGAAAAACTTATACTGTTGGAAAACTAGGTAAAGATGATGCATCGGAGCGTGGTATTATGGTTAGAGCTCTGGAGGACATATTTGCTAGTACAACACCTGGTTCTGATATTCTGGAGGTTTCCTATTTGCAGGTATTCAAATGTTTACATTGCACTAGGCTTTACTGGGGTTGTATATGTGGATGTCAAGTTGTCAACCCATGTGAAATGAAGAAATGAGCATATGGTGACCTAGAACATTTTCATGTCTTGTTATATCAAGAGGTTGTGATAATAAGACGGTAGCATGTGGAAACCTGTTTTGATTATTCAATTAAAGAAGTACGGCAATGGCACTGTCCTTCCCTGGATGGGACCATCGCATTGATGGTTTTAAGTTCCAATCAAGTCATTTGATTGTATCTGATGGGAATGACTCTTTTAATTGATATTTATAGCTAAAACCAGTGCTTATTCTAGATTTTATTTTTGTTGTCATGCTTTAGTTGCGTGGAGATATTCATGCTAGTTTTAAGACGGATGTTTTCTGTTTGATTCTCACTTTATGTTGCTGCTCTAGTTGTATATGGAGTCTATACAAGACTTGCTTGCACCAGAAAAGATTAACATCCCTATTAATGAGGACGCGAGGACTGGGGAAATATCATTGCCTGGTGCTTCAGTAGTTAAGGTTCAAGATCTTGATCATTTTTCAGAACTACTGCAAATTGGTGAGGGAAACCGTTACGCAGCTAATACAAAGCAAAATACCGAGTCTTCCCGAAGCCATGCAATTCTGATGGTGAGTGTTTCCCTGGATTTTAGATTATCCCAGTCAATATACATTCAAGT
Organism: Salix exigua; assembly: GCA_032356905.1. Lineage (NCBI taxonomy): Eukaryota > Viridiplantae > Streptophyta > Magnoliopsida > Malpighiales > Salicaceae > Salix > Salix exigua. The sequence goes on from CM063597.1 coordinate 15,456,688, forward strand.
TTGTGTTCATGGTGTTTCTTGACTAGTGATGAAAACCTGAATTTTAAGCACCTGAGCCTTTTTGGTCTTACAGGTACATGTACGAAGATCCATAAATCAAAAGGCAGAAGATGCAACCACTTCACTAGAGAACGATGTGAAAAGTAATTTATCTGGTGGCAATGGGATACCAAGAGTAAGGAAAAGCAAGTTGCTGATTGTGGATCTTGCTGGATCAGAAAGATTAGACAAATCTGGTATGTTGGTGATACTATACAGTCAAAGCTATCAATGAGTACACCTGTTTTGTTTGGCCTCAGTTAGAATTTTTTTCAAACATATATTTTAGAGTGTGACATGCTTCACGATGTGTTTATCATCAAGAGACTTCCATCAAATTTATTGTTTTTTCCTTGTGGTGTAGGCAGTGATGGTCACTTGCTTGAAGAGGCTAAGTTCATCAATCTTTCTCTTACTTCCCTTGGCAAATGCATAAATGCATTGGCTGAAAACAGTCCACATATACCCACAAGGGATTCTAAGTTAACCAGATTGTTGCGTGATTCATTTGGAGGTTGGTCCCAGCAGCCTTTATTTCTGCTCTTTTTCCCTCAAACCCTCTCTTCTCCAAACAAATTAAATTTCATGAAATTACAGTGAAAGTTTCTAGCTTCCCATTTTTTTTTGACATATCAACATATGGTGTTGTAGTGTTTTTCCGAGGTCATGTGCTGGTACAAAGAGGCTGAGCATTACATTACTATATTCTGTGATCTCCCAAGGAGAACACAGAACTTATTTTTGAAATCTATTTAGTATTCTCCTATATGTTCTGTAACATATCGGTTCTGTTAGTTTTTGGAAGTTTTATTGATGCTTAAGTGAACCTACCACATTCTGCTAGTATTTTGTTGTTGGATAAATCTCTCATAATAACTTTTTACTACTTTCAATTAAACAGGCTCTGCAAGGACTTCACTGATAATAACAATTGGACCATCTGGAAAACACCATGCAGAGACTACTAGCACAATTATGTTTGGGCAACGGGTTAGTCCTATAGAGAATTAAATTGGATATTCAAGAATTCTCTTGTGACTGTCATCTTATTCCCTTACAGGCAATGAAAATAGTAAACATGGTGAAGCTTAAAGAAGAATTTGACTACGAAAGTTTATGCCGGAAGCTTGAGACTCAAGTAGACCATCTTACAGCAGAACTAGAAAGGGGGAAAAAATTGAGAGAGTGTGAAAAACTTGAATTGGAGAAACAGCTTAAACAATGCCAAGTCTCCTTTTATGAATCAGAAAAAAATCTAGTCACAAGGTCTGAGGTAGTTGTCTCTCCTGTGTTTGTATATCATATTTGTTTGAACTAATGCCTAGGGTGGGTTTAGTTTCTCTAGGTTTGATCAACCATCTAATTGTTTTCAAACATATGTAGTGATTACTGCTGCATCCAAGTGTTGTTTTTAATGTATCGTATAATTTCCTAGCTAATATCTTCTATTGGCTTCCAGTTCCTACAGAAGGAAAATACTCGTCTAAAGGTGGAGATGCAAGACATCTTAAGTGAATTGGAGTCTCAAAAAGTTTGTAATGATTTATTTCGTGACAAGATTTCTCAGCTAGAGATTAGCTTAGACAATAGCCAGGTATTTCCCTCTTCTACAGTCAAGTTGTAACTTATTGTACTCGGCCTTTTCCTTTTCCTTTTCTTTTTGGTGACAAGTGTGGTTATGTGTAAAGATATTTGACGTCTATTCAAATGATGCTATGGTTTTATAATTTTGTATATCCAACAGAAGTCAAACTTGTGATACCGTCCTTGTGCATCTATCATTCAAAGATGACTCAACTTGTAATGAACTTTAACAACTTGATTTGGTCTTTCCGTGATGATTCTGAATGCTGGGCTGATGACAGCTTCAGTTCATGTTTTTTTCCATGAACTCAAGTTAATTGTGAGAATAACATTATAAATGTATAAGATCAGTAAATATCAAATTGGAATATTTAAACACATAAAAATCTGGCTCTAGACTAGACTACCTATTTTATTTTGAATCAATCCAGACACATCATTACCAGTGTATTTCCTTTTGAAATCATTTTAACTACTTGAACATGAGTACTTATGCTGTTCTTTTGATTGTTAGTAGCAGCACCAGCTTGAAAATTCTACTTATCAGAAAGTGCTCGCTGACACTACCCAGATGTATGAGAAGAAAATATCAGAGTTAATTAAGCAGTTAGAAAATGAGTGTGCTCGCAGTGAAAGAGCTGAAGAACGATTAAATTTGACAAAGAATCTTCTGGGTGATTACCAAAAATCAATTAAGGTCAGTCATTTATAGCTATGTATTCAATGCTCAGTTAGCAGTTTATCTATTCAATGGAGTGGATTTCAATGTTTGATGCTGCATCTTCATAGCTTTCATATTAGCAGTGTTCTGCAATTGCACAAATAAGTTTCAGGGATTGCATGTGGTTTTAATTCATGAAATTGAAGATACACTTCATGTGTTTTCTTCGATTCTCTCATCTTCTTTCCATATAAATGCATGCTCATTGTTGTCTTTTGTTGTATTCAGCAACATGAATCGGAAGATTCTAAATATCAGAAGGCACTTGCAGACACCACTCAGATGTATGAGAAGAAAATAGCAGAATTAAATAAGCTACTAGATGATGAGCGTAGTCATTTTGCAAGTGCTGAGGAACAATTAAATTTGATGAAGAAGCTCCACAGTGATTCTCAAAAATCAATCGAGGTTAGGAATTTATGTCTTGGTTTTATGTTTTTCTGCTCCATCTCCATTTCTTGGTTTTATTCATCCATGTCATATTATTGAAGACAAAAAGGGAAAGTATCCAATAAGATAACGTGGATTATTAAGTCAAACATCAATGAAGTTAAATTCAATGCAAATCCTTCAATTTTAGTCTTCCAGCTATGACAAAGTTCTATCATTACAAGGACAACCTAATTCTGTTTTCTTTTGCTTGTAGCAACATGAGGTGGAAAACTCTGTATATCTGAAAGCAATTGCAGAGACCACTCAAATGTATGAGAAGAAAATAGCAGAGCTGATTAAGCAAGTAGAGGATAAGCATGCCCGTTTGGAAGGAGCAGAAGAACAACTGGATCTGGCAAACAAACTTCTAAGTGATCAACAAGTCTTGATGCAGGTTAACTTTGTCTCTGCTTCTAGTAGGATAAATGAAATTTTTACTTTTCAAATTGGCTTAATTCTCATTTTTTTCCAGAGGTGCCCTGCAAGGCAGCTCTTCAAATTTCAAAAATTAAAGCTTAGATGTCTTTGTATAAGCAAAATGCCCACTATCATTGCTGGTGTTTGCTTGTTGGGCCTTGGACACTTCCTCAGTGCTGCAAGTTTCCCTTATTTTTCATCCATTTTTGTTTGCAATTCTCTGGGAATTGTGTATATTAAACTCCTTTCTACACCAGTATGGTCCTAATTTTCAGTGTCTTTTCTTTCTTTCTTTCTATAATATACAGGGCTTGAAAGAGATCGATGAACTAAGGATGAAGTTGCAAAGAATATGCCAGGCACATGAGAGTGCTCAAACTGAACTTCAATCCTTGAAGTTGGAACACAACAATCTTACACGAGAGAAGGTGTGACTTTGGAATAGGATGGCTTGACCATTTTTATTTTCAAGTAACTATGATTTGTTTAAATTGTGAGAACCCCCGTTGTGTTGTGATTTGATAAAATATTTTTGTGAGTGAAGGCAATACAAGGTGAAGAACTTCATGACATAAAGCAAGCACTTGCAGCTGAAGAGAAACAGAGGAAAAGTATTGAACATGAGCTGGATAAACTAAAGAAAAGTGCACCTGAAAGTGACAAAGATTTTGAGGTTGGTTATATTATGCATTCTCTAATTACATCTGATTTTCATTTTCATGTCATCTTATAATATAATTATGACAGGATAAGAAACCATTTGGGAAGGGAAATATTGATAACGGATCTTCAAAATTTGGGAACCTGATAGGTTTACACAAGTCGAAGTTTGCACTGTCTGGTCAAAGGGCAACCATTGCAAAGATTTGTGAAGAAGGTAAAATTTATGCCATACTAAGCCCAGGTCTATATAATTATTACTCTTGAGATCCAACATCTTGAGCTATCCTAACAAGTTCTGTCTTCGAAAATTTCAGTGGGGCTTCAAAAGATACTACAATTATTAACATCTGAAGACTCTGATGTCCAAATCCATGCAGTGAAAGTGATTGCCAATCTGGCTGCCGAAGGTACTCCACATTTCGCTCATTATTGTCTACATGAATTTGTTGAAGCTTACATCGAAAGATCTTAAGATTTTATGTGTTTCCAGATATTAATCAAGAAAAGATTGTGGATGAAGGGGGGTTAGATGCACTGCTAATGCTTTTAAAATCATCTCAAAACACAACTGTGCTCAGAGTGGCTTCTGGGGCCATTGCTAATTTGGCAATGAATGGTAACCTTTGATTCTTCTCTTGATAATCTAAGCTTCATATTTGTTATTTTACTGGTTATAAGATGCTTTTTTAACGGATGAAACAGTCATTCCATAGTGACGGCTTCAAGGTAGCTAATAATTTTAGTTCTTTAAATCTTCAAGCAGAACGGAGTCAAGGGTTAATAATGAGCAAAGGTGGTGGAAAGTTACTGGCTAAAACAGCATTCAAAACAGATGATCCACAAACTCTTAGAATGGTAGCTGGTGCACTGGCGAACTTATGTGGAAATGGTAAGCTGAAGGTGGTTTTGTAATGACGGTGTCCCCTTTCCACACACTCAAGTATTCCTGGTGCATGCTATGCATGACATTGAAAACCCAAATCATCTTCATCTTATAACAAATTGAATGTCTGATTTTTTCTCAAGTGTTTCATTAGAACCAGATATCATGGATCAAATGGAAGAGATTCTTGTATACTGATGTAAAAATTTCTGCTGCATAATAGAAAGTTTACACATGATGCTGAAAGAAGAAGGAGGCATCAACGCGCTTTTAGGAATGGCTAGATCCGGTAATAACGATGTCATTGCACAAGTTGCAAGGGGGATGGCTAATTTTGCAAAATGTGAATCCCGCGGAATTATCCAAGGTTTGTGGCTGTGGTCTACATGATTGTCAATCAGTCATCTTTACTTGTATCGATTATGACAAACTATTGTTGCTGCAGGACACAGAAAATCCCGCTCACTATTAATAGAAGATGGTGTCCTTGAATGGCTGCTTGCCTATTCTAACACGGCTACAGCTTCAACACGACGCCATGTTGAGCTCGCTCTTTGCCATTTGGCACAGAATGGTAAACTGCCCGTTGAATCAAGCATTTTTATTGAATAATTTGAATTTTAAAACTACTAGTGAAAATCTGGAGCTAAGTGCCTGGTTGTTTTAGGGGGGAAAGAGGGAAATTCTCAACATGGGCGGTTTTATTCTATATTGATCAACCAAAATTAAGAACTTCAAAGCTTTAAACGCATCTAGGGAGCCCCATTTTGATAGCTACATCTCTACTCTGTACTTACATATCCATTTTTATCTTCCAGATTTATTATGACACTAATAATCTGATCTGCTGCTTGTTGCAGAGAACAATGTCAGGGAATTCATTTCTTGTGGAGGGGTTAGAGAACTAGCCCGCATATCAGTTGAATCCAACAGAGAAGATATCCGCAACCTGGCAAAGAAGACACTAAACATGAACCCGAGTTTTCAAGCTGAGATGAATCCAGAATGGCTGTAAGCTGCGCAGAGCCAGCAGCCTGGATTTTGGTCAACAATAATTTTTAATCGAATTTGACAAAATCATCAAGCAACATAGCTTCCTTTATTTATTAAACGTATGAAAACTTGTACACTAAAAACAAAACCTCTTTTGGATCATATTATTTAAGACACTAAAAACACAGGAAAATTTGTCTGAACCCTTCTACTTGATGTTATTTTCTTGGAAGAGTCAATAGAATGGCGGTCACCGCCCGGAAGTAGTTTTGTAGTTGTTGGTACTTTCTGCCAGGTCTAGATGGCGTTTTCATAACATAAATGCCATGATCGTTTAACACGCTAGCCGAAACAAGAACATAGGGAATTAATAGGCCCAATGGGCTTAGAATCAGTTCTTTTTATCCAAAGGCTAAATGCGCCTTGAGTCAGTTTTTATCAAGAGGCCCAATAGGCTTTATTTGAGTTCTTCCCGGCCATAGGCCTAATAAGCTCTTTCCAGAACGAAGAAAAATGGGTTTGAGCATTTCCGGAAAGAAGACAATGGGCCTGTGAAAGCTCGTTCTGCTAACAGGCCCAACGGAGCCTCTTCTTTTCCTAGTCGCTGGGCCGATGGGCGCAAAGCCATCCAATGAGACGTAACTTTCTCCATGCCCGACCTCTTCAAGTTTTGAAGCTGACAGCTCCAAGTAAAAATCCCAAGCCCTCTATGCTCTACCGTTACATGTCTAAAGGAACTCCCCCGTTGTATTAATAGCTGAGAATCACAACATTGGAGCCAGCACGAACCAGCCACTGTCCTCCAATGGTAATCAAGTGGATTGATCCAGCGAAGAAATAACTTGAAGGGTGTAGAAATGGATTGAAAAACATAAGCTTATTGAATAACTAGATTTAGTTCTTAGTGAGGGAGGGAAGAATAATATGAATGATTTACAAAAGAAATAAAAAATACAACAGTTATCTCTCACTATTCTTCACCCAGGTCGGTCCCTTTCTCTCAAACCCAAAGAGACAAGCGTACAAAAATAATATTTAATACACGACATTACAATAACAAAAGCAATGGCAAGACCCTCACATCTACAACATACCGTCAAAAATCCACCACAAGGTGGCACATACTTGGAAGATGATGATATCCATGGAACTGGCTTCTGCATCCATCCGGCCGTATCCACAAACTTATATAAGCAAATTATCTGTTCTAACATTTATGCTGGCACAGCCAGCACCCGCTTGCATTTTCACACAACAAATCGTAATAATCCTCCTCCCACCAATGAAAGAGTTAATGGGATAAAATGTATGAGACTCGATCTTGCGCATCTGGGGGGATTTCCCTTCCTGGGATGTTGGCCTTCAGAAGATTGGCATACCTGCAAAGTTAATGTAATTTGTTTTATTTGAATTTATATTAAATGAGCTCTGACCAGTGACAGAAAAATAAAAGGGTTGTAGCAACTCACTCTGCGGGTGTAAACAAGTTCTCATGTTCAGTGATGAATGCAAGCAAGGCCTGAAAATTCAGGAGATAACGATGATATTTAGCATGGCAGCAGATATATTTATTCAAAAAAGCTGACTATACTTGCAGTGACTTACCTCAAATGGCATGTTGAGTAGTTCATAATATGTTCGGACATGATCTAATCTCTGCTGTACAGCTTTGCTATCAATCGATGGGATAGCTGCAAGGGCCTGTAAAATGGCAATAAAAATTATCAATCCACCTCTTTTCATACAATCCAATGGATTCAATACCGTTTGTTTTTGCATTTAGAACAGCATTAGGTGCGTTTCAAAAGTGTATTTGGCTTGAAAAAAACATCAAGTTGATGTTTTTTAGTGCTTTCCGATGGTTTTGATGTGTTGATGTCAAAAATAAAAATAAAAATATTTTCAAGTGAAAAACACTTTCAAAAAACACCCTATACCACCACAATACCAAACACACACGAAAGCTGCATTTCAACTATTAGTAGTCAACTCTTGGCAGGGATCAAGTCCAAATGGATGGATGACAGATCCCAGAAGGCAAACAGAGCTGCAAATGAATTACACAATTATTATGTACTAAAGCTTACCTGTTCCAATGCAATTGAATTACGGCATATTTGTTGAACTCCAAAAAGATTAATGGACTTCATGTCAGCCAAAGCCTACAGGACATCACATTTTCCATTGATAGTGTGAAAATGGAAGATAACAGGTATTGAAGATTCTAAATGACGAAAAAGAAACAAAATGTAAAAGAACATCGAAGTGTAGCCAAATTATCAATAGTAGCAAAGATTCAAACCTTGATAGATGCATTTGCTGCAATGCTACAGATTCCACCAAATATGTAATTCTGCTTCACTACCGAAACAAAAGGTGCCATTTCCTCATCTCTACGTGTTATCTAAGGCACAGGAAAGAAATGTAAAATTGATTCTAAGAGCATACAATAAAACTGAAGATATGAAGTAAAATATGACTTCAAGAATATAAAAAGAAACTGAGCAAGAAGAGAGGTAATATTGTCCAAAATATGGATTAGGCTCCAATATTTCATCTACAAAAAATTGTCCACACAATCTGTGGGAGAAGATTGAAGAGGACATCTGCTATTTAAATAACAATATGAAACATATACACCGTTGATACAATCTGTACACAGACACTGACCTGTGCAGTGAGAGCAATAACAAAGTCATCAGGCTCTTCTGCATCTTGGTCCTCCAAGTACTCCCTGTTTGTCATTTCCTGTTTGAAGGTATTTCCTCAGAAGAGTTAATTTGAAAGATTTCACATCCAATTCAGGCATCAAATTCTTCAAATACAAGTGCTTCTCATACCTGCATATGGAATATTGTTTCCAACTTCATCTCCACACGCAAAACCTTTAGGCAGTCAATTGCCAATTTTCTATAATCATCAGCAAATGATGCCAGAGTCTTGGCTTTATCAGCTCCTTGATTTGATGAATGTGAGGTTATTTTCCCAAGCCTATAATTTAGGAAAACAAATCTTGTACAATTAGCTAATGCCCAAAATTTGCTAATAAATGAAGTTTCCAAAATACAACAACTTTCTATGACACATAAGATTTGCATAAACAGCCAGTCCCAAACAAAGATAGAAGATGTGAACTAGTCCCCTCTAAAGTTGTGCTTCATCAGTGACAAAACTAAACTAAAGCATTAAATTAAATATTACCATAGCAAGTGCCACAACCCAAATACATGGTGATATTATCCTGAAGATAAAAGGTAAACAACAATGGTTGCCAAATTTGTTTTGAAGGGGCGGATCATGAGTTAGCTCCTCTCTTCAAAAATATCCATTAAATAGGAAAGATCATGAACCAGCTTAGAAAAGGGTTACCCGCACAATTAAATGTGCTTTCAATAGGGGTTTGTCTGCTAGTGGGAGGTTGATACAGCCTAAGACCATGGAGAGCAAATATGAGGACACTGTCAATCAAGGAGTATCCGTGGGATTTTAGCTATCATTTATTTTTGAGGCCCAGGATATGCCACAACAAGGTTGATGCCAATTGATTGTGAATTCACAACCAACAGAACACCCTTATCATTGTGTCTACTCAAAATAGGCATTCATGCCCTGATGACCAACGTTCCACAAAATGTCACCTTTAGTGTAGAAGACACCCAATACATCAATACAGGACTAATATATAGCCACCAAGTATATCATAGTAGCTTATGAGTTGCAGAAATGGAAAGCATCATAGTGTCATCAAACCAAGAAAGTATTCCTACAAGATCAAAGGGCTAGTTATGGAGAATGGAATGTCCATTTTTATCAAACTCAGCATGACTTCCCACTTTCCTCGTGTGTTTATATATGTGACATGCAAAAAGAATACTAAAGCACAAATTTATTGCTCTAACAAGAGTGAACTTGCCTTTCAATTGAGTCTGCAACATATTCGAGTGAATCACTTAGGGAAGCAAGCAAAATAAGTTTGTTATCATCGCGAATTAGATTTTCCTGTAAATGAGACACAAAGTGGGGAAACAAATTCAATTTGCAAATGTGATACAAGTTTTAGAGAAAATCTCATTGCAGTAAAGATAAACTTGTCAACAAGACTCAACAAACATCTTTCATTTCGAATGTCAACTCTATTAGGTGGCAACAAAGAAGGAAAAACTGTCCCCAAAACAGGTACCTCCAAACAGAACACTAGTAATCTTATTAGAGGTGTTAAAATAAACCGACCAGCCAAAAATACCAAAACAACATTAACCAAAAAAACAATTAAAAACCAATTAAAAAAAACCCAAAACATTCAGGTTCAGTTTGGTTTTGGTTTTAGAAGTTTAAAATTGACCAACCCAAACTGAACTGAACTGGTTCAACCAAAACCTAAAACAAACTATTAAAAGCCAAACAGCTATAAAAGAAAAAACTATTCTCAAAACCTAAAGTAGTACATGCAGTCGCACCCCCCTTCTCCCCCAACCACTTCTCCCCCTCATCTCTTTATCTCCCTTTACCCATAGCCCACCCTCCTCTCTTCTCCATTCTCTAGAATAGTGAAGGTGTATTTCTTTCTCTATTTTGTTCTATAATTTAAGCATTAAAAGGCTTATCTTCATTTTCTTGAGCCTTTCTCTTATCATACTTCTGATTATACAGTCATATGTTGTTTTTTTGTTGGATATTTTTTTCTTACTTAAATTTTCTCTTATCATACTTCTCTTTTTTCGTGTATTTTAAAAATACTTAATGAATATTGGATCCATTAGCAGGGCTGCATAGATCTTGCTGCTTTTTTCAAGCTTAATTTCTAGCTGGCCAATATGTTTTTCATAAGAAAACAAAAAACAAAACCCAGAATAAGAGAAAACAGGATTAAAGCAGAAACACTTCATTTGTTTATTTCTAAATTGCAGACACACGGAATTAACAAGAAGCAAATTAAAAAAGGTTTAAAATAACCCAAGCCCATTGAAAAATCTTCTCCCAATTGAGCACAAAACCATTATAAATAAGCCCATAAAGTATTTTAGAAAAGCTTTGGCCCATTAAAAAAATCCAAGACAAGCCCAATTATAAGGTTTATCGGTTGCCTGATTATTAAAGAGAAAAACCTGACCAGACCAGACCATTCAGTTTGAACCGGTTTTCAGTTCAGTTCAGGTCATAATTTGCAGAATTTAAAGAACTGGTTTGGTTGGGTTTTTCTGTAGCAAACCAAACCGAAACCAGTTTTGGACACCTCTAAATCTTACCTGCCACCACCTGCCCTTGCCCCCACCCCTAAAGACAATTAATGTTTGCAATAACAATGACAGTAATCAAAAGGGCAGCCGATAAATTCCTGTAATCAAAAGTGCAGCCGGCTGATATGATTACACATACCTGCTTGATAGGTCGCAGATTGAATAATAATTCACTCAACTCCGATTCAATCTCTACAGATTCAGCACCAGAGGCATTGTTTACCATGTTTGATTGACCAGGTGAATTCGGTAAATATGCACTGGCTGGGTCAAATCGCATCAGTTTCTCAATATCATGCCTTCCAATCAGCATGTAACTCTGCTTCTCGAGAACTGCCTGAAACATTACAAACAAAAATAGCTGACAGATGCTATATGGTGACTGTTCAAGACAAGCATAGACTTGTAGCATGCATCCTCAAAAATCATCTATTTTCAATGGAATTCAGAAACAGTATTAACAAAGCAAGAACTAATACTTAAAGCATAAGATTAGGCATTATTATAATAGCGAGAAATGAAGCAAGCAGTACTAAAGATGCTTCTAATGAATATGAAAAGACATTATATATAATAGATAGACCATGCCTCCATATATGATGTCCGGCATCTTTCATATGTCCGCTCGAGGAAAGTTTGCACAAACTTGACAAGGTCACCAGCAAATTTAGGCATTGCCTGAGCCCATCCAAGCACCTGGAGTAAAGGATAAATGTTCATTAGACATCCCAAAATGCAATACATCTCTGACTAAAAAGTGACTGTTAGAAAATGTTAAAAAGCCTTCCACGTCAGACAAAAGTGTTGCTTTCAAGATCTTTCCAAACACAACCAAAACTGCACTTATTCAAGGGCGGCCAAATGGAAAGATAAAATATGCCTGCCTCTTTTGCCAAGAAATCGATTGCCAAAAGTCCCTGCAAGACTGGTCGACCTTTCTCAATTGATGTTGTATAAGGAGCAACAGTATGGGCCCTTGGACGAAATGCAGCTGGACCTGTGATAGCACTTCCAGAATAAGATTTCAAACAGCAGGAACAATAAAATAGAAACAGCTTAACTACAGATCAGATGAGTTTCAACAATCTTGTATTGAGCATCCGCATGCTGAGCAGCTTTCAAAAACAATTTTCTTCCCAGGATCATTATAATATGTCAAAGTACTTGGATGGTTATGTAGTTTAATTGTATTCCAAGTCATTGAGCTTGAAAAGGTGAAAAGTCACTGTTTTTTTAACAAATGTTAGAAAAATATAGAGCATCCACATGCTGAGCAGATTCCAAAAACATATGAAGCTAATCAAGGAAATATTAGCAAGTGTGTGATGGACTAAATCAATTGATGAAAAGGTATATAAAGCATCATTAAAAAAACAATTTAGTTTCAACATAATGAAACTAGGTCTTGGAGCATATAGAACTTGCTTGATATAGCCTGCTGTACACCCTTCCGGTAATCCACAAACATTGCTGGTAAAAAATGATCTTTTATGAAGTTTTCCACAAAAGCTAGCAAGCCATCATTCCTGCATTTTTTTAAGCAAAGAGTACAAAAAACACATCAGCATCCTGAATGAATCTCTCAAGGAAAAAACACAGGAAATAAGAAGCACATAAAGTAATTGTGAAGCAATCTAGGACATCAAACTTTTGATTGAGCTACATATACTATGATCAAAGAGTACAAACACATCAGCATCCTGAATGAATCTCTCAAGGAAAAAACACAGGAAATAAGAAGCACATAAGCTAACTGTGCAGCGATCTAGGCCATCAAACTTTTGATTGAGCTACATATACTATGATCGAGTTCTAAGGAACTGGGAGTGCAAGTGGTAGGAAAAGTTCCTTCATAGTTCAAACTAAACTCCACAGATGCCCACTCATTGTGATTAACCCTACGCACATGTATAAAAATTGTACTGTGACAATGATGTAATGGGACCATACTCTGGCCCTCAGCAGAAATGGTGTCAAACATAGTGATTGGGTTATGTAGTTGATTATGGGATGTGAATTTGGACAAACTATACAATGACTATAATTTTGGTCAGAAGGTAGTCAAGCATCCCCCATCCCCAACTTTGGCACATCAGAGCTTCCTTTTTTTTATGCTGGTTGTAGGATTCACATTAAGGTCGAAGGACCATTTTATTTATTACAGGGCAGAGTGGTGCTATTCCTGAACCTAGCAGCAGACAAGTGGGCCAGGTCCATATTCAGACCAGACTCTTCTTCATTTGGGTTGCTCCCAAACATGCAGACTGAAGATCTCATTTATCCTAAGCTGAATAGACAAGTATGTAGAGACTGCTGTTGAACTGGGAAGGGAGTCTTGCATCTAGTGCAGCATTAAAATTCAGGCAAGCAAAGAATAAGAAAGGAAGTTGACTCGGAAGATCAATATCTACACTCAAATGTGCATCATATAGACCATGCAGATGGACCTTTGATTGCATATGCATATCACCCTACGAGAAACAGTGTGTTTTACAAGCTTACCCAAACTGGGAATAATTTTTTGGCAGCATCGAAGCAAGCTTATCTGTAAACTGCAAAGAAAATCACTTTAGACAGGCCTGACAAGAGACATAGGTAATTCATTTCAAGCTTGACACAATGGGTTAATGCCGGTCCCAAACCTGAAGAACAGGACGGTATACAGATGCTGCTAGATATATGCCTAGCTCAGGCAAGACAGCAGCAGATCCATAACCTTCTTGTAGCACATTTTGACCCTTCCTGCTCCATCCTTGACGAATGAGATCAGCCCCTGAATAATTGATAACACAAGGAAAAATCAAAATTAAGGGTTAATCAAGATGAAACCATTACACATGAAAAACAAATCTGACAACAAAGAAAATATTTTTAAGAAAAGTAACAGATGAGAACTTTAGTGTATTGGAATGTGACTATCACTCATCAGGGCACAAAACATGAGGTTAACAGTGATTATTTCTCCCTTCTAAATCAAAGTGAGAACAATTCCTGTTATAAGATTGTCATCTCAAGCATGGTTTCAGTAGATATTAATAAATTTTCAAGGGGCCTAATTTTTGACCATTCAAGAACCTAACAGTGCAGAAATAGCATCATTACAGAAGAATGAGTACCAGCTACCTTGGTTAGGAATGGATATTGTAGCATCTGTGAAGCGAAAAGCAAAGGTGAGCCCATCTTCTGATCCATCTCTGTAACACATTAGAATTGGCAAAGGCATAATTATACCATCTTGCTGATACCTCAGAACTGTTCACTTTTTTGAAAAAGGAAGTCTATTCTATTCAAAGAGAGAAACACGATTACGTGATATAACCAGCAAATTAAAACAAAGAGCTTTTGCAGACTGGTTGAAGTGACCTAAAACCCGTTTAAAGACCCAAAAGAAAATATACATAAAGAGGCCAGGAGAACTGTAACCCACTTTTTTCCCTTTGAAGGGGCCTTGCTTGCCAGTCGAGCAGTTTGTACAGAAGCATCAGCAGATGCAGCTTCAGGAGTGGCTCTCAGAATTTCACATATGAGTTGTTGGCATTCACTCTTGTGCAGATTATACAATAAAACATTAAATAAAAAATGAGGAAAAGGTTCCACCAAAAAATAGACGTTCAAAAGCACTAACTTCATTCATCATGTAACAAAAGCCAACCAGCTACCTGTAAAACAGTCAAGGAAAAACCAATACTGTAACCTCCAATAACTTGAGAGGCTTCAGAATCCAGGTTCCAATTTAAATCTGTTGTCAACGACCCATGGGTGTTAAAGTCAACATTCTGAGAAGTTTTCAACTCCAGAAGCTCTCCAACAACAACATGATTCTCTAGGTCAACAAAGGTGTAATGGTAAGTGTATTTTTCCAAACCATATTTAAACAGATGTCAAGTCAATAGCCTACCAAATATTCTAACAACAGTGTCCAAAATTGAATCAAGAAGCTCTTTTGCAGCAGCCTGTGCTTTTCCTGAGGGAGCCATCACAGGCGAGACTGGGCTCACAGCCAATAGTGTTCCATTCTGACGTTTCTGTTTTGGCAACTGGTAGCTCTCTAGTTGTCCTTTCACAAAATGAAGACCTCTGGTTTGGGCAGATTGATCAAAGGCAGACCTTGAAGAATTGACAAGTTCTGAATGAGATTTTATCTTGGAAGTGATGGTGTCATGAATTGTAGGTCGCAACCTTTGGCTGTTGGGGGAAAAAAGCAAAGAATGTCACACTAACTCTCCAAGCATATTAAAACAATACGACTTACAAGACTAACTAATTCTATATGAGCACGAATAGAGTTGTGTGGATGAATTAAATGTTCAATCTGGCAATTGTTCTTTTAGTTTTGTACAAGAAAACCAGACAAGTGATGAAACTTCCCTTGAGAAATCTCATCCTAATACAGATTAAATCACTAAAGGGGAAAGGTAAAGCATAAGAAATTCATGTCATGCATATAGGTGATCAAACATAATAAAGGAAGTGCACCAGCCAGATAACCAACCATATTATTGCACCAGCAGCTGCAACTTTGCCCAGCATGCAGAGACACTCAACCATGGTCTGCAAATACTTCACATGAAGTGGAGCATCACTCTTTTTAATGGTTTCCTACATGAAAATGTAAAATCAAGTATTTCAGCCTAGAGAAAATGAAAAAAAACACAACAAATTCAACTCAAGTGTTTATACTTTAAGTGTATTGCCATACAATAAATTCATCTGGAGTAGAGTTTGAAAGCCAACTTGGTATTTGATGAGAAACAATTTTAATGTCCTTTGTATTCCCATCACCTCCATTTGTTCTCATTGATGCAATGTGCCCATCTGAGGTTGCCTCATCAGTTGTATAAAGATCCTCATCATGACCATCAAATGAAGAACTGAGGAGGGTAGAGAGGCATAAATTCTTAGAAAATAATAACAATAATGGTCAATCACAGTCAAATAAAGACTTCAAAGAAAGAAATTTACTATGCATATCCATGCACAATGAATCTTGAAAATCTTCAGTTCACACTTTTATTAAAAATATGAAACCCGATTTGTAAATATCTGCCAAAGTGATTGTTTGGAAGAAACTAAAATGAACTGGAAATTTTTGGCTAAAGGATAACGAGCTTGTAACAGACAATTAACAAGCAGAAAACAAAGTGGTTATGATAAATCAAGAATTAATCAATCTAAAAATAACCAGTTGAAAGGCATATGGGGTCAAAACTATCAACCTGACCATGTGCGTGAACATACAAATTATCAGGAAAGCATGCAATGGTTCAAGAGGAGAAACAAACACAAAAATCTATTTCAAGACTTGGGAATCGATTTAACTCACAAACAGGAAAATAAGGAACATTAAGAGTAAGATAGAACTAACAAGCGGGAGAAGAACAGGGTAAAAGGAAAGTAGAAGATCTGTATTACAAAGAGAACTATTCTTACTCTCCATCAATAGAGCCTGGCTTGTATGATCCATCAGCAAAGCTATTTTTGTCACCTTTCATCAACCTTGTTCTTCGAGATAGAGATTGTGAATTGCTCATAGTGAAAACAGCTATGGTAGTCGGCAATTCATCATCTCTTTCATACAAGCTTGAGGCAACTGAGCTGCAGAAAACAACAGAAACAAATGTATTGAAGCATAACTTGCATTGACATTCAAAAGATCAACAGTGAGAAAAGCTTTCTTAAAAATGCAATCTCTTTTATTTTATACTACAGCAGAGCAGTTCACAGGACAAAAGACATGAGGCAACTGAGCTGCAGAAAACAATCAAACTAGTGACAAAGAAATTCTATACAGAAATAAATGTATTGAAGCACAGCTTGCATTAACATTCAAAAGATGAGCAGTGAGAGAAGCTTTCTTAAAAAATCCATCACATTTATTTAACAATACAACAGAGCAGTTCACAGGACAAAACACATGATATATGACATATTAGCGAGAATGAGCATTGGTATCTTCACCCTCCACACCCAATAAGGGAAAGAGTATAAAATGACAAAAAAAAGAGGAACAGAAATGATATTCCCACGGCACAAAATGCAATCAAAATTTTACAGGGAAACGAGAAAGGAAGAGAGATGAATATATACCTGTATTCTCCCTTGTTGTACAGATGTGCATGCAAATCCTCCAAAATTTTGTAGAAGACAACTCCTCGCAGTTTTGTCAGCTCAGATCTCACATCTTGAAGAGCACCAACCTGAGAGACTAATTATAGTAAATTCAAAATTTCCCGAAATATTCTAATTACAGGGAAAGTTAGGTCAAATCAACAAAAACACACGAGGAAAAGTCAGAAAACCCATGTCCAGCAATTTTTTTATTAGACACTGTTCTTGTTATGCTTACCAAATCCTAGCTTTGAATATGTTTGACTTGGAAATGATTATTTTAGGAGTAGAATATAAGGAGTGTAGAACCAGTAAATAATTACCAACAACCTATGATATCAGGTTACCATCGTGGAATCTAGGAATTGGAAGCAAGATGAGATAAAACCAAACTTTAACCTAAACAAAAACAAACAACGAAGGACGTGGACCATTCCCATGAGCTAATTACAGGAAAATTGACAACCCACCGTTTGAAGACCTTCTCGCTCAAGCATCAATGATGACCGAGCATGCAATTGAACTGCTGCATAAAACTGTTTTTCTGCAATGAGTTTCTCAATACGAGCAGGAACCTGAGCAAAAAAACAAGCAGTAGATTGGTTCTTGAACATTACAAGATTTGTAACAAGGAAATGATTCTGCCATGAACCCTGTTATGTTAATAAATAGTAGCATGGTGGTACAGTGAATCTCATTGAGTCAGTCATTTTAAAATACGCTGGAGAGTTTAGTCCAACCTTAGCTATGCCTTCAATTTGATCTAAAAGAGAGATTATGTGCCGTAGTGTAACAGATCGATACCACAACTGATGCAATTGCTTATTACGGGTACCAAGACATTTCTTTGCTTCAGCCAAATCAACCTTTAGTGAAGCAATACTCTCAGCAGACTCGCTGAATAACCGCAAGATCTGGAAGAAAATAATAAACAATGATAATTGAGTATAGGCACCAACTCTTTTTTTGTCAAATTCCAAAAAAGTTAAACAAGTGATAATCCAATATGAGGACATGATTAAATCCAGTCCCAGAAGTTGTGATGAAATCATCACAACAGACAATTTTCACTGGCTCCTTCCATGGCTGACCATCCTCAATTCTTTCTCAGTCAATCATTTATCACTTTTTACCCAGAAGCACCATATCAGGAGTTTGAATAATTAAAATGAGATTTTAGGAATAATCTAAATAATTAACAAATTAGAAGAAAATAGCAAAACAGACAATGTTAAGAATCTCTTGGAAAGAATAGGGAAAAAACACATAAACTAGATAACATATAAAACATCTGAAATATCAAGGAGCTCATTGCAGTAATGGAGCTAGCATTGTCAACTATGATACAAAGCTTTAGTAAATGGCCTATAAAATATGGGGGAAACTCGATCGCAATCTTCATCTATGGATGATAAACTTTTAATTTTTATAGCTTCATCAATGAGAAATGCTACTGCTACAAATTTTATTTAAACATTTACTGAAATCAACAAAAGTTCACCACATAATGCACAGATATACCTGATGCAAAAGGTTGAATAATTGAACCATGGTTGGGAGGAAGCTTACGAGGTTTATGCTAGAATTTAAGATGAATATATAGTTCTTCAGAAATGAAATCAAGATTCTTGCAAATCAATGCAGTCAAATTGTATCATATGTAGTCAAAAAGTTAACACAAACTGCCACACTTGATAGACTTGCCATCTACATCCAATTGGAATATAAGAGGAAGGAACTCACTTTTTAGCAGATTTTTATTGTGTTCTTCTATTTTGAATTGTGGTCACAATCAAAAATCCATGATCATGGATATGGCTCGTATCAGTAAATCAACCCATACTTAAATTTGTAGTGATTTTAGAATCCTACCAATACAAAGCTGTTAGTTGCAGTTTCTGTAGTAAGATCTCTAACTTTGCATTAGAAGAGTACAACATTGATATTTTATAGTATTATCCTCGTCTTTCAAATCATAGCATTCTATAATGTGGATTATGATTGGGCAACATTGATGTTTTATATGAAACTGTTATATGGAATTCGAAAACAAAAAAGAGGGAAAAGAAAACAATCTATCTTTTGTGCAGGAAAGCAAGAAATTGATAGCAATTAGAAATACACATTGTTTAGGTCAGTCTGTAAAAGAATATTTAAGACACCTGAGAATAGTTTTGAATTGCTTTGTTGAAGCCACTGTGATAAGATTGTACTACTTCATCTACGACATCCTCAACAACATCACTTTGCTCCTTCAAAACTCGGGCTTCAGCTTCACGATCTTTTGAGGTTAAAATATGGACAACATGAGGCAATGAGTCAAAACGTGCAGCAGCCCAGCTCTCGTCTATTCTTGAAAGCTCTTCTCTTAAATACTGCTTTGTACCAAGGAGCAAACCAGGGAATGAGAAAGAAAAACAGGATAATAAAACGGAAGATGCCACGAAACTACATGGCATTAATGATAATCCATATGATTAAGTGATTAGCAATTGAATAAGAAGTTATCACTTTACATGAAATCAAACATAGAAAGCCCATCATTAAAGAAAATACATTCTCTAGCCACTTTAACACTTAATGTTGAGACACGGTCATGTTAAAATCCGATGCTTAACCACTCATTTCCTGTATCATAAACCATACAAGCACCCTCAAATTGCTTCTGGAAAAGATGCAGCACCATCTACTACTGCAAGAAAGATGAACATGATGTGGCATAACATGCATTCATGATTCATCAAAGGCTTGTATCATCTAAATTTTATAATTACATGGAAGGTCCATGCCAACATAACTTCATCAACTTCCAATCTAATAATTCTATTCAAGATGTTGAAATCTACTCTACAAACCAAAACTCCAACTGAACAACAATTGTCAATGCACATGGTACAATGCTTGCATTATACTTCTACAAAAACACCACAAAATAAATAAACGACTTACTGCTTTGTCAGGAGGAACAGGCAACCCATCAAAAATTCCCATCTTAATCCTTTTGCTTTATCAACAGTTTTACACCTGGCTCATCCCAACAAGGCCCTTTGTTTTTATTTTGGCTCTTGATAAAAATTCAATCCCTAAAACATATATAGATATTAACAAAAGGAAAGGAAAAGAAACAGTCTGCTATCATACAATTTTCTCTGACACAGTCGAAATCAGACACTGCTATTATTTGTTAACCCGTAAATGTAATGCTCACCAAGGCTTCTGATACCCAATAGCTTGTACCATAATTAATTTGAAACATTACACACACACACACATGTATGCATGTATGTCTATGGCATTTGTTGATTATTATTACTTAGTTTCTAAGTAAAGTAGGTTAAAGTCAAAGTTAACGACTCACCGACTGCATAATTTGACTCTTATTAGTTGCTAAAACTGAACCAGAACAAGTAAAATATTCTCAGAAAGTTCTACCTCAGGAGAGAAATTTCCGGTTTCAATTTTCCATTATATTCTTCGCAACTTGATGGTTGATCATTATAACGAGGTCATTAACGATTTTCTCTAATGTATTCAAAACCAGCCGTCCTAATAATATTTAAACAAAAAAAGAACAGAAAAGTATGCAGCATTACTTTTCTCAGCAACCAAGCAGAAGATTATAAAATGGAGTTTTACAAAATACGTGCCAGATCCAACAAGGCGAACTCGATCAACGCAACATTTTCACACAACGCAGTACTAAAAACCCTAAATAAGCTGATAAATTAGAAGAAGAAGAAATAACAAACGCAGCTGATAAATTCACCAACTGTAGCTGGTAATAAACTCGAAACAGTTCATCAGATTTGCGCTTTTCAATTCAAGACAATAAAACGACGTTGCATTCAGACGATTGATTGTGTGAATGAGAGCGAGGCGAAGCGCGAAGGAGGTGTACCTATGAATCGGAGGAGGTAGGATGCGGATATCGCATTTGCGAGGCCGAAATATTAGGGGAAATCGCTGGTTCTAGAGGTTGTGAAAAAGATGATCGGCGTGTTACTGATGTTGATCCAGGAGGAGGAGAAGGACATAAACGACGTCGAAAATGGAAGAAAGATGTTTTTGGATTTGGGAGGTATTTCCAGCTCTTGGCTGCCTCTGTGTTAATTTTTTTTCTCTGGCTTTCTTTGTTTTGTATAGAAGAGGAGAGGAGAGGATGGGTATATGGAGTTACAAACGAATTTTTCCGCGTTGAATTTGGATTGTATGATTACAATTTACAAGTTAGATACTAAAGTTCTAGTTTCATTTCATATCAGTCCTCAAAGTTGTTAATTTTGTGAGATTATTCTTAATAGCTCAATTTCGCCCTTCCTTTATGTTTTAAACTTATGAACATTTTCACTTTTCATCATTGATTTTTTTTTAACTACACTTCTTTTTTTTAAAAAAAAAAAATTGGAGTATCCATGTGAGCTTATGCACACCACAACTAATCTTCAGCGCATCGCGCGGGCAATTCATTTTTTTATTTAAGTTTATTTCTTTACAAAAATTTCCAATGTTTTCATTTTTAATATTTTAGATCTAATATTACTGGAAAAAAAATATCTCAAAAAAAATTGACAAATTTAACTGCATTATCTACAAGTCAAATTAAAAAATATACAAGCCACTTCCCGTTTCCATTAGACTGTTTTTTTACACGACAAATAAATAATTATAGCGCACAAAAAAATTAATTTTATGTTTTAAAAATAAATTATAATATTTTTATTTCTAATATGTCTGATATTTATTGAATATTATCGGCTAAAAATATATTGAGAGAAAGAAAAAATAACTTTGAATTTTTTAAAGAACAAAAATTCATATCAGTATTATTAAATATAATTATATTAACTAAATATTAAAATAATAAAATAAAATATATATAAAAATAATTAAATTTTTACGTAGATAAAAAAACCTAGTTGCACCTAAACCCGAAGTGACTTGAACAGATGGAAAAACCAAAGATAATTGCCCAGTAAAGTTCCACGAGTTGTGCCATTCCAACAACACATCGTTTGCCTCCACAATAACTAGCCGTGAAAAATTACTCTCAACGGAAACGTCGTCACAGAGCACAGAGCAATAGAGTTCGTTTCAAGAAATCAACCATTACACCCCCACACAAACACCACCACCACCACACTAACCTCCCTCACTCTCTCCACAGTCACCACCAAGTAAATCAAACAATCATGAATCCACCATCACCAACACCCGACGACTTCTCCTTTCTTCCTCTCGAATTCGTCCCCTACCCTCCTCTACCTACCCAAACCACCCCTACTCCCATCCAAACCCCACCCGCACCCGCACCCGCACTAGCGCTTCCAAATCCGAACGCCGCCTTCCTCTCATTTCCCATTCCCAAGAAACGTCGCCGCGGCCGTCCCCAAAAAATACAAACCTCCTTTCACTTCCCCCATTATTTCCCACCCAATGACGCACAAAACCAACAACAAAAAAAACCAGTCCCTGATATTTCAGAAGAAATCATAGTAATCAACAAAGAATCAACAAACGAAGCCTTAATTGGCCTCTCTGCTGGATTCCCTGCTGATTCCTTAACTGACGAGGAAATAGATGCGCGTTTGGTCACAAATATCGGCGGAATCGAACAGGTTAATTACATTTTAATTAGGAATCATATAATTGCAAAATGGCGAGAGAATGTTAGTTTTTGGGTGACTAAAGAAATGTTTCTTAATTCCGTGCCGGAACATTGTCACGGGTTGTTAGATTCCGCTTATAATTATCTAGTTTCGCACGGATATATTAATTTTGGGGTTTCGCAGTCGATAGAAGAAAGATTCCCCAGTGAGTATACGAAGTCGAATGTGATTGTTGTCGGGGCAGGAATGGCGGGGTTGGGTGCGGCGAGGCATTTAATGAGGTTGGGATTTAAGGTTACAGTTTTAGAAGGGAGGAAGCGTGCGGGTGGGAGAGTTTATACTATGAGAATGGAAGGGGGAGCGGGGAACAGGGTTAGTGCATCGGTGGATTTAGGAGGGAGTGTTTTGACGGGGACATTGGGGAATCCGTTGGGGATTTTAGCAAGGCAGTTGGGGTGCTGGATGCATAAGGTGAGGGATAAGTGTCCACTTTATAGCGTGGGTGGGACACCAGTTGATTTGGATATGGATATGAAGGTTGAGACAGCCTTTAATGGGTTGTTGGATAAAGCAAGTAGACTTAGGCAGTTGATGGGGGATGTCTCGGTGGATGTGTCATTAGGGGCTGCGTTGGAAACGTTTAGACAGGTTAATGAGGATGCTGTGAACAAGGAGGAGATTAATTTGTTTAACTGGCATTGTGCTAATTTGGAGTATGCCAATGCCGGTTTGTTGTCAAAGTTATCGCTGGCATTTTGGGACCAGGATGATCCGTATGACATGGGAGGGGATCATTGTTTTTTGCCTGGAGGGAATGGGAGGTTGGTTCAGGCTTTAGCTGAGAATGTACCAATTTTGTATGAGAAGACTGTGCATACTATCAGGTATGGGAGTGATGGGGTGCAGGTTATTGCGGGCAGTCAAGTCTTTGAGGGGGATATGGTGTTGTGTACGGTTCCTCTAGGGGTGTTGAAGAATGGGTCAATCAAGTTTATTCCTGAGTTGCCACAGAGGAAGCTTGATGGGATAAAAAGATTGGGATATGGACTGCTGAATAAGGTTGCCATGCTTTTTCCTTGCGTGTTTTGGGAAACTGATCTAGACACGTTTGGACACTTGACAGACGATACGAGCTCTCGAGGGGAGTTCTTCTTGTTTTATAGCTACGCAACTGTTGCTGGTGGTCCAATCTTGATTGCTTTAGTAGCAGGGGAAGCTGCTCATAAATTTGAGAGTATGCCACCTACAGATGCAGTGACCAAGGTTATTCAAATCCTCAAGGGTAATCAATTTAAACATTTTTTGAAAATATTGTTTATGCAGCTATCTCATCTTCCTTCACATTAATCTATGCAATTACTAGAATACCATACTTGTGTTTTAGTTGCAAACTTTTGGAGTAGTTACACCATGCATGGTCATTTAAATTGGCTCCACTTCCTTATTCAGTTGCATTTCCCTCTGTACTTATGCTTATTTTTAGATGAGATGCAAATCTAAATATTGAGTAGATGATTAATCAGTATTTATATGTGACTTTGTTTGAATGCAAGCAGGTATTTACGAACCTCAAGGAATCACTGTCCCAGAGCCTATCCAAACTGTCTGCACAAGATGGGGCAGTGATCCATTTACCCTTGGTTCTTACTCTAATGTTGCGGTAGGGGCATCGGGAGATGACTATGATATATTAGCAGAAAGTGTGGGAGATGGAAGACTTTTCTTTGCAGGGGAGGCCACAAATAGGCGGTATCCTGCAACTATGCATGGAGCTTTTCTCAGCGGGTTAAGAGAAGCTACAAACATGATTCGCTATGCTGGCACTCGAGCTTCAAGGATGAAGGTTAATCGGACCCCATCAAAGAATGCCCATACTTGTGCTTCCCTTCTTGCAGATTTATTTAGGGAGCCAGATTTAGTGTTTGGGAGTTTTTCTGTTATTTTTGGCAGAAAGAATCCTGACCTGAAGTCAACAGCAATTTTAAGGGTGACATTTAATGAGCCTCGAAAGAAGAGTCAGGAAGGTTCTAGGCCAGATCAGCGGCATTCCAACAAGTTACTTTTTCAGCAGCTTCAGTCACATTTCAATCAGCAACAACCAGTTCATGTGTACACTTTATTGTCAAAACAACAGGCGCTTGAGTTGAGAGAGGTAAGAGGGGGTGATGAAATGAGGATGGATTATCTCTGTGAGAAGTTAGGAGTGAAATTGATTGGGAGAAAGGGTTTGGGGCCTACAGCTGACTCACTTATTGCATCTATTAAAGCTGAGAGAGGTGGTCACAAAACCCCTGCTACTTCGTTGGGTCTAAGATCAGGTGGGAGTGATTAGAGCCTTATTTATATCCTTATTTTTTTCTCCAAAGAATTGGATTAGTCTGTTTTGTGGAAGTCAAAATAACATTTTATTTCTGTTTTTGGAAAGGGATGTCCAAACTACAAAAGGTCACTTTGAAGCGAAAATTGGTCAGGTCAGTGTTGATGAAAGATGATTTTGCTGTTATTGTTTCTCCTGATCTTCTAAAATTTCTCTTCTAGCATTTGACTGGGAATTTTCGCTGCTAACTCTTGCTATAATCTCCCAGGAGAGCTAAAATAGTGCGCAGCAGCAATAAGTATGTGCCTCCTCTGAAGTTGAACATGGTTAATGTTAAAGTGTCAGAAGAAATTCATACAACAAATCAGCCACCTCCTGAAATGAACAGTACAGGTAAATATTGAATGCCTTTAGTCTCATAATAAATATATCATTTTTTCTGCATTTGGATGTAAGGTGGAAGTGAGTCGTTCCTGTTCTTTTTACTCTTTACATGCTTACTGAACCTCTCCTTCTCTTGTAAAAATGCCCTTCTGTCAATTCATAGTTGCATCGTGGTGATTTGTTTCTTGAGGTTCCATAGAGAGAAATGATGTGCATTCTCAAGAATCATGGAAGTATATAGAGAATGATCCAACTTTTCAAACTCCATGGAAAGGGATATAAACCGATGTTTTAATTTCTGTTGTGCATATTCCTTCATTAGTGCTGCTTTCCTTAAACTATTCTCGTCATAAAAATCTGAAATAAACGGTTCATTTTTGTTAGGACGGATTCAAGTGGACATGTTGAACAATGAACAGACAGCACCTTCCTGATGGATGATGATAAAGGTAAACTATCTTTGATGCCAAGGTTGTGTTGAAAATTTCATGTACAAATTGACTATGTTTTCTGATACTGTTTTCCACCACTTCACTTGGTGCACGGCAAATGAGCACATATTTTCTTGACAGTTGAATGCATTTTAGTGATACAAGTTTCTGAATTTTATTTGATCGATGCTACTTGTCTCTCTCTTTTTATGATACAAAAGAAATGTGTTTGAATATCTTACCCGCAGATTTGATATTTCTATCCCTGTCAAGTGGAGAACTCGCACTCCATTGCAAATGCTTCTCTCTGGTGCGTGGCAGAATTTTTTTCCTTCTTCTGAACTAGCAAACAAGGGCCAGTTGGAGAACTCAACTCTGTTCGTTCTATTACCGACTGTTGAAGATACGTAAAAGCTCCTGGAATGATGCATGGTGTCTCCAATGAGAAATGAAAATTGCTGTATATAATGAAACTACTTGTCGTAATCGACTCATTCTTCATCACCTCAGTCCTTCCTCGGGCAGCATAATGGAGAGACAGTACCCCTGAACCATCAACCGTGAAGCTTGTCCCCAAGCTGACTGGTGTGGAGAATGGGTCCTCACAGAGGAGGATTTATGAAATAGCACAACTGAACCGTGCCATGATGGAAAGAAGATGTTATGATGTTAGCGCTGGTCAAGGTGAAATCTGGTTTTGATCTCCTACATTATGGAAGTACAGGGTATGATCATGGATGTCAAACTTTAACAAAGGTCAAAAGTCAAAGTTTATTCCATGATGACGGCTGCGAGTGAAGATGTGCACTGCACTATTAATTGAGACTGCATCTTGCTGATTGTGGAAGACGCATGTAATGATTTGTAAAATAAAGAAAACAATGATTTTAACTCCGCTGTTTGTGATGGAGGCTGGACCAACCTGTTGGCACATAAAAATAAAGGGAAAATGAGCGGGAAAAAACTAATGATTGCAATTGTGCTTGTATATGCTCAAGACAACGTACGACCTGTTCCTGGTGGTTAAGTGTTTTTTTTACACTGAATTTCAAAAATGCTTATATTTTTTATATTTTTTTTATTTTTTTTTATTTTTTTTAATATATTTTTAAATAAAAAATATTTTGAAAAACAACTTGAATCATACTTCAACATGATTAATAGGTTATTGTTTGGCATTGGTTCCACTGGTATTTTGTGTAATATATCATAAATAATCAGTATATTTAACGATATTGGAACTAGGAGCAAAAGGCTCAATACATTCAATTTCAAAGAATAGCATGCAAGTTCTTCATATCAAATTCCACGGGCTCCTGATAGACTTGTAATAAACCTAAAGAACAATTTGGTCTTTAACTTGCAAGAAGTTAAATGGTATCTTTTAAGATGAATTCATGCTGAGGGAGCCATTTCTGCAGTAAAACCTGATCCTGGGCTTATATCAGTTTTCTCCCCATCCTTGATTGTCCAATCAAAGCACTGAACCAAAACCCCGATGTTACATGTGTCACAGAGAATAGCAAATGATGCACCAGGACATCCTCTGCTTCCACTTCCAAATGGAAGGCAACGAAATCCTGACCCTTAAAATTCCATCTGGTGATCGCCAAATTTTTCCTCTGAACTCTCCATGGATCTTTCGGGCAAGAACTCATTCGGATCAGTCCATGAAATTGGATCCTTCACGATAGCGTAGACTTAAGATCGGGTGTTGTTCTCATGGTGCGCTTAGGGTTTAGGACATGCCCAATTGATCCCTTATTCGAAAAGAAGACGACGTCGTCGGGCTATTCATGGTTAAAAAATATGGCTTATACACATTATAGGAGTGATCGTGAGTGAACTATCATTAGAATATTATCAATAACCGCATTGACAGGATCCGCTTCCACTGTTACTTGTTGTTTATATTAGCATATTTAGAGATGGTTTAGCGATCCATTTATACCGAGTGGAGCTGGCCGATTATTATCATGGTGTTGCCTTCAAGATCAGGTAAAAAGGGAGAAAAGAGTTGATTCAAGTGTATCACACAAATGGGAAGAACCTCTCAAGATCAGCCCCCCACCTCTTGCCGAGTAACAAGCGGCTCCAGTTTTGCGTGAAATATTTGTTCTAAAAACTTAAATTTGCAAACCCATGAATCAAGCCTGACACTTGTAAGGCCACACAACTGAAGCGCCAAATCTGGACATCATCGCTGAACACCAACATCGCAAGGATGTTTTCAAATCTGCCAGGCTTGATCAAATAATCAAGATCCTATTTGGAATAAATGGAGGAGCTGGAGAGTACCTACAGGCCAGTGTCCAAAATATCTACGATTATGGAAATGTTTAGTTTGTACCAGGTGTTGCTGGAACCAGAAGAATATACAAATAAATCCTGCTTCACAGATACGGTTTTGCTTTTGGTGCCGTACTAGGAAAAAAAAGCATTACCAAAGAGTTTACCCGTGCAGAAATCATAACGAGATCTCCCTTTGGTCATTGCTTTTAATTACTTCGAAGAAACAGAGAAATAGTTACTAAAAGAAACCCAAAACGCAAAAGCTATGCGAAAACAACAAAATATCGGACAAAATTTACTAAGATCAACCTACTGCATAAGATCATCTCAGAGATCAGTTGAGCATAAGCAGCAGATTTTTTTTGGGAAGCAATGGCATCGAACATCATGTTGGATAAAGACGGAGGAAGAAAAGGAAAACTCTCCAGCATCACTTTCCCTCCTGCAGTTTATCTAGATTGCCAGCAGTCCCTCCCAACCACTCCTCTAGCTTGGCTTCTTTATCAGCCTTGAATTCATCGAAGTTTTCTGGTAACAACAATATATTATGATGTGGCAAGTTCACACCAGACTGATCCTCTTCTTCATCTAATTGTTGTCTACCAGCAGTCGGACTTGACAAGGGCAATTCATCAGCTTCCACATCAGGCAGAGATGAGCCAGTGCATGTGACAAATTGTGATGAATTGGAAGACATCAGTTTTTCTGCCTGGTTTATGGTTGAATCAAGTGGTGACCACTTGAAATTGCTTGCCTTTTCTTTAGCAGTTTGAAATACAGTTGAAATGTAGCTGCTCGTCCTTTTTCCATCCTTCTCAGCATCATCTCCATTATGACCCCAAGTGCCCATTCGCTGTGAGCTGGTTCTTCCCATCTGAAAACCTGAAATTGGGCTATTAATTAATCCTCTTCTTGGTTGTTTAGCTGACATTGTTACTAAAGATTTCCTGATGTCTCTAATCATCTCTTCAGCAACAGGGAAACCACATTCTTTCATTGACTTCACCATGGTGATGGAATCCTTCAAGTCTTCAGTGTGCAGATTTGACACACGTGACTTCTCCACAACATTATTCTTGAGCCTGATGACATTCGGAATTGCATTTTGAGCATGCTGCTGAATATAGAAAAGCCCTACTGAGGGTTCATTTGCCGCGTACTTACTCATCTCAGCCAAGCTTTCAGTTATCTCCACAAAGCCATCGACCGTGGAGAATCCATGCATGTTGTCAAAGGCCAATGGCAGCTCATCACTGGTTTTGTCAAAAATTACAAATCCAAGTGCTATTCAATGTGGAGAAACAAGAATTCGAGTGAAAGAATCTACTATTACAACACTAACAAATCGTTCTCTAACATATTCTTTGACCATCGAAGATCAATTTCCCAGTTGCTCTCCCCCTCGCTTCATTTAATTTTTTTCCCGTCACGTGTAACAACTACTATATCAAATAATCTACTTATTTCATCAGAGTTGATGTTTTCCCTGCATTCAATTGCATATTACAGTTCATTCTCAATTGCATATTACAGTTCATTCTCAATTGAAAAAATAAAACCCCATGATTATCTCACAGAACAGTTTCCAGTCAACATTTTCTAGGAAACGTACACAAGAAATGAGAAAATCGAAATTAAACCAAATATCAGGCATTTAAATCCTATCCCACGTGAGAAAATAAAAAAAGAAGCAAAACCCAGTTCTCATAACATCGAATTATATCACGTCGCAAAAAAAGAAGGAAAATCACTTACAGGAGGACCCGGAAAGCGAAAAACAATCACAATCTTCAGGTACTTGCTATGAGAAGCTCAATCTTTCCAACTTTTCTTGTAGATTCAGAGATGATCCAGATCAGATTGCAGCTTTGCTTACAATATGCAGAAGATAATTGACCTTTTGGGGTTTTATTTCGTATATGGCGTCAGATAATCAATCTTCCTGTTTATTACACGGCTGACGGCATAAAGAGACAAAAAAATTATGTTTCTGGGTTGTTGATGGATAGGTTTATCTTGTCGCTCATCATGTTAAATAAAAAATAATAATAAAAAAGTATATCGTGTTTTGTTGCTTCTTTTCCTGTCAGGTTTTACGCAAATTAAACTCATCGCTGTTTTCAATAGTATAAGATACGATAATATAAATTATATTATGATCTCACCTAGTTAAATTTTGCGAGATGCTTTAACAGATCGACTTTGGCCATGAATTGATCACATCCCATTCTATTGATAAAATCAAACACAGTGATGTCATGGTTTGCTCAAGCCACTAGGAGCTGAAAAATATAAATCATGTTATCACCTGCTGCTTTTGAGATGGTTCTTAACAAAAAGCTGTTTTTTTTCCTAATATTTTATATTTTAGGTCAATTAGTATTTTCTTATGTCGATTATTTGTATTTATTTAAAAGGGTTTGGGATATAGACATAAGTAAAAAGAAAAATTAACTCATTTGAATAAGTTCAATCAATAATTATAAGGAGATTATTATTTTTTAAAGATAGAAAATGCAATTCTTAATAAAAAAAATTCATGTAATGCCTGTTTGGCTATGCTTGTTTTTTTATTTTTTTTAAATCATTGTGATATCACTACATGAAAATAATATAAAAACGTCAATTTTTTAAAATTTAAAATAGAAAAAGAAATAAAATTATTTTAAATTTTCTTATAAATATACAAAAAATTATAAAAGTGAATTAATTACTTTCACATTTTGAAGCCCTCGAGATTTTAATTTTATTTAATTTACAAAAACCCATCTAAATCCCGGAACAAAAAAAATACAAGATATCAAATTTTAAACACAATGAATCAGAGATACCTTAAATTGTTAGTTTGGCTGTGTAATTAATAATAGTAGTAGCTAGCTCAATTTATTTGTTTGAAATGTTATGACCAAAAAATCACCCAATAAATAAATAAGTGCAATTGTAACATAAAATATTTTTTAAGATATCTTGTTGGTTTTATTAATATATGTTTATTCATTACCGGTTCAGTAACATTTTATTATTTTTCTAGATAATAAGCCAGTCCCATTTAATTATTATCAGCTCAATTAATTAAGAATATTATATAATGATGAAAAACTTTAATTAACAATCTAGCATCAAAGTTCTATTTTAAAATGTGATAATTTTTTAAATGATCAATTTAATAACAAATAATTAAAAATTGCGTTATAAACAACATTTCAAGAAAAAAAATATATTTTTAAATTAATATTTTTATATGTGTTTTTAAGTTTATTGATATCTAATGTCAAAAAAAAAATATTATTTTATTTTTAAAGAAAAATACAAGCCACAATTTAAAGAAAGGCTCATATAGGCGCTGGCAATAAAAAGCCCATTCAGGCAAAGTATTTATTTCTCGAGACCAACAGACAAAAGAAAAAAATAAAACTAACAATAGGAAGTTAAAAAAATGGGAAAGAAGCAAAAGCGCAACAGTGACAGTGACGAAGACGATATATTTTACCACCGCTACTCCTCCGCCACCACGTCATCACAGCACCCACCTTCCACCACCAAACCCCACGGCGGATCCGGCGGTTTAGCACCATCGAAATCGACCCTGTATGTGTCCAATCTGGACTTCTCCCTCACAAATTCAGACCTCCACACACTCTTCTCCACTTTCGGCAAAGTAGCACGTGTAACCGTCTTAAAAGACCGAACGACACGGAGATCGCGCGGCGTCGCATTCATCCAATTCGTATCTCGAAGCGACGCGGTCACCGCCGTTGAACAGATGGACAAGAAGATTCTCAATGGGAGAACTCTGTCGGCGTCGATTGCGGCGGATAATGGTAGAGCGGCGGAGTTTATTAAGAAGAGGGTTTATAAGGATAAGAGTAAGTGCTATGAGTGTGGAGAAGATGGACATTTGAGTTATGAGTGTCCGAGAAATCGATTGGGGAATAGAGAGAGGCCTGTAGTGAAGAGAGGGAGGGGAGGCGGTAGTGGAGGAGGTGGCGGCGGCGGAGGAAGGGGCGGGGTAGAATGGGAGGAGGAAGAAGAGGGTGAGTTTGAGGAGGAGAAGTGGGCTGCGGCGGTGGATGGAGATGTGGAGGAAAGGCTGTTGAAGGGGGGAGAGGTGGAGAAAAAGAAGTTGAAGGTCAAGAAAGCTAGTTACTTTAGCGATGAGAGTGATGAAGAGGAGTGATTTTTGGGATTCTTATTGGAGGTAATGTCGATTTTTTGGCTGTTCTTGTTGTTAAAGTATGAGTTTTGATCATGTTGGTGAAATAAATTGGAATAAGTTCTGAGTTATAAGATTTGTCTGTATATTTTTGATGTGATGTTTATTGAATGTGCTGTTCTTCCTTCTGGCCATCAGGGCTTGTTCTGGTTTGCTCTTAAGTTGGTTGTACAGTTCTTATGATGACCGGTGTGTTTTACTTTGTTTGAGTTTGGTTTTTTCGGTTATGTTAATTCTTGTTAATGGAAGATTGGGTGTTTGTGGATTGTGTAATTGATTTGATGTTTGATGAATATGTAATCTTGTTTTTTTTTGTTTCAATTACCGTGTTATGACGAGCTTGATTTTAGGGAGGGAAGGAGGTTATAGTATGTTATTACGGATACTGGAGATTATCTTCCCAGAGTTTTAAAAGAACATTGGCTAGTGCTAGTGAAAAACAGAGGAATTCCTGCATGGGACAAGTGAAGAACTTTCATTTAACATTACTTCTTCGTCTTTTCAGGAGGTCAAGAACTCGTCGATTCCACGTGAAGATGTAAACCTGAACTGTGTTGGGTAATTGTACCTTACCAGAGCACTTAGTGAGTAGTGCTATATGCTCAAAATGCTAATCTGCCCCTGCAGCACAGGCAAAAACCGAATCTGGGCTTGCTTGCTTGAATGATTAGCACAAGTTACCTTCGCATATTTCAGATACCAATAGTGAGTTGGGAAGGTGTCTTGGGCTAGACTTTGTAGTCATTTATTTGGCCTAATATGGACTGTTCCTGGTAAATGTGAAATTATTATCCTACCAGGCTATGTTGAGTTCGGCCTCTTTCAAATAAACCCAATTTATTTTTGAAACATCTACTGCAGAACTTGGCTGTTGTCAGCATTGCACCAGTTTGTGCAACCTACTAGAGGATTTGTAATCTTGGCCATCCATACACTGGGAGAAATCAAATGCTTTGAACCATACAAACATGCAAACCATACTGTTTTGAATTCTAAATTTCTTTTGTCCTACACTAAGACTTATAACTGCTGCTGAGCATGCGAATTGTGCTTTTGTGTCAAAATTGTGAAGTTAGTTTAACCTGCTCCTCCTTTGGAGTTTAGAGAGTCTATAAATATCCAGAGGTTGGTTCGAAACAAAGCGTAAAGGGAAAGTCAGTTGAAGTCTCAAAGTCAAGAATAGTTGTTGCATGTGAAAATTGGAGGGAATTAAAGAGATGTCACTGTTTGTTTTGGTGCTGATTTTTGTTAGTTTCTTCTACTTAATTCATCTCCAACCTCCGTGACAAATCTAAACAAATATCATGTCTTGGTCGAATGTGAGGATTGGAGGGAATTATACAAATTTGCCTCTGTTATTTTTTTCGTTTAATTTACTCCAATCTCATGTTCGAACTTTACATTTATAATTGTTGGATATATTTCATTTATGATTCTGGGATGCGATCTTGTTTTTTTCTTTCTTTCCAGTCTGTGAGGATTGGGTTAAACAGAAAAAAATCAAAATTGTTCCATGCATTTTGTTTGGTTTATAAAAAAAATCCTACCCTATCATATGTTCTGAGATACGTTTAGCACACTTTTTTTTGGATCAAAGCTTTTGACAATTTCTTAATTTGGCAGGTCAAAGCGATCATTTTTAGATGAGAGGAGCCACCTTGTCTGCAGCCAAGAGTGTAGATCTTGTCGAAGCTCAAAAGGGAGAATCTAGTGTTGAATTTCTTCCATCGGAGGGTAGAATTGCAAATTTACTTTCAGATGTAATCTTGTCGATGATCATATATATATAGTTGAATTTTGTATGTCTGGTTTATCAGCAATATCGATCAGATATGACAAATGAAATATTACTATGAAATATGTATCTGTAATGCTTTAAATAGAATGATCTGTATAAACTTCTAGATTTCAGGTTTTTGTGGAATCTTGCTAGTACTCAGCTTTGTGCATTAACCTGGGCCTTGCTATGATTTGTGATCAGCTCCATAAAGCTTTGGAAGCAGTGTTCGGCTCCTGCTTCTTTTCCTCGTTGATTATGATATTTCATTCATTCATCCTGAAAAAACATTATCCATTCTGAAATATATGAAGTGATGTGGATAGCAGGTCTCAATACAGTAATAAATGTTATGAGAAAAGAAAGAAAGATAAAAATCTTCTTCAACTGACGCGGGGAAGCTGTGGCAACGCAGTGCCAGGGACATAGAATATGAATTGGGTCAGGTTAGAATTTTAATCTGACGAACCCACGGACAAGCCGGATCTTATATCAGGTAACTAGTATCGTGAATAAAAAATGTTACTATGAAGTTACTTTGTTCAAACCAGTTAAATTTTATCTTCAGTTAACAGGAAAACGATTGTCCGGTGTTCAGTACTAGGATCGATTTTTGTACTAAAACACCATGTTACCTAAAAAATTAGGTTTTTCATGCTTTGCATGGCAATAATCTCGCCCCTTAGCTTTTACAAATATTTTTCACTCTCTTCCCTAACCCCAAATAACGCAACAATGAAATGAGTCGAACTGACCACACGGACAATTCTGGTAAGGTGGGTAATCGTTTATGAATGGTGCTGAAATCTTACGTTGCAAATATCTGTTTTGAGGAATTACAGCATCTAACAACATGCAATCCGGAAATACCGATAAGAGACTGCAGCATTTTTCCGGTAGTTAGGTAAAGCAGACATGGGATCCATAAAACTCTCTGATTCTAGCAGTCTATAAACTTCAGAGAATCAAAAGCCAAGATACCAGATTGTCTAGGATTCTGTTTGATCCGTGAGGACATTTTGTTTACAGGCGTAAAGGGAAACCACATATTACGGTCAGTCTACTAAAGCTAGATAAAAGGCAATCACATCTCAGCAACCGAATGTTGGGGCTCCTGTGTGACTTTCGACAATTTGTCTTGAGTCCACCTCTTCAGCATCTCTAATGAAGCCTCGGGCTGGTCCATGGGAACCATGTGCCCTGCATCGTGGACCTGTTGGCAGATGCATTGTGCAACTAGATTAGCACTGATTATAAATCAAAAGCTATCATTTTGGGCATAGAAGTCAGAAGCTGATTGTTGAGAGAGAGGGGGAGACCTTAAGGAATGCGAGAGGCCCATAACTTTTCAGCACTCCAGCTTCTGAACCACTAACTTCAAAAGGAACTTCAGGAGATGCCCCAAACTCTTTCTGACCAGACCACTCCATGGCGTGAACCCATCTTGAATTACCTGCTCATGTAATATTTAACCTTAGTCTTAGATAAAGGTTAAATATATGAAGCTTGCTGTACCCTAGTAGTTGGTGTTACTTACCGAGCCAATTGCAGATGAGATCATATTCTCCAGCATACACAAGCAACTTGATTCCATCCTCAAGGAGAGCAGGAATGCCCACTTCGAGATTCCTCATCCAGTCTATCAACATCGCCGAATAGACTGTAGGGCTACAGGAGACAAAGTCTATATTCCCAACACCAAGTGCCTCCTTAACAGAATTCTGGCCCAGAAATTTCTCCATATTTGAGAAGTCATAGCAGAGGCTCCCCTCACATTTCTTTCTAACATCATAATACTGCAGAGAGAATATATCAATGCCTGTAAGTTTTGGGTTGTTTGTTGTACATCTATTTAGCGCACACATTATTTTCATGTCTATGAAAGTGACTCTGATTAACTTCCTCGAGAACAAATTTTAATGAATACAGAGAAGAGTTCCTTCGAGGAGAAGTGATCAATGGGAGGTACATTGGAATTTGAAAAAAAAAAATTGACGCACAAGAACACTCCAACAGGTCGGTTTATGAGGTCTTACATTTATATTACCGGCAACCGATAAGATGCTGTTGAATATGGTATTGCAAACTAAATAGGAAGCCATGCAAGAGACTGTACCGTCAGTGCCTGAGACAGAAAGCACATGGTCAAGCAAGGAACCACGGATTTAAAAATCAACAAAATAGGACCTCATGCACTCAGAAAACTTTGAAGTTTGAACAGCAAATTTGATTGATACAAAATATGTTATCCAAAGACAATGAAATAATCGAGAAGGAAACTGATCTCTGAAAGGAATTGGAGCAAATTGAGATGCAACATTACCACAAAGCTTTATCGCCAATTCACAGGCTGGAACTATCTTATTGATGCGATCATGCTGAGCTTGTTTAATTATTCCCATATCCAATGCATAATCTGTGTATGCTTTATATTGGATTGCAGGATCAGTGAGTCCATTACCAATGGCAAATCCCTGCTCAAAATTTTGAATTGCAATTAATAAAAGTTGAAAAAAATTCCATCAAAAGTCAGTATTAGGCAAAATCATTAATATACCTTGAGGTTTACATGAATTCCTTCTTTAGCTTTGTTTCCTTTGTGGACTCGAGCTGCAAAAGCAGGAATATAGTGTCCAGCGTATGATTCTCCAGTTATGTAGAAGTCATTCTTTGCCAACTCAGGATGCTCCTTGAAGAAGGCCTGGTGCCATACAACATTTAGTCCTATCAATATGTTGCATTAACAAAGCTCAATCATTTCAAAACAACCATCCATCAATTAATATCACATTTCACAGTGTATGTTTAGTGTCCAAAACTAAGACTAGCATTCAGTGTAGTAAAACTTAAGCAATTACAGTTCTTTCCTCAAGCGATTAATATATTAGAAGTTCATGGGATACCCGAATACTATGCTTTATCTCAATTCTTATCACAGGGAAATAAAGCACGATAACTTACCTGTAAGAAGTCATAGAGATCATTACTAACTCCATCTTCATTGTGACGAATGTCACGCCTATCACTACTATAACTGTATCCAGTACCAGTGGGTTGGTCAACATATAGAAGGTTTGACACCTGCAAAATCATCATAGCAACATGTTAATTCTCTTGTCAGCAAGCAGGCAAGTTGCAGTTCTTTCAACCTCGTCAATGAAAAGAAATAGAAAACAGAAGTGGAGTTAACAGTGCTAGTGACAATCCATTTCTCTCTCCAGAAAGCAGCGTTATTTTATTTGTGCCTCTTGTTTATGCTGGTAAACCATCATGTCCAAACCAATGTACTAAGAATCAAGTTACAGTGATACAGGACACAGGAAGCGCATCTGGGAGCATAAATGAAGAAAAACACAATTTTAAGGTGCAATTATAATTATTTTGGTGGAAAATATTCACAAGATGCAATCAAAAAACTTCCAACCAAATAAAACTAGTTCACCTAGTTTAAGAGCTGTGACAATTAAATCATGCAAAATACAAAGTTCATAGGTTGAACAACTACAAGATAACTAAAAAAAAAATCAATAACTGACTATGGAATGTTACCTAGGTCGATTGCTGGCCAAGATTTGTTAAATGATACACAATATGAAACAATTTTAATAATAATGGGTAAGCAATTGGATACCTGCTTCATTTAGCATACATAAAACGATTTTTCACAAATTATATTTTCTAAAGAAAAGAAGCAAAAGATTAAGAAACTACATTGGCTTAAGAAGATTTAAAATCATACCTTGTCCCAACCATACTCATTTCGCACAAGTGACAGGTTATTTGCAATAGTGTAAGGACCATTTTCATAAAACATGGCCAATTCACTGCTACACCCTGGTCCTCCTGTCAACCAAATGACCACAGGATCCTTCTTGCTGGTCCTTGATTCAAAGAAAAAGTAAAACATCCTACAAACCACAATTACACCAATAAGTCACCAGTAATTAGATGCCAACAAACAAACTTTTTAAATGAAGGACCTCTGAAATTTTATACTTTTAACACAAAATGAAACCCTAATCGAACATTCATCATCATCATCATCATCATCAACCAACTTAATAAAAAGATCCCACTCTTTCAACTTCCAACAAAAAAAAAAGCAGACATTCAATTACACCACACATAAAAAAATCACAAATAATC
The DNA here is from genome assembly GCA_032356905.1 of Salix exigua. Classification (NCBI taxonomy): domain Eukaryota; kingdom Viridiplantae; phylum Streptophyta; class Magnoliopsida; order Malpighiales; family Salicaceae; genus Salix; species Salix exigua. The sequence continues at coordinate 15,494,931 of CM063597.1, forward strand.
ACCAATCCACTTAACCTCCATTCTCAAAAAGTCAACCTTTACCCATAGTTCAAAACTTTAATCAAACAAAACAAGCAAAATCAAACATTCAATTACATAACAGATAAGAAAAATAATCACTAATCCACTTAAACTCCAACCTCAAAAATTCAACCTTTACCCAAAAATACACAACTACAACCAAAACAAAAGAAGCACACACAAAACCAACACAACCCATCTCCCCAAACACAAAACCAAAGAAAAAGAATCCAGGGTTTTAAAAATCAAATACCTAGCATCATGAGAATGCTCAATCTTGTAATAACCAGCATGATGTCCCAAATCATCAACAGTAAAGCTTTCTTCCTCGTCACCAACTACATTAGGAAACCTAAATTTCCTCTCTACAATTCTCTTATTATACCCTGACTCGCTAATAGCACCAACACCATCATCGCCACTGTCGATCACGTTGACTTCTGATTTTGGAAACAAATTCAGCTCCCTTATCATCTTTTCCGCTTGTGCAGACGGGAAATTTGACCTCTCGAAATTGAGATAAGGATTGTCTGATATTCTCGCGTGAGATATCACGATAAGTGAGAGGAGAAAGACAGAGATGAAATTCAGGCTCTCCATTTTTTAGGCTCTCGAGGAATGAAGTGAGTGACACGAAGGTGAGTCCTTTATATTGAGGAAGTGTACTTTACTTTGTTTTGGAGAGGGACACGTTGCAAAGCTACCATTCTTGTCCGAGAGGTCATCGTTTCACTTTAGAGATGTTCAGGTTAAAGTACGTTTCAGTCCTTGTGATTACTTAGTTTTCCATTTAGATCTCCTGTTTAAAAATCTCTTTTTTTTGAAATATAAGTTCCAAGAAAAATCACTTATAAAAACTAAATTACCTTTATGTGTTTGGTTTTATCATGAAAAATGAGTTCAAAACTATTTTTTTATGTTTAGGGATGTAATAGAAAGTGAGCTAAGAAATATTATTTTTGAGTTATTAAACACTCTAAAATATATAAATTATTAGCTGTTAACTTGTTTAGGTCCCATGTATTTATTTTGATTTATTTTATTATATTTTTTTGTGTAATGAAAAATTCTAGGTGAATATAGGATGTTAAAATTAGTATAGTTTAAAGCAAGCAAACACAAAAAGAAATTTATTGTGTTTGTATTTCGTGCACTTATTAGACATGATTAAAAAACAGAAAACAAAAACGCTTTTAAGACTAATCCATGCCTCGTCTTTCTTTATGGGATAGCCTTACATAAAATATTACGTTTGTACCATGGATCAAAATTATGCCTGTATCAACAATGTTTTGAATACAATAATAATAAATTACGAGGTTGTCTTAGAAAATAATGTTTGCAGTTGCACAATCCGACAAGTTGGAGAATCTATAATTTATATTAAGTGGAGTTCCTGAACAAGTACAAGGATCAAATTGCACTTTCACCCTGTGACGATGACGTGGTGTCTTTTTGGCTTTGGATTGCGGAGGCCGGAGGGGTTTTGATTACGCGGAAAAGGGTCCACTGTTAGAAATGTGCACGCGAGTTGATTGTGCGTGTTTTTTTCTTTCTGAAATTAATTTTTAAGAAATGCATCTGCTGATTTTATGGATTCATTTTGAGGGTTTCGCAAATCTAAATATTAATATTTTTTTTAATAATGTTAGCAAAGAACTTGATTGCTTTGTTTGGTAAATTTTTTAGGTCTCAGATGACGGTCAAGACTGCAGTCTTTTGAGTTTCGGCCAAGAAATGCGGATCTTGTGCACGCTGATCGATTACTTTTAGATGGGAGATCGTGACCGCTTGTTTATTGGAGATTTTGAAGTCAAGGTTATGAGCGGTGAAGATCATTTTGGGTGCAACAATCCAAGTTATACTTGGAATAGAAGAAAGTGGGCTTGGATATAGAAGGGGTAGAGATATTTTGATGGAGAGGAACATGAAATTCGTAATTTTTATCTGAAATCTATTCCAAAGTTACTCTCTGAAAAAACTCAACTACATTAGATTTCAGGACCTTTTGCTAAAACGATGGAAGAAAATCACGGAAGATGTGAACGAACATCGTGGTAGCTCTTGAAGATAATACTTCACTCCTTTTTCTAGAACAAGGATTATCCATTTTTAAATTGAAGCTAGAATTTCTTTAATGTGTTTGTGTTACCGAGAATGCTCTTCTTTTCCCTTCCGTTTCCAGGAAAAACACCAGGTTTGCCAACGCCTAAGGGTAAAAAATGATGGCCTTTTTGAGAGCGAATTATTGCTTAGAATTGAAGCTAGAATTTCTTTAATGTGTTTGTTTACCGAGAATGCTCTTCTTTTTCCTTCCGTTTCCAGGGAAAACACCTGGTTTGCCAGCGTCCAAGGTTACCTGGTGTTCACTTGTTATAACATTAATCGAATAATAGAGCTGGCAAATAATTTTTCTTAAGATGGATCTTCTTCCTTTCCTTAACAAGTGAATTTAACTCTGGTTCTCCATAAATCTAAGTCTTTTATTAATTCATTTCAGACAAATCATTTACTCTACAAATTAGTATATTCATAAGTTCTCTTGGATACGAACTAGAGATTATAAATAAGAAACAAATTTGTTTACCATTCCACAGTGCTAATCTCCTAGAGGCAACGGAAGTTAGAATCAACGAATAAATTTTGATTCTACCATATGAATTAAAAAAACAAAACAGTAAGATTTGAGATGTTTATGGATGTTCATTGTCGACAATATCAATGCCATTAATAAAAAAAAAAAATAGTATTTTTTATCATAAAAATGTTCTAGTATCAAAAATAATATTTTAATTCATTTAAAAAGCATTTTAAAAAACAACTTATACGACACTCTCAAACATAAATATGATCTAAATACTCTAAATAGGCAAATTGTTTGCTACAAAGTAATATTACACCTAGGATCTGTAATCCCGGTGAGGATAACCAAGAAATGAAAAATCCTTGCTAGTCCAATTGAAATTAATTTCAGGTACATGGCTTTCCATATCATACTCCTACATGGAAGAACCAGTTTCAAGAAATCAGGCTGCCTTTTCGGGTTGTCAAAAATCTTTGTGTTCTTTACCTTCTATAGCCTCCGTTACAGTATAATTAAAACATTGCCATTGATTATTTAATCAAAGAGGCCTTCATCATGCCAAATATCAACTAAAAAATCTACCATCTCCTGCAAAATTCAACAATAAATTGAATTGTGATCAGCAACTGCTTGAGAAATTAAGCATAAAACTAGGTGGAGTGTTCTGAATGATCGCAACGAATCACCAGTCCAAAATCTTTAACCATGATCTTTCCTGCACATGCTCATGCACACTATGACTAAAAGAAGATTCAAAACCAATAAACAACAAACTTCATCTGTTGTAAGAAGGGTTGTCAGAAGAAAGCTTACTGGTAGAGGGATTGGCTCAGAGAAGGGCTCGTGAGTTGAGAGCAAATCTTCATAGGTTGCTGACCAGCTGCCAGAAAAAAAATCTGCTGTTATGTTTCATCTACCAGCATGTGTGGCTCCAAGGATGCAATGTTTGATCCACCATCTCAAGTGAAAAATTATCAAAGATTGTACTTTTTATATTCTCTCATATTGGTTCACACTCAGGTGGGACCATAAGTAGTAATGATCACTGATTTGAGTAGGTACAAGAAATTTTTTTAATAAACAATATCATAATGTCATGAACCATCAGAATATACAAACAAACTGGGAAGACATTACCGCACTAACATGAACTTTCTCTTGGCGATGTGGCCAGTGTAATGTTGTTAGTCCTACTTATGAAGCCACTTGCTAAAAATTCTTTTCTTTTTCATATATGTTTAGGAAGGACAAAAATAGTCCATCAACTCCCTACTTAATTAAGTTGGCACATGCATATATTCGTGGCTGAGTGCAGCAGCCAACAAAATGCATGTCAAACAATTCATCACTCTCCAAACCTTTTAATAGTCTCCATTAATCCAGGTAGGGAAGTGCAATTGTTATTCTTATTCTTTCCATATTAATTGACGAGACAATTACTTCATGCACCTATGAAAACCTGAAATATGAAATTATTCAGACTAAAGAGCTTCAAGGCTTGTAGATGTTAGAATTTCTTGGCCACATAAATAGAGCCCATAGCAATCAAGAAGCTTTACAGATGATCACCTTATAATTGGGTCCTTAATCATTCTTTGTGGCTGTTGAGATTGATCTCCGGTCCACTCTCTTCTGCTCTCATGCCATGCAATTGCAGCTGGACAGTTAATTTGAACAGGTTATGCTCATAGAAAAGAATGCATTGAAAGAAAGAGGAAAGGACAAATATGAATAAACAATGGCTTGTTATTTGGATTCACACTATGAGAGAAAAATGCACAACAGTCTCAAAACCATAACCAAAAAAGTACTTACCTTTTGAGACCTTCAGTCTTGACAAAGAAACCTATATGACACATCGATTTAGAAGGGAATACCAAAAGTTTCGAGGCATTATGTTGTGCAGAGCATAGTCAATGTTATTTACTAAGATTACTCTGTGATAGTCAAGGTTGGAGAAATAAACTTCTTTAGTCTTTCTCCTTATAAAGCACAAATTCTCATTTGGCATCGTGTGTATATTTTACATGGCATAAGAAATCTCCAGCACCACTTCTAATTAAAAAATATGTTACCATGCAAAAGTGATTTCCAACTCCATAAAAAAGAAGTATAAAAGCTCGCATGTACAAGAACCCTAAGAACCTGCAGATGTAAGACTAACTAAAAAATGTGTGTTAGGCAAAATCACCGAGCGAATTGTTTTAGTAAAGTTCTGTTAGGCAGGAGATGAATCTAGTGAAATTGCTGACATTTATTACTAAGGCGAGAGACTCACCATGATTGATGAACACGGAAGTACTCTTCTCTTTTTCTGTGTGCTTATGTTCTCCATTGGTAGATGTAGAATGCTCTACCGGTTGCTTCTCATTGGAATGGGAGCATACAGAATTTACATCCATTGGCTCTAAACTGAGTGAGCATTCCCTACGGCACTAACAAAATAACTGTTGATTCGTAGTCCTTTTTAACAAGTTCCTTTCATAAGATATAGCTACCTGGATTGAAGCAAGGCTTCCAGAACAACTGCTTGGCATAAATAGTTCTTCTGTGTGATTGGCAAATCAAAAAGAAAGGAAACAGTAAGGAAATATTAGTCAGAATGTCACTTGAATACCAAAGTGGCACTGGAAAAAACCAACCACATTCTTCACGTTGGACTAAATATTAAAGTAAAGCCACTTTTTCCATCAATCACATTTCTCTGCTTTCTGCAAATCAATAAACTGTTAAGTTTTTCTTTAAATTAATCACTAAAACTTCCAGAGTCCACTTATGCTAACAAAACAGAAGTCCCACCCTAGAAAAGTAGATGCCATGGTCCTATCAGTATCCATATCCATCCTCTTTCTTTCTAACATAAGCTTCCTTGCGGGCACATGACATGGAAGGCGTTGCTTAAACCAAAGACATCATTGTTTCCCGGGCATCATTAGAGATGTTCTTTTCATCTAAATTTACAGCATGATTTATTTTCACAGTCAGCACGAATTTAGATCTGTTGCAAAAGTATCAGCTTTTCCAGAAATAAACCCACAAAATGGAACCACCAAATATTTTGTTCTTCGCATCCCCGCCAAGCCACTAAGAAAACCAAGACAAAAGACCAGCCCTTCCATTGCACAATTCACTAAGTTCTGCCCCAAATTTTCAACTCAAATCCCACCATGCTACTGTTTAATTCCTCATTTTACAGATCAAATCATCTTTAACACAATATATTTCAAGAACCACATCATTCAATTAACTAACTTTCACATTCTTAAAGCCAGTCTTCTTTTGCTCATCAAATTAGCCACAGTTTCTCTGTTTTTACACTGCTCTTCCGGTTTTCTTCTTGTTTTTTTTTTAAAAAAAAAAACGAAAATATTGTATCCAATAAGTGCTCAAAATGTGAAAACAATCAAACAGACTGAACAAAACCGACACAAGACTGTAAGAAAAAATCCCATGAACTCAAAACCATATCCAGAACCCAAAAACATGTCCCGAATTTAACAACGCATACATTTAGCCTTTTTTGTTAAAAATAACAAATCCATTGTTGTATAAAAACGTATTCTTGAGCAAAACGAAACCGAAAACCCAAAAACGAATTACACCAAGAAAGAGAGAAAAGGCCGGGCCATACATACCTCGCTGCAAATTCTTTACAAAAGCATTGGATTCTTTTACTGCTGAATCTAAAGTCTTCCTTTTAGAGAGAGAGAAGGAGAGGGGGGAGGAGATACGAGAACGCTCGGTTTTGACTTCTGATAAATTTGGCTTTTGGTATGGTAATAATAATATAATAATCTTTGTATTAAAAGATCGAGGAATAACTATAATATTTAAAAATATTTAATTATTTTTATATCCGTCCTTCCTATGGGTAATTAATCCAAATTTTTTATATCTCTAGTCTCTCCTATACATAATCTTTCTGCTTTAATTTTATTCTAACTAATATAAATATTCCCAGATCATCTTTCCTCTTAAGAATTTAAGATTAAATCTGTCTTGGCTTGTCTATATCTGGATGTAATCTCTTAATAAATCTTATTCTTACCTTAATTTTAAATTAAAAAGAATGTCTTTTTAATATCTCTTTCCAGCTGACGTGGATTTGATTTGGAATATTTAGAGTGGATAGGCTAAATTGTCTTTGTATCATGGAGACTGATATGCCCTTTACCTACTGCTCAACCCGATGTTTTTTCATCAATGGGTGTTTTGGTCATTTCACGCTATAACAATCCAAACTCCAAGAATCAACATCTCACCACACGCTGTTTTTTCTCTATCTGCCCTTCCGCTCACAAATCTGTTGTCTGGATTTAGGACAGCGAGGTTGGAGTAGTTTTTGGTGAAGAGTCACGGCTATAGGGCGATTAAACCAAGGCAATTTTTTTTTGTTATAATGTATATTTTAAATTACTTTTTATATACATAATATTAAATTAATATTTTTTTTAATATTTCTTTTGATTTTTATGTGTTGATATAAAAGATAAAAAAATTGTTTAAATATATTTTTAATTAAAAATTATTTTTAAAAAGCATTATGCAACACAATACTAAAATTCATTTACTATATACATACAAAAAGTTTAAATTATATTTTTTTTATTATACTTTTAATTGTTCATTTTATTTATTACTACTTTTTATTTGATGATATAAGTATATTTTATATATAGTTTATGTGTTAATTAAAACCAATATTTTCTATAAAACAAACTTGAAATGTTATCTTAAATATTAGTCTTAGAATTTGATATTAAAAATTCAAGAAAAAGAGGTAAAATCCCCTCAACAGCCATCAATCCAGTCAATTGAAATTACACAATTTATTAGTATTTTAACCGATAAGCAATCCTCTAAAATTTATTTATGTTACAGTGTGTTATTAGATTTTCATGACGAATAAGATGATTTTTTTTTGATACCGTAGTGTAATTGTTTTTAAAAATATTTTTATTTAAAAATATATTAAAATAATATTTTTTAGTTTTTAAAAAATATTTTTAATATCATCCCATTAAATTAATATAAAAATACTAAAAATATTTTATATTTTTTTAAAAAAATCAGATTTTTTTTAAAACCACTTCTTAAGTATTTTCTAGACACCCTTAAATGTACAATTAAGCCATCAAGTACTTTAATGCCACATTCACTGGCCATACCACAAGGTCAAAACTCTTCCAGCAAAGCAAAAATCTATCATCCGCTAACAGGTTCCAATCAAATTCCTTTTGAGTTGCACGGCATTAAATATTTACAGAAGCATATATATTATATATAATTGTTATATAGCTTAATAGAAAATAGACCGACCTTAGCTCAGTTGGCAGAGCGGAGGACTGTAGTGGTTTCTGTAATCCTTAGGTCGCTGGTTCGAATCCGGCAGGTCGGATTTTTTCCCTCTTCAAAACCTTCCCTTATTTTTGACCCATCAAAATTTCGACGATTTTAAAAGATTTTCCTCCCCCCCTTTTTTTTTCAATTTCCCTTGAAAATTCCTTAAATTCAACTTTACAAAAAATTAAAATCCTTGAAATGATTACATTTGGCTAGGTTTGAAAGATAGATCATCAGGAACAATATCTACTAATGGGAGGACCAAGAACTTTTGTTTCCAGATTTCTCAATCTTATGCAAATTAAAATGCGTTGTCATTTCCAGACCACGCACGCATTTTCTTCCCCTGCTCTGTCCAGAACACCATTTTGGCACGTGACAACAAGCCAACATTTTGTACTATGAACAGTACATATCTAATATCGAGTTTTGCAGGAAAGGTACTAATTTTGTCATTCTAAATATTCCAGTGCCCTGGTTAGAAGATGCTTAACATTAACGATCAGGGGATGATGAAATTCTTTCATCACTTCACTACTCACTGCAAATGTAACACAGTCTGGCATCGTAAAGCAAAAAACAGCTGCTTGCTAAATTCTGGATGTCTATAGCTGCAGGTCATTTCACACTCAGGACCTCACATTTGAGCTGTTGGAAATGAGCAAAAGAATATCACACAGGCAATGATGCATTGCTGCCCATCTCCATCTCCATCTTCTAAACAGAATGTTGCTGATTAGTAAACGTGAACATATGATGATTCTGTATCAAGGCAGATGATAGGTGGTGATTGTAATTGCCTCGAATTATTCCTGTGAAGGGTTATAAATGTGCACGATGAAAGAAATATTGTGAATGTACAGTATCATGCAAGAAAGCTCCAGAATCATCATCTTCTCCGTCGCCACAAGTCTGGAACTTTCAATCACCTATTTCTATGTACAGCAAGTTGAACCCCTGGAAGCTTGTGCTTCACCTGCTTCCATAGCATGCTGACTGCATCTTCTTTCATTGAGGGGGTACTGGAATTCAAAGTGATGGGAGATCTTCTTAAGCTGCCTCACATTTTAATCCATCTGTCCTTTGGAAATTGCCGGAGCTGATTAACCACGTAGTCTGGCTGTATTGCCTCGTTTTTAGAGAAGCAAAATTGAGAATTGGCTATGGTCAATCTTGATTAGATCACTCGCAATGATTGGAACACAGTGGCTAACAATAGCATCATAAAGCCTGCTAGAGGTAGGAGTATCTCCAGCAGGGTGCAGACAGAACTTTGATGAACGCATCCCTTTAGTTGACTATTACTAAGTCATATTATACAACAATTGGAAGGACCTTGATATGGAATGACAATCGTAAATTTTGATCATCTCCATCACTCCTGTACGTACCACGTGCACTGCTTCTTCTTTTTTGACAGAGAAAACGTTCAAAGCTGAGTGGACCTGAGTGGAAAAGGAAATTGGGACTTGAGTGGGAGTTTGAGGGCAAAAGAGAGGGTTCCTGGGATTTCGCCCGGGATTGTGGGGGAATTTTGACCCAGAAGAAGTGTAAGGTTTTCTTTTAGCATCATATGGTCTCTCTCATAAGTTAAATAACTTCCATGTATGCATTATCTCATTTAACAAGTGAAGTATTTAAGATTGAAATTAATGTAAGAATAAGAAAGAGTTGTATGCTTCAAGGAAAGGAGAAAAAAGAACACAGTTGATAAATTTGTCTATCATCTCCCTTTCCATTTTTAAAACTTCTCTATGAGATGGAAAGGCAACGTTTTTTCATGTTAATTCCAATACCAGCTTTATTGACAAGAAGAAAATCACAAGGGAAAAAGCAAATGAACTTCAAATCAAATTATAGTTATAAAATTCAATCGAGTTGTCGATTGATTGATTTTGTCAACTCGTGGGATGAAGATCAACCTGATTTTTTTCTTTATCAAAATGACGTTATTTATGATGAAATGACATCATTTTGATTAAAAAAAACTGAAATTTGTTAAAATATGACCGTTAATTTTCAGATATGGAAATTGTGTAAAGTAGAGATAAAGTAGTTTTGTATCTAGCTATTTTAGTCTTATAATTTGTCTATAAATTCACTCTCAAATGTAGGAGTAAGAAAACACACTGAATATACAGAAATTATTTGAATTCAAATTCTTACAAAATTAAACCAGGCTCTGGTTCCAGGTCAATGGATTGGTTGGACCAAGTTCTGCAACTATGCTAAACAAATAGTCCGGTCACAAAACAAAACCAAAGGCCACTTGCTTGAGTCCCAGGATACATTCAAGCGCAACTGCAATGTGCATTTGTTCTAATTCTGGTAATCTCTCCCAGCAAATGTTTTTCTAAGATATATCCCTTTACTATCATATACACATCATATATACAATCTAACTGTCTATCTATTTATATGAACATCCCAAATGCTTGGATATACTTAGATTCACTACTCTTGCATCTTGTGACTCATCGAGAAAATTGTAAACAGAGACTGGAAAGTGCTCCAAAAGTCTCTACCTGATCATTGAAAAAAGTTGCATAAGATAACTATGCCCATCAGATACCAAAGTTGCAGCAGTAGTATAGGTTTCCATCAGATAAACGTACCTCTTTTGTAACAGTTCCGCAGAAAAAAGTTGCAGCTTGTCTTCGCTCACAGAGCCAAGTATACCTGCGTCCTGGCCATGTGCATACTTCACATCAAGGATGGGGTGGTGATGTGCTTTAAGATTCTGGGTCACATTGAAACTTGGTAATTCCTTCAACCTCAATCCACGGGTTGCTTCATCTCCATAGGCAAACAAGGGGGAGCAATTCTGCATGTTTATAATCGCAGTCCTTGCCATTTGACCATTGCTTAAATAGGCAGATGTAGATCCCAAGTTACGATAATGGCTATCAGCTATTATCTTGACAAGAAGTTGAGAACACAGTGTGGCTGATCCGGGAAAAGGGGATGAATCTGGATCTATACATTGGGAATTAACCGTAGAATTTGATTTCATGGATTTGGGATGATATGAAGCAACAATGTCATCGCTTAATGGACCATAAGCAAGTGAAGTGCAAACCCCTTGATTTTCAAATCCAGGAACCAGAAATGGCCTTCAGCAAAAGTAAGACAGGTCAGCACTGTCCATCCGAAATATTTATGAAATTGAAGTTCAAGTTGACTAACCGTTTTCGAGCATCAGTGTTCCAGACACATGGTCCCATAGAGGAAGCTGTAAGCAGTTTCTGAGAATTGGAACCAAGAACAGGGCTTTGTGCAAGGGAGTACATAGTGTGAATCGGCCCGGGCACTGGTCCGGTCATGGACTGCAGAGGATACAGGGTCCCCCGCATGTCAAATACTAAAAGCATACCATTCTGCACAAAAAAAAATGAAAATGATAACAATGAAGCAGTTGTAGGATGTTAAATAACTGAAATATCTGATGGACGTCTGGCAAGTGGAAGAGAAAAACTGAGAGAAGAGAGGGCTTCATCTGATGATTCAAGGCAGGAATCTTAACAAAACTTTAGAAGTGGGAGGAGCATGGTACCATCAAACTTTTCCAAGAATACGATAATCTTTTGAATATTGTGAATTACATCACTAAAATATATGGAATGCTATACACAATTAGAGACCAAACCTGTAAACCAGCGTACACATAGTGAGGGCTGTTTAGATCCCATGAACATGACCAAGCTGGGACCTGGAAGCACAATTTGTAGGGTTAGGAGTACCCAGAAAGGTTAAATTGACTAAATTTAGATAGTCAAGCAACCCATACCCTTAGATTATAGGTCATGACAATATTGTTGCTTTCCATGCTAAAACAAAAAAGAACTCGGATTCAATTAGTTGCAAAAACGAAATCCAAAAAATGAACTCACTGAATGAAAGGACACAATGATTCACCTAAGTATTGATAATTTCTTCCCAAGTGAAGCCAAAAGGGTGAATCTACCACAAGGAGAAATTTGTATATCCTTGACAGCTTTGGTGCTAGGAGGAAGATGTATATCTTCATTTTCACGAGGATTAATCAAGTTAATCTGTAGAAAATTAAAACATAAGCCCATCAAGCTTCAAACAGTATAAATCAGATGTGTGTGAATATTACTAAACCTCCTTGTTCAACCAAGAAGTTTACCTTGTTGAGCATATGCATCCCACCCATCGCAGATATTCTTCGACTGAGAATCAGATTTTGATAAGAGAAGTCCATGGCAAACAGCCTTCCACCTTCTATGGCCAACTCATGCTGTCAAGGTCAACAACTATTCAGAAAAAGAAACAGCTTGAAACATAACACTAAGAGAAACCATGGGATTTAAAAGCCATGTATGGGAGAAAAGAATACATTAAGTGAACATATTCAACAAAATGGGGGAAAACTTGATGGGCTGATATTGTAAAAGCCTATCAGATAACATTCCAATTCTTTCTTCTCGTATATAATGGTAAAACATTTTCTAGGAATATATAATCACAATCGTATTTCAAACTCTTAATAAGCCTTTCATACTAACAGTCTAAACTCACATAAATTTTTTTTAACTATGGAATAGTTGAAACAGGCACCCCTTGTGTTTAAGAAAAATAAGGAAAGAACACAGAAACAAACAGACCTGTAATTTAAAGTTGCGATGGAGGAGTTGTTGTTTGGAAGAAAATGAGCCAAAGGAATATCCTGCATTATCAAATAACAGCAATTAAAATCAACCACTAATTCTGTCATGTTGTCACACATACTAGAATATCAGATTCATTGAAGAATAGCAGATTTCTTCCAGATCAGTAAAACTCACATACGATTTGTTTGTAAATATTAAGGAATAGGAAGGTTGTATTATTTCACAAGAATGATTCAATTCAGAATGAATAGGAAACCCTCTATAGCTAAAGATAGTAACAGCCAGATATCAAGAAGGTATATATATGTGTATCTGCTTTGGAAGCTAACAAGTTGTAAAATGCTTGAGAGGAATCATACAATTAGACTGAAAAATGAATCTTTGCTATTTGTAATCCATATTTTTTAAATCCACGTTTTACTAGTAAATCTCTTGCTAGTTGTACATAATCATCTGCATTTTCACAACTCCTATTGTATATTTTTGAATTGTCATGCAATTTTAACTGCATAACTCTCCTGGTACTTAGCAACAAACTTCCACATGAATGCGCCTATCAGGCAATGGATTAGTCAATCAGAACACTCAATAGAAAAATGAATTGCACAAAAAGCTATGAAATCTTAGTTTGATTGAACAAGTAAGCCAACAAAGATGAAAATGAAAAATATATGAACTGCTATCATATTCATTAATTTAATCATGCGGTGGATTACCAGATTGTGCACCCTGAGCTTCTTTTGCATTAAAGAATTGAAGAGGTTTATTTCCCATCTGCACAAATGATGTGTTCTCTATACAAGCTGGCTTCTGGAAAACCAAAATCAAGCCTGTTAAGACTGAAAAGGCGAGAAGGAGAAAACCCTTGTATGAAACTAAGACAAACTACTATGTAAGGATAAAGCATGCTCAAATTAGAAAAAAGTTTGATGCATCAGGAAAGCATGGCTGCTAGAAGAAAGTTATTGATACTTTTTTCAAAATAGTTGATCATTAAGAAATTCAATATGATATCATGCAAGAATTTAAGATGACATCTTTAACATTTTTCATTGAAAACTATTGTTTATACATTTAATATTTTTAGGGAAAGTTAACTTCCAATAGTGATGCACCCACGAAATTAAGATAGGAAACGATAACACTTAAAGATCAGGAATTCAGGACCTTTAAGACCTTGGAGCATTCAGGACTTAATCCACGAGAATAAGATCCAGGAATTAAAAATCACACTTAAAGATTTCAATTGGAAGACAAAACAAGATCCACTCAATGACTAGAGGCCCACGACCATAACTGACTCTTTATCGACAATTTCTGAAATTCTGATTAAAAAGATTAAGCAGTATGCCATCAAAGTAGATCATACTTCCTTGAGATTGTGTAATAACTTGAGCAAATTATCTTGTATTTCGAGCAAGTTATCTCGTAGATCAAGCAAATCAGATTTCTGCACATAAAGGGGGAGAAATTTAGAATATCAGTTTCTGTTCTTGTGCCAGACAAACTAGAACAAGCATCCAAAAACAAAATAGAGTATTTTGTATATCATAACCATCGTCATTAATTGTCGTACCTCTGTCTTAAGGGAGCCAATTTCATCCTGAAGAGATTCAACTTTCTGAAGAAAGATAAATCTTTATTTAGTTTATATCTCTACATATTTACACAGAAAAAAATGTCATTCCCAAAACACAATGCCAGAGTACAACCTTTTGCAGTCCTTCATCAACAACTACCACTGGTGTTGTGTAAAGCTTTCTAATATCCTTGAATTTGCACTTTGCATTGCATTGAGGACACTACGAAGAAGAAATACACCGATGAATCAACAAAGAGATAAATGAAAGCTTCTATAAACTTCTCAGTAGATGACAGAGAGTATACCTTTGTAGTAGGCACCGGTCGTTGAAGCCACTTACTAAATAAACCATATAGATGACCACAAGGAAGGCAGCTGCCACATTTAATCATTCATATTAGATGACTGAGCAAAATACATTAAGCAACGATCAAAATAAACTGTAAAATAAAGGTGAAAAACTAATAATATAAACCCATTTTTCAAAATAACAACATAATTTAGCACTCATCACAGTTATCTGCAGTTTAATTGCTTTATATACCAAAGATTTGAAACAAAATTCACATCCCAAGAAAACCATTAAATTAATCATCTTCAGTTAACAATCATAAATCATAAATTCAAGAATACGGTCACTGCTTACTTTGTGCATTATTATGGGAATAAGAAACTTCACAAATTATGATCACCGATCATTGATAAAAGGCTTAAAGAAACATCCCTGGTAAGATCATGATCAGTTATTTTTTCTAACCTGACTTGATGATCACCTTCAGACATCCAAGGCTCCATACAAATAGCACAATTCAATCCATCCAAATCATGTTCCTTCACTATATCTTCTCTTCGCTTCGCTTCTTCAACAGAACCCTCATTCTCTTTCCTTGTTAAAGAAAACCCATCTCTCTCTTCTATTCTTCTTTCATTGCTTTCTCTTTCTTCTACAGCCTCACTGTCAATCACCATCGGAGTACTCTGATCACTGTCATCATCACCATCAGTGGTTGATGATCTGGAAAAACGAAACATGAATGGAACTTCTCTTCCACCTTGTTCTTGTGGTCGAATTTCTATACGTGAAGACGCTAACACTTTACCGATGTTTTCTTGTCAGATTGTTGACCCAAAAGATAAGTAACTGTTGCCATTCCGTTGTCAGCCAGCCATGGCTAGTGAAGAAAGCGAGCCAGGACTTGATTGCTTTTTTATACATATTTATTGGAGAGAGGCTCTTCTTATATATGACTCGAGTTACCTGACTTAACTTTGACTCTGGGTTTGTCAATAGGTCAAACTTAGTTATTGTCATTTTTGCTGTCGTCAATTTTGATCATTTAATTACATATTGGATATAATTAATAGCAAAAAAAATATGATCCTCTTCAACTTCAACATAAATTTCTTCCTCACTTTGAGAGAAATTGAAATGTAAAAACTGACAGTAAGAGTGGTGAAGAGCCCAAACTGTTTGTTGCAGACAGCAATATCACAGCTGCAGGTTCAGACTTCTATTACACATAGTACTTAAGCCCCCGAGCAGAGAAAGACATGGAAATTAAAAAATAAGGCTGGCGCTTATAGATTGCCAACATGCATTGGCAATTTTATTCTACTTCAGGCACCTACGCTCCCTCTGCCTTCTTGAGTAACTTTCATTTTCCACTTTGAGAACCGCAGGCACCTATAGAACAAAAACAGATTGTATAGTAGCAGACGATCGATTTAATGGATCATTGGTAAGTCATGTTGAGAATAATCTAAGAATGAATTTCAGACAATGATAAGGTTTTACCATCTGCTGAGACAAGGATTTCACGTACGCTGTCCATGCCTCCTAGTTCCAAGGAGAATGACCCTAATTCGGAGCAGTTCAGCCACAGCATGGTTAATATTTGTCCTCTCTCTCGGCACTTCTACCGAGCAAGAAACTCCTACCTCCATAATAGAAACCAAGCACTCTAGAGCTTTGTCATTTCCAATACCTCTCATCCTATTAGAGGCAGTAGAACTTGTTTCCTCAACTTCTCTTCGAAGTACGGGATCAACAACCTCCATCACATGGTCAGGCAACGCCATTTCAATATATTTGTGCAGGTTCAGCCCCTCTGTGAACGAGCCATCTGTTGGCGTCTTTCCAGTAAGCATCTCCAACAGTAGGATGCCGTAGCTGTACACATCCCCATAAGTTGACACCTCGTTTCCGATACCATACTCTAAAATTTACATGCATGGCTGTTAACAACCTTGGAAACTATCAGTAAAATGTCACAAAATTTTATATCTTCTTTAAGTATTTCAGTACGCTGAAATTCGCATTTATGACTTTGACAGAAATAATTGTTATCATGTGGATAATAGTTATATCAATTCGTCAATGCAAGCCAATGGAATATTATTCTAATCACTCAAAACTAAAATAAATCATGTAAAATCTGACTGGTATTACCTGGGGCAGCATAGCCAACAGTTCCTTTTAAACCAATAGAGCTGTCCTGATTTGATGATAGCTGAACTGAAGCTTCTGGACGGAATCTTGCTAACCCAAAGTCTCCAACATGAGCAGTCATATCACCATCAAGAAGAACATTGCTAGGCTTCAAATCACAGTGAACAACAGCCATTTGACAGTGGCAGTGCAAATAATCAAGGGCACTAGCTACATCAATTGCAATGTTTAGCCTCTGGATCAGATTCAGATTTCCCCGCTCGCGTATCTCATCTGATGTATGTACTGGATGCAGCCACTCTTCCAGGCTCCCATTGACCAGGAATTCATAAACCAGAGCTTTAAAATCATTGCCCTGAAAATCAAGGCTAGAACATGCAGTTAAAATTTTGACCAGGTTTCGGTGTCTGATGTTTATCAAGGCTGCACACTCTGCCATGTAACTTTTGGAAGCTCCTTTACGTAGCAGGTTGAATACTTTCACTGCGACAATCATTCCATCAGGTTCGAGGATTGCTTTGTACACAGAACCAAAACTACCTCGACCAATCAAATTGGATGGGGAAAAGCCAGCAGTTGCACGATAGAGTTCTTCATAAGTCACTCTCCGAAATGAGACCTCCCATGAAGCTCCAGAAGCAGGCTGACTTTTTGCTTTTCTCCAGGAATAGAGAAGTAGAGAAGAGATCAGAAAGAGTGCAATGATAAAGCCACATGGAATTGAAATTACCAGCTTCAACTTGGTAGAAAATTTTGGCTTTCTCGACTCATTGGACGTGCATCTGGACAAATTCAACTGAGATATTCCACCACAGAGCTGATCGTTTCCCAAAACTGAGACTGCGCTTGCATTCCCAAAAACTCTTTGTGTAGGCATCTCACCTTCAAGGTGATTAAAAGAAAGATCCAAATGCTGCAACAAATGGAAGTCTGCAAAAAAACTTGGAATTTGGCCAGTCAAGTTGTTGTAAGAGAGATTAAGATATTGAAGTGCTCTCAAAGAACTCAAAAGCTCCGGAATAGACCCTTGGAAGAAGTTCCCCTCCAAATGCAGATATTCTAGCATAATGCAGCTTCCAAGACTTCCAGGAATCTCACCTGATAACCTGTTATGTGAAACATCTAGATATCCTAGGTTCACTAACCTGCCCACTTCAGAGGGAAGGGGACCTATCAACTGATTATGAGACAGGTCTAAACTCACGGATAAAGAAGCAATGCCAATTACTTCTTTGGTTAATGGACCGCTCAAATTGTTATGGGCAAGCTCTAAATATATCAAATTCTGGCAGTTTGCAAGATTTGATGGGATGCCTCCTTGCAAATTATTCGCAGATAAATAAAGTTCGAGCAATGAAGTAACATTGCCCAAAGATGAAGGGATATTTCCAGAGATTTTGTTTTCATCGAGGGCTAGACGGTGCAAATTTTTCAATTTACCAATGGAAGTTGGTATAACGCCAGTCAATTGATTTTTTTCCAATGTCAAACTATCCAGGCTGATGAGGTTTCCAATATCAACTGGAATGCTTCCCCGCATTTGATTTCTTGCCATGGACAATAATGTGAACTTTGATGAGAAGTTGCTGATTATTTCTGGAAATATTCCTCCTAAATTGTTGTCACTCATACCCAATCCTTCCAAATCGGTGCAATTTGCAAGGCTATGGAGAAAGATGAGATCACCTTCCTCCCCATTTCCAAGATCATTGGAATCAATACCAAGATACTGTAAATGAGGCAGGTTTGGAAAGGGGGGCACTTTCCCAGTAAAGCTATTGTTTCCGAGATCAATAAAAAAAAGAGTTGAGGCATTGAAGATCGTTACTGGTATCGGTCCGTTGAATTTGTTGGCATAAAATACAAGCACTTCAAGGTTTGGAAGTTTTTGGCCAAGGTCAGAAGGAAGACTCCCATGAAATTGGTTACTCGCCACAGAGAAAAGAGTAAGAGAAGAGAGATTGTACATGGACGGAGGAATTGTGCCGCTCAGATTATTTAAAGGAGCAGACAATATTTTTAACCTTTTCAATCTCCCGATACCATAGGGAAGGTTTCCTTGCAAATGATTAACCCCCATAGAAATTTTCTCAACAGATGAGAGATTTTCAAAAGAGAGTGGTATCTCACCAACCAGATGATTAACTGCTAAAAGACATGCTTGCAGATTTAATAACGACCCAAGTTCTGCAGGAATTTTTCCAATCAAGTCGTTTCTCTGTAAATCAATCAACTGAAGATTAGAGCAATGCGAGATATTGGCAGGGATTTCACCCGTGAATGTGTTGTTTTCCAGGTTCAACTGAAGTAGACGAAACAAACGACCCAGCTCCTGTGGAATATTTTGGCTGAAGCTGTTGTTGCTCAGGTCTAGAATCCTGAGAAAACTCAGGTTGCCGATGTGAGGAGAGAGGGAGCCCGCCAGCTTGCAAGAGTGGAGGTCAAGTTCTACAGCTCTCTGATGCCTGCGTCCACACGTAACGCCTGACCACTCACAGAAATGCAAGGATTCATTCCACGAGCTGAGTGCGCCGAGGGGATCGCCAGTGATTTGAGCCTTAAAAGCTAACAGGGAGTGTCTATCTTTTCCTCCTCCAGATAATGAGAAGGAAGAAGAGATCGGTTGAATTATTTGCAGGAAAAGAAGCCAAAACATGTACGAACTCATGCTTGGTAACTCCATTTTTAATTTGATGTGGAGATTTTAGTGATGACGATATGGCTGTCAGAGCTCCTCTATCGATACAAATATATAGGAAAAGAATTTGTTCTGACACCAATACCGGAAGTCAATAAAAAACACATAATTTATTATAAAAAAACGGTATTCGAGGCTTTCGAGCACCCAAAACTAAAATAATAAAAAAATATAATCTATTATAAAAAAATTTGGTATTCAAGCATCCAAAACTAAAATATTAAAACAAAACCATAATTTATTATATAAAAAAATAGTATACAAGCACCCAAAACTAAAATAAAAAAAAACATAATTAATTATATAAAAAAATAGTATTCGAGCACCCAAAACTAAAATAATAAAAAAAACATAATTTATTATTAAAAAAATGGTATTCGAGCACCCAAAACTAAAATAATAATAAAAACATAATTTATTATGTAAAACAATGGTACGAACTCATGGTTTGGAACTCCATTTTTAATTTTATGTGGAGATTTTAGTGATGAAGATATGGCTGTCAGAGCTCCTCTATCGATACAAGTAAGGAAAAGAATTTTTTTCAGACAGAAAACAGTGTTCGATTACCAATATTCAAAGTTAACTTAGGAGTCAACTGAAGTGGTGCATGCTAATTGACTTGTGACAGGTGATGTATAGTGCCAAGAGTAATAAGTATAAATTAGAAAACCGGGTAAGATAATTGCACGAGTCAAAAAATAATATATCTAAAAGGCATCGGCCAAATGCACAGTAGATTACTGTGTATTGGCTATTTCAGTATTTGTACTCAGCGGAGTACATCCGCTTTTTTCTAAATTTCGTTTTTTCTAAATTTTGTTTTTTTATTTTTAAATTCTTTTTCTATATATTTAGTTTTTTTTTTTAATTGTTTTTTTTGTAAATTTGGTTTTTTCCTTCTTTTTAAATCCTTTTTTCCTAATAAATTTCGTTTTTTCTTTTTAAATCCTTTTTTCCTAATAAATTTCGTTTTTTTCTTTTAAATCCTTTTTCTTCTAAATTTTGTTTTTCTTTTTAAATCCTTTTTTCCTAAATTTTGTTTTTTAATCCTTATTTTGGAAAATGTTGCTTTTCGTTTGTTTTTTGGATTTTTAAATCCTAATTTTAGAAAATTACTCTGTAAAAGTTGCTTTCGTTTGTTTGTTTTTAACTTGGATATTAATGACGACTTACGCGTATCACGATTAATCTCTGGATCTATTTTTCTTTTTTGTTTTCACTTCTACATTTTTCCCATGACCAGGGTGTCAGAGTTATTTTATGCGCATCATGATTTTTTCTCATTCTTGTTTAAAAGGTGTTTTTCCTTGCATTGTTTTTTAATAACCATGCTTTTTAATAATAATGTTCAAATTTTCGTTTTTAAATCCTTTTTCCTTATAAATTTCGTTTTTTTTCTTTTTAAATTCTTTTTTTTTTTCTAAATTTCCTTTTTTTTCTTTTTTTAAATCCTTTTTTTTCTTATAAATTTCGTTTTTTTTCTTTTTAAATTCTTTTTTTTTCTAAATTTCGTTTTTTTTCTTTTTAAATTCTTTTTCTATAAATTTCGTTTTTTTTCTTTTTAAATTCTTTTTTTTTCTAAATTCCTTTTTTTTTCTTTTTTTAAATCCTTTTTTTTCTTATAAATTTCGTTTTTTTTCTTTTTAAATTCTTTTTTTTTCTAAATTTCGTTTTTTTCTTTTTAAATTGTTTTTCTTTTCTAAATTTCGTTTTTTAAATCCTTTTTTCCTAAATTTCATTTTTAATCCTTATTTTGGAAAGTGTTGCTTTTCGTTTGTTTTTTATTTTTAAATCCTAATTTTAGAAAATTACTCTGTAAAAGTTGTTTTCGTTTGTTTATTTTTAACTTGGATATTAATGACGACTTACGCGTATCATGATTAATCTCCGGATCTATTTTTCCTTTTCTTGTTTCCACTTCAATATTTTTCCCCTTTTTTCCACTTATATTTTTCCCCATGACCGAGGTGTCAGAGTTATTTTATGCATAACATGATTTTTTTCTCATTACTTGTTTAAAAGGTGTTTTCCCTTGCATTGTTTTTTTAATAACCATGCTTTTTTTCTAAATTTTGTTTTTTTCTTTTAAATCCTTTTTTTCTTATAAATTTTGTATTTTTTCTTTTTAAATTCTTTTTTTTTTCTAAATTTCTTTTTTTTTCTTTTTAAATCCTTTTTTTTCCTAAATTTCGTTTTTTTTAATCCTTATGTTGGAAAGTGTTGCTTTCGCTTGTTTCTTTTTGGAATTTTTAAATCCTAATTTTAGAAAATTACTCTGTAAAAGTTGTTTTCGCTTTTTTGTTTTTTAGCTTGGATATCAATGACGACTTTACGCGTATCACGATTAATCTTCGGATCTATTTTTTTCTTTTTTTGTTTTCACTTCTACATTTTTCCCCTTTTTTCCACTTATATTTTTTCCCCATGACCGGGGTGTCCGAGTTATTTTATAATAATAATTTAATTGTTTTTCTTGCTTACTCTTTTGTTATTGTTTTTTTTTCTCTCCATATAATCTAATAATTTTTATTGTTTTGACAGTGATGACAATGATAATTTTTTTTTAATTTTCTTAAATTTTCTAGGATAATTTTAGTCTTTCATTAATTATATGTTCTAATATTTATTGGATGTTATCTCATATGAATATATATATATATATATATATATATATATATATATAGGGAAAAGAAAACATGACCTAGGTTTTTTGGAATAAAAAAATTAATATCATTTTAAAATTAATATTGAAATTTGGTACTCTTTTGTTTAGATTTATTTCTTAAGAAAAAATTTATAATATTTTCATTTTTAATATTTTAAATATAATATTGCTAGGGAAAAGATAAACAAAAAAATAAAAATTTACGTAGAGTTATCTGCAATTACAAAATATACGCGTCACTTTTCATTTTGATTACATAAATTTTATCAATTATAACTATACTAAATAAATATTAAACTAATAAAATACAATACATATAAAAACAATAAATTTTCTACATAGATAAAAAAAACCGCCGCATCAGCTGAGTATACTTGCTCAGTAATAGCCATAAAGGAGAAATTATTGCTCGACCTCCCTATTTATGATCATGAACCTACTTTGAAGCAACTTCGTAGTTGGCACCACGATGCCGCAAATCCATGATTGTTTTTAAATATATATATATATATATATATATATATATATATATATATATATATATATATATATATTATTTTGTCAATTTTTTTAATGTACTAATATTTAAAATATGTTTTAATATATATATATATATATAAATATATGTATATATTATTTAAGTATATTTAATATTTTAAAAGGTAGCTAGATTTGCAGCAATATTAAATTTTAAAAGGTAACTACTACTATGATATTAAATTAACTCTAAATTTGGAGCAACTACTATCCTATTCGATCAACCCTTTATTTATTTATTTATTTATTTTTGCTTTGGCAGTGATTGCTAAATAAGTTTTAAGTTTATTATTTATGTGAATATTATCTGATTTAGATTTTTGATGCTATTTTATAATTGATTGAAACTTTCAAATGGTACAAATAATTGCTCGCTTATTTTAAAATAAATTAATGAAAAAAAGGACTAAAATTAACTTCCAGTTTGTGTTCGGTTTTATTTTCTTAGATTCAATTAACCAAAATTCGAACCGAATCTATCGAAACCGAAATCAAATAACAAGATGCTCATACAATCCTTTATTTTTAGCGGAGATATCTTCTCAGTTGATGTGATCTCTAAATGAGAGAACGTTATATGCACCATATATACCCTTCGCAAGAAATGTTTAAGATGCAACACTAGCTCGCCATTCGTGGAAAAAAACCTCTCTACTCTAATACAAACGTGCAATTGATACAAATAAACAATGAAGGGATGGAAGGCAAACGATACACACACACACACTAGCCCAATGCTCCCCGCATCTCGTCGTGGCGGCATCATATTTTTTTCAACGTGAAAAAAATATTAATTGTGTGAGATTTTTTATTATTAATGAATTAAATTATATTTGATTAGAGTAACATAATACAAAAGTATACATAAAAGAAATAGAGATATATCCGATTAAAAATAATAAAAATTAAGGTTACAATTTCTATCTTTTATGTCCGAAAATAATTATGAAACGCTATGTGAATGACTGTTTGATAAGATAATTATGTCTCATCCAACTGTAATCCAGCACCAAGCTGAAGCTAGCTCATAAATCGAAAAGGATATAGGGTTGGTCTGAATCTATCGAGAAGATACAACTCTTAAAAGGGAGGAATTATTTTGGAAGACGCTATTAGCACAGCCTATACGGATAAAACTATCCTTAACATCATCTTCCAATAATTAAAACAATATATACGTACCATCATCATCTCCACAGTGCTTCCTCCTGCATCTTCACAGATCACCCCGCAGTTCAGGCTGGGAAAGAATTCATAATTTAAACATCTCAGTTAATGAGAGTGTGAAATTAGAGGATGCCTGCAATTCTACCATTGTCAATTCATGCAACTCCATGTCTGTTTCTGCAGGGTTTGCTGCTAGCTACCGCTGCATATATACACAAATCTCCTTGTAACCTTGCTGATCGAACCATGTGCTTTCAAGTAGAGATACGTTGTTCGCTGGGGCAATTGATTTCTTGGCGGGGACACTAAAGCGGCGTTTGTTAACATCAGGAAGCACTATTTCATCTCTACGAGAACCACAGCTAATGGCAGTCCATACTCTAAATAAAATGGCAGCATGCAGTTGTTCCATCACCAAACCTGTTTGACATGCAGCATCCAAGTCCTATGTCCCCACAAGAGAATATATATATAGTCTCACTTGGATGGAGCCTTGCCTGTATTCCTGTCCGATGTACCTGCTATATTTAAAATAAAAAGCTTGGAGGTTTTATAGATCTATAAAACTGATTGCAGATCAATTAAGGAGCGGGCATGGGAGAGGAGTTGAAATTAATTTTCATTTTTAAAAAATCGAGTTTGATTTCGCTGGGAAATGAAATTACTAATAATGAATATAAAAGAAAACAAATATCATGCATGTAATTAACCGTCAAAAATCACATAATGTAAAACGATGTGTAGTAAGAAGAAAAGGTAAAAGCATAAGAAGCCCGTCTAGCTCAGTTGGTAGAGCGCAAGGCTCTTAACCTTGTGGTCGTGGGTTCGAGCCCCACGGTGGGCGCTTTGTTTGTTTTCAAAATTTTGAGACCCCCCCTTCACTACTCGAGAAGAGAGATGCCGTGAAGACCCAAAAGCAGGCGTATCTTTTCCTTGAAAGTTAATAATTTAGCTTATCAAAAAATAATATAAATACGACATTTTGATTAAGTTTGTTTTTTAAAATATTGTTTATTTAGAAATTTATTACGATAATTTTTTTTATTTTAAAATGATTTTTTTAAAAAAAATTATTAAAATATTTATTTATTTATTTTAAAATTTAAAATGTATATATTAAAATGATATTTTTTTTATCAACACATAAAATGATCTAAAAATAATAAAATTTTAATTTAAAATAAAAAAATAAAAATAAAATTTATATATATATATATTTAAATACTTTTAAATACAGTTTCAAATTTCCCTTTAATGCTGAAAAAACATAGATGTCTATAGAGCTGGACTCTAGAATGGGAATGACACAGCCACAAGTTTTGAACGCATTCCACAAATTGAAACAGCACGGAATTATAAAGTACTTGGGCTTCAACGAGTGACCCAGAAAAACAATGGTGGCGGGGAGAGAGCAATGGTGAAGAGAAGCAAATACACGTTTTAAGGAGTTCGAATGCAAACGAAGCCTTTAGCCAAAAACAGAGGTGACTTCGTTACTGTCATTTTTGCTTTCGTCCATTTTGATCATTTAATTACATATTGGATATAATTAATAGCAAAAAAAAAAACATGATCCTCTTCAACTTCAACATAAATTTGTTCCTCCCTTTGAGAGAAATTGAAATGTAAAAACTGACAGTAAGAGTGGTGAAGAAGCCAAACTGTTTGTTGCAAACTGCAGGTTCAGACTTCTATTACACATAGTATTTAAGCAGAGAAAGACATGAAAATTTACAAAATAAGGCTGGCGCTTATAGATGGCCAACATGTATTTGCAATTTTATTCTACTTACGGCAAGAGGCACCTACGCTCCCTCTGCCTTCTTGAACAACTTTCATTTTCCACTTTGAGAACTGCAGGCACCTCCAGTACGAAAACAGATTGTAAAGTAGCAACCGGTCCATTTAATGGATCATTGGTAAGTCTTGTTGTGAATAATCTCAGAATGAATTTCAGACAATGATAAGGTTTTACCATCTGCTGAGACAAGGATTTCACGTACGCTGTCCATGCCTCGTGGTTCCAAGGAGAATGTCCCTAATTCGGAGCAGTTCAGCCACAGCATGGCTAATATTTGTCCTCTCTCTCGGCACTTCTTCCGAGCAAGAAACTCCTACCTCCATAATAGAAACCAAGCACTCCAGAGCTTTGTCGTTTCCAATACGCCTCATCGTATCAGAGGCACTAGAACTTGTTTCCTCAACTTCTCTTAGAAGTATGGGATCAACAACCTCCATCACATGGTCAGGCAACGCCATTTTAATATATTTGTGCAGGTTCAGCCCCTCTTTGAACGAGCCATCGGTTGGCGTCTTTCCAGTAAACATCTCCAACAGTAGGATGCCGAAGCTGTACACATCCCCAGAAGTTGACACCTCGTTTCCGATACCATACTCTAAAATTTATATGCACGGCTGTTAACAACCTTGGAAACTAGCAGTAAAATGTCACTAAATTTTATATCTTCTTTAAGTATTTCAGTGCGCTAAAATGTTCGATGGTGTTTATGATCACTTCGGCAGAAATAATTGTAATATCAATTCGTCAATGCAAGCCAATGGAATATTATTCTAATCACTCAAAACTAAAATAAATCGTGTAAAATATGTCTGGTATTACCTGGGGCAGCATAGCCAACAGTTCCTTTTAAACCAATAGAGCTGTCCTGATTTGATGATAGCAGAACTGAAGCTTCTGGACGGAATCTTGCTAATCCAAAGTCTCCAACATGAGCAGTCATATCACCATCGAGAAGAACATTGCTAGGCTTCAAATCACAGTGAACAACAGCCATTTGACAGTGGCAGTGCAAATAATCAAGGGCACTAGCTACATCAATTGCAATGTTTAACCTCTGAATCAGATTCAGATTTCCTTGCTCGCGGTTCTCATCTGATGTATGTACTGGATGCAGCCACTCTTCCAGGCTCCCATTGACCAAGAATTCATAAACCAGAGCTTTAAAATCATTGCCTTGAAAATCAAGGCTAGAACATGCAGTTAAAATTTTGACAAGGTTTCGGTGCCTGATGTTTATCAAGGCTGCACACTCTGCCATATAGCTTTTGGAAGCTCCTTTACGTAGCAGGTTGAATACTTTCACCGCGACAATCATTCCATCAGGTTCGAGGATTGCTTTGTACACAGAACCAAAACTACCTCGACCAATCAAACTGGACGGGGAAAAGCCAGCAGTTGCACGATAGAGTTCTTCATAAGTCACTCTCCGAAATGAGACCTCCCATGAAGCTCCAGAAGCAGGCTGACTTTTTGCTTTTCTCCAGGAATAGATAAGTAGAGAAGAGATCAGAAAGAGTGCAATGATAAAGCCACATGCAATTGAAATTACCAGCTTCAACTTGGTAGAAAATTTTGGCTTTTTCGACTCATTGGACGTGCATCTGGACAAATTCAACTGAGATATTCCACCACAAAGCTGATCGTTTCCCAAAACTGAGACTGCGCTTGCATTCCCGAAAACTCTTTGTGTAGGCATCTCACCTTCAAGGTGATTAAAAGAAAGATCCAAATGCTGCAACAACTGGAAGTCTGCAAAAAATCTTGGAATTTGGCCTGTCAAGTTGTTGTAAGAGAGATTAAGATATTGAAGTCCTCTCAAAGAACTCAAAAGCTCCGGAATAGACCCTTGGAAGAAGTTCCCCTCCAAATGCAGATATTCTAGCACAATGCAGCTTCCAAGACTTCCAGGAATCTCACCTGATAACCTGTTGTGTGAAACATCTAGATATCCCAGGTTCACTAACCTGCCCACTTCAGAGGGAAGGGGACCCATCAACTGATTATGAGACAGGTCTAAACGCACGGATAAAGAAGCAATGCCAATTACTTCTTTGGTTAGTGGACCGCTCATATTGTTATGAGCAAGGTTTAAACTTATCAAATTCTGGCAGTTTGCAAGATTTGATGGGATGCCTCCTTGCAAATTATTCGCATATAAAGAAAGTTCGAGCAATGAAGTAACATTGCCCAAAGATGAAGGGATATTTCCAGAGATTTTGTTTTCATCGAGGGCTAGAAGGTGCAAACTTTTCAATTTACCAATGGAAGTCGGTATAACGCCAGTCAATTGATTTGCTTCCAACGTCAAACTATCCAGGCTGATGAGGTTTCCAATATCAACTGGAATGCTTCCCCGCACTTGATTTCTTTCCATGTACAATTCTGTGAACTTTGATGAGAAGTTGCTGATTATTTCTTTAAACATTCCTCCTAAATTGTTATGATTCATAGCCAATACTTTAAAATTGGTGCAGTTTGCAAGGCTATGGAGAAAAATGAGATCACCTTCCTCCCCATTTCCAAGTTCATTGGAATCAATAGCAAGATACTGTAGATTAGGCAGGTTTGGAAAAGGGGGCACTTTCCCAGTAAAGCTGTTGTCTCCGAGATCAATAAGAAAAAGAGTTGAGGCATTGAAGATCGTTACTGGTATCGGTCCGTTGAATTTGTTGGCATAGAATACAAGCACTTCAAGGTTTGGAAGCTTTTGGCCAAGGTCAGAAGGAAGACTCCCATGAAATTGGTTAATCCCCACAGCGAAAAGAGTAAGAGAAGAGAGATTGTACATGGACGGAGGAATTGTGCCGCTCAGATTATTTATAGGAGCGGACAATTTTTTTAACCTTTTCAATCTCCCGATACCATAGGGAATGCTTCCTTGCAAATGATTATCCCCCACACTAATAATCTCAACAGATGAGAGATTTTCAAAAGAGAGTGGTATCTCACCAACCAGATGATTAGCTGGTAAAATACATGCATGCAGATTTAATAACGACCCCAGTTCTGTAGGAATTTTTCCAATCAAGTCGTTTCCTCCAAAATTAATCAGTTGAAGATTAGAGCAGTACGAGATATTGGCAGGGATTTCACCCGTGAATGTGTTGTTTTCCAGGTTCAACTGAAGTAGACGAAACAAACGACCCAGCTCCTGTGGAATATTTTGGCTGAAGCTGTTGTTGCTCAGGTCTAGAATCCTGAGAAAACTCAGGTTGCCGATGTGAGGAGAGAGGGAGCCCGCCAGCTTGCAAGAGTGGAGGTCAAGTTCTACAGCTCTCTGGTGCCGGCGTCCACACGTAACGCCTGACCACTCACAGAAATGCAAGGATTCATTCCACGAGCTGAGTGCGCCGAGGGGATCGCCAGTGATTTGAGCCTTAAAAGCTAACAGGGAGAGTCTATCTGTTCCTCCTCCAGATAACGAGAAGGAAGAAGAGATCGGTTGCATTATTTGCAGGAAAAGAAGCCAAAACATGTACGAACTCATGCTTGGTAACTCCATTTTTAATTTGATGTGGAGATTTTAGTGATGAATATATGGTTGTAAGAGCTCCTCTATCAATATGGTTCAGACAGAAAACACTGTTCAGTTAACCATATTCAAAGTAACTTAGGAGTCAACTAAAGTCGTGTACGCTTGTCATTTTGTGACTGTGACAGGTGATGTATAGTTCCACGCGTAAAAATATAAATTAGAAAACTGAGGAAGAGAATTGTACGAGTCAAAAAAATAATAGTAATAAAGGAGAAATTATTGCTCGACCTCTCTATTTATGATCATGAACCAGCTTCCTAGCAACTTCCTAGTTGGCACCACGATGCCGCAATTGTTTCTTAGAAAATATATTTTTGCAGTTTTTAATGTACTAATATTTAAAATAAGTTTTAATATATATATTATTAAATATATTTTAATTAAGAAATATTCTAAAAGGTAACTACTATCCTAAATTTGCTGCAATAATAAATTTTAAAAGGTAACTACTACTACAATATTAATTATAAAAAGTGGTATTCGAGCACCCAAAAATCGTATCATTAATTTTTATATTTTAAAAAATCAATTTTTCACCAAATGATGGAATCAAAAACATTTTTTATATTCCAAAAACTGGATAACATTTCCTTTTCTTTAGCAAAGATAAAATTAATGAAGGTTAT
Organism: Salix exigua; assembly: GCA_032356905.1. Classification (NCBI taxonomy): domain Eukaryota; kingdom Viridiplantae; phylum Streptophyta; class Magnoliopsida; order Malpighiales; family Salicaceae; genus Salix; species Salix exigua. The sequence continues at coordinate 15,524,576 of CM063597.1, forward strand.
ATGCACTATATATACCCTTCGCAAGGAATGATTAAGATACAACACTAGGTCACCATTCGCAGAAAAACCATCTCTAGTCTATCTTAACGTGCAACTGATACAAATAAACAATGAAGGGGTACATTTATAAACAAAAATGTACACACACATGTATATATATATATAAAAAAACTGATTCAGAAGCATGGTGAATCACTTAAAAGAGTGTTTTTTATAAAAAATTGCTTTTAAATAAAAAATACTTTTAGATCATTATATGCTAATATCAAAAATAATTTTTAAAAATAAAAAATATTTTAATATATTTTTAAATTAAAAACTTTAAAAACAACCAAAATCACAATAATAAACACCCGAAAAAAATCATATAGGCGACAGGCCAATAAAGAAGATGTTCTAGATAAATAGATGCTTAGAAAAAACAAGTGAAAAATCAAATCAACGTTTTGAATAAAAGGAGAGGGACGACCAAGAAACTCCATCACTGTAGCTAGCTTACCTTATGGAGGTGGCTCGTATGCACTTAATTCTCACCTTGCTATCTTTAGAGAAGACTACAAGCTATAATTTTTTATTTTTTATTTTTTATGAATGCATGTATGTATGAATTGCTTGTTTAATACATGATTAGAGAGAAATTTAATTATATTGGACAAAAAGTAGTCTACCAATACCTTCGTAGCTAGCTCATTGCTACCTAATTTATCATTTCCATTACATGGTAATGGCTCAAAATGGACAAACATATCTCCTCCGTCTTTTCTTTTCTTTTATTTTCAGAGAAAAAACATTATAAATAGAGATTTTTTTTTGCGTGTGGGATTTATCTACTTTGTGGTTGCTACCACTAAATGATTTTCAAATTATTGTGAGATTAATTAATTATCAGATTACAAAACTACAAAGACTATTAAATTATTATTCATACTCAAGGGACTAATTAATTAACGGAGAGTTAACAAAAGACTAATTGATCAATGGAATTTGAAATTAAATTATTTCTCATATTCAAGAGGCTCTTCCATTCATTTAACTAGAACTAGAAAAAGGATTAACTTATAATTAACTAAAAATAGAAATGATTGCGAATCATAGCCCCGCAGCGGGAGCTTATGTGTCCTTGGCCTTTGCAACTATGCATGACCTAAGAGCAGAGAATAACAGTCTCTGATTCATTTAATTTACATCCAATTCTTTGATTATCTAAGCGAGAAAGTTCATAAAAACTGACTTTTGTATAACTTATTATTAATTATTGTCTTCAGTATTGATTCTCAGAAAGCAATTAATCAATTAAATTATATTTGATTAGAGTAGCAATACCATCATCATCTCCACGTACAGTGCTTCCTCCTCCATCTTCAAAGATCACCCCTCAGTTCAGGCTGGGAAAGAATTCATAATTAAACATCTCAGTTAATTAAAGTGTGGAAATTAGAGGATGCTTGCAATTCTACCATTGTCAATTCATGCAACTCCATGTCTGTTTCTGCAGGGTTTGCTGCTAGCCACCGCTGCATATATCCAATACCACCATCCAGTACGTATGATTTTATTCGTCGCCGCAGGTTCACAGTTGTCTAAAAACCATGGCCTTGAGAGCTTGACAGTGCCCGGGAGGAAAGCTGGCAATGCTTGAATTCGAGATGGGTCAGCCTTGCTCTCCCCTCTGGTCTTGTTCCTTAATTAGGGTTTCAATTTCCTGGCATCGATCAAACACAAATCTCCTTGTAACCTTCCTGGTCAAACCATATTCCTGTCCGATGTACCTGCTATATTTAAAGTAAAAAGCTTGGAGGTTTCTCTATAAAACTGATTGCAGATCAATTAAGGAGCGGGCATGGAAGTGGAGTTGAAATTAATTTTCATTTTAAAAAAATCGAGTTTGATTTCGCTGGGAAATGAAATTACTAATAATGAATATAAAAGAAAACAAATATCATGCATGTAATTAACCTCAATCTCAGTCTCTCCCATAATTCCACAACACTGTAAGCTCAAAACTAAAACCTCAATCCACCATAACCTTAACTTTTCTTAGTCATCAAAATCCCTAAAACTCAACCAAAAAAAAAAAACTTGGGTTGAACAATGATTCCAACGAGAATTTGTACTGTGATTTTTATTTTTCTGCATCTATATATAGCAGGAAAAACTATTTTTAGCTATTCAGATAGTTTATCTGTTGGAGCATATACAAATATACAATGACACAAAAATATTAAAAAGGACAACATTTTGGCTTTGCCTCTGCTTATGCATGTTCGGTTAAAGATGCTCTTATAAAGTTCTTAGGCTTCAGCGAGTGACTCAGAAAAACAATGGTGGGGAGAGAGCAATGGTGAAAAGAAATATAACAAAGCAAATAAACGTTTTAAGGAATTCTAATGCAAACGAAACCTTTAGCAAAAACAGAGATGACTTCATTACTGTCAATTTTTCTTTTGTCCATTTTGATCATTTAATTATATATTGGATATAATTAATAGCAAAACAAAATAGGGAAATGAGGGTGCGAGCCTTACTTGTATCACACATATTCAAGTCCATGAACAAAAGAAACATGATCCTCTTCAACTTCAACATAAATTTCTTCCTCACTTTGAGAGAAATTGAAATGTAAAACTGACAGTAAAAGTGGTGAAGAAACCAAACTGTTTGTTGCAGACAGCAGTATCACAGCTGCAGGTTCAGCCTTCTATTACACATAGTATCTAAGCCCCCGCGCAGAGAAAGACATGGAAATTTACAAAATAAGGCTGGCGCTTATAGATGGCCAACATGTATTTGCAATTTAATTCTATTTACGGCAAGAGGCACCTACGCTCCCCAGCCTTCTTTAACAACTTTCATTTTCCACTTTGAGAACCGCAGGCACCTACAGAACAAAAACAGATTGTAAAGTAGCAGACGATCGATTTAATGGATCATTGGTAAGTCTTGTTGTGAATAATCTCAGAATGAATTTCAGGCAATGATAAGATTTTACCATCTGCTGGGACAAGGATTTCACGTACGCTGTCCATGCCTCCTCGTTCGAAGGAGAATAACCCTGATTCGAAGCAGTTCAGCCACAGCATGGCTAATATTTGTCCTCTCTCTCGGCACTTCTTCCGAGCAAGAAACTCCTACCTCCATAATAGAAACCAAGCACTCCAGAGCTTTGTCGTTTCCAATACCTCTCATCCTATCAGAGGCAGTAGAACTTGTTTCCTCAACTTCTCTTAGAAGTACGGGATCAACAACCTCCATCACATGGTCAGGCAACGCCATTTTAATATATTTGTGCAGGTTCAGCCCCTCTTTGAACGAGCCATCTGTTGGCGTCTTTCCAGTAAGCATCTCCAACAGTAGGATGCCGTAGCTGTACACATCCCCATAAGTTGACACCTCGTTTCCGATACCATACTCTAAAATTTACATGCATGGCTGTTAACAACCTTGGAAACTAGCAGTAAAATGTCACTAAATTTTATATCTTCTTTAAGTATTTCAGTACGCTGAAATTCGCATTTATGACTTTGACAGAAATAATTGTTATCATGTGATAATAGTTATATCAATTCGTCAATGCAAGCCAATGGAATATTATTCTAATCACTCAAAACAAAAATAAATCATGTAAAATCTGACTGGTATTACCTGGGGCAGCATAGCCAACAGTTCCTTTTAAACCAATAGAGCTGTCCTGATTTGATGATAGCTGAACTGAAGCTTCTGGACGGAATCTTGCTAATCCAAAGTCTCCAACATGAGCAGTCATATCACCATCAAGAAGAACATTGCTAGGCTTTAAATCACAGTGAACAACAGCCATTTGACACTGGCAGTGCAAATAATCCAGGGCACTAGCTACATCAATTGCAATGTTTAACCTCTGGATCAGATTCAGATTTCCCCGCTCGCGTATCTCATCTGATGTATGTACTGGATGCAGCCACTCTTCCAGGCTCCCATTGACCAAGAATTCATAAACCAGAGCTTTAAAATCATTGCCCTGAAAATCAAGGCTAGAACATGCAGTTAAAATTTTGACAAGGTTTCGGTGCCTGATGTTTATCAAGGCTGCACACTCTGCCATGTAGCTTTTGGAAGCTCCTTTACGTAGCAGGTTGAATACTTTCACTGCGACAATCATTCCATCAGGTTCGAGGATTGCTTTGTACACAGAACCAAAACTACCTCGACCAATCAAATTGGATGGGGAAAAGCCAGCTGATGCACGATAGAGTTCTTCATAAGTCACTCTCCGAAATGAGACCTCCCATGAAGCTCCAGAAGCAGGCTGACTTTTTGCTTTTCTCCAGGAATAGATAAGTAGAGAAGAGATCAGAAAGAGTGCAATGATAAAGCCACATGGAATTGAAATTACCAGCTTCAACTTGGTAGAAAATTTTGGCTTCGTCGACTCATTGGACGTGCATCTGGACAAATTCAACTGAGATATTCCACCACAAAGCTGATCGTTTCCCAAAACTGAGACTGCGCTTGCATTCCCGAAAACTCTTTGTGTAGGCATCTCACCTTCAAGGTGATTAAAAGACAGATCCAAATGCTGCAACAACTGGAAGTCTGCAAAAAATCTTGGAATTTGGCCAGTCAAGTTGTTGTAAGAGAGATTAAGATATTGAAGTGCTCTCAAAGAACTCAAAAGCTCCGGAATAGACCCTTGGAAGAAGTTCCCCTCCAAATGCAGATATTCTAGCATAATGCAGCTTCCAAGACTTCCAGGAATCTCACCTGATAACCTGTTATGTGAAACATCTAGATATCCCAGGTTCATTAACCTGCCCACTTCAGAGGGAAGGGGACCCATCAACTGATTATGAGACAGGTCTAAACTCACGGATAAAGAAGCAATGCCAATTACTTCTTTGGTTAATGGACCGCTCAAATTGTTATGAGCAAGCTCTAAATGTATCAAATTCTGGCAGTTTGCAAGATTTGATGGGATGCCTCCTTGCAAATTATTCGCAGATAAATAAAGTTCGAGCAATGAAGTAACATTGCCCAAAGATGAAGGGATATTTCCAGAGATTTTGTTTTCCGTGAGAGATAGACGGCGCAAACTTTTCAATTTACCAATGGAAGTCGGTATAACGCCAGTCAATTGATTTGCTTCCAACGTCAAACTATCCAGGCTGATGAGGTTTCCAATATCAACTGGAATGCTTCCCCGCACTTGATTTCTTTCCATGTACAATTCTGTGAACTTTGATGAGAAGTTGCTGATTATTTCTGGAAACATTCCTCCTAAATTGTTATCACTCATACCCACGTTTTCCAAATTGGTGCAGTTTGCAAGGCTATGGAGAAAAATGAGATCACCTTCCTCCCCATTTCCAAGTTCATTGGAATCAATAGCAAGATACTGTAGATTAGGCAGGTTTGGAAAAGGGGGCACTTTCCCAGTAAAGCTGTTGTCTCCGAGATCAATAAGAAAAAGAGTTGAGGCATTGAAGATCGTTACTGGTATCGGTCCGTTGAATTTGTTGGCATAGAATACAAGCACTTCAAGGTTTGGAAGCTTTTGGCCAAGGTCAGAAGGAAGACTCCCATGAAATTGGTTAATCCCCACAGCGAAAAGAGTAAGAGAAGAGAGATTGTACATGGACGGAGGAATTGTGCCGCTCAGATTATTTATAGGAGCGGACAATTTTTTTAACCTTTTCAATCTCCCGATACCATAATCTCAACAGATGAGAGATTTTCAAAAGAGAGTGGTATCTCACCAACCAGATGATTAACTGCTAAAAGACATGCTTGCAGATTTAATAACGACCCAAGTTCTGCAGGAATTTTTCCAATCAAGTCGTTTCTCTGTAAATCAATCAACTGAAGATTAGAGCAATGCGAGATATTGGCAGGGATTTCACCCGTGAATGTGTTGTTTTCCAGGTTCAACTGAAGTAGACGAAACAAACGACCCAGCTCCTGTGGAATATTTTGGCTGAAGCTGTTGTTGCTCAGGTCTAGAATCCTGAGAAAACTCAGGTTGCCGATGTGAGGAGAGAGGGAGCCCGCCAGCTTGCAAGAGTGGAGGTCAAGTTCTACAGCTCTCTGGTGCCGGCGTCCACACGTAACGCCTGACCACTCACAGAAATGCAAGGATTCATTCCACGAGCTGAGTGCGCCGAGGGGATCGCCAGTGATTTGAGCCTTAAAAGCTAACAGGGAGAGTCTATCTGTTCCTCCTCCAGATAACGAGAAGGAAGAAGAGATCGGTTGCATTATTTGCAGGAAAAGAAGCCAGAACATATACGAAGTCATGCTTGGTAACTCTAAATTTGCAGCAACTACTATCCTATTAGTAGTTGAGGTAGAGATTTTAGTGATGAATATATGGTTGTAAGAGCTCCTCTATCAATATGGTTCAGACAGAAAACACTGTTCAGTTAACCATATTCAAAGTAACTTAGGAGTCAACTAAAGTCGTGTACGCTTGTCATTTTGTGACTGTGACAGGTGATGTATAGTTCCACGCGTAAAAATATAAATTAGAAAACTGAGGAAGAGAATTGTACGAGTCAAAAAAATAATAGTAATAAAGGAGAAATTATTGCTCGACCTCTCTATTTATGATCATGAACCAGCTTCCTAGCAACTTCCTAGTTGGCAAATATTTTTTGTTTTTTTGAAATTTTTTAATGTACTAATATTTAAAATAAGTTTTAATATATATATATATATATATATATTATTTAATATTTTAAAAGGTAGCTACTATCCTAAATTTGCAGCAATATTAAATTTTAAAAGGTAACTACTACTACGATATTAAATTAACTCTAAATTTGCAGCAACTATTATCCTATTAGATCAACCCTTTATTTATTTATTTTTGCTTTGGCAGTGATTGCCAAATAAGTTTTAAGTTTATAATTTATGTGTATATTATTTGATTTAGATTTGTGATGCTATTTTATAATTGATTGAAACTTTCAAATGGTACAAATAATTGCTCGCTTATTTTAAAATAAATTAATGAAAAAAGGACTAAAATTAACTTTCGGGTTGTGTTCGGTTTTATTTTTTTAATTCAATTAACCAAAATTCGAACCGAATTTATCGAAACCGAAATCAAACAACCAAATGCTCATACAATTCCTTCTTTTTAGCAAAGATATCTTCTCAGTTGATGTGAATCACTACATGAGAGAAGGTTATATGCACTATATACATCCTTCGCAAGGAATGGTTAAGATGCATCACTAGCTCGCCATTCGCGGAAAAAACCTCTCTACTCTAATACAAATGTGCAACTGATACAAATAAACAATGAAGGGATGGAAGATTGGAAGGGATACATTTATTAACATATACATACATACATATATATATATATATACACATATATATACCCTTAAAAAAACAATGGAGATAAAAGGCTATTTCAGTCCACTGAATTGATTGGTGTTAATTATAAGACTTTCAAGGTTTGGAAGAGTTAAGCCCCGAGTCACGAGGAAGACTCCCATGTGTTAAAGCAACAAATCCTTCTCTTGACAGAAACAATGAATGATTCAAGAAAGACAAGAATGAGTCCATACAAGGCAGCAAATCTTCAATCAATACAGCCAATCAACCAACAACAACATCAATTGGATTATGCAGAAGAGGAAGAGGATAATCCTCTCACAATTAAAAGGAAAGATCACGTTTTAAAGGCAGCATGATAAAATGCCTCTACAGCAAATCCTCCTCTATCTTCTCCCTTGTTTCTCTCCAACGGAAACATTAAGTTTCCTTTCTTGTATTCCCAACGGTGTATTTCCCATTCCATAGCTTCCTTCCTTTCTTATTCAAGGAAAGTTCATTTACTGTAATTAAGACCCCCCAACGATAGTATTATAGTAGTTTAAATTAACTGCTCATGTAAGTCTGGTGTTCACGTTTTTTGTAATAGCAATTCAATAAACATCAAAGTTTTATCTTCGACCTCTAATTTTTTATGGTATCAGAGCCTGTGTGAACACTAGGCTTGAACAAAACATTGCTACCCAACTTTCCAACACCCTGTCATAATTTGTTTCCACAGATCGTCCCAAACAAAATGTCTACTCTTTCACTCAATGTTGGAAATTTCATCACCCAACGGCTAACCCCAAACAATTATCCTTTGTGGCGTGAACAAGCACTAGCTCTTGTTGAAAACCTAGAGATGGTCGGGCATCTCACAAATGAAGAGCCCCCACCAAAAAAATACACAGACGAAGAAACCTGGCAATTCACAGATGAATTTAAAGCATGGCGAAAAACTGATCGCCTTCTTCGAGGGTGGATTATTGGCACACTATCAGAAGAAACCCTTGGACTCATTGTTGGCCTTGACACATCTTATGCTGTCTGGGAGGCCCTCAAAAATGCCTATGCACAAGACTCATAAGAACATGATTTCACACTTCGGCAACAAATCACTTACCTTAGGAAAGAAGAGAACACTACAATCACAGAGCATATTCACACCTTCAAAGGCATCTGTGACAATTTATCAGCAATTGGAAAAACTGTTCCAGACCAAGAGAAGGTCTTTTGCCTTCTTACCAACCTTGGTCCACACTATGAGACATTCACAACAACCATGTTGAAGCCCCCTAGACCCTCATATACTGAGTTGATTTCACAACTTCAAAGTCTTGATCAAAGACGCAATTGGTTCTCCAATCACGTAGACATCACAACCCTTTCTCCCACCCATCAATTGGCCTTTTATGGTCAACACCAACAACGTCCACAGTCTAAATCCATGGGGTATCATGGTACACAACCAAGTTATTCTACTTACCGTGGAACTCCACAAAAATTTACCTCCACTGGACGTGGATTTCTAGTTCAACAAAGACGGGATATTCCCCCAACAAACCCAAACTGAAGACCCCCTCCACCTGGTGAGAGATGCATGACAGCAGCTGAAAGGGAAAAATACAGAGATCATGAATGTCAATATTGTGGGGTAGCTGGACATATTGCTAAAATATGTTAGTGGCTGCCGAAAAAATCAACCCAACAAGAGGAAATACCACAAGCCCTTGCAGCCCTCACATTGGACAACACTATTTCAGACAATGAATGGACCACAGATACTGGAGCATCCAATCACATGACAGGTAAGCCAGGTATGTTAACAAACATTCGTCAATATTTTGGTTCTGATTCTGTATTGATCGGAGATGGGTCATCTATGCCTATAATTGCTGTTGGTGACTCTTGCATAAAACAAAAGGCTACAACCTTATCTCTTAATGATGTACTGTTAGTTCCTAAATTAACAAAAAATTTACTTTTTGTAAGTCATCTCACCGATCAACATCCTGTTAATTGTGAATTTTCTAATCGTGATTTTTATGTTAAGGAACGGGAAACAGGCCAACCATTGATGAGAGGGAGACGCAAGGGTGATCTCTACGTGTTACCTACCTCGCCTGAATTATATTTCTCTCATCGCTTCAAATCTACCTCAGCAGAAATTTGGCATCAACGTCTAGGACATCCTCAATCTTCAGCACTTCATTTACTGAAAAATAAAGGGCTTATTAATGTTGTCGGGTCAATAAAATTACAGCATCTTTGTGATAGCTGTCAATTGGGAAAACTTAGTCGTTTACCTTTCTCTAAGTCCGAAAGTTCAAGTACTGGTATCTTTGAAAAAATTCATTGTGATTTATGGGGACCTGCACCTGTTTTATCAATTACTAAATTTAAATATTATGCGTGTTTAGTAGATGATTTTTCAAAATACACTTGGATTATTCCCCTACATAACAAATCAGATTTTTATGAAGCATATTTAGCCTTTGAAAAATATGTCGCAAGACAATTTGATAAACAAATTAAAATCTTTCATTCCGATGGAGGTGGTGAATTTGTTAATTCTAAATTACTAACCCATTTTTTGTCTACAGGGATAGTACATAAAATCTCATCTCCATACACTCCAGAACAAACTGGTATAGTTGAAAGACGCCATAGGACTATAAGAGAGCTAGGAATGACTATGTTATTCCATAGCGGCGCACCCTTATTTTTATGGATAGAGGCCTTCACAATTGTCGTATATCTCATGAATTGCCTCCCTTCTTCATCGATTAATTTTGACACTCCATATTTTGCACTTCATGGAACACATCCTGATTATTCTTCACTAAGAGCATTTGGATCAAAATGTTTTCCTTACACTTGGGATACAAAAAAAAAAAATTTGACCCCAAATCTCTACCATGCGTATTTGTAGGCTATAGCGACAAACATAAAGCATATAAATGTTTTCATCCTACAAGTCACAAATTTTTTATCTCATGACCTGTAGTATTCGATGAATCAATTTTTCCATACCAGACACCGAAGAAATCATGCAATATTGCGCCATCCACACATCCACAGGTAATGAGAATTTTTGATTCATGGTTATCTTCTATTAATAACCCTTCCACTACAGGAACGGAATGAAATTCCGCCACAAATCTCATTCCACTGCTACCTCAAGACATCGGTGATCTCCAATCATCACCACCAATAACAGGATCCCACAATACACAAGGTGAAATTATACGTGAAGAGCCCATTGATAACGTAGCACATGACATTGCTCCCTCGTCACCAATGTCCACTGCAAAATCTTATTCCACTGGCCATTGTGAGAACGCAACACATGACGCCACCAGTATCATTCCACTGTTGCCTCAAGACATCGGTGATTTTAATTCATCACCACCAATAGCAGGATCCCACAACACAAAAATTGACAATACACATGAGGAGCTAATTGATAACGCAACACGTGACATTGCTCCCTCGTCTCCTGCACTCATAATGAACACTGAAGAATCTCTGTCACAAAGAATAGAGACTCACGACACAGCCTCATCAGAATCTCAGTCTCCAACAGTGGCAGAAGAAGAAGAGGAAATTGAATTTATCACAGTCTCATCAGATACTCCTCTGTCACAAAAGCAAGGAACCCACGCAGAAGCACAAGACTCTCCACCATCAATTTCAGAAACAGCTGCACCTTGTCTACAAAATCCTGACTCCACAACGTCAAATGTTCCAAATCTCCCAGTTCATCCTATGTGCACTCGGACATGGAATGGTATAGTAAAGCCTAATGCAAAGTATGCACTGACCACTATCATCTCAGAAAACATACCCCGTGAGCCACAAAATATTAAGAGTGCATTAGCTCACAATGGATGGAAAACAACAATGGAAGAAGACCTAGCAGCTCTACATCAAAATCAGACATGGGAATTAGTTCCTCGCACATCACAAATGAATGTGATTGGTTCTAAGTGGGTTTTCAAAGCCAAGCTCAAACCCGATGGATCTCTAGACCGTCTCAAAGCACGTTTGGTTGCAAAAGGGTATCATCAAATTGATGGAGTTGATTATGTCGAAACATACTCTCCAGTCATTAAACCAGGAACAATTCGCATGATACTTACGATAGCACTTGTTAAAGCCTGGCCTTTTCAACAATTGGATGTAAAAAATGCTTTTTTACATGGCACGATTTCTGAAGATCTCTACATGCAACAACCACCGGGAATGGTCGACTCGCAACACCCGTCACATGTCTGCAAATTACAAAAGGCGATCTATGGCCTAAAACAAGCACCGCGTGCTTGGTTTGATCGGTTCAGTACTTTTCTTCTTAAATATGGATTTTTTTGCAGTTTATCTGACCCCTCATTATTTATTTTTCATTCAGATTATGGATCATTAATTCTGCTCCTTTATGTGGATGACATGCTGATCACCGGGTCAACCCCAACAATTGTCTCCAATTTTATTGTGGTACTAGGCAATGAGTTTGCAATGAAAGACTTAGGACCTATACATCACTTCCTTGGAATGGAAGTCACATCAACGGAGAAAGGCCTACATCTATCTCAAACTCACTATGCTTTAACAATATTAGAGCGATCGAACATGGTGGATTGCAAGCCCATGGGTACACCTCTTGAGTCGAAAACAAAGGCCCCTTCCACCGACTCTCTCCTGGAAGATCCAAGTCACTATCGCGGTATCGTAGGAGCCCTTCAATATTTAACACTCACACGTCCTGACATATCTTTTAGTGTCAATTATGTTTCACAATTCATGCATGCTCCCACCACCACGCACTTAAAAATGGTTCGACGTATATTACGTTATGTCAAAGGCACAATTAATTTAGGTCTACACTTTTCTTCCCATACTACACTTAATCTGTGTGCTTTTTCAGATGCTGACTGGGCAGGATGTCCTACAACAAGACGCTCCACTACCGGATATTGTACATTTCTTGGAGGGAATCTTATTTCCTGGTGTGCAAAGAAACAACATACAATTTCGCGGTCCAGTACGGAGGCTGAATATCGGGCAATGGCTCATGCAACAGCTGAACTCACATTGCTTGGTTTCCTTCTAAACGACTTGCGTGTCCCATTATCCTCTCCGCCAACACTTCACTGCGACAATTTAAGTGCTCTCCATATGACTATCAATCCAGTGTTCCATGCTAGGAGCAAACACATAGAGTTGGATTATCACTTTGTACGCGAACGCGTTGCACAAGGCTTACTTGTCACTCAACATGTTCCCTCGGAACATCAACTCGCCGATCTCTTCACAAAGCCCTTACTAAAGGTAGGTCTTCAGTTTTTTTGCTCCAAACTTTGCCTCCAGCCCCGACAAAGTTTGCGGGAAGGTGTTAAAGCAGCAAATCCTCCTCTTGACAGAAACAATAATGATTCAAGAAAGACGATGAATGAGTCCATACAAGGCAGCAAATCTTCAATCAATACAGCCAATCAACTAACGACAACATCAATTGGATTATGCAGAAGAGGAAGAGGATAATCCTCTCACAATTAAAAGGAAAGATCACGTTTTAAAGGCAGCATGATAAAATGCCTCTACAGCAAATCCTCCTCTATCTTCTCCCCTGTTTCTCTCAAACGGAAACATTAAGTTTCCTTTCTTGTATTCCCAACGGTGTATTTCCCATTCCATAGCTTCCTTCCTTTCTTTTTCAAGGAAAGTTCATTTACTGTAATTACGACCCCCCAACGGTAGTATTATAATAGTTTAAATTAACTGCTCATGTAAGTCTGGTGTTCACTTTTTTTGTAATAGCAATTCAATAAACATCAAAGTTTTATCTTCAGCCCCTAATTTTCTTTACCATGAAGTTGGTTTGCTGCCACAGATAAATGTGAGTAAGTGATGAAAGATTGTATATGGAGGTAGGGACTGTACCGCTCAGATTATTTTTGCCAGAAGAGAAATGCTTCAGTCTTTTCAATTGCCCGATACGCTTTGGAATGTCTCCTTCCAAGTTTTTCCATCCGGCATAATTTCATCGATGTGAAAGAATTTTTTCCATTCTATACCTAACTTCCAAGCTTTTCGTACAATTCATATTCGACAAGTAAATAGCATTAAATTGTTTTAGAAATGGGCAGGCTCAAATACGACAATGATCTGCCAAATTTCTTACTTCTGCTCTACAGTAAACTACGTTCTCTTTGGTTTCCCAAAATAATTTTTTAGAATTGCTTCAGTTCAATCTGATAGCGAGATATTGCTTAGCCCACAGGATCACGTTTACTGAGCAAATGTTGGCAGCTGCTTGGGAAAAGGGTATTTTTAATCCAAAATCTACCTTTGCTATGCATTTCTGAAATGAGATAATATATTTTTCAACAGTTTCTTGGCAGGTCCAAAACTACTCAAGCTTGGTGAGAAACCAAAATGCAGAGCACATATAGTATTTTGATTACGGAGTGCATAATTCATAACCTGTTTACACTCATGGCTATCCTTTTTAAGAAGCAAAATAACAAACAGCTAGCTAGACTTTAACTAGATTTAACAGACCAGGTTTAATCTTCATTCTTCTTCTTCGTCCCTTTGGTTCGGCTTGCACATGGGTATAGTTAGGCAACCTTGGTTACCACCGCAGAGACCATCTGGTTCATGCCACACGTGCCATGTCCCCTGCAAAGCCGGTAATATCCCTTCTCTCCCCAGTGCTTTCCCCATGAGTTCTTGATGATCCAATACGGCTTGTAGCCAAACCTAAGAATGGAGTATCCTCTTGCACCGTACCCGACAAGAAGAACACCATGGTTGAGCCATTTCTTGCCGCAAATAAGTGGGCACGAGACTCCCCCGATATAAGTTTGCATGAATATTGCGTTCAGTCCGACTGCAATTTCCCAGATAAAATGTCTGTCATTATCGGCTATCGCTGACTACGACAAACAAATGACAAAATACTATGTAATATCGTAACCGATGATATAATGCAATGGCAGACGAAACCATTTGTATCCATATGTGCCACTGTTCATGATAGAAGGTCAACTCACTTGCAAGAGGTCCATGGTGAACTAAATTTGCCGCAATTTGGTTCTCGTCAACAGCGATTTTGGTGAAATTAGCAACTTTTACAGCTATTTTCTCAGGATTAAACTTGCATTCACCCCTTTTGCCTGCATAAGGGTATGAACTCTCCTCCTGTAACCCCCCTGCCTCAATCAAATACCTGTAGGCATTGGTCATGAGTCCTCCACCGCAACCATCGTCGCATGAAGCCTTGTCGGTCTTGTCACACTGCACAAAAATCCAAGGAAATAACCAAACATTTATGACAGAGCTTTCAGGCCTTGATTTATATGAACTTCTTCAAATTGAGGTGATGTATGGAGTCCAAGATTATTGGTGCTAGCTGTGATGGTATCTTGTTGATCAGAATAAGAGATTGAAAGGGCGAATCGGAAACTAACCACCCTGTCACAATCAACAAGCTGTTGTTCACTGAGATTAAGAAGCTTCCCTGTTGCAATAAAATTTGCTCCTTCAACAGATCCAGTGGCACTAAACGCCCAGCATGATCCACAAGAACCCTGCATTAGACCCACAAGCACATAAACAAATGTAGAAACTATGAATTTGCACATCTCTCCGACCCTCTACAGCGCTGCTTGGTAAAACTAAGAAAATTAGCCTCAAATCTAGTAGAAATTGTACCTGCATCTTGACATCAGTGACAGCTCCTTTCTCTCTCCAATCAAAACTACCAGGCAAACCACTTGCATCCATAATAGAAACAGAACCTTTCTCCACTGGTACAGTTCCACCACCCAAAACACCAGTATAAATTCTCTCAAATTCCTCCTCGGTCAAGTCCATAAACGGAGTAACCCCGTGAATTGCAGTGGGGTCCAGTGCCTGGTGCTCAACAGCTCTGATCAAGTTCTTGCCGAAGATCCCAAAGCGGTGCACGTACTCTTCTCTAGTTTTATATTCTTTTTTGTGCTTTTTTATAAACATCTTGAACTTCTCTTCAGTTCCCAGAAGGTTGAGACCATTTTTCATGAACTTCCTGTTGTCAAGGGTAGGATTGTCTGTGACTTGGAGGATTGTTGGGTCCTGTGGGCTGTCATAGAGATCGGTTACAGAAACTGTTATTGATGTAAAGATTAGGAGTCCTGCAAGGATTGCAGTGCATTTCAGAGCTGGGGTTTTATGGATCATATCTTGTTGATTTCTTGATTTTCTTGTTCTTGGAGAGCTCTGGTGCAAGAGAAATGGCAATGCAAGGATATTTGACGTTTCTTTTTCCGCTTTCTAGGAGTGGCTAATCTAATTACTGTTTTATCCCTGTACAGATAAATGAAATTAATCATATGATATATACCATCGCATAAAAAAAATTGGATAAGAAGGTTCACCCTCTTAAAAGCGTCTATTTTATGAATTTAAATAAATAATTAAAATCTCGATTATCTTGGTTTCTTTCAAGAGAGTGCACATCCTGACTTGAATTCGAGAACTGTTATACAAATTACAAGTTTTTTATTATTACATCACATCTTTTGAGACATGACTAAAAAATAATAATATGATAAACAATAAGTTCTAAAGTAATCTATTTTTATATGCATTTTAATCAATGATAATCTATTTTTATATGCATTTTAATCAATGATTGTGAATTATATTGATTTCTCGTATAACTATGTATTTGCAATTTAAGATTAATTACATGAGGTTTATATTGATTTTTTAATCAATAAATTTCATCATGTTTTTATAATTTGATATATATAAAATAATTTTTAGATAATCTATTTTAAAAAAAATCACAGTTAGTTCTTTATAATTTAATATTAACTATATCAGATTATATCAATACTTGAATAAAAAAAACCCATTTTTTGTATTTATGACTTGATCCATATGATGGTACTTTTTAAATAAGGTGGAGAATTTATTCTGGCTTTGATGGATATTATGGAAAAGGAGCAAGGGTGTTTGAGGAATTAAGTGAAAACGTTGTTGCATGCAAAGGGGTGTATTCGATGGAAGACACGTAATGGTGCGTGTCAATGGCTTGAGTGGTCGCTGAACTTTGGAGGCGCCGAGTGAGAGCTTATCTCAGACAAGTGCACCGACATTTAAGGATCCCTGTTAAATTTGGTTTTATATGTTGTTTCACTGTGACTCGCGAATTCCATCCGTATTATGTAATAATAATTGTTCAATGTCAAGTGATTTTTTTAAAAAATAATATTATTATTTTAATGAAATGTTAATGCATGTTAATTTAATAACATGTCAATACAGCAATTCATGTTAATTAATAGTTTATGCAGTGTGGTAGTAGCAATTATTTTTAAAAATATTTCTTATATATAAATATATTAAAATAATTTTAAAACACTTAAAAAACTAATTAAAAAAAATACTCTGACATCAAAAGTCTAACACGAGCTTGTCTTTTAATATTATAGTGGTTCGAGAGTATAATTGATGTTATTTTTTAAAATATTTAAAAAAAATTAAATATTTTTTATTTAAAAAAATATTATAATTATATTTTTTTAAATATATTTTTGATCTTAACATATCAAAATAATATAAAAATATTAGAAAATATTAATTTAAAATAAAACTATTTATTTTTTAAAATAATATTTTTGAAAAGCAATTATAAACCGTCAGAAATGGAAGATCGAGCCAGGTGGGATCCATTGAATTCTGTGTAGGGATGGAGTAAAGAAATCTTATAGATCAGGAAAAACTAGTTAAAAAAATTGGGATAGGGCTGTTTGGTATTGCGATTTCACCGGCATTTCGCCGAAATTTTAAAAAAAAATTGTATTTTAAATGAATATGTTTTGATGTTTTTAGATTATTTTGATGTGCTGATATCAAAAATATTTTTTAAAAAAATATTTTAATATATTTCAGCAGAAAAAACACTTTAAAAAACTACCGCAATCACACTCCACCCAAGCAGACACTTGACAAACTGGGCAGTGTCAATATCGCAATATACTTGGAAGTAAAAAAACAAAAGCCCAGGCAATTTGGAATAAATCGTCAACCCATAATTCTTTTATCAAAGCTGGTTGCCCCAGTATCATGGGCTGCAGGCAAATCCAGCCTTCTGGCTTGATCCATCAATAAAGAAGGGCTTTATTTAGTTCCTCATCTCTGTAGATTCAACTGGTTGGGGATTAGGAGAAGCTGGAGGCATATAGAGTTTTAGAGAGAGAGAGAGAGAGAGAGAGAGAGGTATTTTCAGCCAAATTTTGCGTAGATTTATCCCCTGATCCAGTAAAACATAAACAGTAAACGCTGAAAGTAAGGGATTCATGAGATTTTTATTTTTATTTTCTTTTCTTTTGTAAGTTGAATAAGGAGTTAAATAATCATTACGTCTTGTTATTTGACCGTCTTACTATATAAATATTTCTATGAGGCTACGAATTAGCAACTTCTTGGTGTGAAAACCTACAATGGTCAAAGAGGGCCATCCCATTCTGGCAAAGAAAAATAATCTGCCGATGTTGACTGGTAGAGTGTGATTTTTAATTTTTATTGCCTTTTATTATTTCATGATCTCTAAAATCTAGGATATCCTCATGCTATTCACTTTAATTGTTAATAGATTTAGGATATTCTGGTATTTATCTTTCAAAATTTGATTTTGATTTATATTGTCATAAAAGAAATCCCATGACAGGGCGGATCCAATATATTAGGTTTGGAGGGGCAAATTAAAAAGGCAATTCTAGGAGAGGTCAAGAGTTAAAATTTACTAATTTTAAGATTGAAATTTAAAATAATCCAGGAAAAAAAACAAGGTAAAAACAGTTGCAGGGTCCGTGCCCCTGCCAGCCACCCCCACCTCCGCCCTCTGCTCTTATAGATACCCTCGTTCACATAAATTGTCTGTTGAATAATGGTGGACCGGATAGCTCTGTGGAGATTAACATCAACCTGTTGAGCTGGTATGAGATTATTGTGGAGTGTGGAGGTTGTTTTTAAAATTATTTTTTATTAAGAAATATATTAAATTAATATTTTTTAAAAAAAATATTAAAATAAAAATAAAAATTAAAAACGTTGTTTTGAAACACATCATAAACTGGCACAGTGAAATGCTTTTAGCAGCAACTTGTTGGAGTGGAGCTATTCTTGCCTCTCTGGCAAGAAACCTGCCGTGGTCAAGGAGGACCGCCCCATTCTTTGCGAGAAATATAATATTGCCGACGTTGACTGGTAGAGTGTGATTTCTTTTCTTGATGAGGAAGCCATAATCCAAAAGTCCAACTCGTGGGCTCGGCTTATATTAAGATACAAAGCAACCACCTGCTCTCTCTCTCTCTCTCTCTCGCTAACATTAAAAATAAAATAAAAAAATAGGGCTGTCCGATTGTCTCCCGCTGGAAGTAGCACCTTCTAGACTTGTTTTATTTTATCCTCTTTTTTCTATGAATACTTTTTTTATTATTACTAATCATTATTTTATAATACTAAAACGAGGCTCGAAGACAAAAGCGTATGTGGAAATCTGGTGATGGCAAGATTCCCTTGCAGATGTCGGTTGGTTTGGTTTCAGAAAGTTAAGATCATGTGGTTTTGCCATGAAATTACAAGAAGTGATGTTTTTTCTTGTCACGAAACTATCATATTCTTAACTTGGTCAGTTTATTCTCGGGTCAGTTTATTCTTAACTTGGTCAGTTTATTCTCGGGTCAGTTTATTCTTAACTTGGTCAATATTACGAGTTCTAAAATTAATAATTATACAGATTTTTAATAACTATCATATTAACAATAATTATAAGATTAGGTTATAAAATAAATAAATATTTTAATTTTAAAATTACATCACTGGAGGGTTACTATCAGTAAAAACTTTATTTCGCCGACTCGTAGTATTTTATGGTTTATTAGCTGGCGACGAAAACGGCATGGACGTGATTATTACATCTAGCCTGGTTTATAGATCGATTGAAGATATGCCTGTCTACAAACTTGTCCGGACTAGGTTTTCTTTTAAATTATCTTGAACATTGACCAGTCAAAATGGGTGGTTTGAGTGGTCAATGAGCGATGCTGTGATTTGGTTAGATCTTGATGGTACTTAACTGGATTAATTTCAATTATTATTTTTTATTTAAATTAATGCAGTTTTTTTTATAAAGAAATATCGACCCAATGTTATTTTTTATTGATTTAGTGACTTATAAATAAATTGGCTCAATAATTCAATATTGTAGTAAATCAAATCTTACAAATATGAATATAAATTATGCATGCACGTGCATGTTCCTTGAAATATGTAAGCAAGGACATATTTGTTGCTGTTTTTGTTGTTGGTATTATCTTTTGAAATTGATCAATCCAAATGTAATCAGTCTAACAAATCTTTTAAATATTTGAAAATCCATGTCCCCTGCAATGCATAAAGTACCTGATCTTAATTCTAATAGGCTCAATTTGATGAAAGATTTGTACTGTATTGTTTATATAAAATTAATTTATTTATTTTTAAAAAAATAATTAAATGAAATTTTTTTTAAGAGGCAGCTATTAGTTATTTCTCTTGCCATAAACAAGACACTGACCACCGGTCATCTTGACCATGAGTAATTGATTAAACTACTAAAATAAAAAAAAATAATTAATTATCAACACATAATTTTTGCTATGAACGGCTTGAATTTCCTTAAATGTCATAAAAAATACATTGTGTTAGAGCTGTTAGCTAATAGGAAAATATTGTTGAGATCATAATGAAATATGAAAAATATATTATACAGTGATATAAATTACTTTTAACTTGGACTTTAAGGAACCGATTAAAATATATTTGTTAGAGCTACCAATTTCACTGCGTGTTTTGACTTGTTCCGTCATGGTCGATTAAAAATTAAAAACATGGCAAATCAATCAAAATGGCTTGTCAAGCTGTGATACTGCGCCATTCACGATTATTTATGTAGTCCGTTTGAATTAAATCATTACAAATAATAAGTTATTAAAAAAAAATCAAAATTTGGTCAATGGCATCTTTATCCCCATCTCTTACTGTGTTTCCCCGCCTATCCAGCAATTTAAATGCCGTTAAATAAATAATTATTCCATTAATTGCAATTCAACGCAAAAGTCATTCATATATATATATATATATATCAAATTAAATACCCAGTTCAACCTCTTTAAGAAAATAGAAATAAGAATAAGGGTAGCACAGAATCAATTACTAGTAGCCGAGGACCAGATCAAACGCCACAGGTTGACTGTAGAGGCTTTGCTTTATTTTGCCTCGAAATCAAACACAGGATGACATGTGTCTATTGGATTGGTCAATCCATTACCTAGTGGTCAGTTGACAAGGTTATTTTAATCGAGCACGTGCGTAGACTAAAGCATCCACGTGGCAGGAACATGTTAGGTGAGAAAACAGATGGGTAGCCTGGTAGGTGATCAAATATCCACCAAATATATCGTGACACGATTCGTTTCTCGATTGTAAATATCGTTTTCCAGATTTCTCGGAAACGAGAATGTAACGATGTTTTGAAATCTGAGTGAAATATTCACTTTAGTTTCATATAGGAGATAAGGCCAGGAACCGGCCGGGCCATACCTTACGTGAACCAGCCGACTCCTGCAAAGAAACTTAATCAAGATACAAAACTTGCTAATTAAGACTTGAGTATTATTGGTTAGAGTGATCGTTTTTTAAAATGTTTTTTACTTGAAAATATATTAAAATAATATATATATATATAATTTACATTTAATACCAGCATATTAAAATATTACGAAAAAATAAAAAAATATTTCAAAACAAAGAAAAAATAAAATAAAAATTATTTTTTTCAAACCTATTTTTAAAACATAGAAACAAACAGACTATTCATTTAATTTGCTACTGGTGGTTTGGTTTTGATTGTAAGTGAGTGTTTGGAATTACATTTTATATGTGTGTATTCTTAAAATGTGTTTTTTATTAAAAAATATATTTTTAATAATTTTGATGTGTTGATATTAAAATTAAAATAACAAATATTGAAAAATAAAAAATAAAAAATATTTTTCATATATCACAACACCAATAACTCATTTATCGATATTATGTTTGCTTTCTTAATATTTTTGTCGTTGATATAAATAAAGAGATAAATATTTTTTACAAATAATTAGTTTTTATACAGATGATATATTTAATATTTGACTACAGTTAATCTTACATCTAGGATTTTAAAATTCGACCATTATAATGTTTATTTTAGTTGCATGTAGATTTATCCGGGAATAAGCATTAAAACTGGTAAAACACACACAATAGATATTTTCTATGAATTTAAAAGTCCATGTTTAAATCTAAAAATATTATTATATTTATATCTAAAAATATTGATTTTTTTAATTTAAAAAATAAAAATTAAAAATTTTATTCAAAAATATTTTTGAAACGAAGAGGGTGGGTTGAGTTTTCATCAAGAAAACAGTGAATTAAATCAAATATCTCTAAATGATCTTGTAAAGATTTCTTCGAATACTTTGCAAATAAAACTTGAAAGGAATGCGCCATGGGTAAATCAGGGCCGTGCATTTCCTTAAATACTCCTGGCTGGATTTCAAAAAGATTTTAGATGAACCTTCTCGATACTTGTTTCCAAATAGTTTGAATCGTTGCGTTTATTGGACATCAATACACTGCGTAAAGTTAAATAACCCTCCTTTTAATTTTATTCTTTACTTGAAGATCACAGAAAAGAGTTTTCATGGTTATAAAACGACATCGTTTCGTGAGTTATTTCAACCGCACCCTGAATTGGATAATGCTTGTTAGTACACGTGTTAGATTCTCATCTTTTTTTTCAATAAAGTTTTTGATATTGTTTTTTTTTTAAGAAAAATATGCAAACTTAAACCGGAAATATAAAAGGACCTTTTCTCTTTACATAAATCGTGCTGCACGTTACAAAAATTCAAAAAAGGGATCCAATCGTTTTTCAGTAAAGAAAGAATTCTTCTAAGCAATGTACTTTAATTTTTCATTTTCAAGGCAATACTAATTAAATTAACTCCTTAATTACCAATGGTCTTGATTTTTTCAAACACTCACATGTCATCGACTAGTCTGAAAAATATATATTCAAATAATATATATATATATATATATGTTATAAATCTATTTAAATGATATAAAAAATATTAAAATAAAAAATATCATTACAAAAATGAACACCGGTTAATCTTTATTGATGAATATTAGATAACACTTTCTCATCTTTCATATTCACTTGAACTTAGGAGAAAAATAATAAATACATACCTAGTTAATTTATCGTTATTCAAGGTTTGGAGCTACAATAAAACCTTCAAAAAATTATAATTATTATTGAAAAATGTGAAGGTATGATTACAAGGATTAAGAACTTGGAGTTAAATTTAAGAGTTATTTTTAAAAATGATATTTGTTTAGAGATATATTAAAACAATTTTTTTTTTTTTTTAGATTTCACATCAGTATATAAAAATAATATTGGAAACAACAAATTTTTTAATTTAAAATAAAAAATAAAATAATCAAAAATACTTTTAAAATATAATTATAAATAACCGACAATATTGATCTATTCAACGCATAACAAGGGAACGAAAAGGGGCGAGAAATTGAAACCCTATGAAAAGAAAGCAAAGACAGTCCAAGTGAGTTGAAAAAGAGTGGCAGAAAAAACCTATTCCCACCGCCAGTTCTTTTGATGTGGAAGTACTCTGGTTTCTGCTAGCTTTTTCGAGTCGTAAAAGTCCCCATCCAATCCTGAAAAAACACAGTAGCTAGAAACAAACTCCGAAAAGGAAGAGGGAAACTTCAAAATGTAAACAAAGCAAAAACAAAAGCAACCCTTCTTGTTAAATCTTGCTTTTTTCTCCTTGAAGGCAGAGAGAGAGAGTAGCGATAATGGGGGTTCTGCACGAAGATGTTGTTGTTATAAGTCAAGCGGAGAAGCCTGGAGAGTTGACTGTGATTACGGTGAATTGTCCTGATAAAACTGGACTTGGTTGTGATCTGTGCAGGGTTATCTTGCTTTTTGGATTAAGCATTTCTAGAGCAGGTAAGTTTTTTTTTAATATCTTTGAAATCATTAATTTTGAGTTACTTTAGCTGTGGACTGTGATTTGTAGGGGAAAAATTGCTGGGTGTTTTTTTCTTCTGGATTTTATTGGCGGGATTTATTTTTCTGATGGGATCAAATTTTATCATTGAGAAAATAAATAACGATGCGTATGTTTTTGTAATTTTGCTGTAGCTGAATCATCATTTCGTGTTTTGATTGAATATATGAAGGAGAACTAAATAAAAGGGAAATAATAAATTTCTTGTTTGCACCCTGCCTTTATCTCTGCTTTGAAGGAGGTAGATGGGATTTGCAGTTGAAAACGTAGGTAGTTAATCTTACATTTTCTATCATGCTGTTCATGGTAAACTATACATGCATCTAACTGTTTTTTCCTTACTATTTCTCGAATTTCATATAATTATTTGAGATAGTTAATGAAACATGAGATTGCTCCTGGAGTTTTATTATTTGTACATTTTCCCCTTAATTTTCCCGGATCTGTATTTGATTAGTTCTGAATTGATTTTGTATGGTGAAGATGCACAAACGGACGGGAAGTGGTGCTATTTAGTGTTCTGGGT
The DNA here is from genome assembly GCA_032356905.1 of Salix exigua. Taxonomy (NCBI): domain Eukaryota; kingdom Viridiplantae; phylum Streptophyta; class Magnoliopsida; order Malpighiales; family Salicaceae; genus Salix; species Salix exigua. The sequence goes on from CM063597.1 coordinate 15,548,579, forward strand.
GGTGGGGAAGCCTAACACAAGGTGGAATTTGCTGAAGATGAGGCTATTAGAGGTGTGCCCGTCATATTTTTCAACCTCAGAATTTGACTACTACAAGCCTGAGAACCAACAGCCAAAGCCGCCGGATGTATTTCTGTTGAAGTTCTGGTGCTCTTATGACCGTGAAGGACTTTTACATGGTAATCTGAAATTCCATTCTGGAGAAATTGTGCCACCTTTTAAATCGGTTCTGCCTACTCGGGATTTTTGCTCCATGAGTATATTATATCTAAAAATGGATGCCTGCTGAAATCTTTTGAGAACTTGGGAGGGGTTGCTATATGAAGTATATTGTTTCTCTATATTTATGCCTGATTGACACCAGGAAGCATTGAGATTCACAACGTAATTACTCTGTTTTGATAGGATGACATTGAATTGGATGGAAAGGGAATGTTTAATGAATCCCTTAGGCCGGATTTTTTTTTTGCTATTGGAAATATAGGAAAGTAGTGATGTTTCTCATACTTTTCCTTAAAATGGAAAATGGCCTCCTCATTGTGTAGTGCTGTAATTATGTTTATTCCTTTAACCCCTATCTTCTACAAATGAGCATTCTTACCCATTATATGTGTTTTAATACAGGATCACAGCACGTAGAACAATCTCCTTTTACTAATCTTTGCTAACTATTTTTTTTTCTTCATCTTTAGATGTAACTGAGGTTCTATGGGAGCTGGAGCTGACAATAAAAAGAGTGAAGGTGTCCACTGCTCCAGATGGGAGAGTGCTGGACCTCTTTTTCATCACCGATAATAGGTTGGTCATTCTCTGAAACTTTACTCAACTATGGCCATACATTTCTGTTTCCCTTTATTCCATTTCTGCTTTTGATAGTGTAATATTTTTAAGTATATGCTCTTTTGGTTGCTTTACCCAAGGAAGAACAAAGGCTAATTGCAATATGAAAACCACACTGTTAAGATTTCAGTTTTATCTCATCCCAGCAACCATGCATGCTCCTGCTCCCCCATTTCATTCAGAAGTAATAAATGACTTACGCTTTGCATGTCAATCAAGGGATGTTAAAGATGTAGAAGAGATGACCAATGACTACTATTGGATATTCCACAGTTGGCTTAAGTATGTATGAAAACAGAACTGTTTTCACCGCAAACTTGTCTTCTTTTGATAAATTTATAAATTTTGCTTCAATTTCTAATAACTTAATGATGATTAAGCAATACAATTGAATGCCACATGCTTGTGCTTGATCAAGTCATGTTTAACTAATCCTTTGTGCTGGCTATTGTTCGGAAGGAAGAACCTTATTCTTCATTTTACCACCATTTTCATTTTTTTATATCACTGCTATAACCATTCAATTTAGTCTCTGATTTTCTAATAATTTTTTAATCTAGTCTCAGATCTTATCCAACCAGAGCGAAATGAAAGCCCAGCTGAAGAGAGAATAACGAAAGGATAAAAGGGAATTTGTTGAATAATCCTAGATGCAAGAACCATTAAATAATAATATAAGATTTTCATTAAGACTTTATCTAATGATTTAAGTTCTTAAGTTGTAATATTTTTTTATATTGCATCGAAAGTTTACCACTAGAAAATTAGAAAAAAAGTCAACAAAATATTTCATCTACGTTAAAGAAAACCTCGAGTCCAGAAATTGTCTTAGGTAGCTGTAAAAATGCTACTCACTCTGAATGTGCACTTATAAGGAATAGATTTGTGTGTTTGGAGAGAGAGAGAGTCTGATGGTTGTCTTTCTTTTCACTTGCTTATTGATTGAATTTGACTATTTGTTATTAGGGAACTTCTTCACACAAAAATGAGACAGGAGGAAACAATTCATCATCTGAAGAATGTATTAGGGAAGGCCTTGATTAGTTGTGAGATTGAATTAGCTGGGGCAAAAGTTACTGCATGTTCTCAAGGTTCATCATTTCTTCCTCCTGCATTCACAGAAGACATGTTTAATTTGGAGCTTCCCAATAAACACCGAAGTGGCTTTCTTGCTCCCAGTCCTGTCTCTGTTACGGTGGACAACACCCTCAGCCCTTCTCACACACTCGTTCAAATTCTCTGCAATGATCACAAGGGCCTCGTTTATGACATAATGAGAACACTAAAGGATTATCATATCCAGGCAAGTTATTCGAACTATGAACTATTTATATGTACTCGATGAATATAGCCTTTATTTAAACTAAAAATTCATCATAGTTTTGCTCATGGAACCTGGTGCAGAACTCTTAGAAAAAGGTTCTGGGTTTCATTGAGCAATGGCAGTTCCATAATGCTTCTCTTTCCCGGTGAGTCTCCCAGTGGTTATCAATAATATTTATATGTGAAACATGAATTTATCTCAGATTTCTTATGGGCGTTTCTTTGCGAACCGAAAAGGAAACTGTGAGGTGGACTTGTTCTTAATGCAAGCAGATGGCAAGAAGATAGTTGACCCCAACAAACAGAATGCCTTGTGTTCTCGTCTGAGAATGGAGCTTCTGCGTCCTGTTAGACTTGCTGTGGTTAGTCGAGGCCCTGATACCGAGCTGCTTGTTGCAAACCCGGTTGAGCTGTCTGGCAGAGGCCGGCCTCTTGTCTTCCACGATATTACTCTGGCTCTCAAGACTCTAAACACCTGCATCTTCTCGGTACCATTCATATTCCTTTCTTTGAGTGCATGCATGATTCTATCCAAGATTATCTCACACTTTATGCTATCTTTTATTTTCTCAGGTGGAGATAGGGAGACACATAATTCACGATCGAGAATGGGAAGTGTACAGAATACTACTCGATGAAGGGGATGGTTTACCTGTGTCCCGGAACAAGATTGAGGGAGGTGTTAGAAAAGTATTGATGGGTTGGGATTAGATCGAGATGCTAACTTCAGTTGGGACCCCTCACCATCTCTGGACAGCGTATCCTTTGGAGTCTCTAGTACAGCTAGGCGCTAACCGCATGCTAAATACAGATCAAGAAATTTCTCAAGAGAAACGACAAGCTCTTTTATGTAAAAAAAAAAGAACAAACATGATGCAGGTGCATTATTTTTTCTTTTTAAAAAAGCTAATCTTTTTCATGATTCTTGTTTTTGGTCTTTGTTTTTATAAAAGCCATGGTTTCATTGCCCTGGGAACATCACTATTTCACCACAACCATTACTATCACAGGATAAATGCTTAATGGCATTGCATTCCCATTTGCCCCTGGACACAGACAGATCACTGGTGGATGCTAGGAACCTTGCTGACGCTAGCTGGTTGTTGACAATAATGTGTCCCGGTATTATGATGTCAGCAAGGCTATGGTCTCACAGTGCGCTGTAAAATTACCGTGATCCGGTCACCTGAAATCACAGGTGCTAAGTTATCATTCTTAGCTTTCTCCCACCATCTGAAAAATAACATTACAAGGAAGCTACAGCCCTCCCAAGTGAGCATCAGCCAGGGCTTTCTCACAAACACAACCTGAAGTTTTCGGCCGTTTGGGTTTTGAAATTGAAGCGCTGCCATGACAGCCCTTGAACTTGTTTTAAAAAGTAGTTTTTTAGTTTCATCACTATTTTTCCTAGTTTTTTTTAAAAAGAGTTTCTGTACGAGAAATTAAAAAAAAATGATTTTTTTTAGCAAATGTATTTTCTTTAATTTAATGTTTCCTAAAAAACTGTTCATACACTAGCCAGACTAACATACATTTTAAAGATGACCACGGTTATAGCTTAGTATTTACATAGTTACCACAAAAAAACATTTTCATGTGTGAATGGAATATTTTTGAAACAATTAATTGCTTGTGAAATGCAATAATAATTATGAACGTGTTTATTCTAAGATGAGCTTTAAACTAAATTGTGCAGGAGTTTACTCACATTCTAGTTTGATTTTTTTTTTCAAATCTAGGGTTATAGATTTAAAGTAACAAAGGAGAGAACGTCAAAGCAAAGGCAATGACCTTGAATTGTGATTACTTGACTTTTGACTTTTAAATCCGAGGAGATTTTCTAGTGCCGGCCTTTCAAAGTTGTCCATTGCCTTCTCTCAAGTCATTTCAAAACCGGCTAGTGTCATTATATGCTAATGAATGCATCCTCCAGCTGCATCCATAATTGAATTGCCGATTAGAATGTTATTTATGTTATTTTTATAAAATTATTTTTGACATCAACACATCATAAATATATCTAAAAACATTAAAAAAAATATTTATTTAAAATAACAAATTAAAATAATTTTTGAAATACAATGACAATTTAGTTAAACAGCAGTGCTTTTGAAAAGTATTAACACTTGCTGTAAAATTGTAGACCATTTCGAAATATTTTATTGTTGATTAAACAAAATAACGAAACAGAGTGATATTCCAAAAGCATGCATGATTTTGTTTTTGGTATAAAACACTGGACTAGATAAAAAAACAGCTCTATACAAGAAAAGAAGTTGAACCTGATTTCTCTTAAAAGACGAGATTTCTCGTGATTAAATATATAGCATGCAAGAGGCCATTACTATTGGGGATCGGTTCCTTTCAAGTTCCCTTCATAACGGTAATCTTATTAATCCAACCTGGCCCTAAAAGGAGAGGATAACCGCAGTTGGGGTAATATTATCCAGCTTTTTCTTGGTGTTAAACAGCGGTGGCTTCTTTTTTTTTTTTGTCTAAATTTAGACGTTGAGTCTTTCTCGATTTTCTATGATGCAGAGTTGTATGTTATATATATATATATATATATATATATATATATATATATATATATATATATATATATATATATATATATTGGCGTATTATATAAAGTGCGATGGCATGCTTAGGAAAGGATGATCGCGGCAAAGGTAATATTATCCGAGATGGTCTATAACAGCTGGGGTCTGAAGGATTATTCTGGGCCCGCAGGCTACAACGTACAAAATACCTTTTTTATAGAGACCAATTCCAGGTTACATATGGACCAAGTCTAGGTCATTTCCTGGCCCCTTTACAACGTCATTTGAAAGTAAGAAGATGATTAAACAATAATAAATTAAGTTTAATCCAGATTTTCTTACCCTAGAACACGTACGTGCATGAAGTGAAATGAGCTATAGCTCGATCAATATCAAAATTTCGAAAATAGAGGAAAGTGATAGAAAAAAACTTGAATTGATAAAACAAAAATTTGGAATTGAATGTTGTTTCACTGTATTTATATCTTCTTTTTTGTTTTCAAAATTTAAAAAATAATACTATTTCAATATAATTTTTAAATAAAAAAACACTATAAAAAAGAACGGAACGTAACCCACACTCCACACTTGCATGAAAAGTCTAAAGTCACGTATAATCACAAAATTCAAGCCCGTCTCGTTGATTTTAAGCTCTCTGTTTTCATTTTATTTTATTTTATTCTCCTCCGTAACTATATATATATACGTGAATCAGCTCCTCCATTATCACGTACCCAGAACATTTTATTCCCTGGAAGTCCCACATTGTTTTCTTGCCGGAGATGGCCTCTCAGAGAGATCATCAACACTTGACGACAATTCTCCTCGTCGCAATCATTTTCTTTTCATCATCTAAAATTATAATGGCAGGAAGGTCATTCAATCAAGGGGTGGAGCGATCGTTAGAAAAGAATATCAGATACCGATCTCTTCAAAGCAGTCCAGTTTTAGCTCCGGATTCAGCAGCAGCACCACCACCACCTGGTTTGACAAAAAGGGACCCATGCCTCTATCTTCCTAAAGGTCAAAGTGGATGCAAGTAAATAAATCCGCCGCTCCTTCACCGACCAAGAATCATTGAGTCCTGCATAGAAGGAGCCTGCTCCATAAATAGAAATATTTAACAATATAAATAAGTATAATGTTGTTCCGTCAAAAAATGATAATATCATAGATATTGATTTTTATGTAATTTCTCAATCATTATATTTGTTCTGTTGTATACCAAGAGTACTTTTGCTATCTATTCCCACGATTATTAACTAGTTTTACGCGTGTTAAATTAATTGCTTAAGAGTTTCAAAACACACACGTGTATTTCAGTTGTTATGATATTAGAAAATGGCGTCCAAAAAAGGACTAAATTGAATTTTTATTAAAAAGGAGCACTTAAAAATGTTAGTTATGTATAGTATTTGAAATTAAGGGCCAAATATTAACATTGTTAGCGTAGGTTTCCACATTTGGTTAAAGTTGTTTTTAAAGTGTTTTTTTCTTAAAAATATATCAAAATAATTTTTTATTTAAAAAAAACACATAAAAATAATTTAAAAACACTAAAAATATTTAATTTAAAATAAAATAAAAAATATCGTTTTAATTTTTTTTAATGATTTCTCTTATCCCAGGGATTAGTTAAATCATCTTGATAATCTACCGGACTCATTCTATATTAACTCTCGAGCTCTGGAGGCGAGGCTGGGCAGGGCCTGGAATTCTTGAGGCCGCCCGACTTTGTCGGATTAGGGCTCGTGGCCCATATACGGAAGAGGGCAGTGATGGGCCTCCATATCTGTGGTTTAACTTTTTCCAGCATTTCCTGTGGGCTGTGGCCATCTTCTTCACTGTCATTGTCTTTAAAACCGGTCAATGGTCATGACCTTCAAGAATACAGCAAGCTTCGTAGCTGTTAATCTTGAGTGATGTGTGAGAGCCGCTGTGTGATGGTAGTGGGAATTCGACCCGTGTCTTGAAAAAAAAATATATACTCAAATTAAATGAAATAAAATATAATATTTTTTTAGTATTATAAGATAAAGATGACATTAGTATAAAAAATATACAATTAATTAAACAATTATATAAATAAAACCTTACTCCAGTGACAAGATATAGCATTGCAATTGTAGGAAGTTGCTGAAAACATATCTTGATGAGGAGAAAATCAAGAACGCTGCCCAGGCCCATCGCTATAGGAAAAAATCACAAGCAACCAAATAAAAAAACAATAATTTATGTCGCTTTTATGTTATTAGCATGGCAGTGAGACTCTTGAACACGAACACATGAATTTTCTAACCAACCAGCCACCATACTTGAAATCTCTTAAAAATATCTCATTGGCTGAAAAAGAATTATGCTTCAAGCAGACGGAAAATCCCCTTGTCCTCTCCTCCTATTTTCCCCTTGTCTACCTTGAAAGATCACTATTGAAGAAAAAGGAAACAAAAGTCTCTCAATATTCCCATTCTATCCTTTTCTTATTAAATTTAACGATTAAAATAATTCATGCATGGCTGAATATATTTTAATCTAGCGCATGTTTTGTATTGTATTACTTCTAAAATATATCTATCTATAGATGAGTCTAATATGTGTATTTTTATATAATTATATTTCTATGTTTTTAAATAATTAAATTTATTATATATATTTTCATCCTGCTATTATTTTAGTTATTTAAATATAAGAATAATTCACACCCACACACGTTACATGAGTTTAAAATAAAAAGTTACTTGATATAAATAAAATACTTTTTTAAGAATATTTTTACTGTGATATGATATTTATTAATTATTTTTTATTTTAAAAGTAAAACTAAATACTTTAATAAAATAATAGTGCTTAATCGAAAATATTTATTAGCATGTAATCGATTGTAAAAAATAAGATGGCTCAAAGAAGGGCTTCATCCTGAGAGATCCATTCATTCAACGGAGCCCAGTCTCCAAACACAACACGAAATCAACTTCCTCTCTGCCAGAACATGTGGTCCGCAGCCACCACGTGTCCCCTCAGCTCTCGTACATGAGCGGTCGTTAGTTGTTTGTCCTGTAGTGCCTTTCTGCTTTTGTTTGTGGATCTCCTCTTAGATCCCTTCGAATCTTCCTCCATTACAAATCTCCCCCTCTATTCTTCTTCACTTCAAAAAAAAAAAAAACGAAAATCAGAAAACACCGAACAGAAAAACAAGAGACGAATCATAACAATAACAGAAACCTTGAAAGAAAATGAGATCAATGAATTCGCGTTTATTACTAATTGATTTACAAAGCTCATGCTATTCAGCTCGGCAAATCCCACTATCATCAACACTCACTTCCCTCTCAACAATCACTTCGTCGTTTCGCCGAACGCGTGGTGTGCAGCGTCGAATTGCCTCCTCAAAGTCACCCACGCCGTCGGTTGTTCGGGGTCCGGAGATACGGAGACCGGGGGATCGGTACAGGAAAGGCAATGGGTCGGTGATAGAATCGGAGAATTCCGTTTCTACTTCGAGTTCAGTGAATAGTAACAGCGAGTTAGATTTGTTACTTGAACTGTTGCCGTTGAGAATGAGGACCGAGTTATCTGGTCACAGTGAGATTGGTGAGTTGATTGAAGTGGTAATGGATCTGGGAAGGAAGCCTATTGCCAGATTTCCATCCGGGGATCTTGTCATCTGTGAGCAACCAGTGAAGCACGAGGATTTAAAGCATGCTATATCAAAGGTGATATTTACGAAGGAATTTAATCGTTTGTTTTTTAAGGTTTTGATTGGATTAAATTTGTACGTAAGGAATTTATTGGTGTCTTTATTAGTTCGTTTGGTTTATATGGGAGATGATGATTTGTTTTCTCTTTTTTGATTGTGACATTGGTTAATTTGCCAAACTTAATTTTTTATTTATATCGCATGACTGCATTATTTGTGTGAATATATAATTATATATTACCTGGTTGTGAGGTTTGACTCCCTTTTATATTTTTTTTATATGAAGCTGCTCTGTTCGTATTATATCTAATTAGTGACACTGTGTGCACCTTATGTAGAGCAAATCCAAAACTTTATGTTTTAGTTAAGCTTGTATAGAATGAAAGCGATCCAACAATTCCTTTTAGTCGATGAATCTCAATAGTGACATTTGTGTGATAGAATGTGCTGGTTATTGATTCATCTACATGAAAATGGTGTTAGCGTTAGGATGTTTGCTGGGAGCAGATTGTAGTAAGATTCTTGTCTGAAGTTAGTTGTTTTTTGTGATTAGGTTGGTGATTTTTCTGATGACAACCGATCGGGTATTGATAGTTCTTTGCATCGTATAAGTGCCATTCGAAACCGTAAAATGCAAATTATTGGCCTTACATGTCGGGTTGGTCGTGCTGTATCTGGAAGTGCTGATATTATCCGTGACTTGGTCGAGGGGGGAGGTTCTATCCTGGTCATAGGTCGTCCAGGAGTGGGTAAAACAACCTTGATCAGGTATTGGTGCTTCCATGTTTGTAGAATTGAGAAGATGGGATGAATTTCGTTTTGGAAGATTATTTCATGGATGTTAGATTGGTGCATTTGAACACATGCATGTGTATTATTCTTTTATGATGTCCACATTAGAAACTATGTAATATTAAGAATTCTTTCTGTGTACTAGCTATGATGATTTCTCCCTTTTCATTTGTCATTTTTGTTTCCTTTAACATTAAATGTTCTATCTATCATGACTCTGATCCCCATATGCTATGCTAAACAAATTGTAGTGGAAAAACTGGATAAAAGAGAATAAATGGAGATACTGTGGCCATTCAAGTTCATAGAAGCTCTTAGGGTAAATTCGAGAGATTGAGAATTCAAATGTTTTGAGGTATTGAGAATTCAATTATTTTCATATAACCCTGTGTTAATGCATGCTTTCTTGTGTTCTTTTTTCTGTTGTGCACAGAGAAATAGCAAGAATGTTGGCAGATGACCAGCGGAAACGTGTTGTAATTGTAGATACGTCAAATGAAATTGGGGGTGATGGGGATGTTCCTCATGCAGGAATAGGTCGTGCAAGGAGGATGCAAGTTCCAAATGTTAATATGCAGCATAATGTGAGCATTAAGAAGCCTCATTGTTGTGATATTGCATAAATCTCTAGAAGCTTATCTTATTTTATACCATTTACTTGATGAACTTCCATGCAGGTTATGATTGAAGCAGTTGAAAATCATATGCCCGAGACCATCATAATTGACGAGATTGGAACGGAGCTTGAAGCCTTAGCCGCCAGCACTATTGCTCAACGTGGAGTTCAGCTGGTTGGAACAGCCCATGGAATGACCATAGACAACATAATAAAGAATCCTTCTTTGCAGATTCTTGTTGGAGGCATAGAGGTATCATAAGACCTTTTTTATGTAACTATACAAGCTCATGTTGGTGTGCTTATACTTCTATCAAGATTATAATGTCTGTTGACTGTGCCATCAACATAATTTTACTTGTTTCCACTTTGTATGGCGTCACATGCATAGGGGATCCCTGTGCATAAAAGTTTATGATTATTCAAAAAATGTGCATTCATCTGTTTGCAGAGTGTAACTCTCGGGGATGAGGAAGCAAGGAAAAGGAAAGTGCAGAAGACAATTCTTGAGAGGAAAGGGTCTCCAACATTTACATGTGCTGTTGAGATGATAACTAGAACAGAGTGCCGTGTTCATCACAGATTAGATGCAACAGTAGATGCTATATTGGCTGGTATGTCATATTTTTAAATTGGGAAGCTCTTATTACACAATGTTGTATATGCATGCATAACTTCTTTTCTGTAACAGGAAAATCTCCTCTTTTTGAAATCCGACACATGGATACTGAGGGTTATGGCTCTCTTAAGTTGATTCCAATGCTTCAAGAGAACCTTATAGAAGAAAGTGATGATTCTCTCAAGTCCATTTCAATACTTCAAGAGAACTACGTAGAAGAAACTGAGGTGATAACTAGTGATAAAGAAAGATGTGATGAAGAGGAGTCCGATGAGGAAGAGGAAGATGAAGATTATCGTTCAAAACAATCCAAAACATGGAAATCCATTGGAACTGAGAGCAAGAGGAAATCACCAGTATGCGTCTACACTTGCAAGGTAAACTAGTCAAAGTTTCCTTCCTGAAGTTTCTTTTGCTTTGTGATTTTATCAAAGTTGCTTTTAGGGAGTCAAAAGAACATTTCCATGAGTGACAAAGTTCCTGGTAATATCAAAGTTGAAAGATTGCATTGACAGTCATTCTATTGTATTCTGTTGTGCTTTAGATCGTTGATTCTGATCTGCTACAAGTGGCAAAAGTAATGGGGATAGAAAATGAGATAGATGTGACCGATGACATTGGAGCAGCAGATGCAATACTAGCATCCAGTGCAGAAATGAAGCAGAACCCATGGATCCGTGGTGTTGCTAAAGACCACCATTTACCTGTATTTGTTATCAAGGTATTGCTCGCCGTTTGTTCTCATTCCATTTTGAAGTAGTTATACTTGGAACACGCCCCCATTAACGATGATATATTTACTTGCATGCCAGCTTTGCTTTAGGATCAGAAATGTTCCATAGATGGTTACGACTTGCATTGAAAAAATATTGCAAGGATATCTTAATCTACCTATATTAACCGATGATGTATCATTAACGTTATCATGGTTTTGCACTATATTAAAAGATGATGTATCCTTAACGCTATCATGGTTTTGCAGTCAAATACCATGGCACAAATGGTGAAGGCACTTCGTATGATTCTTAAAATGGAATCGCTTGGCTCTTCATTACAACAGCCACTCAAAAGTTCGTTTGACATAGTAATTGAAGACGATGCACCGAAAAGGAAACCTACCTTGGAAGAGATTGATGCCTTGGAGGTGCCATTCCTCTGACCATTTTGCTTTCTGTCTTCTCATTTTGTTTGATAAAATCCAAGCATTCAGGTGTTGCATTCTTGTTTGAACTCCTCTCTCTTTATCTTACAGGAGGTTCGCCTGGCAATTGAGTATATTGTCATCCCTGGCGGGGAGCCAGTGGAGCTTCTTCCTAGACGCTCTGAAATAATTGCTCGGCAGCTAGAACTCGTGGAAAGCTATCAGTTGACAGCAGAAAATTCAGGCACTGATGTTAACCCTAGGTTGCAGATTCTTCCCATGAGGACAAACAAGAAAACAACATCTAAACCTCTAAAATCCAGCTCAACTTCACATGCAGTGACAAGCTTGGAATCATTCACTGGGAGCGGTGGCACTAGTGTCACCAGGCTGCCCCTTCTTCCTGAATAATCTGCACCACTTTTCTAATTCTTACAAATTTCATCGCAACCATTGGTTGATACATGTTCATTCCCTGTACAACCATTGGTTGATACATGTTCATTCCCTGTACAGTCATGTAGATTATGTAAGTATCTATTGAAATGCAATTGTTAACAACACGTTGTTAACGTGTAATTCTATTTATTATCATTGTTTCATCAATGGAAAATCATAATCTATCATTGCAATTCAGACCACGGACCATGTTGTGATTACAAAATCTATTTAACGTACCCGAATCAGATGCATCTTATCTCAAGTTGACCGATGTTATAGAAATTTTGTTCTAGGAAAAATATTAACAAAAAAACTGAACTGCATGTTTCATATCAAATACGAATAAAATTTTTTTGAGTAAAACAAGCCTATAAAAATTAGGGCTTTTTTTGGTTGCTAGAAAAATAAACTATGTTTTTGATATTTGATAGTGTTATAGAAAATAAATTGAAAAATACTCAAAAGTATTTGGCTATATCATTGAAAATGAGCTAGAAAATAATTTATTGATGTTTTTTTTTTACGTTTATTAAAATAATGAGAAGCAAACTTTACAAATTAAAATGTTGAATAAAAATAAGATTGAAAAAATAATAATTTGATAAACTATTTCAAATAAAATAAATAAAAATCAAAGTAATGGAGACATGTTATACAAATAAAAAAATAATTCCAATCTCATAGATTATTTCAAGTAAAGTTAACTATAATTAAAAAATTGAAGACTAAGTCTAAGACAAATTTTCTTATAAAACAAACAAGGAATACAAAGGTTTGAAACACACATCAATTTTGTTTTTCTCTTAGTCAATTTTTTGTTAATTGTTTTTTGTCAGTCATGACACCAAGTGTTTTCATATATATATATATATATATATATATTACAGTAAGAGAAAAGTAGAAATATAATTAATTATCTTGTATATCAATTTAGATGAAACTCGTTCTAGATAAATAAATTACATAAGATGAGATGTTAAGTTTAAATTTCAATTTGGAGACTCAATGGAAATATTAAATCCATCAAACTTACTTCTGTTTAGTGTTTGATAATTTAAATTAGAACTACAAGAATTTTTTATTTTAAATTAAAATTCCATTAAAAAAACACTAGAAAAGGAAAAAAATATTGTGTTTTTAAATTTGATGAAGATTACATGAATTTAAATAAAATCTGTTTTTTTTCTTTTTTTTAGTTTTTAATTTACATCTAATATCTTCGATTATTATGTGGGACACGAGTACAGGCCCTCCGAAAGTTTAATATAAGCCCACGGTCTGTCTTTAGGAAGATACCGATAAAGTCTCTCTCAAACAAAAAAAAAAATCTCTTTCCTTTAGGGTTTCCACACGAGCTGGGAGAGACACTAAACAAGGTAACAAATTTCGTCTCTTTCCTTCTCTTCTTTTCCTCTTTCGCCTTGTTCAATTTCTCGCAACAATACGGGGTCGTTTTGCGCAGTTTTTATATGATATAGAGAGATAAATGGCCGGAAAGGAAGAGAACCGGATATTTGTCGGAGGTTTGTCATGGGACATCACGGAACGGCAGCTCGAGAACGCGTTTAGTCGCTTTGGAAAAATCGTTGAGAGTCAGGTACGGTACTGTTTTTCTTTTCTCAACGGACTCTGTGTGGTTGCTGAGAAAATGAGGGAAAATAAGGAAAGCTGTGAAAATTTGAAATTTTATAGGTCATTTTAATTAAATAAATAAAAAAAACTTAAGAAGAATAAAGTTTGTTTGTCCCTGTGTGTTTTTTTTTAATTATTTATTCAAGATTCTGTTTCTGTTCTCATTGATTTAGAGGATAATAGTTATAACTTCTCTGATTTTTTTTTATAGTCCCATCTTATTAATTCTCTCCCTTTGCTGTTCTTGGGTTGCTGCGTCATGATCTTTTGAGATGCTGTGTGTTTAGAGATATTTTTCCACCAGAGTGGTTGCTGAAGCACAGCGACATTTGTTTGATGGATTAGATTAGTTTGGTCGGATCCTTATTTTAGTTTTGCAAGCAAGGATGTAGCACTGGTTCCTGGATATGTTGGATTTTGAAGTCAAGACCTGTTTTTTTTTCCTCAAATGGCTATCGGGGTAAAGAGTTGATTTTTATGTTGTTGGAAAAGGTGGGAATGAACATGATTGTGGTTTTTCTGGTCAAGTGATTGATTGGGTTTGACAGTTACAGTAAATCTGGATTCCTGGATGATGTAATGGGGAGTCTAACTGAAATTTCATTTACACGAAGAGCTTTATTTTATCAAGGATGACATGCATTCTCTTTCAGTTAGTGTTTCCCATGCTAGTTGGACCAGAACATCACAAAGGTTTCGGGAGAAGATTTTTCAAGCTGAACACTTCTCTATGCGGTTCTTCCTTGGGATTTTGTCAATGGGATTTTATCTCATGTTTTCATTCTCTGAGATTCTCGATGGTTAGCTAGCGCGTTTGATTATGACTCTATGATATAACATACGGGGAGTTTCTGCTAGGACTTCTTTGTCATCTTGCTGCTCTGCTGCTCTTGACTTGACTTTCCCTCCACTGATAATCAGAAACGCTGCATCCCTTATGTTTTGGCCTCTTTTGTTATAGGGCGCATGCACAAATCTTGACTTTCATATGTAATATGGGTGAGATATATTCATGGTTGTCCCAAGTATAGAAACCTTGTTCTGATGCATCATTCTTGATGCTGCAACTCATGTGAAGCAGTTAAAGCTATCTCTTTCTGCTTGGAAATGGATCCTTTTACCATGCTAGTGCTGTTCGAGTTGAGGTTCCAGCTTTCATCCTTGCATCCATTCCTCATCTTTGAAATGTTTTCAGCTTCTTGCTGATAACAAGATTACTGGTGGTGGACTTATTCATTCAATGTTCAGGATAAGTTTTCAGATCATGGATATGGCTCGTTAACTTTGATTAAATCACACACTTTGTCCTGCATTCCAGCATATGTAGGTCACCCTGTTCGTGGGCTTTGTTTGTTTGTAAATCCCTTGCATTTACTTGTGTCTGTTGGAAGCCTCCAGAGTCCTAAATTGTATTTATTGCTTTGATGTACCAGAACTGCAATCTGCATGTCAGAGGATAGATTCAGTGCCTTGGCAATACAGAATTGGGTGCCCGTAGCTTGCCAGTGTCTGTTTTTTAATGTAAAATCTGCCTTTAACAGTTAGTAGCAGAGCTGTCTATTCTTGAAACTGGAAATGGTAATATGTGGATCTTTTCAGACCTTCTCATCAAACATATATAGTTGTTAGCTGCTGGAGTTTTTTCCTCTCTATTGCTCTCGCTCGCTCGCTCGCTCTCTGTTTTCATCACTCTTTATCCTTTTTGTAACTCCAATGGAAGGACTGAACATGGGCCACCTGCTAGCACTGAAAGTTTTCGGCATTAAAGCACTCGACAGTAGTCCTAGTTCTCTGGTTTATAAGGTTTCATCTGAGTGGATTTGGACAAATCCATGCATGCATAACTGACAATTTGAATTGAGTTTAAGAAGTTCTGCCTTTTGTCCATTCATTGTGTGGCAGATGCATTGACAAAAAAATGTTGTTTCTTGATTGCATAGTTGAGTGGATTCTTTTGTCAGCTTGCCAACGGAATGATGAGATTCTGAGGAAGGATCCAGAATTATGGAAATGGTCATGTCCATTCTGTTTTGGTGAAAGATTGATTAGTTTGAGATGTATCATGTTGGATAATCTGTTTTTTATGAGAGCTGTGAGACTGATTTGATGTATAAATCTCATTTTGGGATTTTGGTTTAATGAGATTTGATGACCTAGGCTTGAGCACGATTGTATTCAGTAGAATACTTTCCAGGGATAACCATCTTTAGTGGAATGTTTGATGAAGATTGATCCATTCAAGTTTATGGAGGATATGTGATGGTTATTATGGAACCCCTGTCTTGGATTCTGTGGAAAATAGTGGTCAGAGGTCTACATGCTAGATATCAGTTACTGTTTCGAAGATTCTTCTGTTTTATTAAAGAACTCTTTGCAAAATCAAACATATTGGGATCCCTTACTATTCCATATAACAAAGTGAAAGTAAGTTATCTAACTGTTACTATTGATCATCTTCATCCTGGTTATTTTTTCATGCAAATCAATCTTGTGCTGTTTGTTTTTTATCCCACCTTTCCCTTTTTGTTGAGTGAAGATGATAATACAGTCTAAAACCAATCACTCAGTCATGCACTTTAACTTGTGTGCTTTGCATCAGTATTGCAGGTTTCCTTAATGGTGGTGAGCTGAAGCTATTTTGGTGCTCTGTAGCTCTAAGTTGGAGTGATATTTGTGGCCCATTATTGTTACTCCCTGGCCTGTTTTGTTGGCCCAAATCCACTTCCTGTTGTTTTCCCAAAATATGTCCATGGTTGATGGTCAAATATCAAGATTTAAGAATAAAAAGGAGTACATGTGAAGTCTATTCAATGCTTTTCCTTGATCATCGTGCTTAAAGGAAAATGGACCAACATAGTGGAATAAACGGAGTAATATTGTGTTGGTACAGTCCAATCTAAAAGCTCATCGGGTCTGATAGTTGTTTTAAGATGTACATGCTATAGTGTTGTTCAAGAGAAATAGTATCTCGGAAATAGCATAAGACATCATACAGCATCCTCTTGTTCTCTCCATGTGATAATACAATCATATCATTGTTGTGCTCTCCAGCATGTTTCACCTGCATTGTTTGATCTCGTTTCCTGCTTCAAGTATGCACAGCTTCAGGTTTTCCTGACACTGCTAAAATGATAAAGTGAATTCACTGTATAGCAGTAGATATACATTCTAGCCATTCATGTTCAATATGGATTAGATAAAAAGTGTTGTGTTATCCTTTGCATGGTATGATTGTTGCACTTCAGCTACTGCCTAGTTTTCTTGCATTCATACAATTGCCTGACATCACATTTTCCAATTTGGTGTTTCTGCAGGTAATGTTGGAAAGAGATACAGGCCGTCCACGTGGATTTGGATTTATTACGTTTGCTGATCGTCGAGCCATGGATGATGCTATCAGGGAGATGCATGGACGGGACTTTGGTGATCGTGTCATCTCAGTGAACAAGGCCCAGCCTAAAGTAGGAGGAGACGATTCAGACCATGGCTACAGAGGAGGCTATTCAACTGGCAGCAGAGGAGGCTATGGGGGAGGAGACAGACCTGCTGGACAAGATGAGTGCTTCAAGTGTGGGCGTTCAGGGCATTGGGCTAGAGATTGCCCTTCAGCTGGTGGCCGAGATGGTGGAGGAGGTTTAATCTCTTCACGTTCTAGGTTTGGAGGGGGGGCTGGAGACCGTGAGGATCGTTTTGGAGGAGATCGTGATCGATTCATGGATGACCGCTATGATGGAGGACGCTATGGTGATAGGGACCGTTTTGACAGTAGAGACAACAAGTATGGGGGGCGTGATCGTTATGCTAGTGACAGGTACCTTAAGTTTTGAAGATTTGAAAATGTTAGAATGGTATTGCATGCTTCTCTTCTTTATCCTTACCATCATAGTAATTGCTTGCTTTTATCATTCTTCCACCCCAGTATTTAATTTTGTCGTTTGCTTTTAAATATGCATGTTGGAATTTGATTTGCGAGGTTTACTCTTTTGTATTCTAGGGACATCCCTGGACGAATTCATCTATGCAGACCTTATGTGGCATGCTGGCCTAGTTATGCCTTTTACTTTTCATGAACAGTGTGATTCTTAATTCATAAACCATGCAGGTACCCGCCAAATGGAGATCGATTTGCCGGGGATAGGTATGGTGGGTCAGATCGCTATGCTCAAAATGGTTATGGCAAAGACAGAGGCTATGATAGGGATATTGGTCCACGGGTGGGCAATGATAGGTATGGAACTGGAGGGCCTCAGCGTAATGATAGGAGCAGCTACAGAAACAGGCCGGGACCCTATGACCGCCCCGGCAGAGGAGGACTCCCGTCTTCTTTTGAGCGCTATTGATTGCTTGCTTGTGGTAAGTGTTATCAAACTTGTAGATCTATGCCTTCCTTTATGTAATCAGTTTGAACAATCTGTGATGTAGGATGGTTGGTCTGTCTATAATTTTCAACCTGTCAGGTCTCGGGTAGGATGATGCGGTTGTTAAAGTTATGACCAGGTTAATAGCTGCTTTCTGATCTGATTTTTTGTTTGGTTTCCATTTGTAACTTGAAATTGAGAGAGGATTTGGTATCGCCATAGTTTCTGTTCTTTTGCTGAACTACTTATAATAGCAGATCGGTTAGCGAAATAACTTGTGTTTCTTGCGATCGATTCCATTTCATTTACAATTCATTTTAAGTTTTAGCTTTGTAGAAATTAAAATAAATTCTTTGCGTTGAATTTTTTTTATGAAAAAACAACAACTATAAGTATTATTTTTAAAAACCTATTTTATTTAAACTGCAACGGTAAAAACTATCATAAAATCATGTAAAAGCTCTCTCGTACTGCAATGAAATACTTTACCATGAGCTACGCATGCACCGCCTTGCGAGTTCTAAGATACAATTATAGAGGGTGATATACCCCATCTTGGAAAGGGAAATTACTACTTGAAAGATGGTATAGGAAGGCTTTAAAAATAGTATTATTATCATTATGAATATAATAATTACAATCGATTGGATTGTAATAAAAGTTATTATTATTGATATTCTTAATATGATTTTATTAGTTATTGTTACAATATTTTTTTAGTAATGAAAAAATATTATTTTTTTCCCAAGAAAAAACAAACAAACAAAAACTATAATAGAAGAGTAAGAAAACAATTATAAAAAAAAATCAGTAAGATTTATTATTGTGTAAACAATGAAAACCATATAATTATCTTAAAAGTTTACAAAAAAACTTTAACAAAATAGCAAATAAAAACAATCAACATAAATGACAAAACCAAAATACATATTATTTTAAATGAAAATAAATACATACTATCATAAATCATTTCATTTAAGAAATAAATATAAATAACAATGAAAGAAAAAAGAAGATATATAAATTTTAAAATGATTATCAACATAAATTAAAATTTCAAGATTAAATTGAATAAAAATAAAACCAGAATAAAAAAATAAATTATAAAAAATAAAAATATAGACAATTAAACACGATGAAAAAGATTGTCCCAAAAAAACAGAAAAAATCAAAACCTAAAAAAATAATAATGGTAAAATTAAAAAACAAAAAGATAATACTTTTACTTTTATCCTTTAATTATTTATATTTGTTCTTCATATCAAATAATATTTTTTATTCTAATAATATGCATGCTAAGTGGCGGGGCGACCACATGTGAAAGTGGCGTAAAAGCTATTTGGAAATTCTCGTTAAAGCTCTGCTGTCCACGGTTGTCTGTTTAGGCCCCGCATAGCCTCGTTCGGTTTTTTGATCACAGCCTTCTCTTGCTTCGGATTACGCGAGAGAGGCTGAGGGTGTCTGTTATTTTTTATTATTATTATTATTATTATTAGAACATTTTTCTTTTGATAAAAAAAACAAAAGAATAGTGAAAGAAAATAATTTACAAGTTAAGGCAACGTAGAGAGGAATAATTTATATCCTTGCTAGCTAGCTTTCTCCTGCACTTGCTTTATGAACATCCCACGACGGGTTGATGTTGAGATTTGGCAATTCTAGGTTTGGGTTGGGCAGCATAAAGTGTGATGTTGATTATATTTCCTCACGGGCCAAAAAGTATCCGTGGGCCCTGTGCTGTTAGCCATTCTAGGTTTAAGGACCTCGTGATCTAGCTCTGTTAGCTAGAAAACGACTCGTCGTTTCCTGAAAAGGACCCGTAGATATGCTGTCAAGTAAAGGATAAAATAAACTTTATAAACATCATGTGAGCATTCATGTTCAAGATGCCGTCTTAGCTCAGCTGGTAGAGCGCATGGCTTTTAACCATGTGGTCGTGGGTTCGATTCCCACAGACGGCGTTTATGTTACATGTCCGTTTTCTTAAATATTTAAATATTCAATTATACTATTTCTCTCTCTCCCCCCTAACATGGAATGGAGATTCTTAAGATCTACTAGGTCGGTTTAAGATCTACTAGGACTGTTTGACAAGTTTCTCCGACAATGGCAATTCTAGGACGGCATTGATTCATGAAAATAACAGACCAATGGCATATAAAAAGATTGGACAAAAGAAAAAAAAAAGAGCAAAAATATTCTGAAATTGACATCAGATCCAAAACGCCACCTCAGCCACTTATATCCTATCTATCCACCACCAAAATTTTCTTTCCATCATTTCATTAGCCAAGCAGGAATGGGGGACTGATCCACAATCCACAAACATTGTTTGTATTCTTGCTCTTGGAAGTCAGAGAAGAATTGTAGTCACCAGTAGGAGGGCTTGCAATGGAGTCGAGCTAGTTAAGATGCCTTTTTCCCTTTAAATATTTAATATTGATGATGAGTTCCTTTTCTCCTTCTACTATAATGATAATAATGGGAAAGAAACCATGGCAACATGGTTGGTGACGGTGCAGAAAATTAAAATATTTAGAAGAGACAAAAAGATCAGGCTAGGAAGAGAGTGCAAGGGCGGTGGAGCACCACTCCCGAACATCATTCCGAAGTAATCGCCGCCATCACCACTGCTGGATCCGGACCCCTGAATGCCAGTGTTGGTTGTGGAGCTCGTCCCACCTCCGCTGAATCCCGGATCAGAAATGCTCCCACTGTCATCTCTGCAAATGATTGAAAACCAACCGGTGAATACCTTGCTTTGAAAGACCAAAAGATGACATGATTCAATACAAAATGATGCTTAATGGCCAAAAGGGTTGGTGCAGGGTCGGTCGTATATGTGGAGACTGTCCTTCCTAGACTCGTTATGGCTGGAAATTGCAGATAATTATTATGAACTCGAAAGATTAGAACTAGCGTGAGATTTAGGGGCTGCGGGGCTTAGCTAGAGATTCTCTTGGGATGATTGAATTGCAGCTACATTTTCAGCAAAGGGAAGGGGAAAGGGACACAACTCATAAAGTGCATAGCCTATGCAAGTGAAAAAAACATAAAGTTATGGGCGACCCAGAGAAAGTAAAGAGGAAATTTAGAGAAGCTTAGCGAGCAAAAGTCGAGATGCACAGCAACTAGGTCACGAGGAAAGCTCCATTTCCAGCACCGATGCACATCAACTAGGCCATGTACAGGGAAATACCAATTAATAAGTGGGAACCACAGTGTGATGACAGCCATGAACCCGGCCCCATAAATATTTGCTGGAAAGCAGATCAAGAGAATATAACCGAGCCACTTCCCATACAAAACACTGAAACACACCACCATACTAGCATATGTCCTGGTCCTAGGTGGGTCCACAAAAATTATCTCCAGAGGAAACGGACAGACTTTGCAACTAGGCTCATTTTCTTCACCCCTCCTGTTTAGACACACTTTGTTTGACACAGACATATAAAGCCTCCATGATAACATGGACAGCTTAACCACACAAACAGACGAAAGGAAACATTTCTGTCAACAGTTTCATTGTTTTTGGACATAATGCAGTGCTTTGAACTGAGTTTAACAAACGTTTTTTTTTTAAAATTGAATTTTTTTTATGTTTTTAGTTTATTTTAATGTGCTTATGCATTTTCAAGTGTAAGAAAAAATAACTGTTACCACACTTCAACAAAATACAAATACTCCCTTAGTAGTTCCCGGAGACAAATCGCAATTGGAGTTAATTCAAGTACATGTTTCATTAAAAATCCCTACCAGGCTCCAGTTCTTAATAATGCTCTAGGGCTAAGACAGCAACACGAGCTAACGATGCACACATTCGGCTAAGATCCACAAATGCATCCACCCCGTGCTTAGCAAAGATGTAGCAGTAAGACATTCTATTTGAATCAAGTTTTGAGACCTAAACCCTAAAGCGAGCAGGTCCAAGAGGGTCCCACCAAAACGAGATACGAGGAGGTCCAACGGTAAAAAGAATTGAAAATTACAAAACATGAATAAAAGAAGAGAGAGACCCTATTTGTCATGCAGTAGCAGTACTGGGAAGCCACAGGTGAGAGTGGAGACAAATCAACTGTAAGGCTGTTTTTTTGTGCTAGCTAGATTCCCAATGCAAAAGCATGATCACGTGCTCCGACTTAAAAAAAAAGTAGTTTATATAGCCAATGTTAGAAAATATATGTTTTAAATTGATCTTTAAATATATTTCTTTTATTTTTCTAAAATTATTTTTTAATAATATAGTTTCAATGCAATGTCAAAAGGACTGCTTGTATTTGCATTTAGATTCATTTGAAATGAGACATATTAAATTAGTGTTTTTTTATGTTTTCCAATAATTTCGATATTAATATTAAAAATAAACAAATAAAATCTGGAAAAAAAAATATTTCAAATATTTTCAAACAAAAAAAATACTTGCATCACTGAACCAAACACCCTCGATAAAAACTCCATTTTCCACCCCTATTTTTTTGTTGCATCCAAAAGCCTTCTTTTTGGAAACACAATGCTAAGCTAACAATAAAAACTCATAAAGCTTTTCCTTTAACAAAGATTAGGAACAGCCTGCCAAAACAATAGACTACGAAATGTTTATTTTTATTCACTCCACACAGAATAATATTAACCTAACCGAAAGATTTTCCCTGAAAACTTTCCGCAATCGAGTTTATGGGATGGTGATTAAAGGTAATTAGCTCTATTCTTTCAGCAAACACCTAATAAAATTAGATTAACTAAAAGTAGCAGGTAATTCAGTTGATATCAGTAATAAAATCTTTTATGCACAGGTGCAGGAAGAGTTGAAAAAGAGAGGACAAAGTGGGGTCACGAGTGTAACAAGGTTTACCTCGGGTCACCAAAGACACCAGCATTCAAGGTGAGTTGCTGAATTAAACCAGCAGACTTGGGTTCCACACTGGAGGCTTTACTATACTGAGCACTCATACCGCCACCGGAGGGAACAAAGAACGCTCCGTTTACCATGACGTCCCCATCTGTTCTCCAATTCCAACCTGCCCAATCTCCGTCGTTTGTGTCCACCCTCTTCGTTACCTATAAAAAATTCATCAAGTCACCGTCAGAGATTGCAGTCCACGTTCCAAAAATGAGAGTGGGAGATTGCAGTGAATTTTGCACCGCGTTTTAATGGCTGGCAGGCACCAAAGAGATCGCTCTCGTGCTGACAATGGTTTTAATTTAATTTTCATGGGGTAAACAGCTAGCTTTTCTCGTATGTTGCCACCAACTTTACTAAATCGATCATATTCTACCTTCCTTGAATGATGAAAAATAATTCAAATCACACCAACTAACCTCTTTGGCATTCGCATCAGCTGGTGCCGTATATCGATTCCCTTGACTGTTTATGGTAGGATTCGCACTGCCACCAATGGCATACATCTCCCAGGCTGTGAAATCATTGTTCACCACATGTATATACCCTCTTCTACACCTTGGCATACGCTGGACCAGTCCTTGACCAAAGTGATTGAAGGCTATGGTAACTTGCATACCTGTGTCCAGTACATACTTGTCATCGTGGCCCAATAGCATCACTTCATCATGGTGTGTAAAATGGTTGTTTGATATTGTGATCCCAGTGGACCCCATTATAGCATCAATCAAACCATCAGTGCAATAAGATAGAGAGCAGTGATCGATCCAAATCTTCTGGGCCCCGAAAATGGAAATGCCATCGCCGTCTGATCTTCCTCTCCATCCAACATGTGTTGGCGATGCTGCTATATTAGTATTACCAGAAGGCTTGCAATGGTGGATGTGGATGTTGTGGATAATAATGTGTGATACGTATTGAAGTGTTATGCACCCATTGCCTGTAACGTGAACATTTGCGCCTCGGCCATCGATAGTTTTGTAACTGTTGAAAATAAGTTCATGTTTGAGCTTAATGACCATATTTGAAGAAAAGATGATCCAGAGAGGCTGGTCTTGGATGACACCATAACGTAGCGTCCCTGGCTTTGGGTTGGCTGGATCATTGTCGGAGGAGTCAGTGACCACATAGATCTGGCCACCTTTACCACCTAACGAGCCTTGACCAAATCCAATGGCGCAGTCAGCTAAACGTTGGCGGTTGTTAGCCCAATTAGAGTCGCATCTCCAGCAATCGTCGATGGGGTTTCCACTTTGGCATTTGTCCTTTTCTTGAATGGAAAAAAGGTGCCTTCTAGATAGAAATGCATCGACTCTCCTGCGAGGTAAAATATAAAAAATGTCAATAATGTGATAAAAGTAAGGAAATAGTATCTGATTGGCTTAAAGAAAATGTAAAATGTGGGAAGATAAAATAAGCCATGGAGCTCAATGATTTGGTTAAAGAGAGGCGAAAAAAACAGGGGAAGAAGAGTACGGTCTGTTAGTTTCCCGGGGAAATGCAGTGACAACAAGAAAAATGACATTTTTGTTTTGGTTTTGTGTTGTAAATCGGATAATAGTTGAAAATGAGAGGTGCCCATGAGACAGAACCTTCAATGAACAGAACCCAGACGGGGTTTTGTTTGACTGTCCCCTGTTTGGTTGCTGAGAAAATATGGCAAATCGAGAAAATGCGGTTTTATTTTCCATTTCTGGCTCAAAATTACTGCAAAAGAGAGATCCCGTAATGCTAAACCTTATGATGAGCAAAACCCGGGTAAGAATTTGTTCAAAATCAGAAAAACAGAAACTACCATAAACACCAAAAGCAAAAGCCAAGCTAGCATTTTTCTCCAGCTAAAAGGCTGAATCTTGGAAACCACAAAAAACCCATGATGCAAAACCATAAAACGAGCTAACACGAGATGGGTCTCAAGTGATTCTCAGCAGAAGGTTGTGAAGGTCTCACCTTTTTACATCTTCAGCGACAGCCTCAGGGTCTGGATGTTGGTGTGGAAGAGTGAGATTGAAGGCAGTAGTTTCAATAATGAATCGAGTGAAGGAAGTAAAGAGGCAAATTATGAGAATGCAGATATGAGGAAGCTTCATTGAAGTAGGTAGCAATTAATGGTTTAGGTTATGAGGAAGCTTCGTTGCTTTAACTTCTGCTTCTCTATGAAAGAAGTTTCTTCAAAGTAGGGGAGGAAGCGTGTCTTGTTCTTGAAGAACAAGAACAAAAATACTCAGGACGCTGCAAGACGTGGGAAAATGTGATGTGCTTGCAGCAGCTTATATAATAAAACAAGATTATAATAATATGGCATAGCAATAATGTAAAATAAAATTGTCACTTCCTAGGGCAGGGCTTTCTGGTTTTCTTTTCAATTATGTCAACAAAGAAGTGACGAAGAACAGAAAAGAGGGGCGTGGCCTCCCCTTCTCTTCAGTTCTCAGGCGGAGAGAGCCTCACAGTCACTCACACTCGTACCTTGCTTGCTAATTACTCCAGGCTAAAGAAATTCATCACGAAAGGTTAATTTTTTTTGTTGTTGTGGGAGAGCTTATCTAATAAAATGCAGATATTATTTCCTTCTTTTCTTCGTTCTCATTTGATTTCTTTTTTGTTTTAGATGATAAAGATTATGGCAGCAATGGCTGAAAGTAATTCCTGCTCCGTTGTAATCTAACAGTGAAGCCTATTTCTCAGGTGGGGACAAGACCCACTTCTCTGCTGGCTTGGCTAGACTAAAAATGGAGATTATATTAAATTATGCTACAAAAAGTTTGCAGCATTTCCGAAACTTCTCTGTCCAAGTTGAAAACCTAAAACTAAGAGCCTTTACTTTATTATCGACAACTATCTAGGGTTCGCATTTGCAAGGAAGAGGAAAAGGTGAAAGTACTTTAAAATCTTTTGGAATGGTCCCCGGTTATTTGCAATATCATTTCAACTGTCCGGGCCTTGAAGAGATAGCATGTGGGCTCAGTGCCATCCTATCCTGGAATAGGTTACAGGTGCTGAGAGCAATTTTTGCACTGAAACGCCCTTCAAAACTGTTTTTTTAATAATAATAATATATTAAATTAATGTACAAGTACAATCATAGCTGCACCTCAACTGACTTGTGTTTCTTTTCAAAATAATAATATTAATTTAATGTTTATAAATTAAAAATTATATGTATTATCTTAACATATTTTTAAATAAAAAATATTTTTAAAAACTCTATACAAATATTTTTATTTGATATTATGTATTAAAAGTGTGTTTTTTAAAATATTCTTATTTTTTTATTTTAAATTAAAAAAAATATTTTTTTAAATTATATTCATATACCAATATAAATTTTTTTTAAAAAATAACTTATAGACACTCTTAAACAGTCAATCAAGTGCATTATTGATAATAGCAACAAATTTGCCGATGATGGTGTGAACAAATTAATTACTCGGACAAGCTCCAAAGATTGAGACTCCTCTCAAAATTTAATAATACCCTTTATTTTCTCTGAAACACCCTGTGATGGTACATTTTCGCGGTGTTCGAGATTATAGCTGACGTGATTTTTAATTTTTTTTAGTTTAATTTTTTATATATAGAGAGAAATAGTTTTGATATATTAGTATAAAAATAAATTTAAAAAGTAAAATAAAATTCAACATATTTTAAATAAAAAACCATATGTAACACATTCTCAAACGGGAGTTTCATTTCGTCTTGGAGCAATTTATATAATTGTAATTTAAAGTGATAAGCTTTTTAAAAAGATATTTAATTAAAATTATTATAAAATGAGATTTTAAATGTAAAATAAGTAAATAAAAAATCTAATTTTATGAAAAAAGAAGCAACAAGCTGGGTGTAGGGATCGTGTTTTTTTAAATTCAAGGTGATGATTAAACCTTCCAATCATTTCCTGTAATCTAAGAGATGTCTTCAACCAGTCACCAGGCCAGGGACGATCGAGCTTCTTTTATGCTTCGAAACTCCGTGGGACCTTTTTTACTTTTTTTTATCAGAAACTTCGTTGGCATTTTCACTTCGAGGTGAAATCCATTATACATTATATGGTCTTCTGCTTTTCATGAATGGATAACCAATCCGGTCAACGAAAAAACGCCGTTTTTTTTATTAATGAAAGCTTTTTTTAATGTTTTTAAATTAATGTGATGTATTAATATTAAAAATATTTTTTAAAAAAATATTAATTTAATATATTTCAATTTCTCGCCTCTTGCGATCTACATTTTATTTTGGTGCACTGCACTGCATAACCAAAGGCAATCATAAGTGGCATTGGACCACTGATTTTTTATGCTGACAATTTCTTCATGGCATCTAAGCTAGCTATTCTAATGAGAAGAAGAACAATACTTATGTTAATTACCATTAGCCATCAAAATACCCATTTTGATTTGCTACATTATATTTCAAATTGCATTTCAAAAATCTCATTGAAAAAAATCTGAAATTATATTTTTTGGTATTTTAAAATCATTTTCATATTAATATCAAAAATAATATTTTTTTAAAAATAATAATATTTTAATACATTTATGAACAAAACAACACTTTAAAAAACAATCTCAACCACACTCCTAAAGATGCATATAAAAATATAAGCCAAAAATCTCATTTCTATTTAAAATAAATAAATTGATGTTATTTAATTCATTTTTAAAAAAAAAAATAATAATGAAAAATGACTTCCCCTACCGATAACTTAAATCTTGTATCAAATCTTAAACATGAAACCCAGCCAGAAAAATTGAATTTAGAGCAGGGAAGATTGGGATTTAGTCGATTTTCATTTGAGTGTTTGACCCTTTTCCTAACGTGTCCAAGTGAGTGAGTGAGTATTCTTCCAGCCGAAAAGCAAGCAATCCTTTCTCTACCCCACGAGTGCTGGTATCATAGCGCGAGCTTTCACATCAACCCTCTGAAAAACAGACTGATCGGCCAACCGCCGTGCACACCACCTCATCTCTAGATTAATTATCATTTTTATTCAAAGAAAGCTGCTCGCCTCAAGATTCATGTCCTCCATCAGTCTCTCTTAACCCCGCCTGTCATCTCATGAATTCCATTTTCAAAGAAATAAACGAAGAAAGAGATCAAAACTATCATCAATCTGTACGCGTGAATTTCTTGAAATGTATATTGCAAGATGCTCTCATGATCCACTCATCTAGAGAAAGCAGACAAAAGAAAAACGGCGGCTAAAGCTTATATTCCAGGAAATAAATGTTCGTGTTTTAAAAGGGCAACTGACGGGAGAGAGGACATGCTTTGCATTTATCAAGAAGCAAAGGGAGAGGGGGAGAGGGGGAGAGGGGGAGAGGGGGAAGCAAAAACTTAAGAGTGTTTTGTTGTACTTTTGAAATAAAAATTAAAAAAATAATAAAAACAGAGAAATATTTGAGTGTAGAGATATGGCTATAAAATAATTTTGTTTTTAAAATAGTTTTGAAGTGAATTTTTATAATTCACGTGTGAGGTAAACTCGTTGATTATTAAATAATAATAAATACAGTGCGATAATATTTAAATGTTAAAAATCGTTTCTTATAGCAAAATATTTCAGCTAATAAACTTTGAATTATTTATTACGTCACCTTTTTCTTTAAAAAATGTAATAACTTCAAGGCAGACACAAAAGTGGGAGTGTAGAGCTTTTTGATTTCAGGAGAGATTCTAAACCATCCAAGACAGAGATGTTTAGATTAGGAA
Source organism: Salix exigua (assembly GCA_032356905.1). Classification (NCBI taxonomy): domain Eukaryota; kingdom Viridiplantae; phylum Streptophyta; class Magnoliopsida; order Malpighiales; family Salicaceae; genus Salix; species Salix exigua. The sequence goes on from CM063597.1 coordinate 15,577,196, forward strand.
TTAGGGTTGGATAATTGGGGCCCGTATGATTTGCCTTACATCTCATAAAACATTGGCCCATTTAACACAGAAAGGAAGGCAGCCCAGATCGAGAGTTGCTGGACCAGCACTGTCCAGTGTCCACTATAGTCTGTGTTTTTAATTATTTTTTAAAAAATATACTAGAATAGTTTTTTTATTATATCAAAATTATTAAAAAAAATAAAAAATATATTTGATATTTTATAAGTCCAATAAGTTTTTAAAAAATATATAGAAACATAATTATAAATAATATTTTCATATTTGTTTGGTTTTGAGATAACAATATAACCTTGATTTTTCAATAAAAAAATGTAGCAAACATAGGTTGCATCATAAATACAAGTATAATTTATTTTATATTTGTAATTTTTTTCTAGTATGTTTACAAAAATATTAAGTTAATATGCTGGTATTGAAAATAAAAAAAAATCCTTAATTTTGTTTTAATAATTTTTAAATAAAAAACATGATGCACTACAAAGATAAACATGTACATACTCATTTTATCCAAAATTGAATTTGTTTACACACTAAGTTTTTTTTTTGGGACTTCCAAATGTATTAAGAGGGGAAATGTACGGAGAAGGTTCTGTCGGCTTGAAACGCCACCGACTGACCTGGCAGATACAGGCTCCCTCCCAGGAAAACAAGCCTAAAAAGGTTGGAGATGGAAACTAAAAAAGGGGCTAACAAGGGAGCTTCAACCCAAGCCCGAAGAAAAACAACCTCCCTGGCAAAACCAGCCTTTAAAACCCTCAACAGGCAACAAGAACCCTAATACAACCCCAACAAGCAAGCAAGAGCCCGAAGCCCCAAGGCCAAGCTTAAAACCAAAATAGAACACCTATTGTGCCAGAAGACATCGTGTCAAGCCACAGCCCAGTCGCTTGGAGAAGAAGAGACATCGTGCCCGACCACTTGGAGAAGAAAAGACATTGTGCCCGACCACGGTCTAGCGTCGCGACCAAAGCCTCCAGCTCGCCCATAACTACTCGAAAGGCCCTACTAGGCAACGACAGATGAGAAAGGAGCAAAGGCCCCGATTGCCCCTGCTAAAACCGAATTAATGAACATTCCATTGAAGCGTAGAGCAATCACTAGGGAAACAATTTTATCTCTGATGTCATTGAGGGTTTTGTCCGTAGTGTGTTTTGCACTACAAATCACTGCGTGTGAAGGCGGTTATTTCTCTCAGTGAGAGATGATAAATTGTTGCAGTCAATATCATCCCAACTAAGTTTTGGTTGGGGTTGCTTCTATTGGTAAACTCCTTCGCAACCCACCCCCAAGCCCTTTCCAAGGTAAAGTTGGTCAGTTTATAATAGCTCGTAAAGTAACCTCTTGGCAGAATAAGCGAACTTGAAAAATAAAATGGGTATGGATCTCGGCATGACCATTGCATAACAGGCAACTTTGGCTAGAATCCCCAGGTTTATGCAACCTGTCTAGAGTGCGCATACGACTCCTGGAAGCAAGCCATAAAATAAAAGCATGACGAGGAACTTGTCACCTGTTCCAAATAAGATTGCTACCCTCCACAGTCGGTTTGGAGGGCCTAATGAACTCCCAAGCAAAGTGTATGGTGCAAACTCCTGAAGCATTATGCTTCCAAACATGTCAGTCAGGACGCTGACTGTTAAGCAAAAAGGGAATATTTAGTAAAGCTGCATGCAACTGATCATTACCTGATGGAAAGTCCCATTGAGAGTCCCTGATAATAGCCGAGACTTTTGCTTCCCAAGCATGGCCGGTTGATGTCAGGTCACGGGCAGAGAATAAATCACACAATCTTGCACCCTGAGGGAGCCAATAATCATGTTTACACACTAAGTGTTTGTTTGAAAGTGTGATTTAATTTGTTTTTCAAAATACTTTTCGTTCATAAATACATTAAAATGATATATTTTTTTTATTTTTTAAAAATTATTTTTGATATTAATATATGAAAATGATTCAAAAACACCAAAAAAAATTTAACTTGAAATAAAAAATAAAATAAAAATTCATTTTTTTTCAAAAATATTTTTAAAATACAATACCATACATGAATGAAACAAACAATCATATTCGTGATAATAAGGTAATCTCAGATCAAACCAAACCCACCTTCTTATTTAATTAACATTTCAAACAATTTTCACCACCACAATATTTTCACCACAACAACAGCTTCCTCTCCTTCACGAACAAATAATAAAGCGCCACATGGCTCGATGTATTCAATTTCATTTAATGAAACGACAGCCCGTCACCCTTACCCTCAGGAGCCTAGATGTAGGCTAAGACAGCGAATTTAAAAATAAAACAGGCTCCCTCCCAATCGCCAAATACATATTTCCATCTATACCCTTCATTTTCCATGCTCTCCTCTGTGTCGAACATTTCCCTCTCACACAAATTCGATTTTTTCGGAGAGAGAAACACAAAGCTAGGGTTTATAGAGAGAGAAAAATAGAGATAAATTCTAGGGTCTCAGCTCATGGGGGGTGTTCCTGTTCCTGACACAGAAAACTTGATTGTTGCAGGTACTCTCTCCTTCCTCTCTGTAATTTTGTTTCTTTTTTATTTTGTAAAATGTCGCAAAACCTCTATTTTTTTTCTACTACCGATGGATCTACATGCGATATTTATTTGTAAAATTTTTCGATTATGTCTAATTCAGAGCTTTTATTGATGTTAGAATTGCGAAATCTTCCGCTGATTACGTGGTTTTAGGGTTAGAAAAAGATAAAAGGAATTGTTTGTGCATCTCTGTTCGATCTCTGATAAAACAGTAATGATTCAAATCAGAATTAGTATTTCTTTTTGTAGTAGCTTAACTTGCGTGATTGATGTAACTGGGAATGTGCCAGGTGACAAAAGTAAGGGGGAGAAACAGGGAAAAGGGTGTTCGGTTGAAATTGCCCAAAGGAAAACATCTGGTAACATGAACAATTTTCTTGCACAAAGGAAAACGCTAGCTGATATTAGTAACCTGTCACAGCGAAACCAAGATGGGAAATCACAATCTGTTTTAGTTAATAAAGAGCATGTTGAGAAGCTCCAACAGGTATGTACTAGGTTTCAATGACGTGTTTTCTTGAGTATCAATTATAATTTAGCTTACTGGTTTTCTTTGTTTTTTTTTGGTTGAATGTTTATGTCACAGGATATCATGGCATTGACAAAGCTTGTTGCAGATAGGAAGTATCCTTTTTGTTTTGATTTTGTTTGTCTTTCTTTCCCCTATTTTTTGTTGTCTCTTGTTGGTGATTTCATGTATTTTTTTCTTAACTGTGGTCAACAGTAAAATCATCGAGTTGAGTGCAATTGAGTTAAAGAAACTGAGAATCAATTATCAGCAATTAAAACAACAGAATCTGCAACTTGCCCATTCAAACAGCCAGATGTTAGCAGTAATGCCATGCATAAATCATTTTATTAATCACATTTAAATTGTATCAAATTTTGAGCCCTTGGCGAGACTAAATTATTCCCTTAAAATGCAGGAACTAAATGCAGGGAAAGATAAGGTAAGTTTTTATGTATGCAGTCCATTGGATTGTCTTGCTCAATATGCCGTGTTGCAACGTTTATATGGTAACTATTTGGTTCATTTCTACTCAGCTTAAGGCATATCAACATGATTTGGGATGCAAGAATGGCTTGCTTAATGCCAAAAATCTGGAGCTGAAGGTGTGTTTAGCTTTTCTTTCTTCTTTTTTTGCCTCACTGCTGGATAAGTTTATCAAGTTGTCACTTGTCAGCAATTTTGGCAACTGACTTCTAAAAACCTCTGTTTTAGGAGAAAACAAAGAAAGGTAGAAGCCAGAATAAGAGAATTGAGGTATTTGAGCCAGTGAACTCAATGGAATTTATGGGAAGTTGGTCTTTTTCATTAGTATCCTCCATAGAATTTCATTTTCCTCTGTCATTTCTTGTAGGTTGAAACCATTAAAGGCGACGAGGCTGTGCGATTCTCTCAACCAGAAGAAGAGAATAAACCTTGCAACACCAAAAGGAAGCGCCAATCAAAAGTTCAATGTAACTAGCATGCTATACATGCATTCAAAATTTTTGAACTCTTTTATAAAGCCAACTTTTTTTATATTTGTTCTGCGCAGCTTTGGACTCTAGTGCTGGTAAACCAGGTCAAACTAAAGAGAATGTTAAGAAGAAGAGGTTTGTAATGCAAATACTATATCGCTGCTTGGAATTTGACATGCTGAGTGATCTAGCATTTTTCTACAGTTCTGAGTTTTCATGGTATTTCTCTTGACAGTGTGTGTTTGCGAAGGCAATCTGCTATGTTTAAATCTGAAGAAGAACCCACTGAAAAGAAAGTTGTTACAAAGAGGTTTGTTTTGACATGATCCAGAACCCTGTATGGTTTTAGTCCACATATATTTATGAGTTATTGTAGTTTTTCTCCAAAGTTTTAAGGCTGCTTAGTATTTCTCCTGGCAGCGTTTGTTTAAGAAGGCAATCTGCTAGGCTTAAGTCTGGAGAAGAACCCACTGAAGGGGATATTGATACAAAGAGGTTTGTTCCGACATGGTCCAGAATCCTTTGAAGCTTTAGATCATGAATATATTTATGAGTGTTTCAGTTTTTCTCTAAAGTTTTTAGCTTGCTTAGTATTACTCCTGACAACATTTGTTTGAGAAGGCAATCTGCTAGGTTTAAGTCTGGAGAAGAAGAACCCACTGAAAAGGATATTGAAACAAAGAGGTTAGTTCTGACATGGTCCAGAATCCTGTATAGTTTTAGTTTGCAAATGTCTTTTGACTTGAGCATTCTGGAAATAATTTAACTGAAATGAAGGTTGTACATGCTTTTATGCTTGTTTCAGCAGGATCTGTACACGAAGGCAATCCACTGGGGTAAAGTCTGAGGATCGAATACAAGAACCAACTGAAAACTTGTTGAAGACAGATCATGCTAAATTTCATGTTCCTCCAATACATGATGATCCAGTGCATGAAAGTTGTCCTGCATCCTCAGCTCCATCTGTTAAAATTGAATCTGAAACAGGGGATAGTGTCCCTAGATTTGAAACTCAAGAACTGCGGAGGACATCCTTTCGGCCCACACGTCGAGCAGCTGAGAAAGTTCATTCCTACAAGGAAATTCCGCTTAATGTGAAGATGCGAAGAAGTGAGTGAGTTGAAATTCTCGCTTTCATTTTGTCGTGGAGCATGGCAGAGGAGTGGATGTGTATGCACATTTCCTACGTTCCACCCTTTTTTGGTCCTCTGGATGTTGTGTTCCGGAGGAAATATATTTCAGATACATGCTGACCCTGTAAATGTTCAAACTACCGTATTTTCTTTTATTATGGTTCGAGGCCAGTTGATTAGGATGTGCGCACGATCAGTCTAGGTTTAGTTCATCAAGTATTTGAGTTGTACCCTAACCTAAGTAACACGTTTATGTGCAATTTAACATTTCTTTCCCTTCCCAGGAAAAAGAGACCATATCAAACTTCCCTCTAAACGACCCTGCTGCATCTGTCATGTATCATTTTGTCTTGTTCATATCATTTAAATCACAGTCGAAAGAACATCATTGCCAACAGCTACCCATGGCTAACATTTTTATCGCTGTGATCCTGATTTTAAGCTTATGAAGCAGCATGTTAATGTTGCATACCTAAATGCTTTATTTTCTTGAAATAGAAATTGCTGGTTCTAATGTCTGTGTAACAGCACGAGCTGGTTAATGAAGTACGACCTGGCTCCGTACTCCTGTTCTCATTCTCTCCCCAAAGTTTTGCTTCCTTGTTTATGATACTGCAGACATTAACACTCGTTTTGTAGTCTTCTTATTTGTTCGAGTATAGGCTTATTCTGCAAAGCTGAGATGCATTTTTGTAATCAGAATAATTAGTTGTCCACTGGCATTCAAGACATTTTAGTAGTTTCTTTCTTCCTTGATGTGCATGGATTCGTGTGACATATAAATCTATGCCATTCAGACGTTACTGGAGTACGAACTGGCACCGTTTTAATATAATTACTAAATAATAAATACCTTTGATTTTTTTCTTAACTTATGAAAAGTGTTTTCTAATCAAAATAAAAGGAAATTTTTTATTTTAAAAAACTAAGCTAATTATTTCTAATTGAAAAATATTTTTTATTAACTAACTTTTCTAATATAAATAAATATAAAATATTGACAAATAGTTTTCAAAGAATTGTTTGTGCCTAATTAAGCAAAGAAAGGGATTGAAAATAGAAAAATCGTGACATGTGGGTCCAGCAACTGTCGCCATCTCACATGCAAAGAGAAAAAAAGCAAGGTGACAAGAAGGAGCTGATTTTCAAATCATTTTCCACGTCTCCAAACCGCGTTTATGCACGAAGAGGGAAAAGGAAATCAATAGTTATATTCAAAAAAGTTACTATTATAGGTTTTAAAAAAATAAATATATATATAGAGATGGAGGGGACTTTAAATTCATTTCTTTTTCTTGATTTTTAAATTATTTATTAGATATGCGTCAGAGCTCAGAGATCTTGTTTTTTCTATTGTTGTCCTTGGGATTTTCAATGAAACTGTATTTCATGAACAATCATATGCATGCCCTAGGAAAAAATAGGAAAGTTTTAAAATTAAATTTGGTAATAATTAATAATTATTTAATTAATACAAAAGAGGAGCTGCGACCTTACGGTGCTCATATGGAACTCATGAAACCTCAAGTCAGCGATGGACAAAGCCTAAACGGATACATCCATTGAACTTTAATTTGGTTTTATATCGAACGTGGGCTTACAAGGTTTTGCATAGCTTCTCTACGGTCTACACATGTTACACACAAACCGAAGTCAATGTTTTAAAAATGTTTTTTTTTAAATATTTTTGTTATTTATTTTAAATTAAAAAAAATAGTTTTTAGATTATTTTTATATATTAATATAAAAAATAATTTAAAAAATAAAAATAATATCATTTTAATATATTTCTGAATAAAAATCATTTTTAAAATTAACTTCAATCACATTTCCAAACAGTAAACTACTCTCCTTCAATACAGCTCTTGGGGTAACATGCACTTAGTTCTGCTTCTGCCATGCAAGACCCGATGAACCCTAAAATGGCAATCGGCCAATTCTCGCCATTTCAATGTTGAAGCTGTAGATAGTTTTCTTGCACCTCTTGAGACCCCACCCCAGAAACCCAAGGGAAAACTACAGAGTACTGAAAATGAAGTTGCGTGTATGTATACATATATAGTATACATGTGAGTGATAGGCAACACAACGTGTAGGTCGGACAATAAAGTAAGGCATGGGTTGGATTTTTACTCGTAAATAGTTCCTTATTCTGGATTGGTCAAATTGGAAGCCGCTTATACCCTTTCCCTTTCAAGGATAACTTTGTTCTCTACAAGAACATGCATGAAAGAATTCAGGACCCTATCATTAACCACTTAATTTTCCACAGATTTTTTTCGGTCCAGCTTCTTTTGCTGACTGGTGTGTGTGTGTGTGTGAGAGAGAGAGAGAGAGATGGTTTATGCCTTGTTTGTTTCAAGGAAAGTGAATTCCTGAAAGTTGTTTCCTAAGAACAAACATCAGGAAAGTTGTTTCAGGTGTTTGTCAGAACACCTGGAAATCACTTTCCAGGAAAGTTGTTTCCACTAAGGAAACTTAAGGCTTGAAAAAAGGAAAGTGTACTCCTCTGCCAAACATCCGGAATACACTTTCCGTGAGCTAGCTAGTTATTGTTTTTTTTTTTTTTTTAAAAATAGAAACATGTTAGTATTATTTTTTATATAAAAAAATAATAATTCTGATATTAACAATTAAAAAACACAAAAACTAATAATTTAAATCTTAAAAATTCTATTTTTTTTTAATCACCCTAAATTAAAATTTTGCATTGAGATTTTGATTTAAAATTAAAAAAAACTTATTTTAAGCTTTTAAAATTGGAAAAAATATATATTAATAATAAGTTTTACTTAAAAAATATTTCACAAGCTTATTTCTCTATAATATGATATGACATATATTGTTATATTTTATAAAATAAGCTATGTATGAATATAGGATATAATAAAAAAATTCATCATTATACTTTTTAGATTTCATTTTTTTTTATTTTAAGTGATTAAATATTTTATATATATTAGATAATCTTGAAAAAAAATTAATTTATTAATAAATTATTTTTCAGTTCATTTTCCATAACACTGCCAAACATCGGAATTCACTTTCCAGGAAACCACCTTCAGGAATTCACTTTTCAGGAAACCACTTTCCAGGAATTCACTTTCCAGGATTCACTTTCCAGGAAACCACTTTCCAGCAAACAAACGGGGCCTTAGTTCTAGCCACTGGCAAGACAAATTTTGAAGGGTCATGTGAAAATATGAAATGGATCAAAATGATTGCTTATATAGTTTCCATGCTCCAATGTAGAATGATAAGGCTAAAAAATGTAGCTGCGTTGATTTATCTTGATCCTTGCTGATGGGAATGAAATCATTCTCGCGATCTTTTTGATAGATCCTATAATCTAAAGTAATGTAAAGTTTAGCAAACATTGTTAGAAAAGTATTATTAACATATTCGGATTCCTCACAAATCACTTTCACCGGTGTTTTTTTCCTTCCAATTTATTATTCAATAAGATTTCCCCCTCTACTTTTATATTTTGTCAATTTTTTGTTTGTTTATTTTTTATAAAATTATCTTAGTCTAGTTGACTAAATCACAGTTTAATTGGATAACTCAGAGTATTTTTTGTGATTTTTTTTCAATATTAGATTTGTTCAGGATGGAAATTCATAATTTATTTTGGATTTTTTTTTTATAAAGTTAACCTAGTACATGAACTAGGTCGTGGTTTTGACTAAATCACAGTTTAATTGGATAACTCGAGTATTTTTGTGATTTTTTTTTAAATATTAGATTTGTACAGATGGAAATTCATAATTTATTTTGGAATATTTTTTTATAAAGTTAACCTAGTAACATGAACTAGGTTGTGGTTTGATATGTTAACTCAACTTGAATTGAGTTGTTTGGAAATTTTTGTAATTTTAAATTGATTTTTTTTTAATTTTATCCTTCAATATTATTTTATTTGAGAATTAGATTTAACAATTTATTTGAACTTATTTTCAATAAGGTTATTCCGGTTCATGATCTGAATTATAGATTTATCAGGTTAACCGGAGTTAAGTAGGTTGATATAATATGTTTTATCTCAATATTTTTTCTTAAAAATGGTAGTGTATTGAATTCTTTTAGTCAAATTATAATTTTAGTGGTAATTTGAGTTATAAAACAAGTTACCCCTCTATAATTTATTTATTTATTACTACAAAATATATTTTATTACATTAAAGACATTGTCTGTGACCCACAATTACGTACTTGTACTCCTGTGAGAGTCAAAAAAGAGAAACAGAATGGTAAATGCTTTCAAAGACATAAGTTTAAGTTCAGATAGCTTTAATCATTCTCCATGTTGGACCTCCCCTTTTAGGAGATCCCAAAATCTGATTTGAAAATATACCTTATACAACTCAAGTCTCAGATAAACTCAATCAGTACCAAATCAATTCGGTGGCAGATAATTTTGTCATTCCTGGCAAGACGAGGAGAATGATTCTGGCCCTTTTAGCTTAATTGGTCGTGAAATGGTCTGCAGATTATTTATTGCTCCCATGAAGTGTATTTTGATGATTGTTCTGTTCAAGGGGACAGATGAAGCACTTATTTCAGCAACATCTTAAATTTTACCCTCTGCAGCTCTTTTTATTATCTTTTGCGTGCATAGAATTTGATGGCACGTAGGTTTTACCTGCCTTTTCTTTTGAAACTTTCCATGGTTTTGGCCTGTAGTGTGTATTTTGTCCACCCGCATGTCCCATGATAGAAAATAAAGCAGAGGAGAGAATAAAAAGACAGCAAACAGAACCTACCCTGTTACCTGGTAAATTCAGGTCCTATAAGAAGTTGCCATCTCTCCCATTCTCTACTTCTCTCAAGAAATACATTTCTTCAATTGACATAGACAGTAAGGAAAGAAAAATGGAAGATCACTGCAGTCTTCTTAACTGGCCATGCTACCAGGATGAGGTAAGACTATCACCTTGTGTTCTTGTCTATTTCCTGTTACTGGCCTTGTTCGATTCAGTTTTAGATTGATGTAGATGTTTTTAACTTCTTTTTTTACTGATTTCAGGGGATTGGAGAATTGAGGCATCATCTCCTGCATACTGCAGAACTTGAAACAGCAATTGTATCGGCAAAGGAGGAGATCGCAAGAAGAGAAAATGAGATATCCCATCTCAAAAATCTTTTGAGCAGGACGGTGAAAGAAAGAAATGAGGCCCAGATACAATGCAAGAAACTGTTTTTGGACAAATTATCCTTCCGACAACAACTGCTTCAGAATCAGCAGCAGCAGGAAATGCAGCAGTTGGAGCAAGAATCTGTTTCACTCGCTAGAACATGCAGCAGCGAGGATGAATCCAGGGCTAGTGATTCCAACAACCACACCAGCTCTCCTGATTCTAGCAAATTCATTGTTCCCTCGCAGCAGTTTAGTGAGCCAATTCCCCAGCAATCATCACTTCCAGAAGCCATACTTAAGTTAGCAGCACACAAGCCACTTCCAGAGAAAGGGAAACTCTTGCGGGCAGTGAAGGAAGCCGGCCCGCTCCTCCACACTCTTTTCCTGGCTGGACCACTCCCTCAATGGCAGCACCCACCTCCCCAACTAGATTCCATCGAGATCCCACCAGTAATCATTTCTTCACCAACATTCCGGAAAATACACCAAGACTCTTTCAACCATTTCACTTCTTGTCTGAGCAAGAAGAGGGATCGAGACCTCTGCGAAGGTCCTGATTCTTCTTCCCCTGCCAACAACAAATATCAGAAAGTTGGCTTACAATACGCAAAACCTTAGTTCTTACATATAGTTCTCTAGTACTGTGGTGCATTCATCCTTTTCACTACTGTTAACCATGACAAGGAAAGCAACAGGAAACGGATGGCTTAGCTATGATGCATCAGTTTGGAATTTGTAAACTACTTTTGTCTTAGATCTTAATTATTCTAACTTCTCTGGAAAGTCAGATGGAGACTTGAGTTCTGTATAATGTGAAAATGGGTACTGAATTCTCCATGTTAGCTGGAAAATTTTATATCAATATATTCCCTTTCTTTCACACGAATTTTCCAACAATCTTTGCTCCATGTAGCCAAATTTTGAGTGGTGCTCATGTTATTTCCTCATGCTTTTGCTTTCGGATTAAATGTTTAAAAGTAAAGAGATAATGTTAACCCCCCCTCCCCCCAGATTTTCCCCATTTTCATGGAGCACACCTACCATTTATGGTGAGTGTCTGCCAATAGAAGTGCATCTAATTAGACCCACCATCATGAAAGCAAGGACGACATTGCAGCAAAAATGGTGTTTGTTAAGAAAATATTATTTTTTATTTTAACATGTTAATAATATATTTTCAAACAGAATATATTTAAGATAAAAAAACTGCAATAACAAACACACTATAATAAAAAACAACAAAGATATCTTCCACAAGATGATTATCATCATAAACTTTACATTAGGTAAGAAATTATTCACCAAAGTAAGCTAAAGTTCCCGTGGTAGACTTAGGGCCAGACATATCAAAGCCTGGTTTGTTAATGCTAAAAATGAGCCTGATTTTTTCGAAGCGACCACATCTAGCTTTCACATTCAAAGAGAGGTCATTGTCACAGGTCGTTGTTTTGCTTTAGACCACTAACGCATCAAGCCAGTGAAAAATCTAGGGACCAAATAAATTTCATGGAGGTTAATTTTCCATGACCGTTCATCACCATCATGATGGATTGCACATGCATGGAGTTGGATGCTTCACAAATCTGGCCCCACGCGTTTTGCAAGATCAACTTAAGTAGTAAATTACAGGACAAGACTTAAGATTAGACAAACCCATGGTCTTTACAGCTAATTCAAGGGAATATACTCCTGGTCTCTTAACAGCTAGACCAGAGCTAGTCTTAAACCATGTTTTGGATTTCTTACATTAGCGTAGCGTACAAGGTATTCGAATTGTGTGGCTAGTATTTCTGGTAAGAATTTAAGATATTAAAAATTTTATTTATTTATTTGGATCTATACATTATGTTTTTTAAAGATAATTTTTTTTTTAGAATTTAAAAAAAATATAGCATGCATTCAGGGTAGCTGCTCGACATTACTATAACCAGGAAAATATAATAAAATTTAAAAATTTACCACATGGGCCTCTTAATATGATGAATGGCTGTATTTTGAGACTCATCATCCTGGGCTTGTTATGTAAACTCTCTCGGCAAAATGCCTTGGGTTCTAGCCGGTTGCTCCATATCTTTTGTCAGGCAGCAGTTGTTTCATTTCTAAAAGTATTTTTAAAATAAATGAAAAATAAATATATTTTTTTAAATTAAGAGTTTTTAGTATTTTATATTTTTTTATGTACCAATATAAAAAACCATTTAAAATATTTATGAACGAAAAATTCTTTTAAAATAACTTTTCAAACACACTTTCAAAGAAGCACTACACTTCCAAACATACACGAATGTTTTTATCACTTTTTTCTTGTTTTTAAAAGCAATTCTGTCCAGTTTATGGGATTCATTCAAGAAATCATTTAATATATTAAATATTATAAAACATAATTCTGTTAGATAACAATTCTTCTTCTTCTTTTTTTCCAAGTTTTTTCTTGTTATTTATCATTTTTAATTAAAAAAATAATTCTATCCAATTTACTGGATTCGTTAACAAGATCATTTAATATATGTGGGATTATATAAAACATGATTGTGGTAAAACTACTATTATTCTTCAATATTTTTTGCCCCAGTCACATGGATTATACTGAAGAACCGTGCTGGAGGGCTTGAAATGAAATTAGACTCTAGCAATCAAGGAATTTGGCACAATTCTAAAAAAACCAAAAAACTTATTTTATTTGGTTTGGTTCATGAATTTTAATACCCTGACCCATTAATAAACATAAGAAAATGTTGATAATATACTTCACTTAACAAAGTCATTTAGAAAGTGTTGTTATGGTTGTTTTTCAGAGTGATTTTTAATTAAATATATATATATATATATTAAATATTTTTGACATAAATCAAAATAATCTAAAAAGTAAAAACACTAAAAAAAATAATTTAAAATAAAAATATCAAATTAAAAGATGCTTTTCCAATACTTTCGAAACTAAACGGGGATTTAAACCTGTAAAGTCAATATCGAGAGGGTGATGTTGTGATCAGGATCAACTGTGAAGTGGCAATATCATTGGGCTTTCTTTGAACGGGAGGCTGGATGATCGTACGGGCCACAAACTATCTGGTAAAGTTTTTTGTTGGGCTTTCTTGCGTCCAACACATGTTCGCAGGTTTTGGGCGTAGGCCCAGTTGCCTATATTTTGTTTGGGATGTAAATATCTTACTTGTCTTCTTCTGATTAAAAAATCCACGTCAGTAAAATAAATAGTCCGTCTCCCACAAGGAGAAAAGAAAATCACCGTCTCCCACAAGGAGAAGCAGAGTCAATCAATGATGATGCTTACTTCACTCTCCTCTTCCCTTCTCTCGTCATCTTTATCACTGACAGGTCCGCCCCCTTCAAATTCCAACGGTTATCTTTCTTCTTCACTTCCTTCCACACGACGCCGTCTCAATCCAAAACGAAACCACCACCATCACCGCAACCGCCATCTTTCTCTTCCTCTCCTCCCAAGAACCTCGCCTACACGCTCCATTCACTGCTCCTCCTCCATGCCTCTAGAAGTTTCAACATCATCTGCTGAGGTTACTCTCTTTAATCATGAATTAATTCGTTTCTTGTGACTTAAATCATGTTCATGATTATGATCAAAAGGTTGATTCAGTTACAGGACAGTTTGCTATATTCAAGTGCATTTTGGGTAACTCAATCTATAATCGCGTGGAATGCGGATGTCGTTAGAGATGGCTCCTGTTATTTATACGCTAGCGCAACCGCTGCATTATCCGTTACTGAAAGTGAAGTTGAAGGTCATGAATTTAAAATCAAGCTCGAGGAAGACAGCGGCGGCATTCCACAAAATGTAAGGCTTGTTGTTATTATTGTTTTTCTTATGATGATGATGCTGATTTATTTTTGGAATTTTTTTAGGTGATTGCGAAATTTCCTCATATCAGAGATTACAAAGCTTTCAGAGTTCCTTCAACTGTGGATGCCAAATCTCTTGTCAAATGCCAGCTAGCCGTGGCAACATTTGGCTGTGAATTTTTTGTTCTTTGCCTTTTTGTTTCTAAGAGATTTTGTTGGTTGGCCTAAACATAGAGATTACTGTGAATATGTACATAGATTTAATTATCAAACATGCGGTTAGAAGTTAATCATGTAATATTGCGGTTTGTTGTTTTATTCGGTTATATTTTGTAGCGGCATGGGTATTGAGTTGTTTGTCCTAAAGGCATTTAGAGATTGTTTTGTAAGTATATTGACGATGTAATGCTTCATGCGTAGGTAGTTATTTTCATGATATTGTGTTCTCTTCATTTTTGGCAGCTGATGGGAAATGCAGCTATGCTACTGGTTTGCAGTTACCTGGCGTTCTAGATGAATTGTTTGCATATGATGGCCCCCTTGGTGCGCATTATTCAGAAGATGCTGTGACCCTCTACCTGTGGGCTCCAACTGCTCAAGTATATGACATTTCATAATAGGTTCTTTATGGTCAGTTTGTTTTTTGTCAAGCCGTCTTCTTCTACACTATAAGCCATGTTTTTTTTTTTCCTGCTTCAAAATAGGCGGTGTGTGCCTGTGTTTACAAGAACGTGAACAGCAGGGATCCCATGGAAGTTGTTCAGTTGAAGGAGGTTAATGGAGTTTGGAGTGTAGAAGGATCAAAAGACTGGGAAGGTTGTTATTATGTGTATGAAGTGTCTGTCTATCATCCTAGCACCTTACACGTTGAAAAATGCTACGCAAATGATCCATATGCTAGAGGGTATGCTGGCCGTCTCAATTTGCCAACAATTCTCTGAAATAGTAAAGTTGTAAATATACTCTGAATGCAGCATTGCTAATTGTCTTAATAGTATTGCTAATCATCATATTATGTTTGCACTGTACTTTTTGTATGCAGATGTGAAATTCCTCTAATTTTTTGCTGTTTTTTTGTTGTTGTAACAGGCTCTCACCAGATAGCCAGAGGACCTTATTTGTGAATCTTGATTCAGATTCTTTAAAGCCTGAAGGATGGGAGAAATTAGCTGATGAAAAACCCATTATACTTTCTTTCTCAGACATAAGTATCTATGAGTTGCATGTGAGGGATTTCAGGTAAAAAAAAAACTATCTCCCTTGAAGCTCTATAATCTGGCTCATCTTCGATGTTAGATTTCTGGAAGGAAAAAAAATCCAGTTTCAGGTTTATGTGCTAGTAAAAAGAGTTAACAGAAGTTGATAACTGCTCTGATGACATGCTGAAGTTTGTAGGTACTTATTCATTATAAAATTCTATGTGCCTATTGTAGTGCCAATGATCATACTGTGCATCCTGACTTTCGGGGTGGTTATCTGGCCTTCACGCTGGAGGTAGTCCTGCTCTTTACACCCTTAATATTGGAATCTACTGCTCAAAACTCAAAAAGTGTGTTGAGTTTTTTTGCTTATATTAGAAGTACTGATATGATAGTGACTTAACATTGGTAAGCACATTCTTCTTGAAGGATTCAGCAGGTGTACTTCATCTAAAGAAATTATCAAATGCTGGTATCACTCATGTCCATTTACTGCCTAGCTTTCAATTTGCTGGTGTTGACGATGTCAAGGAGAACTGGAAGTGTGTGGGTAAGTATTTTTCCTTGCTCATATTCTTTCAATTCTTGCCTTCACATCTAATGCAGTTCATGGATTGCCACAACCTTAGTTCAGCAAAATGTTTTATATTTTTTTAATGTACCTAATGTGCTTAAACTCAATTTTGAAATTAGATATGCTGTCATGTGTTGGCTATCATTAATTTGTATGACATCTAGGCTTCTACAGATAGCACAGTGCTGGAAAAATTACCGCCGGATTCAATTGAGCAACAAGCTCAGATCACATTAATACAAGATGATGATGGATATAACTGGGGGTATGCTTCTAAATCCTCACCTGGACAAATATCATCAAGTTTGTGTGTCTTTCATGTTAAAACAGTTTTTTTTTCCATTGTCCTCATTCAGGTACAATCCTGTTCTATGGGGGGTCCCTAAAGGAAGTTATGCTAGCAACCCAAGTGGTTCATGCCGCACAGTTGAGTTCAGAAAGATGGTTCAGGTCTGGCTTTCTTATTCTGTTGCTAATGCCTTTTGTCCTTGTCTTCCTAATGACAGGGCAGCCATTTTTTTTTAACTATCTTTGGCATGGACCACAGGTATACTGCTTTGATGGTGCAGTTAGCCAACTTAGTTATTGCCTAACTATTTTCTTGTAATCAAATCCTTTTGATTTGCAGGCTCTTAACCATATTGGTCTTCGTGTCGTGTTGGATGTTGTCTACAATCATTTGCATGGAAATGGGCCGTTTGATGAGAATTCTGTTCTTGACAAGGTTTTTATAGTTATTATTCTTCTAATATCCAGTCCAACTATGCTTTTCTAATGGTACTTGTGTAGTAGTGTTGATTTAGAGAGAAAATTACTACCAAGGATGATACATTTAGTTATTATGGATGGTTAGCCCTGGCTTCTGTTGTAACTCAAGTTTTCCATGTAGATTGTTCCAGGTTATTATCTGAGAAGAAACACCGATGGGTTTATCGAGCATAGTACATGTGTGAATAACACTGCTAGTGAGCATTACATGGTTGAGCGGTTGATCTTTGATGATCTGTTAAACTGGGTTGTTAATTATAAGGTAGTTATTTGCTCTACGATGCCATATTGTTTTTACATTCCTTGACTTGGCTTCTCTTCCTCAATTATATTTTGAAATATAATTTCCTTCTCGTTTTACAATAAGTGAATGATTTTCCGAGTTCATGAATTGAATTGTTGCAGGCTTAAGGTAGAGCTTAAGAAAGTCATTTTTCCGTCTTTTGGAATTCAATAATATGTTTTTATAAGTTGATGATAGTTCATTGTATGCCACTTTGTCAGGTTGATGGGTTCCGCTTTGACCTTATGGGTCATATAATGAAAAGCACAATGGTATGTGACTCTTGAATCCATGTCTTCCCTTTTTACATATATTATTTGACAAAAATGTTTGGCATGGGAGAAATTCTTGTAATATGAATGCTCTAGTTTCCTCTGACATGTTCTGGAGCCATATCAAGCTGTCAAGTAACATGTTTTCTGTTATCCTGCCACATAAGTCATTATCAGGAGAAAATGAGTTGCTCTGTTGCTGACTGAGGAGCAGAACTAATTATATAGCATTGTGTTTTTGTGACACATGGATTCTTTGACACACTAAAAAATTCTAGGAGCTGAAACTTGTATTGGTTCTGATGCACTCAAGCAATTCTATCTTGCATCATGCCAACAAAGAACAAGAGCCATGCCACTCAACCTTTGTTATTTGCGCATAGGTGAAAGCAAAAGATGCAATTAACAGGCTGACAAAGGAAAGAGATGGAATTGATGGTTTAAGTGTCTACATGTAAGTATGGAGCATGAAGTGAATTTTCTTTCGTTCTGCCATACTTTATGAGTTATAGTGTTTGTGCACCATAATCCCTTTGTTTTTGTTTTTTTCTCTTGGACACGGGTCTGGGAAATTGTTTATTGCTTCTGGTGCACATGCCCATGGCATAAGTTGCTGATCGACTCTTCTGTTTATATAGATACGGGGAAGGTTGGGACTTTGGTGAAGTTGCTAACAACGGGCGTGGGATAAATGCTTCACAGTGCAATCTTGGGGGGACTGGAATTGGAAGGTACTATCTATTATTCTAGATTTAACAATATATTGCTGCTTCCTCTATCATAAAGAAAATTCTCAGATATATGAATATTATAAAGGCATTTCCCTTTTGTCAGCATTGCATAGTCGATCTTGTAATAACTGAAAGAATTCTACCAACTTCAACTGCTTCTTGGGACTGATTTTAATTTATTTGAAACCCCTTGTTGCTAGGAAAGTTTTTTTACAATTCTTTTATGTGGAGCCGAAGCCTTATAACTGGCTTTACCCAGAATCAATTCCTAAAGTTATCTTTTGGTTTTTGTAATTTGCACAGGAAAAATTCCATCTTCTCACTTTAGTGATTTAAGTTTGATTAGTTTTCAGAAGCACATTGGCTTCATGAAATATTGGGAAATCCAATTTCAGTTTTAATGATCGAATTCGGGATGCAATGCTTGGGGGATCTCCATTTGGCCATCCTCTCCAGCAAGGATTTGTGACTGGGCTAATGTTGCAGGTAATCAATATTAATGGAAAGGCAATGAACTTTCATGGTTATGCGACTTGCTGACAATTCTGAAGAAATATTTTTTGGCAGCAAAGAAAAAATTATTTGATTGCTAAAACTTTAATACCTTTTCCACTAAGGTTTTCCTAAATTAATATTTTTTTATTTCATTTATAAGTTTCTTCCCCTATTCTATTGTTCCATATCTCAGAAATATTTACTTTGCATCTGGAAACATTTTGTTTCATGTTGCTGGTTGAATCTTCGTGCCACTTTTGGCGTATTACCAACAGCCTTTTTTCTACTTAAGGGTTAGATTTTTCAGGCTGTACAAAGGTCTGATATTGACCAATTACAACAAGAACAACAAAACCAACCCTCAATCCCAAACTAATTGGGGTCAGCTAAACAGATCCTTCCATGCAACCAGACACCAAATCTGCCCCAATATGGAGAGAATTTAAACCCTTCTGATGTTGACTATTATTAGAAAAGTCGTTGCTTTCTTTTGCAGTTTCTGGAGAACATATGTATTCGGTTTCAAAAGTTTGTAAAAGGAGCTCAGTATAAATATATTTATACTGACCTCGTCTGCCATCACTAGGTGGTCTTTGTTTTTCCTTAAAAGTCATTTTGTCAAGCAAACCATTTTGCAGCATTTTGTCAAGTATGTCTGTGTTACATCTTGGTTTGGCAGCATCTCTGAGATGCTTAATTGGACAATTAATGTTTTAATTTATAAATTACAGCATCTCTGGGGGTGTAATACTGTACAAACGTTCGATTCCTGTATCCTTATAATTACAGCAGCTTTCCTGACTAGTAATTGATTCTTCTGTAGCCTAATGGTCATGACCATGGTGGAAAAGATGCTGAAGAACTCATGCTTTCTGCAGCAAAAGATCACATCCAGGCTAGTTATCTTAATGCTGTCCCATATTTGATGATGGTGTTGAATAGATGAACTTTTAAGTTCAGATGAGTTCGTGCAGCATATTGTCCATGACAAATGAACTTATATTTAAAACACTCGGTGCTTTCCTTGGACTAAAAATGCTATGGATATATAGGCTGCATGCCAATAAAAGCTTAAGTATAGATCAAGTTAAGTGCTCTTTTTTCTTGGCATTGGAAATACCTGACCAATATAAACAGGAAATGTTTCTAGACTAGAAATAGAAGCAAATATAATTATTTTTTTCCAAATATTATATCCTCGTATTAGTTGATAACCCAAACAAAAAAAGTGCTTTTAAAATGCTGATCACTGAATGGCCCATTTCATGGAAAGATTAGATTTGTTGGGAAGATGAGGACCAGGAAGCCTC
Organism: Salix exigua; assembly: GCA_032356905.1. Classification (NCBI taxonomy): domain Eukaryota; kingdom Viridiplantae; phylum Streptophyta; class Magnoliopsida; order Malpighiales; family Salicaceae; genus Salix; species Salix exigua. The sequence continues at coordinate 15,596,964 of CM063597.1, forward strand.
TTTGGGCCAGTATTAAACCTTTTGTTTACTCCTTTTTTGATAACCAATAAGTCATCTGGGTCATTTAATGATCCTAAGTCATGATTTTATCATTAATTAGTTGATTTCATGTTGTTTAGGTTGGGATGGCTGCAAATTTGAGGGATTATGTGCTGACTAATAGTGACGGGAAAGAGGTATACATCATCCTGCAGTGCAGAGATCTGTTTTACTGTCGAATATTTTATATTGTATATCTAGACTTAACGATTTAATCACATGGTTAATATGAATAACTAAGCTATCCGTAATTGGCCGCTTCAAATTTGTAAGTACATAGAATATTTAATCCACACAATAAGATACACCTTCTCTCAAGCCTTCAATAGATCAGGCATGCCATATATATATATATGGTAAAAAAACTTTATGCGTCTCTTTTCGGTATTGCCTTACCTATAAATATTTGGAGATTGGCTAACCTTCATCTTGTTTTTGTAATGGTTTTCTCAGGTAAAAGGAATGGAAGTCTTAACTTATGGTGGGGCACCTGTTGCATATGCTTTACACCCTGCAGAAACAGTAAGGACCTTAGCATCTGTGATTATGTTATTTTAACTTTCAAGGAACTTTTCATCTTTTTCTGAGATGATGCAACGGGAACACATATGAAACATCACTCAAGACACACAATGGGTTGCCAAAATTCCGTTACTAAATAAATACCTTACATATGCTCTCTGGCAAGTGTTATTTCCCTTCACTGGCGAGACGTGTATCATTTAATACTTGTTTGCAATTATTTAGACTCTGAATAATGATTAGCACCTCCCTTTGTCTGTCTGTTTTTCTGCTGAACTCAACAAGTTTTCCAATTTTAATTGTCAACACTATTATTATATCTCCATCAGATTAGGATAAGGTTTTTGCAAAACATGATTATCGACTCTTTTGTTTTTTTCTTCAGATAAATTATGTTTCTGCTCATGACAATGAAACCCTATTTGATGTTGTGAGCATGAAGGTATGATCAATATGTTTTCAGGTTGTTTGGTTTTAGCCATTTCTCAAAGACCCAATGTTGTTTACTGTAGTAGTATATATGACACTGTTCTAACTCAGCTCCTTGCTGTAGACTCCAATGGAAATTTCTGTAGATGAGAGATGCAGATTAAATCATTTGGCAACCAGTGTAATAGCATTTTCACAGGTAGAGTTCATGTCATTTGTTGTTTAGCGATGTATTTTCACTATTCAAAGTAATGATTTTTTTTTTAAAAAAGAATTCTTTGCAGGTATAATAATTGTCTTTTTTAAATGTGCTTCTAGAGGATAATGTTAGATGGCTTGCTATCTGTGCAATAAACGAGGCTCTTTAGTTGGTGTATTAATAATATCTTCAACATGTTTGAAAATGGTGGAAGGTTTTACACAATGAAATGTTAACGTGGCTGTTTAGAATTTGGGTTCTTTTCAACGCCTGAGCCCTGTGTAGGACGTGTTGTGCTTGTAGTCCGGCTGATAACTTAAACTGTACAACCAAACCCTGTAACCTGTTTTACAGGACTGCCAAACTTTCCTACCCAATAATCATTTATTAGTCATTAGTCATAAACACTAAGTTTTTTTTGTTTTTCCCCATTCTACTCTTCTGAAAAAGGAAGCTAGCATGTAAATCATGCAAACTACATTTTCTTGACCGTTTTAATTCACCAAAATATAATTCTGTCTTGTACTTTGTTTGCTAGGGTTTCAGGGCATAAGAAAGCCACACAACATTATCATGTTTAACAAAATCAATTTGCTCAGTGATTGTTATCTTATGATGACTTGACAGTGTTGCCTGCTTGTTTAAGGGAATTCCATTTTTTCCCCACTCTACTCTTCTGTTTGTGAAAATAGAAAAATGGAAGCTAGTGAGTAAATTATGCAGACTACATTTACTTAATCTTTTTAATTCTCTAAAATATAATTTTGTCTTGTTACTTTGTTTGCTAAGGTTTCAAGGCATAAGAAAGCATGCAACACTATCATGTATAAAGTTCAATTTGCCCAGTACTTATCTTCTGATGACTTGACAGTGTTTTCTGCTTGTTTAAGGGAATTCCATTTTTCCACGCTGGTGATGAGATGCTACGCTCAAAATCACTTGATCGTGACTCTTACAACTCTGGCGATTGGTTCAACAGGTATTCTGTTATTCCTGTTTTCAAATTCCTATCTCAATTAATTATTCCGACTCCAATTATTATCTTCTAATTAATTATAAATTTGTCATTACAGTTATATTGCTTGTTTTTAATCTTTTGTTGGTAATTTCTATTCATATTTTCTTGTTATGTGGTGCTGCCTGTCAGTTTCCTTGGTTTACTTGTAACTAATTTCAGGCTAGACTTCACTTACAATTCCAACAACTGGGGTGTTGGCCTTCCTCCAAAGCAGAAAAATGAAAAGCACTGGCCACTGTAAGCAAGAATTTATTGTTTATCATTATCCTGTGATTTGAAATACCTGGCTGTGTTTATTAATTTCTTTGCTCTACAATATTCTGCTATAATATATATAATTGATTTTCATGCTACATGGTATCTTAGAGGAGGAAAAAAAGAACTGCTTTTCATGGTTTGTCCTCTAGAGCATCTAACACAACATTTCACTTGAAAATCTGGGTGCCTCTTTTCCTCAGAATAAGACCAAGACTGGCTGATCCATCCTTCAAGCCTCAGAAGAATCATATCCTTGCCGCTATCAATAATTTCTTAGATGTGTTACAAATCCGATATTCATCTCCACTTTTTCGTTTGATGACAGCTAATGCTATTCAGGCAAGAATTTTCACTTATAACATGCTGATTTGGGATGTTTTTGAGATTAAATATGTTTAATGGCTTTTATATCAACACTGCCTATGTAACAAATAGGTCCATTCTGCAATTGGTCTCTTCTTGCCCTTTATTGAAACCTTAGTTTTAATCCTCCTATACCGTGGAGTAACTTTATGTGGCAGAACTTGATAGTTGACTATTCCATCACCTAAAGTGTAAACAGGTTCAGCTTGACCTAGGTTGGCCTTATGGATTCTGTCCATCTTTTGATTGTATTGACTATGAGAAGGACTGATAGTGTGATCTCAACTCCTGACCTGTGTTGACATGGGAATAAGATATGGCAGTGGTTTGCCATGTAAGGGTGTTAACTGTCTTATATTTTTTGTTGAGTTTTTAATTAAGATACAGTTAATTACCTAATCAAGTTAAAAAAGCTATTTTGATTTTCAAATTTTAAAATAACTAAATAGTGGGAGCCTGCTTTCAACATGTGGCTCATTTTCTATTATCCATGTCAATGAATCGAGAGTTGGCCACCCTAACTTTTCCCTTATGGTGAACACCTTTTCCAAGCCAAAATGAACTTCAATTTCCATGCTTATGGTCTCCACTAGATTTACTCTCTCTGATTTTCTTGGAAAGTTACGTGGAGAAAAGTGTACTTTTTAGGCTCTAAATAGGTGGTGATGTTCTCCATTTCCATCTTAATCTTCAGACCTGCTGTTGATCAAATAACTTTGGCCTGCATGATCTTGAAAACTTTGTGAGCTAGAAATGGATTGATGTCATTCCTTAATTATTCAACAATTCACTTCATTCTTTCAAAAAAATCACTCTCATATTGGATTGTTATTTTTCATGATATTTTCAATGCTCCTTCTTTTCCTACATTTTCAGTGCTTAATTTTGACTTTGGTTTGTTCTCAAAATAAAAGGAATATAATTTCTCTTCAAGGACCATGAGTTGAAATTGCAGTAGCATCTTTTTATTATATGTATCAGATTAGCAGTGACAATATCAGTATTATCCACTAATTGGCATCCAGGAACGGGTACGATTCCACAACACTGGTCCTTCATGGATCCCTGGTGTTATAGTGATGAGTTTTGAAGATGGCCATAGAGGTGTTCCAGGATTAACTCAACTGGATCCCAAGTGGGTGAATATATATACTACTCTTCTACTATGATTCCGAATTGTGTAATTACTGATAGTATTATGACCTGTTCTACAGCTACTCATTCATTGTGGTGATCTTCAATGCCAGTCCATCTGAGGTATCATTTGCCAGTCCCGTATTGCGGGCAAGAACTTTTCAGCTGCATCCCATACAGGTAGTTATTTCTTGGTTCAGCTTGCTATCCGAATTCTTTTGGGACAGAACACTGCTGATCTAGTTTTCAATGGAACTCTCTAAATAATACCTCTAATAGATGATAAGTTTAGGGTAGATGAGGTAATAGAAAATACTGGGTTTACCATGCACAATCAGTGACAAATGAGTGGAATGGTGCGCCTAATTTTTTTGTTCCGTGCTATTTTTTTCTTTTATTTGGATGTTAATTTATGTTTGAAAATGTTGTTTTCTATTTAATTTTTTTTCACTTTATGGGAATTTTGATGCAGGCTATGTCATCTGATGAAGTTGTGAAGAGCTCATCATATGAAACATCCACAGGGTGCTTCACTGTGCCCCCGAGGACAACATCAGTTTTTGTGGAGTATCGGTAAATTGACACCATCCACCGTCTCATACACGGTGGTGAATATGCATCTTTTATTTCATTTTTCGTAAGGTGAGCATAATAATCAGCAATTGATCTGCTGACATCCCACACCATAGAGACTTTTATGCGGATTGGAAACAGAAAAGCACTGGACTTTAAATGGACATGGAAACATTCAGCTTTTATCAAAAACTTCTTATATGAACCATTGAATTTCATAGAATAAATAAAAATTATTTTGCTCGTCGTAGTCTGCTGCTAATTGATGATTAAGGTGGCTCGATTTTTTCCTCGGGAAGAGTCCTAGACCGTTGATGTCGTTGTAAGATTTTTTATTAGTGATCAAACGTTCTTTACTCTTCAACAGAATTAGATGGAGATTTCTGTCAATTAATTCTAGCCTGTTTTTGGTTCGGTGAACGAGAGAGTTAGTTAAGAAGTTGCTTCAGGAGACGAGTGAGAGCAAGAGGAGCCTAACTACCAGAGGTGTGAGCTTAACTCGGTAGCCTCGAAGTCTTCATCAACTGAGAGCGAAACTGAATGTTTTAATTTTTATATAACCCAGGTCTGTTTCAAGTAGTGCCTCACACTGACAGCCTATAGAAATAGAGCCAGCTAAGTACTGACAATATCTGATAAACATGGCTAATATCATGGTGAAATAATCAATCCGTACCGAATTCATGCCGAACAGCAATGCGGTGATATTAGGTTTAGAGGTGATTTAACCAGGGAGAAAGGGAGAAAGAACATGTGATTTGCGAAGTTGTAGCAGTCCAATCACATTGATGGCCTGCTTAAGTCCCCACTTTAAGTCCACCCACTTAAATCTCGCCTTTTTCTATTGATGTTACTTGCAAGTCAACTGAGCTGAGTCTAGAATCAGGGTAGATCTATTATAGGTTAAAGAAAATAATTAGTGTTTTCAGTTGAAGATGATTTTTGATTTTTTTTATTAATAAATGTATTAAAAAAATATTAAATATTAAATAATAATAAATTTCAAAAGGTATTTTTTTCAATGCTTTCTAAATGGTGCCGATGGTGTATTGATTTGTTGACTCCACTTGAACCTACGTTTCAAGCAAAAGATAGAAGAAAGTTTCAAGTATGAAATATGCTGGTAGAATAATTGTCCACCGTGAATTTTAGAAAAGGAAAGGCTTTCAGCTGAGAGTTCGTAAATTTAAACGGGGCTCCTCCCACTGTGAATTTTAGCTAGCAGGTTTCGTTAAAGCGGTCAAAATTTTACAGCTCTTTAGGTGAACCAGCGATGCTTAACTAGAGTGTAGCAGTACCACTACATTAAGGGAGAGATGGCCACCTTTTCTGTATTTAGTGTGGCACATCGGCTCGGCAAACCATTCTAGCCAGTTTTTGTCTCCCCATAAATGGGGCATTCATTAGATCTACCACATGATGTGTAGAGTTATCCTACTTCATATTAGTGGGCTCTTCCACTCCACACTCCCTCCCTCCCTCCCATCCCACCCACCACAAAAATAAATAAACAAAATAACGATAATTGTCTTAGTTGCTTTATATATATATATATATATATATATAGCTAGATGGCAGTAATTTTGATCTCTCTCGACTGGGGAGATTTTATTTGGTGATGATATCAGTTCGAGATCCTCCCTCGTAGCCAGCCATTGCAACAGTTGACTAAGAAAGTGGATCGCTATTCGCTGTATTGATATTTTCCTCATGTATTAATTAATTCATTATGATGAGAATAAATTGTTCGGGAATACCCGGTTGCTTTAGCGTCAACATACATATTCCATTGAGTGGCTCGGAAGCTACTATATAGCTCTCTCTCTCTCATTAATGGATGACTTGCGAAGTACAGATAGAATAGTGTATCGTATAAAACTATTATAAAGTCGGTTATACATTCAGTACTGGCATACTTGTTAGCTAGCTCTTTTCTGTGTCCACATTCTTTGCAGAAGCATGGCGTGAAAGTGTGAGATCAAGAGGATAAGAGAGGAACCCACGATTAAGAAATCCTTTGCTTGCCTGAATCATAGTTTCTTGGGTTGGTTTTGGATCCTTACGTGCCTCGCACAACCAGTCAATAATGCCTCTTCACGTCAAGAACTTGCCGACCTTATTCCACCCATTATGCATTGACTCGCTTGCTACTTGCTCACGGAAGGGAAAAAAAAATATTGTGATCGCCTTGGTCAATTGTGTGTGAGATATCGTAGATGCTCGATGTTGTAGAAAGTTTTGTGATTAGGAATTATAAATTGGGCCATGTCGATTTTTGAAATTTATTAGAAGAAGATTAAATTCCACTTAATTCACAAGTTTAATTACTTAACTAAAACTTTTTGTTTGTAATAAGAAAATCTCTAATTAAGTAGTGCATGCTTTAACTACTTCAAAACCTGGCATTAGCCCGATATAAAACTAGCAAAGTCTAATAATACCTAGAGTGATTATTACTATTACCAGAAAATCGATTAATTCACAGGGAAATATTAGCAAAGTCTAATTTGGAATATATCAACAGTATATACTGATGGAATATTTCATTAGTGATTCTGTCTGTATATATAATTTTAAGAAAATCATCGACGAAATAAAAATTACAAATCAACGGTAATTTTTTGTTAGTGTGGTCATAAAAAAAATTACCAACGTAAATTATATAAAATTAATAATAAATAATTTTGTCATTAAAACTGCTTATTTTGGTAGTGTGAATTGAAGTGAACTCAACGATTAGATTGTGAGAAAAATAAATTAAGTCAACTGATAGAAGTGGGTGTGCATTTGGATAGTGGCCCAGATAATGCAAACTTCAAATTAATTTTTTTTTTTACATGAACAAGCATGAAACAGACAGCACATAGACTTGATGAGGATATTCAATCCAAATTTTTAATATTTAAAATATCCCCCCTGTAATGTACTGGATAATTAAATATATTTCCTGAGTTTCAGTGAGTGATCATGATTAGCAAGAACAAGCTACCTCTGTCTTGTTGTACTGACCCTTAAAAAATTATTAATTAAATATATTTCCCAAGTTAAAATTAATAGCATGATAGGCATAACCAGAACGAAGAATTACAAGAACAGGAAAATAAAAGCACTGCTCCCCCCCACACACATCCATTTTATGGATTCAGATGCCGATTTTCTCTGGTGTTTTTACACCGATCTTCAACTTCTAAGAACACAGAAATTGATCTCCTGGTAAAGCCTTCAATTTTTAGTGAAACACACTGCCCACCTACCATTGGAGCAGTGGAGTAATGGAGCACGAGTAGGTGGCTTACTGTAGATGGAAGTAGTGATGGGAAAGAAATTAAACCATGAAAGTTTGGTCATGCAGGCATGGAAATTATAAGGAAATAGACTAGAAAGAAAGAGGAGCACCGCAGATTCCGTGGGTTCCAGGCTTGCACTCCAATCATCTCTGAGAGAGAATCTTCCAGGCAAAGTAATGGGCGTTGCGTTGCTTTCTCTCCCCTCTCGAACACGCCCTACCTATATATATATATATATAATTGGCAAAACATTTTGTAAGAAAAAAAGTAATTACAACATGGTTTTTATGTAGCATTGCTTTTATTTTTATTATCGCTATAACGAAAAGGTGATGATAATTATCTGGACCGACATTTACGCAACAAATTAACTGAGCAAACTGAAGGAGGGTTTTGTTAATACTTTTTTTTCCTAGGAAAATAAATTGTTCTGAGGTATTATAAATAAATAGGCTTGCAGTAAGAATTAACAGCTAGTCCGCACGTGCAGACAGATTAGTTTTGTGATGCTATAAACTAAGAATGGTGTGTGTTAATTACAACTCACTATAAGCACATGAGTGGAGGTGCGATTTAGTGGCCAAAGAAGGGGTGGATGAGAGCAATATTAGCTAATCATACTGTGCTGCCAAGCAATTATGGGTAATTTTTTAGATAATTAGCAATTATGGGTGATTAATCAAGGTTTTAGTTGTTGCTAACTTCCTTCTATTTTTCCTTGGCGCGTTGAAGTGAGTTGGCAAAGTGTGAGAAAGGGAGTTTGAAACGGACTTGACATCAACGAACACCCTCTCCTTACCAACTGTTTTACTACCTCGATCTGTGTCTCTAATTTTACCTCCTTTTCTGTTCCATCTCGTTGTTTTTGGCCCTCGTCTCCTTTTGGCATCCCACTCTTCTGGTCTAATTTTTGCAGCCCTCGCCCTATTTATAACTTGTTACTTGCGATCTCGGACTAATTCTCACTTGACTGTTCCATTGGGTGTCCGTTTTGACTCCAAAATCTGTCACCCAAAACAAACCTTTTCTCTCCTGCATTGATCAATTCTTTATATACCCTCAACTCTTCTATTCATTAGCATCCCGTCAATTCTATTCTCTCTTTCTTTCTCTGATCGGGCGTTGGAGAAAGATGGAAGCGTCGGAGGAGGTCGCGGCCAATGTCGTGAAAGGGAGGAGAACAAAGAGGTCGAGGGTTCAGTCACCGCTCCCTCATGGCTTGACTGCTAATTCATCAAGCGGAGATGGCGGTGCCAGTTGGTCACCGACGAGTTCCATTAATGAATTTCAAGACAGCACTGAAGAAGAAGAAGACATGGCTAATTGCCTTATCCTTCTCGCCAAAGGCCATTCAAGAGATTTCCCAAAACAACAGCAGCATCGCCAAGACTATGATTCGAGAGGAGGAGGGGTTTACACCACCAAATTCAACAGTAGAAAATTCCTGGAAACTGCTAATTCGACAGGTTCTGGCAAGGTTGGTTACTATGTTTACGAGTGCAAAACTTGTAACCGGACATTCCCATCTTTTCAAGCATTAGGTGGGCATAGAGCGAGTCACAAGAAACCCAAGGCAACCCACAATGATGAAAGGAAGAAAAAACTTTCACCATCTTCCGACGAAGAGGATGGAGGGCATTACAACAATGTCTCACCTCTTTGTCTTCAATTGAGTGATAACAATACTAACAGGGGCACGTATAGCAATCACAATAAAGGCAAGATTCATGAGTGCTCGGTTTGTGGGGCGGAGTTTACATCCGGTCAGGCCTTGGGTGGTCATATGAGGCGGCACCGAGGTCCTCTTCTGTCTAGCACCGCAACCTTGTCATTAACACCACTGGCTATAGAATCTGAGAAACCCAAGAAAGCAAGAAACGCACTTTCTTTGGATTTGGATCTCAATCTTCCAGCCCCAGAAGATGAAAAATCTTCCTTTGCTTCCAAGCAACAACAGCAACACCACCAGCAGCCGCAACAAAACACGCCTCTTGTCTTCTCCAGCCCGGCTTTGGTGGATTGCCATTACTGAAGAAGGTTATACTTCTCTTTTTCCTGACCTCTTCTCAAGTTTTTTCTTCTATTTGATCAGACATGGCCATTGATTTGATATCGATTTACCCGATAATTTGTTTCTAATTTTTCTTTGTAAACTCGAAAGGATCATTATATAACATTCTTTTAATTCTTTAAACTATTAGCTTGATCAAATATTGCTATGCAGTGGACTTGAATTGCGTGTAAAAGCTAGCAATTTCTGTTCCCAAAAGACTCTAAGCTAATTCTTGAAAAAGTGCATGATACGAAGACATCTTTAGTTTCCTTTCTCTTCGTCATTGGTTTTTGCTCCTTTTCGGCGGCGGAGGGAATGTGTTGCCCACTCGAGAGACTGTGCAGCTTGTGTTTCTCACCCCCACCAAAACCAAAAAGTCAGCAGCTTTGGTCAACTTTTTTCACATACAGAAACGCCTCTCTGCTAACTTGTCTTTCTTTCTCATGTTCTGATAACAAAAAATAGAATAAAAAGGAAGCATCGTAACGTGAGAAGAGATCGAGGCAGTAAGGAACTGCACTTCCCATATGAACATTCCATTAAAATAACAATTTCCCTACATGACTATTTCTTGGCTTGGTCCACCCACACCTTCTTGTTAGCTACTAGCATACTCGATCTACCTAATCAGCATACGTACGCCACCATCACTAATTATGAACCGCTTCAGGAACTCAGTTTTAACATGATGAAATGGGATTCTAGAGTACCACATGAGTGATCAAAATGTATGTGTTAGCACTGCATTCTAACAACAACATAACTGCATAAGTATGCATGCATGTGTTAGGCACAAAGTTGGCGATGATTTCCATCAAGGATTAATGAAGACGATGATCCTTGTACCAAAACCTTGAGCTGTTATTGAGTGAGAGTGGCTGTCCAGAGAGTTGAGTAGCTGTCGGTCTACCTCGGAGAGAGAGAGAGAGGGGTGTGATTGTGAGGTCGACAATGGGGGTGTCTAGTTGTGTAGTTAATTAGCACCACTTTCGGGGGCGGGGTCAGTTCTTTGAGGTGCATTGTGGTGGTACGTGCAGCCAATTTTCTTGATTTGACAGGTGGGAATGCATTTGAGTAAATACTTTTCTATGTTACCAAGTTCACATCAAGAGAAATTATTCCAAAAGATAGATCGGAATGGTGAACTAGCTGCTTTGCTCGGTTGCTCCTATCTTACAAAAATTACTCTTATTGTTTGTTAAATTTTATTATTTGAGGAGATAATATATACAGGAATAATATATTTGAGAATAATATTTAATAGCATCAATTGACAAGAGAATATTAAAGTTGATTCGAGAATATCCTTTATTTTTAAAAATAAATCAAGAGAAATTAAGTCATATATTTACTACTAATTAACGTATAGATAGGTATTTGTTTAAATCTCGATTTGGAAACTTAGATATGTTTTCTGCTATTAATGTTTGGTATGCTCTAACTGCGACGCGACGGCAGTTGAAAGTATCTGGTAATTGATTGTTGTCTTTTGCTTTCAAAACAACTCATATAAAATTTAATTAAATATTGCTCTTAAATCAATTAAAATAAAACATAATAACACCAAACATGTGCTAATAATGCACACCAAAATTAAATAACTGAACTCTTAGAATGAGAAGAAAAAAGTATCAATACTTGAGTTGGTGTTCTTAAGAGATGATAAATTAAAAAACTTAATTAATTGTGAGTTTATTTTCTATATTACCGATCATTCCAAATTCAATATATATATATATATATATATAATAGAGATTTTTCACAAGTACTCCACACAATCTTAGCGCGCGCAGCTTATCCTAAAATGCCGGCTACAGTTGAGATCAGTGCTCAAACTGACAGCGCGAAAGGGCAAAAGAAAAGGAAATCGAAAATTGTGGCCCATGCAGGTTTCGAACCTGCGACCTTCGCGTTATTAGCACGACGCTCTAACCAACTGAGCTAATAGGCCAATTGTTGATAACGGGCTGAGGTTATACTATATATATATATACTTTATATTCACATAAGGTGACTTCCAGGATAACTATAATAATTAAATCAAATGCGGTGCTTTAGCGATTCAGATAATTTAGAGACAAGGTTTTTGAATAGTTGGTTAATTTATTGGTTTTGAAAATTAATTTATTTTTTCTAACCAAGATGTGGTGGATGCAGATGTTTCCAACTTACAAAAAAATCTTTTTGATGAATTTAAAAATCCTCTGGTTATTAAATTAATGTTTTTTTAAGAGAAAATACAGTAATTTTATAGAGAAATACTTTGAATATAATCATTTAGTAGACAATAAAGATTTCATTTTTTTTTTGTAACAGGGATTTATGGTCTATTTATAACCAGTGAATTTTAAAATAAGCTAAAATGTAATATTCTTCTGACAGCATATATATATATATATATATATATATATATTGATGAAAATTATTCCTCGCGTATGGATTAATGAGGAAAGTATCTCTAATATATAAATTAATATTGATGATAAATATCACTGATAAAAATATTAATAATTTTATATATATATATATATATATATTATTAATATGGATAAAAACACAATGGGTATTTGAAAAATGTTTATACAAAAGGTGAGTATAATCCATAATATAGTTGTACTAACAAAAGTGGGTCTTTTTCTTCACTGAACATAAGTAAAATGAGTCATGTCTTGACTGATTAAAAAAAAGATTAATTTTTTCAAGACGTTTTTTTTATCCCATTAAATCTATATTTATCAAGTATCAAAACCTATTGCTTGCCCAGGAAGAGAATCGAAAAAGCGTTACATGCAACAGTGAAAGGGAGAAAGGTTAGTCAATTACAAAGAGGTATCTCTTGTAAGATTATCAACTAATTAGTCCCCCAACAATCAACTAATTCTCAATTTATTCTCCGAACGATAATAGGAAATTCAAATTCCGTCCCTGAAGTATCATATATTTCTTAATTCAATCCCCTGTTTGAAGTCAGCACCATTTTTTAATATTTTTTGAGTCATATGTTTTCATAAGATTCCGTTTGTTTAAAAATTTCAAGCTGCTTGTACATGTGCGTGGTGTGTGTGAATTGTTAAGATAATTTTTATTGTATAAAATATAGTTGATAAATATATATTATTTATCATTGAGACTTTTATTAAAAGGAGATCTTGAATAATTGCAAAGGTGATTACCAACTTAAACCGGATCGTGGACAGCATCGAAGAAATGACTGTTTAACATTATATTTTAAAAATAAATTTGAAAAAAATAAATTTTTTATTTTTTATTTTAAATTATTATTTGTGTGTGTTTTGAGATTATTTTGATGAGATTTTTTTAATTTTTAAATAAAAATATTTCAAAAAAAAATCTAAATTAGAATTTCTTATATAATATGAGTTTTATCTGGGGGAGTACTCTCCTAAGGCAAATCGTGAATATCCTCAGCTCGAGGTTAAGGGGGGATACATGCTTGTTACAGTGTCTCATCGGTCCCGGTGAAGGTTGCATGAGAATTAGGCCTAGCAGTCCCTGTGGTAGTGTGGTGGTAGTCTAAACTCACGTATAAAAAATATGCAAATTCTAAGAATTTACCTGATGGGCTGGGCTTGATTAATGGAGAATTCGATATCATATGGGCCAGGTCCAATTGGATGAGGCCCAGTATCTATTGCACTGGATTTGAACTCTTAGAATGAGAATAAAAAAGGGAGTCCGCCATGATTTGTATGATCCCGATGATTTTGAATCATTGAAATTGAAACTCCATTTTCCTCACGTTGAATATTCTAAATGGATACTCCATTGTTTCCGAGTTATTTTAAGACCTATTAAATTAATTATCAAAGGAATTAATTAAAAATTCGAACTGGATATGAAACTATGTTAATAGATTTTAAAATAAAACCACTTGATTGGCTTTAATAATATTACTAAAAAAATGTCTATGCTCTTGGCATTGTTTTTTTAAAGTAAAAAATATTAGTTCAGCCCGCATATTTAGTCAAAGTTCAGGAGAAAGTAAGATTTTTTTATTTTTTCGAAAGTTCTCTATTGAAATTCATGAATTCAACATCAAGTTTAATTCGTTGAGAAAATATCACAGCAAAAAAAAATAACCTATCAAGTTGGGGAAAATTTTCTGGATATGGAATTTTCTGGATTTTTTTTATAAAATAAAATCAATTTAAAAATATAAATCAACACAATAAGGAACATGGACTTAATGGACAAAATCATTTGACGCTTTGCATGCCGGACAAATATTTTTGTATTAACGTGAATATCCGAGTTAACTTGCGTGTATTTTAACTAATCCTACAAGCCATAAAATTAATAATCTTATAAGTCTTTGGTGATCATTATATTAGCAGTCACATGATTCAACCGTAAGACCATGTAGAGCAGACCCTAGTCACATGATTCGACCGTAAGACTATATAGAGCAGACCCTAATCTCAATATCTGTTGAACTATCCTATTAACAAACAAATTGGCTTTGGCAAGTTTTTTTTAGAAAGATTCAACAGAATTTTGAGATATTTAAATTTCAAATCAGCAATCATTTTGAGATTCTTGTCCTTGAAGTTTTCTCATTTGTAATTTGACCTGTAACTACTTGATTGTTGATGTGGACCTTTCGAGGTTTAACCAGCCGTGGAATGTTAAGAGTCATGGTTAACCAAATATTCCCAAAAGTACTAAGCTTCCAAATATGCTGGACTGCTAAAATTCTAAAATATTTCAAGCTCTTTTTATTTCAACCATTGCGAAAGCTCAACTGTTCATAATGGTCACTTGAGAAGTTGAAACATAGTTTGGTGTGGCCAACAGGACATTCTGCTGGATGCTATTATCGTGCTCGAAGTGCTTGACACTCAAATGATTGTGCTGTCCCCTCTACCGAGAACACTTCAGTACTTTTCTCTGCGTGATGCACCTCCAGTTTGGAAACAGTGTTGACAGGCAAAAGATTTTACAATTTATCCCAAAATGTTACAGGTTAATTACAGCGGAAGCAGTGAAGACGACCATAAGAATAGATCTCTAAGAAGAGCATAAAATCATTGACAGGGAATGAAGGAGATCTCGCCACCCAGTTTCCCTCAGCACAGATTTTGCGTCTTAGTATTATAGGCAGTTTAATTAGGAGCAGCAGCCGCCGCCGCCGCCGCCATGAGGTGCCCGGTACACTTCCTTCTCTTTCAGAATCTGTTGTCTCACCACCACTGAACCATTTTCCAATAAACTAGGAACCTCCAATATCTGTAAGGCAGCAGAATTATTCAGAATTTGCAGGTACTATACTACCATTAACCTCCAATATCTGCAATATGCATACGTGAACATATTGCAGATTCAGAACACAGAAAAAAAAAGAAGATAAAACGACATTTTCTTCGATAAAAACGTACCTTTAATGTGAGTTCTTTGAAACATTGCAGAACATTTTCCCTGGTTCTAGCACTACATTCAAGAAATGAACATTTACGCTCCCGTGCAAGAGCCATCCCTTCTTCTCTACTCACAACTCTTTCACTATCCTGGAAGCATTGACGGGCTCTTAATATTTAATGTGCATGTATATGTGCATGTGTCGAAGTAGGAAAAGATAGGAAGTGTTTGTCAACACACCCTGTCAACTTTATTTCCAACAAGTAGTTTGATACACTTCTGATTAGTGTAGAGCTCCACCTCCTTTGCCCATATATCTGACAGATTTTCGAAGGTTTCCCGTCGCGTCACATCATAAACTAAAACGAAATCAGAGCACAAGCTTATCAGATTTTTATACATTATGTATATCGCAAGGAAAAGTAATCTGATTGACTATCAAGCTAACATTTTGACTAATTTAGGCTCTAAATTTCACTTGACCATTAATTATCAGAACACTGGTAAACGAGGAGAGTTCAACTCAAAGCTTAACAAAATACGATGACTTTTACGTATATTAAAATATGTAGTAAATGCTAATTAGACGATTTCCATACCAAGGATTATTCCATGTGCCCCCCTATAGTAAGAGCTTGTTAGTGTTCCAAACCTCTCCTGCCCAGCTGCGATACAACAGAACTCATCATTCACACACCGCTTATTCTATACTTGTGCAGGAAATTAAGAAACACCTGCCAAATCCAATCTGGCACATTTATAAAGGGGATGGAGTTTAATTCAAATAAACAGTTGGCATTTGGCAGCTTTGATCCAATCGGAACTATGTAAAATTCTTCGTCGGGTCCGAATGGAGTTTGGATTAATGAAAACAGGCTTGTTAAAGATTTTTCTTTACGGATGAAAGGAGTGCAGCAGATTGGTACAGTTGATTAGAACAACATCACGCACTGGATTTAATTATGCTACCCAGAAATCTATATAAAGTGAAAAGGGTTTGTTTGATATGTTCATATTAAGTGGCCGTTGCAAGAGTTTCTCCAAGTTCAATTGGGGTTGGAGGTTTGGAGCTCAGAATCCTCTATTTACCTGTGTCCCAAATCGTTAACTTCAATCTTTTCCCACCAACAGTGAGCATCTTGATTTTAAAATCCACACCTGCACATTTTTGAAGCCTTCCCCTTTAAAACACAGCACATTTCAGAGCAAGTCAAAATTATTGAAGAATAAAGACACGAGCAAGGCTAGTGATTTGATCAACTTGTATATATGCACCCTGAATTCCTGATCAAATTCTAGAAGACGCACGAGTAGGGCTCTCTCGATAAATCCCAGTCACAGAATTTACATAAACAAAACAATCTCACCTAATCTTCCACTGAAAATATATTGCCAGATCTCCTTACATGCAATTAAGAGATAGCTAGAAGTTGCAGCCAATACCTATCTGCGAATTTGCCACTAAAAAGAGAAAGGAGAAGATTAAATGACAGTACCAATGGTAGGAGAAAGGTCTCGAACAGAGTTGGAGATGAGACTTAAGAGAAGACTACTCTTGCCAACACCAGAATCTCCAATCAACAGAATCTTAAATGAATAATCGCAACTGTTATTCCCTCCTTTAGAAAAAGAACCCGCCATTTTTTCTTTATTTCTTTACAGCCTAAACTAGAAACAGGTAGTTTCTGGGTGAAAGCAGGAAAGAACTGTCTGTACTAACTACTAAGAGGTTGGAGATTTGAAGAGCAAGAAAGCATGAAACGAAGTGGGAAATTTCCTGAGGTAGAAGGAGACATGAAAGGTGGGGTTGGCAGGTAGTGATTTCTGTTGGTTGATGATGATATATTATAGAGGAAGGTTAAGAGTTTAATCTTCCAGACAAATATCTTCTTTGATCTTGGTAGCTGCACGCGCCATTGCAGACCTCTTGGACTCACACAAATGTATTATGTAACAAAGGATTTTGGCCGCTAATTAATTTGTATCCTTGTAATTAACTCTGTTCATTGCTTTTAACTCTTCTTTTTCATGAATTTAATTAATGATGATTAAGTAAAAACAAAAATTCTCCCATCTTTATCTTGCTGTGGTCGATCTGACTTCTTGTGTCGACTGAGTTACGTACAACGTTTAATTATTTTTTTCTCCATGTACAAGGTTTAGCTTTCGACCATTTCTACATGCAGAACTATTAATTGGTAATTAAGATGATCCAATGAGATTATTTCTACATGCAGGTTTGCCAATTGATACAGCATATCAAAAAAATAATATTGGATAGAATATATATTATTTTTTTCATCGTGCCCTCTACAGAAATGAGAAGGGGACAGGTAAAAGAAATGAGAAGCTCGATAGCAGTCATGTCCTTCTCTTTCAAGAAGCCGTGGATTTCAGGTCTCTCTCGTTTTAACTTCGCAGTCGCCGGTGGGTAGAAAAAAAGATCACTTGCCGGGTGCATCGTCTACGCGCTTTCGAAGGCGATGACATGATGAGAAAGAGGGAGCTGTGCGTGGCCAAAAAACTCTAATCGCGATGCCACAGCTCAATAACACGCGATTGTTTTAAAAAATCTTCAAAATTCGTAGTATTCGATCACACCTGTCCCCTTCATGTCCACGTCATGCAATCCACCTTGAATTGCTCCCCCCTCAGTCAGCAATCCTTCTCGCCCCTTTCGTTGTTATGCATGTAGAGACTCTTTTGAAGATTTTTTTGAATATTTTGAAGATTTTAGGTGAGATAGATTTTTAATATGGTATTAGAGTTTTGTTGATTCAGCGATCACGAGTTTGAATATCACTATTTTTATTTTATTTGATAAAAAACAAAGCATAAGGCAATATGGGTCTGTGCAAGTTTCAAATCTAAAAGGCTTTTACTTGAGGGGAGTGTTAGAGTATAATATAATCATATTATGTGACTTTACCTATAAGCTTGATTTTTTATGTGATATGATTCCTTAACAATTTCAAGTTTGTTTTTGAATAAATTTTCTAAAAAATATTTTATTTTTTAATCTAGATATTTTGATTTTTAAAAATATTTAAAATATGAAAATGTAGAAAAATATTTTTAAAAAAAAACATCATTATAATATTATTTTATTGAACAAAAAAAACATTTTAAAACACATCTTCAACCACACTCTAAACAAAATCATATAATCTGTCTAGCATGATAGCTAACGATATTTTTGCCGTTTTCAGAATGGAGTTTCGGGTCATGCTTTGGTTTCGGACCGTACTTTGATGGGCTGTTTTTTTTTTTTTTTTTTTTTAGCAACAGCTGTTTTCAAAACTTCAGTATGAAAAGTAAAATAATGAATGTTATGGATAGGAATTACAAAATAAGATGGAGCAAGGCCGACCACTAGATAAGCTGTCTACACGGCGCGGCTTGTGTTTTATAATGACTAATTGTTTTAAAATATGATTAATTGATATATTTATAATTTTATACGGATTCCACTAAATCATATCTTTTAAGACTTTAATTATAAAATATAAATTATGTATATATATATATATTTAATTTTAATTTGTGAAGTCACAATGGTAAAGGTATCTTACAATAAAGTTAAACACACACTCAAAACCCATTTATTTGTGAGTTAGTTTGGCCGAACAAGCAAGCACCTACAAAACTTGATTAAAATATTTTTATCATAATATTTTAACTGAAAATATATCAAAATAATATATAATTATTGTTTAAAATATTTTTAATATCAACACATAAAAAATAAAAAAATACCAAGAAAATAATTTAAAGTTAAAAAATACTCATTTTTAAAAAACTAAAGTGGATCGCAATGTTATACAAGACTTCGAATCTGTTTTTCATAATTACATAATAATAATATTTTTCTTTTTTAAAACTTATTTTTAAAATCAGCACATAAAAAATATAAAATATTTTAAAAATAAATCTTAAAAACATAAAAAAAATAGATTTAAAATCTTAAAAAAAAAACAATTTCAAACTCGTTCAAATGGAAAAGCTATAAGGGCTGGTGTACTTTCATAATCCCTGTAGATTTTATCCAACGTACCGGACACCGATATCCTATCAATCTTTCCACCACCGCGCACGCATGAGAGAGCTTATGTGGAACCTTCTCTTGTCACAGCGATGGAATGTAATAAAATATCACGAATGAATGACATAAAGACTGCAAGTATGTTGACCTTAACCTGTACATGTTTCCCAGAGTGCCTGCAAGGATGACCATGGGTATTTATTGGTATAGTTTTTCTATATTTATATTGGATAAACAAATAGATATTTATATAAATATTTATTGTTCGATTATTATTTATTTTTAATTAAAAATAAAATTATATTTATATATATATGTATTATGTTTGAATAATATTTTAAATTGGATTTATTATACATGTTTAAATATAAATGTTATATTACCTGGTGGTAATTACCAGCTGTCGTTCTATTAAAAAGACAAACACAGAAGTCTAGCGTTGACCACTCGACTTGAGTTGACAATTTCAAAGTCCAGCACTCTAATTTTGTGCTGGAGTTCTTTTTCGTGGAAAAAAATATCATTAATTATTTGCGCCAAATTAAAAGAAGATATTCTTTACCGGTCGTTTTCCATGGATTTGACGTGGCTGGACCACCATCAACTATTCCACCAATCAGATCACACACAATGCCACCCGCTAATTTGTGGTTTTCTGCTGCTTATTAAATACTGATTAATGTATTTCAAAAACTTATTCCATTCTCTGGAGCTCAGTGTCTGAATTTTCTTAACTGATTTAAATTTTGGTTTATTCTGATTTTTTCTGGTTAAATGTCCCTTATAATGTTCTGGTCTTTCAGTTAAATAATAATATTTTTAAATACTAAATAATTTTATAATAAAAATAATATTAGATTAAAATTAAATTTTACAAAGAGTCTCTTGACATATTTATATATTATATTAAAATTTCAGGTTAATAAAAATTAATGATGATATTCTAATAATATTATACATATTCATACTTTTATTTTGAAAAAATATTTTATTTTTTAAAATTAAATTATACAATTTTAAATAATTCTATTTTTAAATTTAAATTAAAATTTTTAATTAATATATTCAATTATATATAAACTCTCCATCAATATTTCAAAACATGTCCGCAAGCAATAGAGCCCAAGTTCTTGAAATGGCTCAAGAGTGGTGACGGGCTTTACTCGAGCCCTGGTCCTCATTCAAATTGAAAAAGATAGTGGTTTGGTTAATACTTAGACCAAGAAACGGCCAAAATTTATAAATATCTGAGAATTGCACGGATACACAAGTTACAGTGTCAACAGTCCAGCAGGCAAAAGTTACCCTCTTCAATCCTCGGAGTTCGAGCCAAACCAGAAGACATGCGCAAAATATCAAACCAAAGTTTTATGTTTGTTTGCTTAACTTTTCGATTTCAAATTATTTATTCTTCTGAAATATATTAATATATATATTTTTTATTTTTTAAAAATTATTTTTGAAATAATCACATTAAAATGATATAAAATAAATAAAAACACATTAATTTAAAATAAAAAAATAATTTTTTCTTTCAAATTTTGGCCAAAAACCGGATCTTACATTGTATTTTTTAAATTTTCTTGAAAAAAATTTGAGATTTTTACTTTAAATATATTTTTTTCCTGTTAATATATATTGTTCTTAAAAAGTAAAAAATATTATTTTAATATATATATTTTCTAAAAATATTTTAGAAACAAATTCTACCGCAATAAGAAACACTCGCTAAAATCTTGGACAGAACGCCCTACCCGTGAGGCCACATCAATCTTGAAAAAGCTCTTTATTTGTTGAGCCCAGCCGATTTCCCCGGCTCAAAAGCTGAAGCACAATAAACCACTGGGCATGCCCATGAACCCATCTGGTCAAAGTCAAATCTTCAACCCCACGTATTTGATTTGATGACGGAGGAATCTGTGCAAGCAAGGGCTTGGCGAAGTTATCTTCTGGCTTCATCCTTGATCATACCATGTATAAGAACTCAGGTCCCACGAGCCATTACTTGCCTTAGTGGACAAGTATCCAATCAAAACGTGATGTTTACCCATGCTAGGACATTTGTTGTGTCAGAATAGGATGCTCTGTCCAATTATTATTACCATTTTTTTGTGTCTATTTTTACTGTTCAGGTAATAACAAGAAGGGGTTACTTTATTTTTATCTCAACCTTTGCCCTTTTCTTCCTCTTTCTTACACCACACTCCAGAGGTTTCCAGTTATTGTATTTTTGGGCAGGTTTCCAGATACTAGCAGCCGAGTCGGTAGTGGCTATTTCTACTGTTTAACGATAGAAGATCTTACAGGTTATCAAATCATCAGGGTTGTTGAAATTAATTTGTTTTTGGAAATGATAGATGAGATCCCATAACAGGGTGATGAAATTGGAAACAGTGGCAGCACTCCCATCACCTTCGAGCCCCCAAGAAACCACCATCACCTCTCGGTGGCTAGACTCGACCCATGAAAAATCAAACTCGTCCGCCATCATCTCCCGTCATTTCTCGTGTATACTTTTGGTCCCGGCGGGTGCTGGTTCGCGGGCGGGGAATATAGGCTTCATTAGAGAATGTGACGCCATAAAAAAATAATCTTATTTGGCCAACAGTTTTGTTTTCTATATTTATATAATATGAATACATGGAGATGTATTGCAACTCTATAGTCAGAGCCAATCATGCATTTACTCGAGATAATGACGACTAGATATTTTATTTTGAAATTGATTTATTTACTAACATTTAATCAAATAATTTCCACATCATTACAACAGCTCCAAAACAACCTTATTTATTTTAAAACTAGAGTTATTTTTCGCAAATTAAATAACTTTTGCCAAGTAACCTTATTTAATTAACCATGAACCAGGAATTTTCACTTGATTTACCTACCATATACTATATTGGTATATTTATCCATCCCTCGTGTTGCCCCTAATCCAAGCCACACACATAAACCTCGACAGGCACCCTCCGATTGAACCAACCAAAATGTATGCCATTACAAATTTACAATTGCCATCAAATTGCAAGACTGTTCTTTCTCCTCCTCCAGAGTTCTAACATAACATTTGTATGCTACATGTCTTGTTCATCTATTAAACAGTAAACATTAAACCCGTCAAAAAAATCAAAGGTCGGAAATTATTGCCCGCAAAAAGAACCTAAATTGCTTGCAATCGAAGGTACTACACTTAACTAAGACAGTTTCTTCCCCGTCAATCAAGAAACCTTATCTCCACTCCCAAAAAACCCTAGCCTCCATTTCCACACTTTCCCCTTTCTCCAACAACCATAGCCCATCATGGGTCTTGAAACTTCCTCGCAAGAACAGCAATTACGACTAGCACTGACGACCCCAGCACCACCAGTTCCAGTACCGGAGAAAACGACACCAGTCAGCACTAAAACGACAGCGTTAGCTCCTGGGTTTCGATTCCACCCAACAGATGAAGAACTTGTTATCTATTACTTGAAGCGGAAGGTTTCTAATAAACCTTTCCGTTTTAATGCTATTTCTGAGGTCGATATTTACAAAAACGAACCTTGGGACCTTGCAGGTAACTATATTTTTCCCAATCTAATTGTTTCACTTTTTATTTTTGTTATTTTATGCTGTTTCTTCTGTTTTAAGGCATTACAATTGATATTTTTTTATCCCATTTTTTAGATTTCGCACTACAGGAAGTGTTTTTAGGAATATATTATTTACTACACCTTCTCTGTTTTTAATTTGTATTAACCATGGCTGGCTATTATCTTTAACCTTGGGACCTTGCAGGTAACTATATTTTTCCCAATCTAATTGTTTTCCTTTTTATTTTTGTTATTTTTTGCTGTTTCTTCTGTTTTAAGGCATTACAATTGATTTTTATTTTATTTTTTTGCCCCATTTTTTAGATTTCGTGCTATAGGTAGTGTTTTTAGGAATATATATTATTCACTACGCCTTCTCTGTTTTTGATTTGAATTAACCATGGTTGGCTATTATCTTTACTTGATTGTTGATTTTCTTTTTGGATGATACAGTTCTATTCTGTGCTGTAAGTGGTTTGTTCTTGTTTTATTTTACGTTTGTTAGACTGGGTTCTCTGCTTGTATTAATCTCTTCGCATGGTGTTCTTACTGGGTTTCAATTATGCTGGTTTGTAGACAAGTCAAGGTTGAAAAGCAGAGACCAAGAGTGGTACTTTTTCAGTCCACTGGACAAGAAGTATGGTAATGGAGCAAGAATGAATAGGGCGACAGGCAAAGGATACTGGAAAGCTACTGGAAAGGACCGGGAGATTCGGCGGCAGTCCCAACTCCTTGCAATGAAGAAAACTCTTGTGTTTCATAGTGGGCGTGCACCTGTTGGGACGCGCACCAATTGGGTTATGCACGAGTACCGGCTTATTGATGAAGAATTGGAAAGAACTGGAGCTATGCAGGTCAGGCTGTAATATAAATGTTGTTCGTGGTTTTAGCAATGTGGATTTCTATTTGGTTGTATTGATAATTTAGGAAATGAAAAGGAAAATAGGTATTTTGGATTGACAATAAGCGGAGCTTAACCAAAAGTGACTGTGAAGAGGCCGAGGAAGCTTTTCCATTGTTATGCTGTGCTGATTTTGTTTGTTTTGTTTTCTGTGAAGATCGACTCATATGTTCTCTGTAGAGTGTTCCACAAGAACAATATAGGACCACCAACTGGGAACCGCTATGCCCCTTTCATCGAGGAGGAGTGGGATGATTGTGGAGCAGCTCTTATTCCAGGAGAAGATGCTGCTGCTGATGAGGTAGTGGTCACTCATGATACTGGTGTTGAAATGCATCGCACGGAGCAGGTCTGTGCTTTTTTCTTCCATGTTGAAGTATCATAACTCTTAGGGATGCTTACTGCTATCCTAGTATGATGTTGAAATATTGACAGCTGCTAGGGGTGCTTTGTGTTGCTGTAGTATGAGGCTGAGGTCTTGCTTAGTGTCCTTGACGCACGAGTGTTACTTTTGGATACAAAAAAGAGCTATTGTTATAATAAACTGCTACCTTGCTAATGTTCAAACCGAAAAAACTGCACAACCTCTTTGTTTTGAAGTACACATGGTTTAAGTTTGAAGATGTCACCTATATAGTGGAAAGGTAATGGTTCTCCTTTAGTTCCAAGAATGGGTGTGGGAGTTTGACGTCGGAAATGCAGTTAAAAGTTAATGGATCTGATATCAGAACTGTTTTTCATGATTGTTTGTCTATTGGAGGAAGAAGGGTTGGTAGATTGATGTTTTATGACAAGGAGGTACACATCAAACAGGTGTCGTGTGGAAGATTAACTTGAGAGGGTTGCTTGAAGAAGTTTACTTTTATGGAATGAAGAGTATGCATGATTGCTTATTACTTAAAGTATATAATAGAACAGGTCCTTGGGGAGGTTGTAAAAAACTCGGTCAATGTGACTGGTACTTGGATCAGTGACTCATGTTATTGACCAGAGTTTCATCTTGCAAACTGGCTGTGTTGATGAAAACATGGTTTTGATGCTGTTGCTTTTGTATCAATTTAGCTGCAATATCAATATTAGTTCATGAATGTGGAGCTGCATGACAAAAATTGTATATATGATTTTTGTTTAGTGATGCGGTGCTGGTGCTTTCTGCAACAGCGTGTTTGGGTTGAAAAACATCAATTTTGATGGTTGTTTTGGCACTTTATCAATTTTGATGGTTGTTTTGGCACTTTTCAATGGTTTCGACATCTTCATATCAAAACCATCCACAAGCACCTAAAAAGCATCAATTTGATGCCTTTTCTGTCTAAACGCACTTTCAGAAGCAACCATGTCACCAAACAGTACAATGATTTTAAATTGCTAAAATACTAGGAACAGTGTCAATTATAGCATTTTTTTTCCTTGAAAGCTAGCCCAAACTATTCCTTACAGTTACCTAAACTATGAAATATAAAACATTTAATGTACTAGATAATAGTACATCCATTAGATGAATTGATCAAGTAGTAGCAAATGCATATTATGCTGTCATGATTGAACTTAACATGTAGAAAACAAGGATAAAGAGTAGTGTTCTTCAGTGGAATCAGGTGTAAACAAAAGGGCATTTGCTGTCAGATTGCTGAAATGGGTTTGTGGCATGCATGGATCATGCTTGCTGCTCTAGCCAAGTCTCTTGACATTTCCTTGAAAAGTTTTCAAGCAAACTGATCAAGCCTTACATTGTATCCTGTCTGGTTATTCTTTTAGTTGACCTCCTTGCTATGTCATTTGGAGACCAGAACCAGGTGTCAGGTTTTGTCTCAAGTTTTGGTGAACCAATTCAATCCTGAAAATTTGCTTTATGCCCTACCTTGGTGTTGAGGTTTTGGGTTGCAAATAATGAACTTAAAAGTGATTCTAAATTTAATCATTTAAGCTTCAAGTGTGTCGGGACGCCTTGAAAAATAGGGATGGTGAATTCAGAATTTCAGTCACCTGTTGTAGAAACGCTTGGACATTGTAATGATGTAAAACCACACATATATTGTAGTCAGTGTGGAATTTCTTGAAATTTAATTTTGTATTTCAAGCAGCAATATTTTGCTCTAAAAAGTGTTCCTTGTTTGTTGCAGGATAGCCATTCTATCAATAAAAGTCCTCTTGGTATTACCGAAGTTCCGGGGGATTCTCAAAATGCTTTACCTGCGTGCAAGACTGAAAGTGTGGAGGATTGTCCTCCGCTGTGTGTGCTTAATACAGAAGCACCCTTGCCTCTTCTCCAGTATAAAAGAAGAAAACACAATAATGATACTGGGTCTATCCGTTCAAATGCTTCGGAGAATTCAACCAGGACAAGTCAGGATCCTTGCTCATCCACCACAACAACAGCAGCAACAACATCAGCAGAAATTATGATGGCAACAACTTCAGCAACAACAACGGCAATATCTGCTTTGCTAGAATTTTCTCTGATGGAACCACTTGAACCCAAAGAAAATCCTCGTGCTCCTCCACCTGCATTAGATGCGGCTAGTCTTGATTCGTCAATGTCCCCTAGCTGCAGGAAGTTTATCAATGATTTGCAGAGTGAGATCCACAAGATTTCTGTTGAGAGAGAGACATTGAAGCTTGAAGTGATGAGTGCTCATACCATGATTAACATTCTCCAGTCGCGAATTGACTTTCTCAACAAGGAAAATGAGGATTTGAAAAGAATTGACTTTCTCAACAAGGAAAATGAGGATTTGAAAAGGAGTGTCCCAAGTGAAATATAGTCAATCCTGAATCAGTTTCCCAAACAAGGGAAACTAGTCTCAGACCGGTGCCAGTGTAATCATATTGTTATATGTAATAAAAATCAAGCATCGGCGGCGGCTGTCGCCTCCCATCTAGTCTAGTCTAGTTGGATAAATTGCAATATGTAAAATTAGGATTTTATTGCTGTCTTTGAGTTTAGTCCTTCGTTGTAAGAGAAGTAAGCTGGTGGATTTTGTTGCTTTTTAGGTTAAAATGAACTGCGTTGTTCGTAGTTGAATATTCTGTCCTATTTCAGTCGATCAGAATTCAGAAATTTATGCTGTCCTCAAGAAGTCGGTCCTGTCCGGTCGATCAGATGCCCGCCCCCCTCATTTCTTCTTTTTCTACAGTCAAGTTGAAATCAATTTCTAAAATAGAGAATCATAAGGGTATTGCAATCTCACGCAGAGGGGTCGGATTAAGGTATTACTTCAACCAATTTGAGATGGAGCGTCTCTCTCTCTTTAATTTCCATTTATTTTGAGACAATTTAATTTAATCTTGCAATTAGATCTTCTCCAGTTCCTTCAACAATGCAAATATGCAAACTGCAAGTCGCTCATCAGTCTACTCTGTTGGTTGGTGGAGCTTCTACCTGGAGATTGAAGGGTGCTGTTTGGACATGCTCAGCTGTTTACACAGCCAGGGAAATACTAATCCTGATTTTCATACCTGCATGGGTTAGTCTTTTGTTTTTCTGGCCCTCTTAATTACTTAAAAGAAATATAAATTATTTCTATTTAATTAGAGGCAACTTACTTTAATCTTGACATTTAAAAGCCGATTCACAAATATATATAAAATAAAAAATGATTATTCTTTGCAATGAGATATATTTATTTGCAACATGACTAGATTATATCAAAATATTTGGTCTCATAGACAGAGATAATGGAGAATCTGTTTTGAAAATATAGAATTAATTCCAAAACTATTTTATGTATTTTTATTCGTATTATCTATCTATTTATTTAAAGATAGTAAACAAACCTTACCTAATGAAATGAAACAAACGGGGAAGAGAACTGAACTATTATTTCACCAAAAAATAACGGCAAAAAAACACACACAAACGAATCACGTGAAAAAGGTGAAACCCTGAAGACGCGAATAAACAGCGCGTCACTTCACTTTTCAACTGAAACAACATCGTATTAAATAGAAACGCAGCCACGCAGGCATAGATAAATATATGCGCGGGTCTATAACTATGCAACCCTTCATTTTCTCTTCCTCGCAGACGCCAGTGTTTCCGCCACTGCAAAAACAACAAACAGTAAGTATAAACT
The DNA here is from genome assembly GCA_032356905.1 of Salix exigua. Classification (NCBI taxonomy): domain Eukaryota; kingdom Viridiplantae; phylum Streptophyta; class Magnoliopsida; order Malpighiales; family Salicaceae; genus Salix; species Salix exigua. The sequence continues at coordinate 15,624,809 of CM063597.1, forward strand.
TCTTTGATTTCTATAACTTTATTTCTTTTCCTGCGATCTGTCTGGATATCAAGAAAATGAAGGCAAACAGGAGCTTTTTTTTGTTTTTATTTTGTCTTGATTGCTTTCTAATTAGCAGCTCTGCTTTGTATTGGAAAGGACTAGTATTTTTTTGTGGTGAGTTTGATTTAAAATGAAAAGAAATATGTGTGTGGTTATGGGAGTTTAACTTTGTACCGTTAGAGTTTATGGGCACTGTTTGGTTTCTAAGATAGTCAAGGAAAATTAAAGTTACTAGAAAGTTATTCCTATTGGTATTTAGAGGTCATAAAATTTTTGGTGCTACTCAGTGTTTCTTTCGAAAGTAACTGATGTTTGTGTTTATCTTACAGCAGCTCTTGTTTATCCCCCGGGGTCCGACTTTATAATCTTCATGGCGAGCAGTAAGTTTCCTAATTTCCTTGCCAGTTGTTTGTTTCAGTTGTATAATTACTGAAACGTGCGAGTTTCTTTTCTGCTGTTCTGTTAATTTCAAGTTTAATGTTGATGGTGGGTGCTCTTTTGTGCAGGACTTCAGTTTGAGAATAACTGTGAAGTTGGTGTGTTTTCCAAGCTGACCAATGCGTACTGCTTAGTTGCTATCGGTGGATCAGAAAGCTTCTACAGGTGTTTTGAATGTTGACCTAACAAGTTATTTGATTTGTTTTCAAGAGATGTGTGGTATTGTTGATTTACATGGATTCTCTAACTGAATGAGTCTCTTGCAGCACTTTTGAGGCAGAGTTAGCTGACGTCATTCCTGTTGTTAAGACCTCAATTGCTGGCACTAGGATAATTGGACGGCTATGTGCTGGTGAGAATTCTGAACTTTTTCCTTGCCCTAGAATCAGGTATCCATTGTTTCTTCCTACTTGAGTGAATGCAAGTGTACTCTTTTGGCAGGAAACAAAAATGGGCTTCTTGTGCCACATACCACCACTGATCAAGGTGAGTTTGATGAGAGTAGGAAGAATAACAGGTTAGCTGTTTCAGCATTATAGCATTGGATTATCTCACCATGTTTAATGGATGAGCTTTTTAATATCACTTGTGTAATTATAGCATTGGGTGATCATACAACACACACAAGAAAATATGATTTCAATCATGTTTAACAATGTTTCTTCTTGTAATCAACTTCTTGATTTCTGACTTTGGACTCATTGTTATCCGTTGGAGATCTTATGTTCTAATTGCTTATGTTTTTAATTGAAGAACTCCAGCAGTTGAGAAACAGCCTGCCTGATCAAGTCGTTGTTCAGAGGATTGACGAGAAACTATCTGCTTTAGGGAATTGCATAGCATGCAATGATCACGTTGCCCTTGCACACACTGATCTGGACAGGGTAAAGTTCTATATCCCTGAATGATTTGTTTCATGACCTTCAACTAGACTCTTGTTATAACCATTGGGAACCAATGGAGAGGTCTGAAAATGATGATAGATTTTAGAGCTCATTTAGTTTCTTGGCATGTGCTGAAGTTAGAAATGGGCTCTCACTTAGCTGGAGACCTGAAGTGAACCCTGAAACCTGTCTGAATGGATTTGTCTATTAACTAGTCAGTAGCAGATAGTCCATGCGAGGCTATCATTTAGTATCTTGGCATGTGCTTAAGTTAGAAATGGGCTCTCACTTAGCTGGAGACCTGAATATAACCCTGGAACCTGTCTGAATGGATTTGTGTATCAACTAGTCAGTAGCAGATAGTCCATGTGAGGCTCAGAAAGTGACTCAAACATATAACATGGCGCCTTATTCCTACACGTTGTGGAACTTTGCTTTAATATGCTTTGAAGAAAGATTTTGTTAGAAGTTAATATTCAAAGCCTTTTGAAGAACAATTTTTGACTGTTGTTGTAGTACTCTCTTAAACTGAACATGTAAAATGGTTGGTGGTGGGGTCGTCTTCCATGACAACTTTACGAGGATGGTTGATTGAGATGTAAGAAATGAATACCAGAATGGTTCAAAAATGACAAAAACAACCTCTGATTACAAGTATCACTCTTTTTTTTTTTAATTTTCTTCGGTGCCCACGTTTTCTTCCATGTTCAACTTTCATCAGGAAACTGAAGAGATAATTGCTGATGTTCTCGGAGTTGAAGTGTTTAGGCAGACAATTGCTGGCAACATTCTTGTGGGGAGCTACTGTGCCTTCTCCAACAGAGGTGGTTTGGTAAGAGAGATTTGCTTTATCTTGAAGGATTGATCAAACGTTTAAAGTTTTTGAATAACAGAACTTGCTCTAAAATCTTGTGTTTGGTCTTTGGACAGGTCCATCCTCATACATCCATTGAAGACTTAGATGAGCTCTCCACCCTTCTCCAGGTCCCCTTAGTTGCAGGTACTGTAAACCGTGGTAGCGAAGTGATCGCCGCCGGAATAACAGTAAACGACTGGACAGCGTTCTGTGGGTCGGACACTACAGCTACTGAACTTTCAGTAATTGAAAGCGTCTTTAAGTTGAGGGAAGCTCGACCTAGTGCCATCGTTGATGAGATGAGGAAATCATTGATTGACAGTTATGTTTGACTTGACGTTACCTATTCTCCTACCTGTCAACTGACTCCTTGTTCTCCGGTGTAATAGAGACATCAATATTTTTATTTTCTTAAGCCGGTTTTTGTTTTCCAATTAAGAATACATGCTTCCGAAATGGGGTTTAAGTCCCCTGTATTTTGTCGGTTCTCAATGTCACTACAGTTCATTCCCCTTTTGTTCCCCTGTTGCCCCCCGCTTAAGTATATTGCTCCCTCCTCGTGTGTAGTTTCATGTTGCTACAAATTTCACATGAATTAGAGAGAAAAAATGTTAATTAATGAATTTCTTACATGGGTAACTTGTCAGCAAGAAAGAATTTTGATTTAAGTTGTTTTTTAAAATATTTTTTATTTAAAATATATCAAACTAATATTTATTTGGATTTTTTTTAAAATATTTTTAAATTAACATATTAAAACAATCTAAGAATTAAAAAACATCTTGAAACTTAACGATGCAAAGAAATATGCTATAAAAATAAACTCCTTGTGGCTTAATCAATGAAAATAATGTGTGTTTTCTATTTAACATGAAATTAAGTGTTTATTTGAAAATATGGTTAAGACTGATTTTGAGTTTTTTTATTTAGAAATTTATTAAGGTGATATTTTCTTATTTTTAAAAAATTAATTTTGATATTAGCATGTAAAAATGATTAGCAAACACTATTTTTTTTATTTTCAAGTACAACGTAAATATAAATTTTTTTAAAATATTTTTGAAAAACGTTTTTACTATATTAAAATCACAACCTAAGTTAACTGATCTCAAGGAAGGCAATTGCGAAATTAAAAAAAAAAAAAAAAGTAAACGTAGATAGAAGAACCAGAAACGAGAACAATAATTGCGTCACTTCACTTTTCAAATGAAACGACATGGTATTAAAGAGAAACGCAGCCACGCAGGCATAGATAAATATATGCGCGGGTCTATAACTAGGCAACCCTTCATTTTCTCTTCCTCGCAGACACCAGTGTTTCCGCCACTGCAAAAACAACAAACAGTAAGTATAAACTTCTTTGATTTCTATAACTTTATTTCTTTTCCTGCGATCTGTCTGGATATCAAGAAAATGAAGGCAAACAGGAGCTTTTTTTTTTTTTTTGTCTTGATTGCTTTCTAATTAGCAGCTCTGCTTTGTATTGGAAAGGACTAGTATTTTTTTGTGGTGAGTTTGATTTAAAATGAAAAGAAATATGTGTGTGGTTATGGGAGTTTAACTTTGTACCGTTAGAGTTTATGGGCACTGTTTGGTTTCTAAGATAGTCAAGGAAAATTAAAGTTACTAGAAAGTTATTCGTATTGGTATTTAGAGGTCATGAAATTTGTGGTGCTACTCAGTGTTTCTTTCGAAAGTAACTGATGTTTGTGTTTTTCTTACAGGAGCTCTTGTTTATCCCCCGGTGTCCGACTTTGTAATCTTCATGGCGAGCAGTAAGCTTCCTAATTTCCATGCCAGTTGTTTGTTTCAGTTGTATGTTTACTGAAACGTGCGAGTTTCTTTTCTGCTGTTCTGTTATTTTCAAGTTTAATGTAGATGGTGGGTGTTCTTTTGTGCAGGACTTCAGTTTGAGAATAACTGTGAAGTTGGTGTGTTTTCCAAGCTGACCAATGCGTATTGCTTAGTTGCTATCGGTGGATCAGAAAGCTTTTACAGGTGTTTTGAATGTTGACCTAGCAAGTTATCTGATTTGTTTTCAAGATATGTGTGGTATTGTTGATTTACATGGATTCTCTAACTGAATGAGTCTCTTGCAGCACTTTTGAAGCAGAGTTAGCTGACGTCATTCCTGTTGTTAAGACCTCAATTGCTGGCACTAGGATAATTGGACGGCTATGTGCTGGTGAGAATTCTGAACTTTTTCCTTGTCCCAGAATCAGGTATCCATTGCTTCTTCCTACTTTAGTGAATGCAAGTGTACTCTTTTGGCAGGAAACAAAAATGGGCTTCTTGTGCCCCATACCACCACTGATCAAGGTGAGTTTGATGAGAGTAGGAAGAATTATAGCTTAGCTGTTTCAGCATTATAGCATCAAATTATCTTACCATGTTTAATGGATTAGCTTTTTAATATCACTTGTGCAATTATAGCATTGGGTGATCATACAACACACACAAGAAAATATGCTTTCAATCATGCTTAACAATGTTTCTTCTTGTAATCAACTGGTTGATTTCTGACTTTGGACTCATGGTTATCTGTTGGAGATCTTATGTTCTAATTGCTTGTGTTTTTAATTGAAGAACTCCAGCAGTTGAGAAACAGCCTGCCTGATCAAGTCGTTGTTCAGAGGATTGACGAGAAACTATCTGCTTTAGGGAATTGCATAGCATGCAATGATCATGTTGCCCTTGCACACACTGATCTGGACAGGGTAAAGTTCTATATCCCTGAATGATTTGTTTCATGACCTTAAACTAGACTCTTGTTATAACCATTGGGAACCAATGGAGAGGTCCGAAAATGATGATAGATTTTAGAGCTCATTTAGTCTCTTGGCATGTGCTTAAGTTAGAAATGGGCTCTCACTTAGCTGGAGACCTGAAGTGAACCCTGAAACCCGACTGAATGGATTTGTGTATTAACTAGTCAGTAGCAGATAGTCCATGGGAGGCTATCATTTAGTGTCGTGGCATGTGCTTAAGTTAGAAATGGGCTCTCACTGAGCTGGAGACCTGAAGTTAACCCTGAAACCTGTCTGAATGGATTTGTGTATTAACTATTCAGTAGCAGATAGTCCATGTGAGGCTCAGAAAGTGACTCCAACGAATAACATGGCGTCTTATTCCTACACGTTGTGGAACTTTGCTTTAATATGCTTTGAAGAAAGATTTTGTTAGAAGTTAATATTCAAAGCCTTTTGAAGAACAATTTTTGACTGTTGTTGTGGTACTCTCTTTTACCTGAACATGTAAAATGGTTGGTGGTGGGGTCGTCATGTTCCATGAGAACTTTACAAGGATTGTTGATTGAGATGTAAGAAATGAGAACCAGAATGGTGCAAAAATGACAAAAACAACCTCTGATTACAAGTATCACTTTTTTTATTTATTTTCTTCGGTGCCCACGTTTTCTTCCATGTTCAACTTTCATCAGGAAACTGAAGAGATAATTGCTGATGTTCTCGGAGTTGAAGTGTTTAGGCAGACAATTGCTGGCAACATTCTTGTGGGGAGCTACTGTGCCTTCTCCAACAGAGGTGGTTTGGTAAGAGAGATTTGCTTCTTCTTGACGGATTGAACAAGCGTTTAAAGATTTTGAATAACAGAACTTGCTTTAAAATCTTGTGTTTGGTCTTTGGACAGGTCCATCCTCATACATCCATTGAAGACTTAGATGAGCTCTCCACCCTTCTCCAGGTCCCCTTAGTTGCAGGTACTGTAAACCGTGGTAGCGAAGTGATCGCCGCCGGAATAACAGTAAACGACTGGACAGCGTTCTGTGGGTCGGACACTACAGCTACTGAACTTTCAGTAATTGAAAGCGTCTTCAAGTTGAGGGAAGCTCGACCTAGTGCCATCGTTGATGAGATGAGGAAATCATTGATTGACAGTTATGTTTGACTTGACGTTACCTATTCTCCTACCTGTCAACTAACTCCTTGTTCTCCGGTGTAATGGAGACATCAATATTTTTATTTTCTTAAGCCGGTTTTTGTTTTCCAATTAAGAATACATGCTTCCGAAATGGGGTTTAAGTCCCCTGTATTCTGTCGGCTCTCAATGTCACTACAGTTGATTCCCCTTTTGTTCCCCCGTTGCCCCCCGCTTAAGTATATTGCTCCCTCGTGTGTTGTTTCCTGTTGCTACAAATTTCACATGAATTAGAGAGAAAAAATGTTAATCAATGAATTTCTTACATGGGTAACTTGTCAGCAAGAAAGAAATTTGATTTAATTTGTTTTTTACAATATTTTTTATTTAAAATATATCAAACTAATATTTATTTGGATTTTCTTAAAAATATTTTTAAAATTAACATATTAAAACAATCTAAGAATTAAAAAACATCTTGAAACAAAACGATGCAAAGAAATATGCTATAAAAATAAACTCCTTGTGGCTTAATCAATGAAAATAATGTGTTTTTTCTATTTAACATGAAATTAAGTGTTTATTTGAAAATATGGTTAAGACTTATTTTGTGTTTTTTTATTTAGAAATATATTAAAATGATATTTTTTTATTTTTTAAAAATTAATTCTGATATTCGCATGTAAAAATGATTTGCAAATACTATTCTTTTTTAATTTCAAGTACAACGTAAATATAAAAAAATTTAAAATATTTTTGAAAAACGTTTTTACTATATTAAAATCACAACCTAAGTTAACTGATCTCAAGGAAGGTAATTGCGAAATAAAAAATAAAATAAAAAAACCTTCTGTTTTAACTCAACGTGAAGTTAAGTCAAGTCAAAAGTAAACGTAGATAGAAGAACCAGAAACGAGAACAATAATTTTCCTTTCAAACTAAGGAAACGCGAATTAATAAAAGTCACCCCACCTATAAGGATAAAGCCGTCATTTCACCTTCACCTACGGGTGCAATTGCGTCAGTATCCCCAACAAACCCCATTCGCGAGTGCAGTCTAAATTCCTCCACGCGTCAGTTTAGTTCCACGCCACGTAATCAATACCCTTACTTCGACACCGCCATATTCTTACCAGTGATACTTTCAATTGTCCTCTCCATGTCGATTTACTGAATTTTCCTCGAAAAATCAGCTCGGTTAAAAAGGCAAATAATATGAAATGAAAGACTCGCTTCTCGACCCCAAAATAATGGTTCTTCTTCAATCTCTCATCGTCAACAATCTGACTCCGATTGTAACAAATAAACCCTAACCCTAAAAATCCCAACCATTTCTTCAAAATTATCTACTTAAAACTCTGTAAACTTTACTTAAACCCTAATACGAACTGTCGTTTCGATTTCCAGTTTGATGGGCAGTAGTGACTCGGCGACTTCACTCGCTCCCGGGTTTCGATTCCACCCGACGGATGAGGAGCTTGTCCGTTACTATCTTAAACGGAAGGTCACTAACAAACCGTTCCGTTTGGACGCCATCTCCGTCACCGATGTTTATAAATCTGAGCCTTGGGATCTTCCAGGTCCTTAAATTTCACAACTTTTCTCTTTTTGGATCCACGTGTATAGCTCTTTATTTAATACAATATAATTGTTTGATTTGTGACTATCTTTTAAGTAATTGTTTTTTCTTGTTTAATCATAGATTAGGTAGTGATTGAACTTGATTAGGTTTTGATTGTGAATTGAAATTTAACTTGTTTGACTGTGAGCTATAGATGGTTAAGTGATTTAATTTAGCTAGAAGTTGTGAATTTGACGATTATTCAGTCTACTTTAATAGGGATTTTGGTTTGTGGGTTTTGTAGTTAAGTCAAAATTGAAGAGCAGGGATTTAGAATGGTATTTCTTTAGTATGCTGGATAAGAAGTATGGAAATGGGGCAAAGACGAATCGGGCTACTGAGAAAGGGTACTGGAAAACGACTGGGAAAGACAGGCCTGTTCATTGGAACTCGCGAGTTGTGGGGATGAAGAAGACCCTTGTGTATCATCAGGGACGAGCCCCACGTGGCGAGCGATCTAATTGGGTAATGCATGAGTACCGGCTTGTTGATGAGGAGCTGGAGAAAGCAGGAATTGCCCAAGTGAGATCGATGTCTCAAAAAAGATTTAAGTTTTTTAAAATGTAATTTGGTGGGATTTTTTTATGTTGACTGTTGTGTTTTTTTTTGGGTGGGGAAGGATGCATTTGTGCTTTGTAGGATTTTCCAAAAGAGCGGGACAGGGCCAAAGAATGGGGAGCAGTATGGGGCACCATTTATTGAGGAAGAATGGGAGGATGATGAAGTGCCTCTCTTGCCAAGTGAAGAGATGGTGCCAACTGGAGAAGCACCAGCTGGTGATGGCTCATACCTAGAACTGAATGAGCTTGACCAGGTTTGTATCTGTATGGTTACTTGTGGTAAATTATTTTGAATCTATTAATTTTAAATTAAATGGTTGAGTATAAAAATGTAATTTTAATAAATTATATTAGATCTACATGATGAAGTGAGGTGCACATGAAAACATTTACATCCAAAGAAGTTAGCAAAAGTAGTTCACAAGAATAGAATGCCATTTAGTTGCTTGTTCAAGTGTTAGTACCAAATTTTGCTTATTCCTTGCTTTGTCAATGCAAAGTTGTCCTTTTTTAAACTCCCAAGAAGTATATGTTCAGATTTCAAATTTTTATATAATACATATTTTGTTGGGGTAATAAGGATTATGGATAAAAGTTCTTAATCTAGAAGCACTTGGACTTGCACATTTATATGATGATTATGTCCTTGATGTGACTGCATTAAAAATTTAACTTTGCATTAGTTGTAGTATCAAATACCTTTCTTTTTTGCTCAAGCTGCTTGAAGTCAGTGTTAGTTTGTTTATCTAAACGAGTTTGACACTTGTACCCGACCACAATATGTTGCAGTTTTTTATTGCCATCTGATAATTGTCAAGGTTTTTCCGTTGAGGTTTGAAGTTCTTTGCAACCTCCTGAGAAAAAGGGGTTACGTTCTGTTTTTCCTTGTGATCAACTACATAATGCAATTGCAAGTAACATGTTGCAGTTGCTTTTGCAATCTGATAATTTTCAAGGTATTTGCTTTGAGGTTTGAAGTTCTTTGCAAGTTCCTGAGAGAGGAAAAGCTTTCTGTTTCTTCTTGTATTTTTCTTGTGATCAGCTACTCAATGCAGTTGCAAATGAATATCTGGGGTCAATATGTTTATTGCACCAGGCTTGTAATATATTCCCTGGGGTCTACATGTTCTCAGATGGATTTCCATATTCCCCCTAAAGAACTTGCTGCTTATTAAGCATTTACATGCCTTGGCTGTTAATTTGGATCACTAAGCTGTCATTGTATGGTGCGCTCTTTCTATGTATTGACTTTTGCACATGTTAATATTGGTTTATTGTAAAAAGGATTGAAACGTATTTGGTTAACTTAGTCAAATGTCTTATGCAGTGTGTCTGCTGCAGGGTCTTGTTTTTTCCATAGTGATTATTTGTAAATTTTCTCGGGGAGTGTTGTCAATGTATGTTACTTCATCATTACTTTTGATCCATGCTCCTCTGCGCAGCCTTCCTGTTTGTTTGCATTTCATCATTAATGATCACACAACCAATTAATTTTTATTCTTGTCTTTTTTTCCACCAGAATTTTGACAGTGGAATTACATCTGAAAATACTGCACTTCCACTGAACTTCTACTATGGGGAAACAAGCAACTATGTAGAACATCCCAGTAACTTCAGTGATGATATAAAGCCTGTGATAAGAGGGGTGGAGAATCGATATGGCCCAGCTCCACCGGCTGGCCAAAATATGGACTTACCTGGACAATTTGATGTGGATGCAGACAAAAAAGAACACATTGCGGAGCCTATCAATAGTGTGAATGCTGTTGGTGCAAATTATTTGTTTGATGAATCATACTTGGATGCACTTGATGATCTTCCTCAAAGTGAAGGATTTTTCCTGGAAGCTAATGATCTTTCAAAGCCTGTGGATCCAGAGACCGTTGCAGCTTCCTCAGGTTTTGACATGCTGGAAGACTACCTCAATTTCTTTGATGCTGTTAATGAGAACATGTCTTTTGATCCTTCTGATATCTTCGGAAGTGAGACTGCTGTTTCTGACCAACAACTTCCACCCCAAGAGGTAAGAATATATTTAATACTTCATTGCTTTAATTCACTGATTGAACTGCAAGCAGCAATTAATTTGTAACTGTATAACAGGATGTCAAGGGACAAACTGAAGAAATGTCCGAGGCAAGCCAAAACCTATCAGAAATACATGGCACTATCGATCCATCTTCATCAAAGCAAAAGCCAGAGGCCCTGAAATTTGATTCTGGTATTTACATTTCAACTTGTTTCATTGGTACTATTTATGTTTTACTTTCCTGTATTCATTAGGAGATGTAGGTTTTGCCCAATGGTTTTTGACATTGCTTCTGTTTCTCTGGGCTCATTCTTATGTGTCTCGTTTAGGTGCAGATGTCAAAAATTCATTTATCAAGCAGGTTAGTAACAGGTTGGGGAACATTCCTGCACCTCCTGCCCTTGCTTACGAGTTCCCTTCCAAGGATGCTGTTCTTCGCTTGCATCCAGCATCTTCCAGCTCAATTAACGTCACTGCTGGTATGATAAGAATAGAAAACATGAGCTTAGGTGGCAATGGGATGGAATGGTCATTTGGCAAGAACGGGGATGTCAATATCATCCTTTCTTTTGGTTTGCCACAACAAGGTGGTCCTGACTGTCTGGTGCCAATGAATAGCTTATTCCGAGGCAAAACAGAGTCGGTGGTGTCCCGAGGTTGGCTGTACTTGATATTCTTTTGGGTCCTCGTTCTCTCCGTGAGTTATAAAATCGGGACCTGTATTTGTGCCAAGTAAATCTACGGTCAATGAAGTTGGCCGGCCTAGAGATGCCCGAAAACTGTTTCTAGCGACTTTTCCTAGGGTTGATTGTTAGCTAATTCCTTATAGATCTATTAGGACAGCCTGGCATCAAGATAATCATTACTTTATGATTGTTGCTTCTGTTTAGCTGCCAAAACTGAGAATTGGCGTGCTTAACTTGCATAATTTCATTGTGATCATAAACAAGATCATGGCCTACTGAACTTGTCAGAACAGGTTGATTGTTCCCCTTCCTGCATCTCGATGATAACTAGCTGCTGTTCTCTCTGAAGTTATATTACGGCCTTTACGGTTCGGGAATTGTCATTTTGTTCTTCGAATGCAATGTGATTAGAAACCCTTATATGACGGGTTTAGATATTTGTAAATTTAACCTTCGAAACCCTTCAACGTAACCATGGATAAATACCAGGACGCGCGGTGCTCATTCTTTACACGTAATGTCATCTCGAAGGTTCGGTGATTTGCTGAATCTCCAGCTAGAAAGATTGGGAATTGTGAGGAAGTAGGCAGTAGCACGCGCGAGCACACAATGCTTGAGAAATAGAGGCTAAGTGCTTGTGTGTATTGTGCACATGATACAAATTAAGAAAAACAATCTACACAAATAATAAATGTATGTATATAGACCATCTCCTTGCCAATAATAATTATAAAGTTACTAGTAAAATTTGACTTTATTTGGAATTTATATATGCACTAATCAAATACATTTACTATATTTTAATTTACTAATCAAATAGCAATGACAATGAACTTTAATTTACTCATAAACAAACAATCATCATGAAATTTATAAGCATTTAAATTCAAGAGTAATTTAAAAGAAAGCATAATGCTTTTTGAATTTATTTGTCTGGGTTTGACTCCTTTGATGATTAGCAGACCATTCATGATATACATTTCAAATTGTAAATATAATAATAAAATATGAATATTCTAAGATGTAGTCATAATTTATCATTATTATTCTTAAGAATATATAAACAATAGATATTATAACTTTGACAAACGTTCAATAACAACGCGGAGTCCGATGGATCCGTTTCCTACTTGTCTTGATCAATTTGCTCTTGTAATGAATTGGGTTAAATGCGATCTAGACCTGGACAGCCAAGCTACATTGTTGTTAACCATCACGTCGTCTCTCCCTCTTCGGGTACCACCCATGTTGCTTGAGAAATTATGGTAATATGCTCAAAAGACGCCACGTTTTCCTTACATTGGATCCTCCGGAGTCGAAAAAACCCACGTGGAAAAATAAAATGACAAGAATTGACTTTTCAAGACCTGTTCCATGGGGTTCTGTGATGCTGATCAGCGATATCACAAGCGTTGAGAAGCCTGTCTTGTTATTTTCATCAAAGCTAACTTGTAGTATACTTTACTTTCATAGGCAATATAAGGTGTTACTTGTATCGATCATAGATGAATGCAACAATTTGTGTATGTAGCAGTAGCAGGGGATCATGCGGTTAGCTCTACCGATATTTGTCTATTACATCCTACTTAGGCATGAATGAATTATGCTGCATTAATGACAACAAATATTGAACCGAAAAGAAACAAGAATACAAACTATTTTTTTTCCAATAATATTAAGAACACAAGCTGGGAAACAAGCTTTTTTGAGCCAAATGATATACAGTTAATTAATTATAGCCCAACGCACATTCTACCATAACAGAGCTTTTATATGAATTTAATAAAAGTAACAAATGACCAAGAAAAAAAATCCCCACAATGAACACTGTGCATCATCCTATCCAAGCTGCACACGATGATGCCATATTGTTGATGAGAATCCAATTTGATTTCTCCCGTTTTAGCAACCTAAAACACACACATTCAAATAAAAATGTAAGAAAGGGTCCCGAAATAATACCCTGCAAAAGTAATCACTTGAAGAAAAATGCAAAATTCGGCTGAGATATTGAATGTGTTTTGAAAAGCAATTCTTGGAATGCAGTCGCATACCTAAAGGAGTTGGTTGAGAGATGGCACTAGATATGTATACACAACACTCGCACCATTCTGTGAAAGATGGCCAGCATCCCAGAAGATTGACAGCTCAGGATTTTTACATTTTTTCTGAGCAATTGGGCCACACATGTGAGCATCCAAGCAGCATGCCTTGAACCGATCCTCAAATCCCACTATTTCTACAGCATGAAAAAACAAAATCATCATGATTTTGTGGATTAAATGTCTGGATATATAGAGGTAAAATATACTTGAAAGCACCCAATAATGCATCTTGATTATGGAGAATAACAACAACAAATCACCTTTAATTTTGTCAAACAATGCTGAATCAATGGCATTATAGAGATCCAAGTATACAAATTTGGATCCATGGAGCTCTTTGTTCAAAATTTTCAATGACTCTTTCAATAACTTGTTGTGTTTTTTGGATGCTTTGTTCCAAGTTCTGTCACACTTTCGAAGCGTTTCACTATACATGCCAGGAAAGCATCCCCTTGGAGGTGTCCCAAATATAGCTATCTTTTTCACTCCTAAACCACGAATTTCTCTCAGGTTCTTCGTAAGCAGATCAACGATTGTTTTGGTTTGATCGAACACATCCTGTTACGCAAACAGAAAAATATGCAACAACTTCGAGAGAGGGAAAAGAAAAGAAAATAAACTAGTCAAGGCACTTACCTTCATGGTGCCTTTTTGGCGTGTAGTTCTGTATACATAATCGTTGCCGGTGTAAGAGACCAGGGCAATGGAGTTTTCAAGATCAACTTTGGTGTACACATTTTGGGCAATTTGTTCCTTAAAATTGCCCACTTGAAGTGCCATTGAGTAGTTAGTAAACGACACATCAAGAACTCCGCTCCCTCCGCGTGCAAAGTTCATCCCATCCTCCAGTTCTGATTTTGATGCTTTTTTTCTTTCTTCATAAATCACAGGAGTTCTTCTATGGAGAAACGACGCTGCATGGATTAAAAAGTCAGAGAGTAACAAGTAGATGAGTAAACATGGAGATTGTTAAAAGAATCAGTTGATGTTAGTGTCATCCCTGAGGTCCGGTTAACCCCGAAAATCCATTACTCGGAACCTGACCTCACCGGGGTCATATTTCATGTTAAATTGGTCATAACTCGGTCAGCTTATTGAATTCACAGTTTAATACCAAGAGTTATTTAAAATAGAAAAAGAAAATGATATAATTTTGTATAGAAAAGATATATTCGGGTTGATTGATAACATAGTAATTTAGACTTCTTTTTTTTCAAATCAAACCAATACATGCAAGTGAAAACTAGACAATTAAGCACCTATATAATCCGTCAGCATAAGACCATCAGAAGTCCTGTTGCCCATATTTCCAGTGTCTACGAACGAGTCTCCGATGACAAAAAGCCTTGCATTTTGTTTCTCTTCATGTCCTGCGATTCACAGGGTTAATTTCTGTGTTTAATAAAGAGTGGCCGAAATACGTAAGAGAGTTCTGGAAGAAGAAGAAGAAGAAAAACAACTTGAAATATAAATGGCGCAACTAACCTGTGGAAACAGCGACGAGGGAAAACAGAAGCAGAAGAGCAAAAAGCTTCCCCTTGGTTTCCATTGAAAAAGAAACAGAGAGAGAAATCTGTGATGTGGGTGAAGTTTTGAGAAAGACATGGTCGGGTTTTATAGGCATGGCTTGATGGTTACAGAGCTCGTTGGCAGAATCTCTTGTGAGGTTTGTTGAGACAATCCAGTTAATGTTTCTCGATAGTGTTAGTTTTAACTTCCTATTCTCGGTGCGTTACATGTTAGCATCCATTGTTCGAACAGCTCATGGGTAATTACAGTGTGTTCCACTTATTAATGTATTGGCAAACGAACTATAAACCGCTAACTCAATATGATAAGTTTGCCTTCTTTTTTCCTTTTTTTTCTTTCTATCTTGTTATTTTTTTTTTAGATTCGAAGAAACTCTCCTGGACAGCGCACTTTGTGGGCCCAGTTGAGTGAGTAAAACTCTATCTCAGGCTCTTACAAGAGATGCACACGCTGATTCGAACTCGAGACATGTTATGCAGATCTCAAGCCTTTTGTCATCGCGCCACATCCCTTAGAGACTATCTTGTTAGTTTTGATAGAGACTATCTTGTTAGTTTTGATAACCATTCTGTTCGAAATAAAAAGGAAGAAGAAAGGAAGGTTGGTTAGTCCATTGTTTTTGGGCAGGCAAGTCACTAGCTAATTACTTATAAGCACTATAGAATTTCCCATGGATGTAGCATAACTTAAGGTTAGGGTTTCCAAGGGTAGAGATAAGGCAAGGATATGGGCTAACAGAAAGCTGTGGTGCAACAGCCTTTTTCATCTCTGATGAGCAGGTTAAGACGCATCCAGCTTTCTGCGGAAGGCTCGTGCCAACTTTCAGTGCTGAGATTGTAGATTATGAAACAGGATCATCTTTCCCACCTGGTAGAAAAGGAGAGCTGTGGTTAAGGAGTCCTCCTATATTGAAAGGGCACTTGGGAAATGAGGCTGCTACTGCTGCAACATTTGATCCTGATGGCTGGCTAAAAACTGGTGATATGGGTTATTTTGATGAAGACGGATTTCTTCATCTTGTTGATCGGATGAAGGAGTTGATCAAGCATAATGGGTATCAGGTATTCCAGGCTGATCTTTCACCAGTCCTGCTCATCATGTTTTTGCTAAAAGCTTAGCCCTTCGATTGATCAGGAATCGGGCTCCTTTCTCTGTAAAATCTGGGGATTCTTTTAACCAAAACAGCCTGGTGCTAAATGCAGGTGGCTCCGGCGGGATTGGAAGCTATTCTCACATACTTAGCAGTGTCTAAGATGAAGAAGCTGGACAGATACCAATGGCATATGTGGTGAGAACCCCTGGTTCTGAACTTACCGAAGAACAAGTCATTCAATTTGTTGCTAATCAGGTTGATCTGATAGCTTCTCCTTTCTTACTTCAAGCAAACTCTTAAGATTTCGTTCTTCTGATCTTGTTGTATGAAAATCTTAGGTTGCCCCGTACAAGAAAGTACGGAGAGTGGGTTTCATCAGCGCCATTCCAAAGTCTGCTGCTGGCAAAATCTTGACGAAGGAGCTCGTTTCCCACAGCCAACAAGTTATCTCGAAATTGTAACTTTCCTCCATTTTTAACTTGATACCAGGTCAGGAAATGGTGGACCTGTAGAACTCTCAGGCAGAACGGACATGAAAGAGAGAGCATAAACACCCTAGTTAAAAGATCAATAGAACAAATTAGTTCTGAAACTTCTTTTTTTTTCCCGTTCTTGCTGCGAGCTTTGGATAATTGGATATCTATGCATGATAACTTGGAGCAGAGTGATGATACCTGATGATGAAATAAAATACTTTCGAAACCTATAGTCTCTTAATATCGTCATCTTTTATTGTTGAAGTAGAACTCGTAATTTGAAGATCAAAACCAATTCCCACCCGGAGGAAAATCGGAAGGATACGACCTGGCCACTTGTGATTCTCCATAAGAACGTCATATCTTAGTAGAAAAATGGATACTGTGGGTTAAATCTTACAGGATTTCAAGTGCTTTATGCAGAGTCTCTAACATCATCAACCTGCAGAGAAAAGTCATGAAGGAATTGCTTGCCACCAGATAGGGAAACAGGCAAAACGTTGGTTTCAGAAATGAATCACAAAAATCGATTCCCTTCCAAAGAATTATATGATATTGTTCTCCATAAAATAAATAATATTTATTTATTATATGATATCCAATGAAATTTATAATGTGCTAGGAGAGAATAATTCAATTGTACAAAAACAAATGTCATGGGTGGGATGGGGAAAAAATCAAACAATTACCCATTTCACAGGAAACAGTAGTGACTGCACAGACTATATCTTGTACCCGTTTCTAACATAAACCTCCCAAAAAAACTCTAACAATGGCCAAGCGTTAGCAAAGGTTGCAAACACATATTGGTCAGGCACACACAGGCTGCAGTATAAGTATTAGCTTGAGAAGGCTATGGCTGCCAAAATTTTGGCATGATTTTGCGGCTTTGGCCTTGAATAGTTCACTGGTTTAGCCAGCTATCCAGCGCCAGACACCACCAGAACCTTGTCTCTGAGCTGCATTACGCTCTATCTCCTGCTCCAGTGCAGATTTCTGTCTTCGAAGTAGTTGTACTTCATTCTCTATGGACTGCAATGATTCCAGCATCTTCTGTAACTCAGCAATTTGAGCCTGGAAATTACAATTAACCAAAGCAAACCAAATTTAGGAATAGGGAATCACGGTCCAGCCAATAAACTGGTCAGATCACCAAGATACGAGTATGGGAGAAAAAAAGGGATATAAAGAACAAGATGAGAGGGTGCGGAGCACCTCAAGTTTAAAGCATCTTGATCTCTCAGCAACTAGTTGACCTTGAACAGAAAGGAGTTCCTTAAAAAAAACAGAGATAAATGTTAATAAAAATATATTACCACTTGATGAAAGGTGTTCACTAGAGCAAGAAAATAATCATCAAGAACACACCTTGGACAGTTCTGCATGAGTACCATTAACTTCATCGACCTTTTCTGTAAGCCTAGAATTTTCTGCTCTGACTTCTGCGAGGGAAAATTCCAGCACCTTTTTCTCATCTTTAAGTTCATCAATTTCGAATGCTAAATCTTGCTCAGAAGGATTGTTTCCAG
This sequence comes from Salix exigua, assembly GCA_032356905.1. Taxonomy (NCBI): domain Eukaryota; kingdom Viridiplantae; phylum Streptophyta; class Magnoliopsida; order Malpighiales; family Salicaceae; genus Salix; species Salix exigua. The sequence continues at coordinate 15,642,534 of CM063597.1, forward strand.
CCCCTTTAGAGTTCAGATTTAAGCTGGAGAAATCTAACTTCTCAGATTTAGCTATAGCATATGCAGCACTAACAGAAGCTGCAGCTGCTGCCGCTGCTGGTGACTGAAAAATCTTTGGACGTGATGCATCTCTTGGTTTAAGTCTCATAACAAAAACCTAGAAAATAGAGTTCAGTCAAGGAAATTAGGTTATAGTAAGAAAGATGGTGCATATATGCACCATAACCGGTGCATATATAGCACATACCTCATTATTGTATTTCCCATTATAGCCACCAAAGGCAACCAAATGCCTCTCTCCATTGATTAATGCTGAACAAACACTAAGTCCCTGCATTTGAAATTATATTTAGAAATTTTGCAAGCATAGAAGTAACTCCCAAGTCAATTCAATCACAACTAAAGCTAGAACAACATTGCAGTTGACTAAGCAATGGTGGACACATAATTAGCATACATGTTTCTTAATCATTTTAATAATATTCCACCAAGATTTTTGTGTTTCCACAGCAACTATGAATTCTCTACATGGCTTAAAATTGCCATCAAAATCAGTTGTGCGAGCATGGAATCCATACAAAGATCATTTTGGAGTCTAAACCTACAATCAGGAGGTGAATTGATGTCTGAATCTGGGGGTTTCTTCAAATTGATGGTTAGCTTATAGCCATATTATTAAAATGAGATCCAGAATGATACGCCGTCTTTAAATTGATTTTGATAGTTTTCAGTCCTTTTCAAATTATTAATATTTGACCTATGAAATTGCTATCCATTGTCAGCTTTCCTGAATAATGAAGATGTACTAACAATGTCTTGCTTCTGGTCCAAGAATTATCCTAAATAAAACAGGTGGCTAAAATTAGAGTAAAGCTTAACGCACAAAATACTGACCTCGCTAGCAAGTGGATCTCTTTCTTTTACACTTGTCAATGCTGACCAAGCTAGCTTAGACATATTTAACACAAGGGTTTCTGGGCAACCTGTATGTCATCACCAGTTGGAATTACCAATTTTAGAGAACAGTGGTGAGTGCATCCAATGGTAGGATACAATTAAACAAAGAAACGTTACAGCATACCATTTTTGTTGTCTCCGCCACCAACAATATACCAGTTCTCACCGATGGTTACACCAGCATGACCAGCCCTAGGAGTGACCAAATCTCCTTGAACTTCAGGCTGGGACCACTCCATCTACAATAAGAGAAGAGCTTGTCATTTTTAAAAGGAGACAGGTGTCTAGATCTATGGAAATCTGGGGAATGCAAAATCTGTCTATATATTCCAAATATTGATATACCGAAGCAGTAACTGCTGCTCAGTCAACATGATTTTCTTAGTACATAAAAACCCCATGCAATTAAAAAAATATAAAATAAATAAGCATGCCTTAGTTAGTCTAGAAGCAACCGGTGGAATATTATCGCTGGATATGCAAGCCAATGTCAACAACCATAGCTTTTTCTTTTGTTTACAAGCATCTCATGTACTAATAATTTCATCAAGAAATATTATCATTTATAGAATACACTGGCATGCTATGTATCTTATTCTGATGCCTTCGCAGTCCCTACTCGACACATAATAAACCACATGCTTTGAGTTTCTGGTAATTCATTTCTCAATATATAAATTAAATATGGTAACATTTACTTCACATTGTACATGTCAATTCAATCAAAGCCCACATTCCACACCTACTTCTCATCGCAAAAGATAAATAAACAGCAACACTTACAGTCTGTAAGTCGAGAACATGAAGATCATTGAAGAAGATTGAATGAGAACAGCCACCAAAGATTAGAAGGTAGCGTTCCCCATTTATTGCAGCTGTGTGATCAAATCTGGGAGCTGGAGGTGTCTGCCTATCAAGAGACGAGAAAATGATGCAGAAAACTTCTAAAAAGTTGCAAGCAGCTGGATCTAAAAGTTGAACAGACACTTACTTTGTCGTTACCGCATCCCAAGTCATTGTTTCCAAGTCAAGGGCACACACATCATTTAGCAATCTCCTGTTCCTATCTTCTCCACCAAAAATTATCAGTCTAGAACCAACCAGTGTAGCAGAATGCCCCCCTCGGGCTACCTGAAATACACTCAAGAAATTACCAACCAAATTTCCAGAAACCAAAGTGCATTTTTTGTCTCCTTGTACATAACAACTTCAAAATATATCATAGAGCATAACATAAATTCAACCCAGGACAGATATAATAAAAAAAAAAACCATTAATAAAGTCAGTTACCGGAGCATTTCCAGAAGTCTCGATAAGACCACAGGCATGTGTTTCCAGATCAATGAACCTCACTGCAAGAAATCAATGACAGAGGAAAAGATTCTTCTTAAGTACACATCTGCGAGCATCGCCAACTAATTTACAAAAACATCTAAGCCCGTGTCTTAAAAAATATTATAAAGAAACAAACCTGTCATACTATCAGAAGTTGTCTTCGAATGCCCCCCAAAGAGAAGAAGTTTGTTCCCCCACTTAACCTGACCCAAAGATCAATAAACTGTCTGAATGAGCAGCACAAATCATGTCAGGCCACTGCGCTACTGCGTGCAAAATCTTACCATGCTATGATCTGAAGTGGCCGGAAGAATTTCCTGTGCGCCATTTTCTTCACCTTTTCCACTGTACGCCTCACTTTTAAGTTTCAAACTAGACCACACCAAACCTCTAAAATCAAAAACCTGCAGAAACATTCAATCCAGGATCACATAAACACACAACCCACATCTTACATTACACAACAAACACGCAGCCGGCAATGTCGTATACCTGAACATCAGGTAGAAACCGACCGGTACGACTCCCACCCGCAATATACAGTTTCTCGTCAGCAACTCCTGCAGCATGCTAAAAAATGACAACAAAAAATGTCACATTTCATTGATAAAATTATACATCCATTAATCGAAACAACTATAATAACAATAATTAATTGCTAGGTTTTGTAATCGTAACAAACATCACCTTGTACCGAGCAGAAGGTCGTGCTCCGGGGACAGAGGTTGGGACCCACTGTTCATAAGGCAATTGCGAAAACCAATTGGCCATGTCCATTTCCTTCTTAAACTCCTCTGTTCCCATAGAAATCTGTTTACGGTTACCAAATTCATCACTTGTAAATCTTAAGCAATTAAATCCATCAGCTAAATTAGCTGACTATTTGGCGTTGATAATACAGACATTTTTATCAGATTGAAAAGAAAAAATAAGGCAACAGATCCAGGATTAAGATATGAAATGTACCTGAATTGGATTGAAATTGACGAGGAAATCAGGGGCGTTGGTAGATCAGGTAGAGAAATAGTGGATCTGATCAGAGATTGGACGGTGTTGATTCTTCGAGTGAGGAAATGAAGAATCGAACAGACAAGCGGATAGATCGCTCGCTGTGATTGGGTGAGAGTGTGATGATAGCAGAGACCGTAAAAGGCTGAGAGTCGTCTCTGGTGGGTTTTTATAGTCTACAGCAGTACGTGCTGTCCGTTGTCTACAGTGCAGGGGGAAATAAGAAAGAAGAATCAAATTTTATCCCCACATTATAATCTAGATCTCAATTAAGCCCTTGCGAAATTATTTATTTCAATTAAACTATTTACATTTTCAAATGACTACTCGGTCGTTCGAGATAGGGACGAAATGGATTGTTTTCTTACATTAACTTACTATTTCAGCCAATTTGTTTCCCTAAAAGTGATTTAAAAAAAATCAAAAATATTATATATATTTTTTACTTTAAATTAACTTATTTTAGTATTTTAAAAATTATTTTAATGTGTTGATATCAAAAATATTTTCTTATAATATATATATATATATATAATGATACATTTCCGAATGAAAAATATTTTCACAAACAACTATATTCTCAAATAAATACTCAGAGTTAATTCAAAATAATTCATTTCGAACATACAATTTAATTCAAAAAAATTCTGAGAATTTTAAAATCTCTTTTCTATGGTAGATGCTAGAATTATTAACGCATGTAAAAATAACATATTAAAAATTTGAGTTAAAAACACATGATTGAAATGGTATAGGGTTATCATTGCAAAGAAATTCTCCAGGTCCTGCTTCGGAGGTAGCTAAGGAAAATCTATGACATTGAAGAGGAAAATCTAAAAGAAGACGCTGCAATTATTGCGAGGAAAGTCAATAAACCGAATCTGGTAATTTAATAAAATGAAATTGAACCTATGTTGGATTTACTTTTAAATTGAGATTGATTGTTCAGCTAGTAAACTTAGAAAGACCAGTGAATTAATTCATGATTTAATTGATTAGGCCTAAACAAGTAATATATATACTAACGTAGAATTTGAAGAATTGTTTCTAAAATGTCATCCACGGTTACAAAAATATACAGCATCCTTTTGAAATTAACCCTGGACAGGCCAAAACTTTGTTGATATTTGCTACAATAATTGTTTTTCAAAGTATTTTTTATTGGAAATATATAGAAATAATATTTTTTATTTTTAATATTTATAAATCAAAACAATATAAAAAAATTTAAAAAATCAAATAAAATTAATCTCTTAAAAAAAAACATGGCGCCAAATGGTTTGAGATTGCAACCTTGCCATGTCAGCACACATCCCAGAAGCTATCAAGCCCGGTTCAACCAGGCCTGAGTGGAGTGGTCCTGGAGTATGGGCTCGATTCTACCGAGCCTATAGCTAGCTGGACACTTATTAGTCTAGGACCCCCCCGTACAAATCAGCAGTCAAGTCCGTCATGTTTTCATGTTGGATTTTCTTCGGGAACACTGACGTTTTAAGATAATGTAATTTAAATTATTATTTTTTCTTTTTTATATTATTTTCATGTATATGTATTAAAAATAATTTATAAAAACTAAAAAAACATTTTAATATATTTTTTAATTAAAAATATTTTTAAAAACAACATTAAACACAATAAATAAATAAATTCAAAAATATTTTTAAAACACAATATCAAACCAAACAATTATCAAGGGTGTGTTTGGCACAATTTTTGCTTTTATGGTTGAAGTTTTAAGAAAACAGTTTCATAAAAAGCACTTTAGTTGCAGTTTAAAATAAATTTTTAAAAACAACATTAAACACAATAAATAAATAAATAAATAAATTCAAAAATATTTTTAAAACACAATATCAAACCAAACAATTATCAAGGGTGTGTTTGGCACAACTCTTGTTAAAACTGTTTTTGAGTTAAATAAAAAATAATTTCATGTGTTTGATTATCAAGTTTTTTCATATTATTTTTATCAAGATTAATAAATATATATTTGTTATATAAAATCTGCTCGAGCACCCTTTTGGGATAATTCTAGTATCCTACTAAAATAATGAAAATTAATTTTTAGATTATGTTAATATTAAAATTATATTTTATATATTAATAAAAATATGTTATGTAAACATTATTTATATTTTAATTTATTTTTAGATTATTTTAATATTAAAATTATATTTTAAACATTATTTATATAATTAATAATAAACTTACAAAAAAATAATAACCATCCCCAGCTCCTCGGCTCCGCCCCCTTTTCTCTCCTATTGCACAACAGATACAAGAAAAGCAGCATTTTCATGTTTTTCTTGAAACGCTGGTGGGATGTACTTTTGAGTTAAAAATAAATAAATTATTATCCCTAACTAAACACTTAAAACCACAACTTATTACAATTTATTTCAAAACTCCGGAAACAAACACCGACTAACTAGTTAGACTTCAAATTTTACGGAGAAGCGGATGGAAAGACCAAAGTTGTTAAAATGGGAAGTTTGCTGAAGAATGGAACTCCAAAAACAGGGATAGTTTGTTCAAAACCATTATACGCTTCCCCGGTTTGTTCATGACAGGTTTGATTTTATTTTCATAGCTTTCGTCAGACCTTGGGGCACCGAATTCTCCAGCAGGATCGCAAAGTTCCCCAGCTCGGGACTTGCCAGAGTTGCCGAAATCATCAAGACGGCGTTCATCAACTGGTAAATCAGATGAATCTCCAATCAGAAGATAAAAAAATCCGGGCAGTCTTCACGAAATGACACCAAATAATTGGATCCTAGCGGAGAAACCGAGTCACCCTCAAGTTTACTTACCTGTCATACCGAAGAAATCTCGGAGAAAGAAGTCGAAAGATGCCCCTGTTGAGAATTCAAGATCTAAAGTCCCAAATCCATTAACAGTAATCACTCCAGAGGTTCGAGTCCTTCACGAGATGGTGAAGAGAGTGGAGTTTCCTCGTCATATTTTAATATTAATATTCTTATTCTTACACTGGGTAGCTGCAGGATCCTTCAGTTAAAACCAAACCAGACCGAGTTCATTTCCTTTCTGTCTTCCTCGATCGACCCTTACATGATCCCGACGGTACATAAATCACTTGCGTAAACAGATTTCCCCCCCTTGACTAGACAGCTTCATCTTGTTTGTGTTCAATGAGCAATACGATGATAAATCTGATAATCACATAAATAGTTTTTCTTCTCTCTTTATTCCTCCCACGTCAGTTCATTATTTATAAGAGGTTCTGAGCTATGATAATGGTGAAATGATGAGCAGCTGGTTACAGAAACATGTCCTGATATCCCACGGCCAAACAATCCCAGCAGCATAAATGACAGGAACAACGAGCGCCACTTTGCAGGAATGGATACCTGTAAGAGTCAGTGCATTAACTAGTGCTAATGTTAATTGTTTCATAAACCTAAGATCTTGAACGCATGATGATCACAATAGATTTTGATTTGAGAAGATTAGGATTACCCGTCATCTTGCACGGAGATTCTGATCCCGCCAATCGATGCGATGTTGAACTTGCTGAAGAAAGACTTTAGTGAAGGTCTGCTTCTCTCCTATAAACCTAATGTTGAAATCATGACGGCTTATGATGGACAAAAGTCTATATTTATAGGTGGAGAGGACCAAACCAATAGGCTTTTAATTCAATCTCAACCGTCCATCAGGTAGTGATTGATATGGAATATAACTCTAATTAAACCGATTTTGTAAAATAGAATGTATCCTATGAAACGAAATTCTATAATGACCACAATTCGAAAGGAAGGACTTAAAGTAATTTCTACAATGTGTCTATCATTTCAGAACTCTTTCTTGAAATAAAATAATAAATATACAGGCTTTTTAAATTCATTTTCTCACAACTAAAATTCTAAATATATATATATACACACACATTTATTTAATTAAATAAATTAAAAACTATTTAAATCAATAAATAAATAAAAATGATGCATATATTCGACACGTTTAGCTGCATATCAGGTATTGTTTAACACAAATAAATTAATATGTAAGTGTTATTAACGTAATTCTTTTATGGTGAATAAATGCAAAAAAAAAAAGTGTTAATTGCAAGTGAAATATTTTTCTTAACACAAGTGAATTAATGTGTAGGTTTTATTAATGTATTTATTTACCGCAAGTACAAAATATAATTATGAATAAAAAATAAATGTTTGTACATAATAAAATATAGTGAAGATTATATTTATTATTAAAATCATGTAAGATCTTAATACTATTTTTAGCATAATAGAAAAATAAGGTAATATTACAATTGCTAAATTGGAACACCATTTTTTAGTTTTTGTATAATATTTTTACATACATACATACATACATACATACATACATATATATAACAAATTACACCCAAGATTTGGCCTTGTCACCCCCAGGATTTATGATAGATGTGAGGTTGAGCCAGAGAGTGAAATCACACCCTCTCATCTGGGATCACCTTCCTCGTCTCTTATTCCTTACATCATCTATCATAGGTGTAAAATGTAGTCTGGACTGACAAGTTAATTATATTAATCATAGCTTAGCTTAGCTTGAATGTAATGTCTTCTAGATATATAGCTACTATATGATAAAATAAAATAAAAGATTATCAAGAGATTAAATCAATTATTCAACAAATATGTTTATGTTAATCAGGTATATCCAAGATCAGATGTGTCTAGTTGGAAATCACATCCTAGCCACGCCATTCTTCTAGAGGATTGTGACATTACTAGCCGGGGAAAGCGTGCAAGTTTAAAATATGCAAGTATTATTCTTTATCTGAAATTACATCCATCTAGGAAAAATCCATTTTAAAATTATGGTGTATCAAGAAATGTAAAATATAATTGAATGGGTAATCAAGAATAGCATGCACGTAGTGGATGCCATTAAAGACTGCCAGTCTTCTTACTATGATGTCTTCCACTTCTTTCTCGGCCATCAGAGTCGAAACTCCAATCACCAGAATCCTACAAAACGATTCCGGCCTCTTGATCACTGATTGAATGGGTGTATCGTCCAATATCCAATCTGTCATTACAGAAACATACGACTCCACTTTAACGTTTGTTGATAACTATGTATGTATCACCATAATGAATAATAACAAATCACACCTGATCAGGTTGTGTACGGCACAATGTAAGTGGTTAGAAGAAGTGACTCGTTCACACTTGAACCCAGCAATTGCAGTGGCCCATTGGGATGGGACAGGGTCATTCGGCTGGATGGGTTGGTGGTTTTATTTTTTTAAAAAAGTTAGTGGTCTTGGTGGCCTGAGATTTTGATCAGGGGTATTCTGATGTAAAGAGATCATTTTATTATTTAAGAGTTTAATTTGTTATGTGAGTTTTTGAAATATTATTTATATTATTTTTTAATAAAGCTTTTAACGCTTGAAAATTGTACAGACTCACATTATATTGTGTTGGTTTTTCATCTAATAAAATAAGGATGATTAGATTTGAACTTGTGACCGATGAAACAAGATTCTGATACCATATTAAAAAATTATTTCATCTAAAAACTTAATTCGTCATGGAAATTACATAAAATTATTTATATTATTATCTTTTGACATCTGACAGGACAGTGTGAACTTATTACGTGTAAGCTTATGTTATTCCTGCTACCTAATGCTAGAGCTTATTTTATTGGATGGAAAACAATCGGAAAACTGAGAAATTTGATGGAACCGATAGTGCTCTCGTGACTAGAAGAGGCACTGAGGTTCAAGGCTATTGGCATTTGATATGCCAAGTGTTGTTCGAGAAAATTCGAAGAAAAGAGGGCATGCATGCGTGTTGCAAGCACAACCATTATAATATATAGAGATTAAATTAGCAGATCACATAAATTAGACCATTGCATTTACAGTGCTGCATTATTAAAATAAATTCGACACGACATTAATGGAAGTGATGGTAATCTGTAAATGCATGGAACAAGAAGTCAGCTGTGCGAGAATTGAAGGTTAAAAATCAATCATCCACACACACACACATATATATATGCACGAGTTCACATTCTTCCATTATTAATTAGCAGTGACATGACACGTACGAGGATGATGTTTTCATGTAACAGAGCAGGCACCAAAGTTTAAAATTATTTACCACCATTCCGGCCGGAACCCTTGGTCGGTGCCCCGACCTCACCCGGCCCAGCTTGATGGATCCGAGTCCAGACCCTGAAAAAACTATATATTTTTAATTGAAACAATACTGTGATTAAAGATTAACCTGTGTCAATCCAGATAAATCCCATTACTACAGCATTGACAATCAATTATGCCAAGTTTCTACAAAATAGGAGAGAATATATATATATATTGTCAAATAGTGTAATCCTTGTGGCTGAACTCAAACAATCGAGGGGCACAAAAACGTTAATAAACCACAACAACTATCAAGGAAAACTCGAACCATCGTCTAGAAGCGAAACTTGCAGAAGAACCTGCATGCTCTAGTCCCAGGGAAAATGGACAATTGAAAACACTTTCTTGCAGGGTGTCTTTTTTGTTATAATATATTCGCCTAACATTTAAAGAGTGAAAATACAAACAGCACCAACAACAAAAATGCAAGATAAAAAATCTATCAAGATTAAAAAGGCATACTCATATGAAAGAGAGAGAGAGAGAAACTGCAGAACCCAGGGGTGTTGCAACTACAAGAAAGACATCTGTGTGCATGAATCACCGTTGTTAATTAGTTGATAAACGTATGCTCAAGGAGACAACTGGTAGCATAATCACCGAACAAGTGCTAGTGTCTGTAATTTCCATGCCTTCAAAGTAGGGTTCACATTTATGAACAGAATGACGAAGTGGGAAATGTATGCCGCTGGTCCCAGTTCCAAATTTGTATATTATAAGACAACTGAAGTCAAAAGTGGAGATAATGCTTTTATTCTAGCTAGGCAGACACTGCATGAAGGCACAGGCAGGCAGTCCACCACATCACCGTCAACCCCACCCAGGTCACCACCAACACCCACCACCACTAACAAAAACCCAAAACATGCAGTCCTTTCTATCATCACTTTTACAATGCCTCTATATATAGGGTTGCCAACTTAAGCATTTTCAGTCAAGAAGCATTGGTTTCTATAGAGTGAGTGACAACAACAGAACAACACAAGTTTCTTCACTAGCTATACATTGAGTTGTGAAGTCTGGAAATGGCAAGTTCAAGAGTGATAGGTGCTACATTCTTGATCTTATTTATTCTAGACCTCACTTTTGCCGCTAGGTCACCCAAGGCAGTAGGTAAAGGAGGGGGTGGGGGTGGGGGTGGAGGAGGTGGAGGGGGGAAGGGTGGTGGTGGCTCGGCATCAGGTTCTGGATCTGGTTATGGCTCAGGGTATGGATCTGGGGGTGGTGAGGGATATGGTGGTGGTCTTGGAGGAGGAGGAGGTGGAGGTAGCGGTGGAGGCAGTGGTATGGGGTCAGGTAGTGGATATGGATCTGGCTATGGGTCTGGAAGTGGCTCAGGATATGGTTCTGGCGCTGGGGTAGGAGGAGGTGGAGGTAGTGGTGGAGGAGGAGGTGGAGGTGGAGGCACTGGGTCCGGAAGTGGGTCAGGATATGGAAGTGGAGGTGGGTCAGGATATGGAAGTGGAGGTGGGTCAGGCAAGGGTGGTGGTGGGGGAGGGGGAGGAGGAGGAGGCGGTGGTGGTGGAGGAGTAGGAGGGGCAACTGGCTCTGGCTCTGGCTATGGTAGTGGGTCAGGCTATGGATCAGGACACGGAGGGGATAATGAATATGGCTTGCCATGAACACAGGGTTAAATATATTTTATTTTAGATAGCGCCATGTAATGTAATGGGTGATTTGTATGTTAAATAAATTGCAGTAGCATTAGCTATGCATACACATATATTTTCATGTAATCGTGTCAAGTATATGCTGCAGGCTAGCGGCTGCAAGTTGCATGCATGGAACTTGTAGTCTGCAAATATAGACCGCTGCTATCAGATTTTCATATCATGGATAAAAGAACCATTTATTCTCAAATTATATATATATATCCCTCAATTTGAATGAATACATTAATGATTCATAGAAAGAGAGACTCTTGTCACCCAGATGAGCTTGCAATCGCTCGAGCTGGAGCTTCTCATTAATTTTCTGGAGCATGTTTTTGGACGAGAACAATGAAGACTTTTTTCAAAGCTTCAGGTTTGAGTTTCCTTCATTTTCTCATCGACCAAGCAGAACTTGAGATTAACAATTACCAGGGTTAATGTTTCAAAATTAAGTCTATCGAGAAAAGAAACCTTGAAAGATTGTCTTGATCAATTTATGTCGATCTAAATTAACTTTCTTTTTTCAAATGATATTAAATGTTCTAGAATCAATACCAGCTCTTTCTCGGCAGATGCCATGGAACATATTGGATGCTATCAAGAGCCAGTTGACAATATGAAGCCGCCAGGATCGGGCTCTTTGCCTGTATAAGTCTGTTTTTGGACTGGAGCCATTGATTCACATGCTGTTGGTTGAACAGTTAAAACTCCCTTAGAGTGCTAGTTTATTAGCTAAACATTCCTTTTTAAAATTTGTATTTTTATGCTGTAACAGTGGCAGAAGATGAAATAAATTTGACTGAAATCATGGTTACTTCAAATCATGGAGGAAAAAACAGAGAGCCACGATAGCAACTTTGATACGCTGCCTGTTATTATAGTTTACTCGACGACTCATCAATTGACTCGACAATCAGTTACTGGATCTATTTCCGAGTCAAATCTAACAGCTACGTTGCTATCCTCTCCATGCCGATCCTTTATTAATCAACATGAAAATCATTTCTGATGATTACTAAGGATTACTAATGAAAAGCACATGGATCCATCAAGAATCTTCTGATCACATTCGTTATTGGAGTTGGTAAAAAAAGAACCACCTCGCTAATCAAGAGCACATGCACATAATGGTGGCCACTTATAATATAATAATGGCTTCCACTTCTTTCCCAGCTGGCATCTTCACATCACCATGGCCAATTTATCTCCTAGGCAGTATTGTGTTAAACAAGGATCGATCCTCTTAACATCTAAAGTCTCAGATTTGAGAGATAACATGGGAGCGCACCTTTAGACACTGTATCAAGCTGCGTATTGTATAGAATCCAGGTGCTTAGAAGTTGTGATTCGTTCAGTGTACTTGAAAGTCAGAAAATTGAGGATGGCCCATTTCTTTTTTCATCGAGGAAATGATGGCTAGGTTGCTGTGATTGAAAGCAAGCATGCTAGCTGTACAGATGGACACCCTGCGCAAAGTAGAGAACAGTAGTGTGCCAGTTGTCAGTATATACGTAGATCTACATAAAGAAGACAGAGACCTCACTTGACATTCCATGGAGAGAATGGGATATTAGTGGGTGTCTGTGGCCTAAAATCCTGAAGAGTAGAATATGGGATTGAGAGGTTCGATGGGAGTTGGAGTAGGTGTGAGCTTAGAAGAAGTTAATAACACTTTTAACTTGCGGCTTATTCTATTGTATAGGAAAACATGTGAAGAATACTACAAAAATTGATAGAGGCACCAGAGTTGAAAAGTACTGGCATTTGACAATGCCATGATTTGCTCGAGGAAAAAAAACATAGGAGTAAAGATTAATCAGAATTACAGATCACCAACAGCTAATTAAGTCAAAGTAATTGCTGAAACTTATTAAAACATGGCATCAAAGAAAGTGATGATCTGAGCATGCATGGCGCTGAAATTCAATTGGTGCAAGAATAGAAGACTACTGTGTATTCATCAACCATGCAGATTGACCTAACATTCCACTGGTAATAATGCAGGGATAGTGTTTTCATGCATCAGAACAGGCACCAAGTTTTAAATTATATATCAGCATTCAGAAACGGTTTCTTAAGTTTACATCTATTTATATTCAATGATGCCCAGTGTTCTATTATTTGGGAAAAGAAGATTTGTCCTATTCCGAGTTCAGAAACAATAAGAAATTGACTGGACAACCCAGTTTGTCGTTTGCAAGTTTAGACCATTGTGAATGTACTTGAAGAGGTTAATCAGACATCTTTGTGCTTAAATTACTAGTATTGGAGGATGCATTGATGCTATAGGAGACAACTGGTAGCATAAATCACCACAAGACCGCTAGTGCATGGAAATTTCATGTATTGAAATTTTAAAGTGGAGTTCAAACTTCAAATTTGAACAGATGGTAGTGGGAGAAGCAAGCCATTGGTCCCATTTCCAAAGTTATATATAATACAAGACACTTCAAGTCAAAAGGTGGGGATAAATCTTTTATTCTATGCAAATATTGCATTCAGACTGAAACAGACAGTCGTCCACAATACCACCACCGCCACTCCCACCACCAGCACCCTTCCACTAAAACAACCATTTAGTCACACGTTCCTTTCTATCATCATCAAGAATAGCAAGTGATAGAGGGTACTGAAAATTTAATAAACTTTTCAAAAACAGTGTCTGGTCACCTTGACAATGCCTATATATAGGGTTCCTATCTCCAGCATTTTCAGTCCACAGAGCATATTGGTTTCTCATTCAGTGAGTGACACGCAAACATACATATAATTTGTGAGAATTTCATTTGGAAATGGCTTTGAGGGTGGTAGGGGTTGCGTTTTTGGTTTTGCTTATTGTAGACCTCACCTTCGCTGCTAGGACACTATTGGCAACTGGAGGTGGTGGTGGAGGGCAGGGAGGAGGTGGTGGTGGTGGTTCAGCATCAGGACTTGGATCAGGTTATGGTTCTGGGTCTGGGGGTGGTGAGGGATATGGTAGTGGTAGTGATGGTGGTGGTAGTGGAGGTGGGGGGGGAGGAGGTGGTGGCAGTGGTGGTGGTGGTGGCAGCAGTGGAAAAGGGTCAGGTAGCGGGTATGGTTCTGGTAGTGGCTCAGGGTATGGTTCTGGTGGTGGGGTGAGTGGTGGGGGTGGTGGCGGGGGCGGGGGTGGGGGTGGGGGTGCAGGTTCTGGGTCAGGAAGTGGTTCTGGCTATGGTAGTGGAAGCGGTTCTGGATATGGAAGTGGAGGTGTTGGGGGCAAAGGTGGGGGTGGTGGAGGAGGAGGTGGTGGTGGTGGTGGGGTGGGAGGAGGTGGATATTTCCCTGGTTCAGGCTATGGTAGTGGATCAGGTTATGGGGAGGGCTACGGGTCTGGACACGGCAAAGGGGGGTATGGCATGCCATGAACATGAGGTTACATTTTCGTTTAGATAGTGCCATCCAATCAGTCATTTGTACGCTGAAATAAAATTGCAAGGGCTCACCCATGCATATGCATATGCATATAGTATGTTGGCGGAGTTCCTGCAAAAGTGCATGTTTTTCTGTTGATCTCCGTTACTATAACTAATAATATCATTTGTCATCTTCCATAAATAAAAGAATACAGTTTATTTTAAAAGCAATTTTTATAGATAATCTCTCCCTCAAGTGAATATATCGTTTCATACAAAGGGAGTTTAATCACAAAATAGACTTCAAAAGAAAGTTAAAGGGCAGAGCTTCAACTAGTAAATTCAAAACTTCCTCCCAAAACTCTACTGACAGTTTAAAACTTTGAGTGCAGTAAATAAAAAACTATTGACAGTAGAGACTTTGCATCCCGTAAAAAGAAAGTCAGCCTCAATACAAGGCTGCTAAAAAGAGAACCTGCGAAAAAATCTGACCTGGTAAATGAAGTCCAGTCATCTTCGTTATTGGAAACTACTACCTCTCTACCAAAAATGTCAGTTTAGGACCCTTCACCACAGGCGGCCAAAAGGTCATCAGAAGCTGCAAAGTGAACTTTGCAACCGAAGGACCACCTTGGATCCGTTCAACAAACATTCTGAAAGGCTAATTAGATAGTCCAAACAGTACTGCATATAACGGTCATCCTTAGAATCAGAAAAGTCTAAAAAGCGATAAAGAATCAGAAAAATCTTACAGGTGATGAATAATGACAACCATGTCTGGTATCAGCATGCAAATCTTACGGTCTCTTCAAACAAGCTTAGATTTCTTGCACTACTAAATTTATTGCCAAAAAAATAAGTTCCAGTACTCAAGCGCGTCCATAACAAAGAGATGTAACAAAAATTGAAATGTCTTAGGGAAATTGTTCAGCAAATTTCCATTTTAACTATAGCAAAGTATCCTTTGAAAACATAGCTCAGACGTAAAGCATGTAACAGTTTAAAAGTTACAACTGTATCGAGGAGTTAAATAAACGTGGGTAAATCTAATAAACAGACAAGCTAATATTGCCTAATCCAACAACCGTTACATGAAACAGAATTTGTACCCTGTGAAGAATTTCCTATAGAAACCTGAAGAATTTCCCTTCTCTCTCCTTCCATCACAGATTTTTGATTGCTTACTAAATTCAGGGAACACCAAATAAACAAAGAGAAAGGTCCACAGAAAATTTTGCAACGACAGTAATTCAGAATGCTCGGTGGCTAATCTGTCTCCCTCTCAGAAGCATAGGATACCTTCTGCATTATCATGTCCTCAGCAGCACGGATGGCCCTCTGTGATCCAGTGATTGTAATTTTCCTGCAGAAGAATGCAGAAAACAGAATTGAAAACCTTGTCACTTCTGGACACACTTTGGAGGAGTAAAATGATTAACTCAAAATCCAATCCCGTACCTATCAGTTGTTCCAGACATGAAATCACCTCTGTCAGATATTTTTAGCCTGGCTCCACTTGTCTGCCAAAACAGAATGCTCTGCATTAGGGGGAGGAAGCAAAACAAAGAATATATGGATCATTTGTTGTTTAAGAACCTGGCTAATTTCCATTATATTTCTTCCTCCACGGCCAACAACCAATCCAATATGTTCATCAGCAACACCAATTGTCACAGAATTGGTAATATCATCCTGAAAACATCAGAAGGCTTCTATCAGTCACAATCGACTTGGACTTTAACAATCCATCCCTACAGCATTTGAATGTTTTCAGAACAGCACCGAAACATATAGAGATATTGATGATAGAATTCCAATGTGAAGAGGTGGATCAGCTAGAAAAATAATCTACAATGAATATTACAATACCCGATTTAGGATTGGTATCAAACTATCAACTGTAAACCTTACACAACCTGAGAGAAACATATATAAAGGACATGAGCACCGGTATGAGTTGCCACACAGATGCGTGTAGAGTATGCCTTTATAGGAAAAACAATTGAGTATTAACTAAACAGGCCAAAGATGTGTGGCAGGATGTCTGTGTTTGATTACTGAAAAAGAAATCTAATCGCTTAAACTTTATAATAACTCAGCAAATATTCAGCAATGCATGCAACTCAAATGTTGTGGGAAAACCTAAAGACAAGGAAAAGCCAACTTGAACTGAAAAAGCTTATTTCATCTCATGAACATGAAGATCAACGAGCAATGAATAATCATAAGTGAACCAGCATTACTGAAAAAATCTGTTCTAGCATTCCAAAATATAAGTACTATCAGTTTTTTGCTATGGAGACCACATTAACACCAGGATACCCGGTTAAAGCTTAGAGGATTATAGAATAGGATGAACCTTGTTATGCTGAAACTTTACTCCAGCCCCATTCAGACCATGGTTCATTGTATTGTACGCTGCTGTAGCAACATAAGGAAGCACAAATGCACATTGAATAGCATCAAAACCAGAGAAGAAAACACCTATTCGAGTTAAAAGAATCTTAAAAGGTATTAAATTTTAAAAGAAAAAGGTTTAAAAAGAACAAATTTTCAGAAACCTCAAGGAGCAACATGACCTTTGCTCAGACAACCAGAAGTTTTTCAGATATAAAATAAATGGCAACCAATTAACTGTCAGATTGATAGAAAAACAAAGTCTAAAAGTCCTTGATGATGAATGTGGTCAGAAACACATGATCCTGATTTGATTAAAAAAAATCTAGTACTTGTCATCAATGGTACCTTTACAATCTGGTAGGTCATTCAAGACTAAGAATATGCCTAAATCTCACCAAATTCCTAAAAAAGGCTCAAGGAGAAAGAGCCCTTTGCACTAGTGAAAGACCACAGAATAATAAGCATAGCAAGGCTACTTGAATACAATTGTGCTTTTAAGTCATAACAATAAAACTCAAATGGTCATTCAAATCTTCATTGTAAAATAAGCATCTGAACCAAAAATAACACTCAAAACTCTAAATCAACCCTCCCCAGACACTGATCATCTTTTCCATATACAATTGTGCTTTGAAATCATAACAATAAAACTCAATGGACACTCAAATCTTTCACGTAAAATAAGCACCTGGACCAAAAAACAACTCTAACTCTATATCAACCCTCCCCAGGCACTGATCATCTTTTCAATGGCCACCCTGACACAGTTTAGAACATTCCAAGATCTTTCCCCAGGGTAAAAGCACAGGGGACTTTACATCATGATACTGCCAATAATCATTGGGTTAACTAAGTTTATGAATTTATAAAGAACAAAAAGGTGATATGAAAAAGAAAACATGCAGAGGTGAAGGTTGAAACTATAAGCTTTTTCTTCCAATAAAAAGAGAGCATTACTGAGTAAGAAGTTAATGACAAGTCACACCTGCGTATGAAAATGGAGCATGCATAGTCTGTGAGTAATGAGGGTCATCGGTTAGCTTAGACAATATTAAATCAATGGCATGCATTTGCTGCTCTAGAGTTCCAGTTAATGTAACCAGCCTATCAGTCAATCCAGAAAAGCTGGTATCCAGAGGAGAAATCTTGATGCCAGCATGGGACTCTTCAATAAATGACCTGCAGTAAAGGCAGATATCAGCATTTTACAAGGTAAATTCTAGACAATCTTACAGGAACCAAAATAAGAGACAGGAACCAAAATAAGAGATTAAAATTCCCAATTTCATGTCTCACAAGAAAAATGGTAGACAGCCATAATACAAGAACAAGACCCAATCATAACCTGACAGGGCAGCAAAATCAGCAAAGAGAAGATGAAAAACAAGATAAAGGACCAAATGTCATGCATTTATTATAAATACATATGCAATTCATGCATTTAGCTAAATTGAATGCTTAAAGTTCCATGTGAGCTACTATAAATAAATAAAAAAGTAAAAACAACAGAAGTAGCTTAGATGGTTTGGCACATGAATCACAATGCACAAGCTGAGGTTTAAGTCCAAATCAATGCAATGCATAAACTGAGGTCTAAGTCCAAATCAGCGCAATGCATAAATCTTGGTGATGGACTGATGCATCCAAAAGATTGCCAGAGCCCTCAAAGAAAGGGGAATGTGGATTCCCAAGTACCAGGAAACATACATCGATATATAAAAATTGAACTTAAACAAAGCTTGATTCCATGGATGGAACTCTGAACACTGTGAGGGTAGGGTTGCTACAATTTCCCATAAAGATAGATACACTTCCTCACAGACTAACATTAATTTTCATATAAAATTTCCAGGTATAAATTACATGACATAATTCTTTATTTTATTTTTTTTACTTTTAGAGCCCTCGCCTAAATGTATATTGTAAGAAGAATATAAAAGAAGTATTCATACTTTATAATGGACCCTCCTTTCCCAATAATGCTACCACAAGCACTATTTGGAACAACCAATCTCACTCTCATTCTTGGTTCAGCATCATCTCCATCTTCAGCGGGAATCTGACCAATAAAACAAATTAACAGAAAACAAGCAGCATGTCATTTATAGACCAACCATACGTCACAATAATTACCTCACTGAGTAATTTAGCAATTATAAGTTCCACGGCCTTCAATGCATCATCAATTCCTCCAGATATCATTATTATCCTATCAGATGTTCCCGGAAAAAACTCATAATTTCTCGACAACTGGATTCTTGCTCCGGATTGTGACTGAAAATCAGTAATTGTAGCACCGCCCTTTCCGATCACAGAGCCAGCTGCCGCATTTGAAACAAGAAACCTGATATAAGTCGGCTTCTCTTCTGAATCTGGGAGGGGAAAAAACAAATATTAGCACCGCAGGAACCTGAAAGCAGGGAGATTAGGTTCAAGGCCAAAATAAGACTTCAAATTTAATTTTCCTTCATTTTCCACAGCTTCCTCGCCAACCAAACAGAACTTAGAATTAAGAATCCCTCTTCTAAAAATCCAGGGTTAAGTTTTCAATTTCAAGTCAAAAACACCAGAATTTAGCAAAAAAATAAAATAAAACAACCAACTCCACACAGCAGTCAGTCCTATCACAAAATGTAACCTAAAATTACAATAACAAAACCGCTATCGTTATTAGACCAGAGAAACCTGAAGGCGGCGATGCAGGCGGTGGAGGAGATCTCTTTTGCGGTTGCTCCGGTGATGAGATGTAAGACGATTCCGTCGATTCCATTTCTCCTTATCTTCTATAACAGAAACTATCAAATTACTACACAGTACATAAACAACAATCAATAGCTGAAACTACTTCTAAAATGCGCATGGAGGAAAAAAGAAAGAGTAAATGCTACCTTAGGTGGAGGCTTTTGAAGGTGACGGTGCCCGGTGGATTTTGTAAAACGAGAAATGCAGATTTGCAACCCTCTCTCATTTATCCATGGTGGTTTTGCTTCAAGGTTGGTTTTAAGCCTTGAAAACCGGCTCTTGTGTTTGTTTGTTTTAATTATTGACCCATTTTTGTTTCTTTTTTTCCACGTATGCTCAGACAGCTAGATACCGCGAATTTACTCCTTTTTCTGCCATCTGCTACACTTTTCACGCTTCCTACGGATTGTTTACCATTTGAGTAAACAGTAAAAGCTGTTACTGGAAATTATGAGCACCGTACTTAACTTCAGTAGCAGAAAGTGAAACTATGGATGATGCCTTATGACTCGTGGGGCTAGGTACCAACCATTGCCTCTTTTGTGCCCACATCCCCGTAAACACCCACCCTGTTGCAGCAATAAATCAATTTCTCTGCCCGCTCTCCCTTTTTTTCATGGGACTAGATTATTTTTTAAAAAGTAAACATTCAAAAATAAATAAATATATAAATAATATCTTTGATTCTAGACTAGGTGCCCAGGTGGAATTTTTAAACAATTTTACTACAAAAGCTAAAACAAAACAGTATAAACTATTTATAAGATGGGTTAATTGTTTCAGAGGATCCATGAAAACGACTGTATTATTAAAAAAAATACATTTTAGTCATCATCCTTTAAACAGGATATTTACACTTGTCCATTGCATTGTGTTCCTGTTTTTTTTATAAAATAATATCTTTTACAAGATCTAAAAAAAATATTTTAATTTTTTTTTGTATTTTTAATTTTTTATAATGTATTACATTAAAAATAATTTGTAAAATATTAAAATATATTTCTAAACGAAAAAATATTAAAAAAAAAAACAAACTAAACCATTACTCGTAATAAAAACCCAAGTGAAAACAATGGGAACTGCAGATTGAAAACTGTGGTTACGTGTGTGTGTGTGTGTATGGTCAACGAGGATTGAGATTCGATCTCCTCCTGTCCGTCTCTCTCCCCCGTCGTGCGATGCCTATTTGCCATCGTGATTTTTATTAGGCACATGAAAAAAGTCTTGCCGAGTTTTCTTGGTCCATAAAGTTTGCTTCAAATCCCATGACAATTCCGCTTTAATTAATTATTTTGTTCAATTTAATTCGTGTATAGTTAGGCACCGTTAAAAGGTGTATTTGCACCGTGATTTTTGAAAATTCTGATCTATTAAAAAATAAAAATAAAAATTATTTATATATATTTTTTACTATTATTTTGATATATTAATTTAAAAAACATTAATCACAATCTCAAATACCAGATGATCTGCCAAACATGCTGCCTGGCTTTGTAAAACTTTTTTAAATAAATAAAAGGAGTCTTGATAAGAGAGCGGAAAGCAGGCATCTGGATCGAATAACCAGGTCCAAGGTAACAAACTTGTCGCGAGTCTGGGCGCATTACACGCGGGCATGGGGCTCGAACCCCACCCGCCCCTTTAGCTATTCACAATGGCGACGTGCATGTATTGAAACTAGTTTTGTGTCAATATCGTTGAATTTTATTAAAGTTACTAGTTGTTAATGAGAGCGATTAGACTTGTCGACCCTGTCCATCCCTCTCTGCAGGTGTGGTTTAAATGAGGATTTGTGAATTATTATTATTATTATTATTTTATTTATAAATATATATTTTTCATAATCATCATGTTGATCTAAAAATATTAAAATAAAACAAACAAAATAATATATTATATTTTCAAAAATATTTTTAAAACATAATGGAAAACATACATCTCCCCTCAGATTTCACCAGCATTCTGCATCTTTTGAGCAGTATTAATTACCATGATCGAACCAACCACTCCAACCAATGTGCTGTATAATCGATCACTAAGCTGGTTTGATTTTCAAGCTAGATTGTTCAGTAACTCACTGCTTTCTTTGTGTTTCTTGTTTTTTAAAATATTTTTTATTTAGAAATAT
This sequence comes from Salix exigua, assembly GCA_032356905.1. Taxonomy (NCBI): domain Eukaryota; kingdom Viridiplantae; phylum Streptophyta; class Magnoliopsida; order Malpighiales; family Salicaceae; genus Salix; species Salix exigua. Next base: position 15,664,309 of record CM063597.1, read on the forward strand.
ATTAAAATAATATTTTTATTTTTTAAAAAAAATATTTTTGATATGAATACATAAAAAAATATCAAAAATATTTTTCAAAATAATTTTTAAAACCCATTTTCAAAACAATGCCTCAATGGTCCAGCATAGGTGATATGTCATTGATGCGAACTTGAATACCTGCCACCACAGGACCAGTCTGGCTCTTGGATCATTCAAGCAACCAGTGTAGAATTATGAATGACGATCTAACTAGATTGAACCGACCCAGGATAGGCTACATGTTATTTATTTTGAAGGAAAAAATATATTATGAAAAAAATGAGGGGTAGCGCTTGAAATGGAACCGTTAAATGCACTAGCATCACAGCCGAGCCAGTGGGCCTCTTACTGGTATAAAAAAATATTTATAAAAAATATATTTTTTTAATGTATTTTTAAACAAAAAAAATATTTTAATATATTTTTAAATACCACTCTCAAACAGCTTTTTTTGGTGTGTTTGGTATTGCTTTTGTTTTTGTGATTGAGGTTTTAAAAAAAAAAGTTTCATAAAAAGCATTTTAGTTGCGATTCAAAATAAGTTTTAGAGCCTGTTTGGGAGTACAATTGCAGTAGCTTTTCAAAGTGTTTTTCATGCCAAAATACATCAAAATAATTTTTTATTTATTTTTAAAAAATTATTTTTGACATCAACATATGAAAATGATCTAAAACACCAAAATATATTCATTTAAAATAATAAAAAAAGAAAAAATATCAAATTTTGGCTAACCTGTGATCCAGTCGGTTAGCCAAAAAGGCACTCAAAGTGTTTGATTACTATTGCTTTTGAGTTTAAGACTAATGAAAAGCAATTTCATTTGTTTGGTTATAGAGGTTTCATATTGCTTTTAACTTGTCAAATTATGATATATATATATACACACACAATTTTTAAAAATATTATAGATTTAATCATTATAATAATACAATGTGATTAATTATTCATGAAAAAAACATATATTTTTTTATTCTTTCATCAAATTACTTGCAATTTCATCACGAAGATATACTTTCCTCCCATCAAAACTTATCCGTATCTACACATTTTTAAATAATATATATATATATATATATATTTAAAATGGTATGGGTCGAGAGCAGACCCAACTCAAGTCCAACTTAAAAAAATCGAAGACACGAAACGGTGCGTTGCACGTGGATGATGCAGCGATGCAGGCACGTGAATTGATTCACGTGCACGGTAGCGTCCAATCGACCACGACAAGTGCTTTAATGGTCGATGCCAATGGGTAGAGGAGACGGGGATGGTTTTTTCTTGGTTGTGGTGTAGGAAATGGTGACCGATACAAGCATCGAAAGCCTGTTGTGGAGAGAGAGGCCATTGTATAGAGAAAGAAAGTGTTGCCACTGAGAAAGAGAGAGAGGCTCTGGCTCATCATGTTTTTCTGGTTCGTGCCCTTGAAGAAGTAGGAGGGTTCACGATCATGATCCTGTAAGAAAAGAACTTGTCATCGTTGTTGTTGTTACTGAATTGTCAATAAGAGATGATAAATATTAATTTATGGTATTAATTGTTATCATACATACTGGAGGGAGGGTATGAAGAAGGGGCTGGTTTGAATTTATAGCTCAAGGGAAGTCTGCTTGATATCACGTAACAGGATTGTCTGCTGCTTGATGAAGGTGCGTGAATTATCTTGGGAGCACATCGTCTCTGTCTTTTTCTTCATAAGAATCAGTCAGTGGCTTAATACCCGTCTGATGAAACATAGGAATATCATAAAAAAACCTACTTCTCGTGAACCACGGACTTGGTGATTTTTTTGGTGGGTTTCATGTAAATTAGTCTATATTTTATATATTACCAAACACTACAAATCTGTTTATTGTTTGAAATGTCGGTCGGATTGCGTTACCAAACACCTGATCGGATCCGTTGCGAAACACCTTTTTTAACTCATTAACCCTCGACTAAACATATCCTGAGCAAGCCTGATGACTTTCGTGCATGGTTGTGGATACATATTGCAATACAGCCACGAAGAAATCGACACTTTCCTCTATGTGCAGATGATGGCTGCAGTGAAGAAGCTGTTGAGGAAACCCTTTTTGGCAGCAGACGTGGCGATCTATGCCTTTACCTTTCTATAAAATAGAGGCGTTTGATTTATTTTTCATAATGTTATTTAATTTGAGATATATTATTATTATTATTATTATTAATATTAATACCCACTACGACAAACATGCTCTTAATTGTTCTGGATACCAGATGATGATTTCGTGACTATATTATAAATGTCTTTAAAGTTATTTATGAAAATATTTTTTTAAGAAAATATATTTAAATAATTTTTTATTTTTTTAAATTATTTTTGACATCAGCATATAAAATCAATTTAATAATCAGCAAAAACTTAATTTAAAATGAAAATAAAAATAATTCAATATTTTTTTAAAATTCCAAAACCAAACAGGGCTGAAGAGTGCACGGTAGAATGGAAGCATGGTAAAGGAGTGCCAATGATTACTTACTTTTCAGGACTCAATTGAACTCTGAAAATAATCAACTAGTCACAAATAGGGAATGGTCGTACTCCATCACATAAAGAAACAGTTGTCTACACGATCCCAGCCACCGTAACAATATATTTTTGTTTCGCATCGTTTCATACGTTGAGCACAGTTTTGACCTTATTTTTTTTACCATGAGACTGAGTTTCAAGTGGATTTTAAATTTCGGAGGGTGGAGATTGATTTGAGATGTTTTTCAAGTATTTCAGGTTGAAGATAATGTAAAATTTAATTTGCCCAAGCAACACAAGTCTGCCTCGTTATTTTCAAAGAAATTAAATTATAGTTTGCAATTGAGATTATTTTTAAAAATATTTTTATTTTAAAAATGTATTAAAATAATATTTTTTTAATTTTAAAATGTCAAAATATCTAATTTAATTTAATCCAATTCAATTTAATTTAATTTAATTTAATTTAAAAATAAAAATATATATTTTTATTTTTTTAAAATTATTTTAAAACACAGACCCTCGTAAAAGCTTGCGCACTTGGTTTGACCTTGCAAACTTGCACGGGGAGTCTTTATTCATGTACCACACACTTCGCCCTGCCTTATTCTATTTTTTTTCTAACTTATAAATATTTTATATTTTTAAAAAAAATATATCAGGTTTGTATATATACTTTTATGTGATCTCTTTTTTTTAACAATGATTACTCTTAAATTATAATGGACATGTTTAGCTGTTGAGGAGACTAGATGTATTCAATTTATTTTTTATAATATTGTTAACATGGACAACATGATATGTTTTTTTTACACTGCTCAATAATTTTTTTGGGGTGTCGATCTATTTTGAATTCATTATAGTGAATAAATTCACTAATTACACTATGATAAATAACCTATATTTTGAACTAACTCTTTGTTTTTGTTTTTGTTTTTTTAGGGCAAATTAGTGTTTTCATCATTTAATTTAAAAATTATATATATATATATATAATTATTATTTGGTGGGATTAGTGTCTATTATTAGCAAATATTTTGACTTTCATACTTTAAAATTTTTATCATCCAAGTTATCATTGATGTTTTCACCATTAATAAAAAATAAAAAAACTACAATACCTTTATCGGCAACCCTTATTTTTTGTTTTACTGAAAGGAAAATAAATTATTTTGCTGTTCATGTAAAGACGCAATGTCCATAAGAACCCTCTCCAGTCAACAATTCTGGTGGCTAAACTCATGGGCAAAATCATAACTGTAATTACATAAACACCCCAATTCCAACAATTAAATTTTATGAGCTGAGAGACATAACAGTAATCACATTATTTCATTCCACATTTAACCATGCTCTATTGACTTTCATGCTTTTTAAATTTTACCATCCGAGTAATCATTGATGTGATTCTGTCGCTGAATGATGAGCACTTTACCTCGTTTCGGCAACAGAAAGGAAATTTCTGATGCGTCGGCTTATTTATTCATAATTTCATATAGCTAGATACCAAGCTTTTGCCTCTTTTGTGCTCGCAGCAATCTACCTGAACTTATGGAAATAAATAAATAAAAACTTGGTAGTTGACAAGGATGCGACTGGAAATGCAGTTAAAACTGTGTTTAAAATTTTATTTTTAAAATAATATTTTTAAGAGAATACAAGTGATGATTTTTTTTGGTAATTACGGAAAGAATCAATTTTTTTTTTAAAAAAATAGTCCAGCCTCGTGAAAAAAAGAGAGGAAAAGGGGGCAGAGAAATTGATTTATGGGCGAAACAGAGTGTCTCTAGGGATGTGTGCACATAGACAAGGCAGATGCCTGGTCCTAGATACATAAAGAAATTAGGAATCATCCGTAACCGTTCATCTAAATGCTCACAAATCCCACCATCCATGTCACCAGTCCGCGTCTCCCCAAAACCAACCGTTCAACGCTCGCCACCTCTCCCAAATGAAGCACATCACCAGCCCAATAATTACCAAAACTACTACCACACCACCTCCTTATCATCTGTTACTGCTTGCTCGTTATTGCAGTGTAACAGGATGTTGATATTTTAGATTTTTATAAAAATTTAAAATTAATATTTTTTAGAACTTATAGTTATAGTTTAGAGTTTTTTTATATATCTTTTACTCTAAGTGTTTTAAAAATATTTTTGAGAAAATTTTTCTTAAAAATATTTTAGATTATTTTATATGATGTCAATAATAACATATAGTTTTAAAAAATTATAATTTTAATATATTTTTAAATAAAAAATTCTTTTAACAAACAAATTCCTTCCTCTTATGATACAGACTTCCCGCTTCACCTAGCATGCCCGCGAAACCCAAAAATTAAAACCCAATCTCTAACCGTCAGTTTAAATCCCCACAAATCGTCCCGCCATGTCACCAATCCGCGTCTCATCAAATCCAGCCAATCAACACTCACCTCCTTCCCTATATAATCACATCACTAACACATAACTATCCAAGCTCGTAAGACACTTTCCCGTTACCTGCCCTTTAGTAAAACAAACTCGATCCTATTCAGGAATTCCATATGGCTCCCAAGGCCGCGGAGAAAAAGCCAGCTGAGAAAAAGCCAGCAGCGGCAGAGAAAGCTCCGGCAGAGAAGAAGCCAAGGGCCGAGAAGAAGCTGCCTAAAGAAGGATCTAGTGACAAGAAGAAGAAGAAGGCAAAGAAGAGCGTCGAGACCTACAAGATCTATATCTTTAAGGTCCTGAAGCAAGTCCATCCTGACATTGGGATCTCCAGCAAGGCAATGGGTATCATGAACAGTTTCATCAACGATATCTTTGAGAAGCTCGCTCAAGAGTCTTCGAGGCTTGCAAGGTACAACAAGAAGCCTACCATTACCTCTCGGGAGATCCAGACCGCTGTCAGACTGGTCTTGCCTGGAGAGCTTGCAAAACATGCTGTTTCTGAAGGGACCAAGGCTGTTACCAAGTTTACCAGTTCCTAGATGGATGTCTAGGGTAAGGAAATATTTTGTCAGTTTTGCTGAATCAGGGTTGTTACTTGTAAAATTGTAGGTTCTTATCTTAGTGGACATAGTATGTGGCATTGTCGAAACAATTGTAGGTTAATAGAATTTGTATTCGATTACTGAGCTTGAATGTTGTTGGTTTCCTGCTTTCGCTTTTTCCACTTTTGTTCAATTCTTCTTCTAATTTATCAGGGTTTGTTGGGGTTTGAACGATTGCTGTTTAGTTTTCCCCTCGTGTTCCGGTTCATTTCTTGCTATTTTAATAATTGTTGTGGATCGTTTGGTAGAGGATATTCGGAGGTAGTGTTTTAACTGGATTGATTTCATTGCTGCTTTTCGTTTAAATTATGGAATTACTTGGTAATCTGTGATGTCCGTTGAATGGTTCCAATTTGTTATGGATAACCATTGGAAATGATTGTTTTAGATTCCGTTTTTTCACAGTGGTGGGTTTTCTTTTCTACCAACACGTTGCCGCAGGCCGGGTAACCGGCTTGATCTGGTTGGGATTAAGAATTCCAATAGAAGCTTCGTTGGGGCTGGGGTCTAGAAACCTTTGAAGAAATTTAGCAACCACTTGAAACCAGATAGTATTATGCAAGAAGTGTTGGGGTTTCATCTGAGTTGAGTAGGAAAGGAACAAGGCTGAAGAACACGACCTGATTTGTAGCAGTTTTCATATTCCTTATCACACTGTCGGTAAACACTGGTTCATAAACTTGTCGACCTCTAATGATAAGCATTTTTGCTATATATTGTAGCTGAGGACTCATGTTAACTTAGCTCTTCAAATTTGTAGCAGGTTATCTACTTAGTCTCTCTTTGAACTATGGAACATTTTTAATTTTCACACACACACACATATAAGAGAACAACAGAATGAATGGACAAAACCTGAGCAGCGGCAGCTCATTCACTTGAGAAAAAAAAAACCCTTACACTGGCTTCTTTAACGTTGTCACAATTTATTCAGTTTTCAATTGCACCCATTTCAACTTCTTTATAGTGTGGAGTTTGCTCTGAATTCTGATTATTTCAACAATTGGCCCTCCGCTCATGGACTCTCTCCTCCGCCACGGACCTACTCATTTGAACATCCGGTACAAGTTGCACATGTGCCCACGTCTGCGAAAAGCTCTCAAGTTTTCGACAAAATGGCATGCGATGATGACTTCTATGTACACTAGGCTGGATACTTGGTGCTCAGGGGCGCTGATCGGGTTGGATGTTTCGACAGGTGTTGACATTTAGTCAGTGGATATTAGTTCCTCTTGCCTCTCTGTGGGTCTCTAATGCTGTTGAATTGTAAAAGTTTTGTTATTTCCCTACTGTCTTGGTTTGTTTAACTTGCTTCAGTTGCCCTCTTCGCTGAACTCTGCTTGCTGCGTGGTCACTTCATGTATTATTTGTGAAGACATATATGGAAATGCAGATATATGGAAATGGAAATGCAGGGCAGCAGCTACGATTATGCAGGGCAGCAGCTAAGAGATTTGCTGTTACAAATCATTAATATATATTCCATGATCTCTGCACATAAATCATGAATATATATATATAGCAAGTAGACGTTAGAATTAACTCATTGTAAATGTAAGATTTGATGTGTAATGTCTATTTAAAGGCAAGAACAATTACAGCAATACAAGCAAGTTTAATAATTCTACATTATTTATTTGATTTTCATTTTCTTTCATGCTACTGTGGCTCTTAGACTTGCCATGCCTTCACGTCTTTGATTTTGTTTTAGGCAGGATTTCCACGCCTTCTTGCATTTCGACTCGGTTTTTAATTTGTTCCAGTTTGCTTCTCCCTAAGGTGTAGCGGCTTCGTTTTTTTTATTAACTCTGTTTCTGACGTTCTATGTGCTCGGCTGATGTCTTTTTTTTGCTCCATTGATTGGTGCTCATTGCTTCTTGTTTATCTTCCTATTTGATTCGTGTTGCAATTGAATTACTATGCTGGAAGCTAAATCTATTGTTTCCATGCAGCTGTAGAGCTCAGAAATTATGAAGTGATCTGTCGAGTGATGCGTTGCAAAAGCTATTGGCTTTGGAAGCTGGACACCATTGGATTCAGCACGATGTGATTGGAATGTGGTGAGTGCAAACTAACATTGTAGTGAGGGTGGGAAGGGGGGATCAATGAGACATCCAAAGAGCAGGCAGCAAGACTCATGATCAGTCAGAAGCAGCATATTAAATTAAGGAATGAATCAGTTGAGAGTGAGTGCAGTACAATATGGCTTTGTTGAGATTTTTTCATGACTAACCATCCCATCCATTCTCTTGTCTTGGCCCTTTATGTGCGTATATCAGCCTCTGCCTTTTTTTTTTTTTTCAAAAAAGGTGTTTTATTTTACCCTTTTCAAGCTCTTTCTTCACTCAAATTGCTCGTAAATATATTACCACCTGCATTCATGTACATAAATGGCTTTATTTTTGTTGCAGAAGGAGTGAAAGTCTAAGGAAACAACGTTCTCCACAATGGTCGTTTCGCTAAATGCCATGTCTTCGATTTGATTAGCCTCCATGCAGCCTTTTGTCTTGGTTAATTCTCAGATTAAACAATGCTTTATAATACTGTAGCAAGCTGCTCTTGTTATATGTAGTAGCTATTTTGCCTATGTTTGTTTGGATTTTATTTTTGTTTAAAAATATATTAAAATAATGTTTTTTTTTAAAAAATTAATTTTGATATTAGCATACGAAAATAATTTAAAAATATTAGAAAAAATAATTTAAAATAATAAATAAAATAAAAACTCAATTTTTTTCAAAAATATTTTTGAAACTAAATACCAAACAATCTATTTGAAAAATATTTAGGCTCTGTTTGTTTGCTGGAAAGTGGTTTCCATTTGGAAAGTGAATTCCGATGTTTGGCAGTATAATGGAAAATAAACTGAAAAATATTTTTCAATGTTTGTTTGTGTTATGGAAAATGAACTGGAAAATAATTTATTAATAAATTAATTTTTTTTTTCAAGTTTATAAAAATAACGAGGAACAAATCTTACAAATTAAAAAGTTGAATGAGAATGAAATTGAAAAAAAATATAATTTCATAAATTATCTCAAATAAAATAAATAATAATCAACATAATAGAGATCAACTCTAAGAAATTAAAAAAATGAAAGGTGAATAAATTAAAATAATAATAATAATTATCATTTCATAAATTATTTCAAATAAAATAATGAACAATAAAAAAATGAAGACCAAATTTGATGGATAAAAAATTTCAATAAAAAAATAATAAGAAAAAAGCAAATAGTAATTATAAAAATAAGGACCAAAATTAATATAAAAATTAAATTTTAAGAGATGGAATTGAGAAATAAATATTCAAGACAAATTATATATAACAATCAAAAGTTTGAGGATCAAATTTGATATAATCAGTAAATGATGATATTTCTAATTTTTTTACAACTTCCGGAAAGTGTTTTCCTCCCAAATTTTCCAGAAAACACTTTTCTAAAAACTAAATCAAAATTTTTCTTTGACTGAAAAGTGTTTTCCGTTAACCAACTTTCTAGAAAGCAAATAAAAATAAAAAAATTTAAAAAAATATTTTTTCAAAAAATAAATTCCAGAAAACAAAGACAGACTTAATATGTTTTGATACTCTGAAACTAATTACAAAACTAGTTTCCCTTCTCTTATTTGAATGTTGGGCCGATTTAGCTAATCATAGCCTTCAGTGCTAATGGCGATTGCCCATTGCAAACAGTTGGGCTGGGCCTGTACTCCTCCTCGTGCCTGACACTTGGTCTCCCAAAGTTACCATATCTGACCGGAAATCCGAACCCCCGCAAATCCGACCAACCACGTCATCCATCCGCGTCTCACCAAAACCAACCAATCACCACTCACGTCCTCTCCCTATATAAACAGAACACATGATTTCCGACTCATCCATTCAATCTCTCCAAAGAAACCCGTCCACCCCCTCTCTAAAAGAAACTTGCCTCTTAATTTCTTTCTCAAGAATACCGAATGGCTCCCAAGGCAGAGAAGAAGCCGGCTGAGAAAAAGCCAGCGGTGGCAGAAAAAGCCCCAGCGGAGAAGAAACCAAGAGCAGAGAAGAAGATACCCAAGGAAGGAGCGATTGACAAGAAGAGGAAGAAGTCAAAGAAGAGCGTGGAGACATACAAGATCTATATCTTCAAAGTCTTGAAACAAGTCCACCCTGATATTGGGATCTCAAGCAAGGCAATGGGTATCATGAACAGTTTCATCAACGATATCTTTGAGAAGCTCGCTCAAGAGTCTTCGAGGCTTGCAAGGTACAACAAGAAACCTACCATTACCTCTCGGGAGATCCAGACCGCTGTCAGACTGGTCTTGCCTGGAGAGCTTGCAAAACATGCTGTTTCTGAAGGGACCAAGGCTGTTACTAAGTTCACAAGCTCTTAGGCGTCTAGGGTTTGTTTGTTTATTTTGTGGATTCTGTTGAATTAGTGTTTCTGTTCTATGTAGAGTCCTTTTAGATTCTGATCTGAATGGATATGATGTAGGTTTTTCTTTCATTGAATGGAAATTGATTTATAGTTTCTCAAATTTGATTTCCACCTTTTTTCTATTTATTTTTAGATTCAGATCTTGTAAATTTTACGGGTTACTAAAAAAGGCTCGCGTGAGAGATCATTCGGTGTCGCTTACCGAGAAGAGCACACGGGTGAAGATCTAACGCTGTGTGCTCGCTCTTGTTGGTAAAGCATTGACGTAACTTTTCTTACCCTACGCCACATGTAATCTTTGTCGAGGCCAAATACTAAGTGGCCCACAATCAATGCCACAACCACCGCCTGATGGCATTTTCCGGGTGCAGGTTAGGAAAATGTAGCCACGTGAGTCTAAATTGCGCCACGTTAGCCGCAGAACCTTTCGTCCTCTTATCCTTCACCAGGAAAGACAACTCTTGCTGTTTTATCTTTTTCTAGCCTGCTATCCTTGTATTTTCAGTTACTTTAATGGCAACAATAGGCCTAAGTTCAATTTCTTTCAGATCCAGAAACCCTAGAAATCACCTCGCTTCCAAACAACTCTTTTTAACTTTATATCCAAAATGCACGCTGCGTGCTTCGGCTGATTCCACCCCGAAAGCGAAATTCATTGCCAGACGTAGAGAGTCCGTGTCGGTCCGGCAACTCCGGCGCCCTCTAAGTAATGTTAGGATGGATTAATTTCTTCAGCTAAAGATTACAGAATGTTTTAATTTTGATTGTCTTGAAACTGGGTTGGTAATGATTTTTTGATGTTGAGGTTGCAGTGGAGTATATGAGTTTGCCAGCGAGCCAGTACTCAGTGTTGGATGCGGAAAGGATAGAGAGGGTAGACGACAACACGTTTAGGTGTTATGTGTACAGGTTCAAGTTTTTTGCGTTTGAGGTTTGTCCTGTTTTGCTTGTTAGAGTTGAAGAGCAGGCTAATGGTTGTTGCATTAAGCTTTTGTCCTGTAAGGTAATAATAATACACCGGTGGCTGTTATTGTTGCATTTGTTGTTTATGAGTTTGTAGTTTGGATTCTATGGTGTTATGTACTGATGTTTGCCTGGTTTGTTGATTGCGGCAGCTTGAAGGTTCGCCTATTGTCGTTGCGCAGAATGAGAAGTTTGATGGTAAGGGTTTCTCTCTGGGTTTTCTGGCAAGCATATCATGGATTTATTTTGGATTTCTTTGTGTGCTAGACCAGGGATTTGACTTTGTTTTTGCGTGATAGGCGTGAAATGTGATGGTAGTGTAATTTGTCATTGGCCAATGCTTGCTATGATAATTGTCTTCTTGAGGTTTGACTTGTTTATTATGCCATGTACGAGTCTGGTTTCGGTATGTTTTTTTGGTGTTATAGGTGTAAGAATGTGTACTACTAGCGTGGTGTTTAATGGGACGTTAGTTTCAATGTATGATTAAATGGATGCTGTAAATCAATGGTTTTCTCTCAGAGAGTAATTTCGAAACCATTGTTTTAGCGGAGTACACCATGCACTGCCCATCTTTTTCTCTCTCTCTCTTGCTTGGATATGGAAGGTAGAAAATACTTCTTTGAAATGTTGCAACACTTGATTTGTTAAAATCTTGCTCTACAGAATGAAATGCTCAGCAACTGAATTTGATGATGTGCTTTTCAGAATATTTTTCATGCTAGCCTGGCCTTGCTTGAATCATCATATTAGTACACTGTTGACTAGGATCTTACTTGGAAAATAGCTTCAATTCAGGCGTACCGAGAAAATATTGGAAATGCTGTATTATTAAGTTGAGTAGAGGAAGGTGGTTTACTATCTCATAAATATTGGTTTCTGAGATTTATTTTAATAACACTTTGTCCTTGGCTAGACTCCACTGCTTGTGCTCCTGGAGCCTGGACAGTTATTGCCATTAAGGTACCAACATGCCAGCAAAACCATGTCTTTAACTTGTGTAGCTTAGCTGATGAAGTCAGGGAAACTTAAATAATTCAACTGTTCATGGTGAAAATAGCATCTCTCTGTAAACCTTAACTGCTGTGCATGACAAAAACATTATCAGGAGCATGTGATCATTTTGGCTGAATCGATGCAAAGGATGAGAGATTTTCTTTCGGGAAAAAAACCATGTACAAAGTGTTAGCAATTAAATTTATAAATTTATTACTATAAACGCTTTTTTCAGGAATGCTTTGACACTAATTTGGTGTGGGAATGCAGCTTCTATGGTGAACCAAATTTCATGTAATAGCAGCTCGAGCAACTCTACAATGCAACTACTTACTTCAGATGCAGTCATTGAGGTGCTTGACAAAATTGTCTTTGCATGTGGCGCAGTGTTTTATAATGATTTCAATATTGAACATGGTCATATATGTTAACAAACATTAATTTTAAACTCGTTGTGTTTCATTCTAGGTTAACATCGAGGTTCCTCTTGCATTTAGAGCCATTCCAACTGAAGCTATAGAATCGACTGGTGCCCAAATCCTTCAACAGATCCTTGGGCTTATGCTTCCCCGCTTTATGGCACAGGTTTGAGGAAATCTACATTATACTATCTTATGAAGAATGAAATAGTTGCAGATCTGATATTTTCCGGTCTTGTGCCTCAATTTGGTTAAACCCTTGCATGTTCACTATTTGGGTGAGTCTTGAAGTTCCTGGTTCTGGCTGAATTCCACTGGTCTTGCACCGTGAAAGTTGACTTCATGGAAACCATATGGCTCTAAAAAGAAGATATCGATTAGGGGATTAGATGAAAGAACAAATCCCAGCAACATATACTAACATTACAAGATCATTTTCAGAGTTATGCATGAAATTGCCTCCAAAACCTGGATATACCATTTTTTTTTATTCGTCTGCTTCTACATGTTGCCCCCATCATCTAGGATTGATTTATTCCTCCCGTAGGCTTGTATCTGTTCATCAGGAGCGGTTAATTTTTCATGACATCAATTGCTTTAATAATTTTGCAGCTTGTAAAGGACTATCAAGCATGGGCCTCTGGCGATACATCAAGGCAGCCTCTTGGAACTGGTGAGATTTGAGATTTGTGATTAAATCTGCCAGTATCCTTCGACCCAGGTATCGCGTGTTTATATTGGAAACAGGCAATGAGAATCCTGGCTGTTCAATGTACGCCCGTGTTCTGTTTTTTTTTTCTAGTTTCAGAGCTAGTCTTAGTTCAGAACAAACCATGCAATTAACTTCATATGAGCAATGATTCTATTTATGTTTTTATTGTCAAGTGACGGGCTACCATTTAATGTGATACAAACTTGACTAAGACGCACACATTGCCATTGAGATCTATTCCTTTCTCTTGTGATGAAATTTTCTTGATATGTGCGTCACTTTTCCAAAACCCATCCCTAAAGGGATTTACAATACAAACTCTCAACATAAAACTTTACTACGGTGATTATACAGGGAAATGGTCATCTATCAAAACCTTGAACGTTTGAGTGTTTGCTGCTCCACCCCTCCATGCTACTCAATTTTTTTTCTTTTGAACTTTTTAGCCAATATAAACGTCAATCCTTTCTGTTTCATCAGTTTTATTTTGTAGTAACGTTTTTTATTATCTTCTTTTCATTATACTACCGATTAATTAATGATGGAGGCCAAACAGAGCATTGAGCAGAGCCCATTACCATCACGCTCTTCTCACTGCTGGGCTTTTTGTTGGTACCAGACCGATCCCTTTTTACATCATCTCTTTTTCTTTGCTAGGACTGGCCCACTTTGGTAAGCCTTGCCGAGACGTTACGCCTACTGTAAATATTGATATTGTAAAAAAAAAAATCTTCCATTGATTTTACGAGAACAAGCTGGAGCACCACCCAGTGTCCAAGCACAAGGGGAGAAGACATCCACACAGCTCGCTCCGTGTTTTTGTATCCTCAAAGATTACATGAAGGTAAACATATAAAAGCAATTACACAAACTATCTCGTCAGCGACGAGGCATCAGCTGGAGTAAACCTATCGATGAAAGGAGTAATCTTGATGACCAGGCCAGGGAAAACATCATCTGGGTCGTGAATGTGTGGATTTTCCTCGACAATATAAGGATCCCCGCATTTCTCACTGATAGAATTCAAAGTCTCACCTTCGCGGACCACATAAATCTCATCGCATGGTTTGTTCTCGAAAAACCTCGGGTGCCCGGCCGTGGACAATTCGGTTTCACTCACTTCACAGCAGCTCAAAACCAGCATTAGTGCCATCAACAAAGCACAGTACCAGGAAATCTTTTCTGCCATGACAGTCGACGAGGAGACAGAACCCATTTCTTGTCAGAAAATTAAGCTCAATGTTGCTTGCTGGTCTCGGCTGAAAGACAGAGCTGGATGTGGCTAGGGTTTCTTGGGGCAGAAATTGTATAAATAAGAGCAGCGGTGCAGTGTTACTGTCCAGAGGTGGTTGAACGAAGTTGGTTTAGTTCTGGCCGGGTTGAGAGGCAGTGTGGTAGGTATCTGTCAGCAGGAAAAACTCAAAGATAAGCAATGGAAAGGGTTGGTTTAACTGCTTTTATTTAATGGGTTTGGTTTCATTTCTCAACTTTGTATTAACTTTTGATTCCATAACGTTGGCCCTCCTTCATTTATATCAGAAAAAACGTTGCCTCGGTACTAAGGACGTAGCTGTATTCACCAGCAATGAGGCGATCAAGTCTATGGTTTGATGATGAGAAAGCCCACCGTTCGAGCTCAATAACATTAATTAATCAATTCCAAATCTTCATGCGTAAAAATATTAATATTAAATATGGGATTAGATATGTAAACCTCCGGTAAGAAAATATTAAAATAAAATAATAAAGATATAAATTGAACAATGAGAAATTGATGTAACAGATAAATTTGTTAAAAGAATAAAGGGGGAAATTTAAGAACATCAAAACTTTTAGGGGATAGTTTGTAAATAAGCAAAATAAAGGGTGTAAATACCCTTTTCTTTCTTCTCTCATGGCTGGAAAAAGGGGGAGATGGGGGTTTAGGTTTTCAAATATTTCCTCCAGATTCTTGGCATATACCTAGAGAAAAGAAGTGGTTTTAAGAAAACAAGAAGGTTAGAGAACGATTACAGCGAGAAAGTAAGTGATTTAGAGGGCTTATAAGATTTGGAAGAGAAGTTTTACTATAGAGAGAGAAGGAAGCGAAGGTGGAGGAAAATTTGTTTTTTTCATTAAAAAATTATCTTAGATTCCTTGAGAATGATATAATACAAATTAATAATATAAAAGATAAATGTATTTCATAGATACAGTTGAGCGATTAAAACTTTAATTATTCTAGATTCTTATAAAATGCACGTACTAATTCGAACTCGATATATATTGTACAAATATAAAGTTTTTTTTTGTCATCAATCAACTTCTAAAGATATATATCAAAGAATTGATATCACTGGTTACTTGAAAAATAAAATGAATAGTGATAACTATAAACAATACTTTTATTGGCAGAGAGAACTCACTATATAATGGTAACTAATGATTAGTCATGGAGAAAAAAATATGATTAATGATTAAAAAGATAGTGCACCGTCTCCAGCTGTAATAGTCCATTTGTGACCTTAGGGTTCAGGATTGAAAATTTGTATGCCCTTCTCCCGTAGTTTTCTTGATTTTTATTTTTTGCATTGGACTAATCTATTACAATTTAGGAATTGTCATTGCAGCTTAAACTCTCTTTTTTTTCTTGTCATGGGATGTAGTTTAGATTATTTTTTATTGCACTAGATAGATTAGATTTACTTGGAAATTATTTCAAAAATAATTTTTAAAAACATAGTTACAAGACTCTCTAGATCATTTTTTAAAATAATCAAAACAATATCATCTTGATAGAAATAAATTAAAAGAAAAAAAATGTAAATGGGTTAAGAGCTTAGTTTTTGTTTTCACATGTTTGGCCCAAGTAGTCAATCCGATCAACCCAAATTTTTAGCTGGATAAATCATTTTTTTTCCATTTTTTTTTAAGAGTTTGGATAGGTCAACCGACTAGTCCTGGCTTTAAAACCGAGTAAAAGAACATCTGCAGGTTGTCAATTGACAAGTCATGCCATTCCTATTAAAAAAACACGGGAAGTGATATCAAGAACGACATGTCACTGCGACATTCCCCGGATCTCCCAAGATTGGCGGGCTAAGCCACTGAACAAGGCCCGGATGGTAGTCCCGTTTCGAGAAAGCTTTTCCACCTTGTTTTAGTTGCTTAGAAGATGACCATATTGACCTTCCCACCCGCCACAGGGAAAGCAGGGCGGCGGCGGCGGCGGAGAGAACAGAAAGCTACCAGGTTCCCAGTATCTCCATGATAGAGCTAGTGAAGTTGCTCCACAATATCCATAGAAAATCATTGATGTCTCCCACTTTACAAGAAAATGCCAAAAATAAATAGAGGCCCCATAAATGGCCGGAAAAGAGAGCCTGCAAGGATCAGGATTATTCTCCATTTTCAAAATTAGTCAGAGCAACCCATCGAGAAGATGACATGGCACTTGTGGATCAGTCAGTTCGAGTGAGACCCACGAGCGTTGAAATAAGAATTGCTAATAAGATGAGATGATTTTGAATTCAGAGACAGGTGGAAGATTTTTCACGGCCGAGGAAATAGAGCTGTCCAGTCAATTCCTAGATGAACATTTAATGCTGAAATCATGGGGGTGCCAAGTATAAGTTTACCTTATTGTCCCCCTTCCAGACGGGCATTCACGCTTCAACTTTTGCAATGCAAAGGATGCTCTGGTCACTTCCAGAACTGTCGGTGAAAAGAATGTATAGCGAACCAGGCCCTTCATTTGTAAGCTAACAGATGATTTTGTTTTTAATTTTAAAATATGTTGCTATTAAAATATATTTCTAAATAAAAAATAAAAAAAATTCAATAGCAATAAAAAACAATTATGAACATTGGTGTTTTTGTAGCTGCCCTTCGATATTTTGCTCTTTCAGCCAAAAAAACAAAACATAAAATATTTACTATTATTATTATTATGATTATGACAGCAACTCAACAAGAGAGGTTCTCATGACGTGGCGTCAAAATACTCTATACCTGAGATTCAATTTAAGAATGTATTTATTTTATAAAAATCGAGATAATCGAGATTTTACTTTGATTAATTTGAATTCATAAAAATATTTAAAATAAAATGAGGTTTTATCGAATCTAAAAAAAAAACTCAACAAGAGAGGATACCCGGAAAAAGAAAGAGAAATGGAACGATGAGATAAAAAAACCTCAAGAGATAATAATGCTCATGGATTTGAAAATGACTCTTTAAATTGGACAGGATGAGTATAAATTAGAAGGTGACGAGAGATCGAGTTATAAGTTCAGGAGGGAAATGTCGTTTGAAAGGAACGTTGCATGAAGCTATTTGCTATCAATTCTCTCGACCTTGATAATTATCCACTTGTTTTTACTATCATCAATTTCTTCTCCATCCTGAGTAGAACACGTGTCCTCGTGTCATATTCAAGGGCCATGAAGAACTGAAATAGCTACGGCGATCAGGTCTTACCCCGGAAAAAATAGAAAAAAAAGTCTCATAATTCCCCCAAGGATCATATGGAAATATGTTTTTTTAGATAAAGTATTAAATAAGTAGTTTAATTGGAGAGAAAAAGAGAGAGTAGAAGCCCATGCTGGGCCCATATTAGACTGGGCAGTTCAGGTGCTCCTGGAGTCCTAAACTCGTCGCCTGGAGAAAATCTTCACCCGACCTCTTCCCTTGCTAGTTTGTCCCTCTCTTTTTTTAACAACTATTTATTTTCAATCTGATTAAAATAAGTACAAGTCTTCGTCCACTTGTGATTTTTGATGATATGTTGTACTCATATTAATTAATTAGTTGAACGATGAAATAACTTGACTTTTCTCATAAGTTGTAACTTACATGTTCGAGACCCAATTCTAATTAAAGATCAGTGAAGGATGATGAGGATCAGGCATGGCAATTGGAAGGGAATTGGAGTGAATTCAAGTCTTGCAACAATGGAAAAGGTCAATGCCAATCTATGAGCTGAATTGTTTTCTTAGGCAACTTACCATTTAAACTCATCAACAACCAATAAATGAGTGTCTAACAGTTTAATTGAAGTTATTTTTTGAAGTGATTTTTATTTAGAAATACATCAAAATAATATTTTATTATTATTTTCAAAAACAATTAACACTAACACATGAAAATAATACAATAACACTAATTTTTGAAATTTAAAATAAAAATAAAAATAAAAATAATTGTTTTTTTTAAAAAAAACGTTTTTAAACATATATACTGCCAAACAAGATCTAAGTCTAAACACAAAGCCAACAATCAAGCTCAGATGTCTTGACCCATGATCTTAATCCAGAAAAAAGAACTTAATTTCTATGTAAAGTCATTTTACAAGGTCATCGATCTAATCTTTTGATAGTTGTAAAATGTTTGCCGTACGTGTTAAAGAATAATATAACTTATATTTTTAATATTACTTACTATATTAACCTTTCAGACAATAAAAATTAAACACAAAATTATCTAACTTCCAGACCCAAAAAAAATAATCATACGGAATGTGTAAAGAAAACCAAAAGGAACAATAACACATTACCAGCTTTACACGTAAAAGAGAAGTGACATATTCCCTCCAACAGAACCAGACAGCAGCAACACCTAAGCAATAAAAGTCTCAGGGACCCCAGCCATGGGATTCTGATCTAATAACACCACATCCTTCGAATAAAGCAGTCGACATCCGGCAATGACACTGAAAAATGTATTTTGATTTGATTCCCAGTGACAAAAACTGCTCCATAGATGACGACGAGGTTGCATGTATCGACGCACAGACCAGCTCCATGCATGCAACTCTGAGATGGTTTCTTGGAGATGGAGTTTTGCTAAAACCCTAGAGGAATTTCCCGAGAGAAGTAGAGAGGAGACAACGTGCGTGGAGATGGAAATTAAATCGAATGACGGGTGACCTAACATAACTACACGGTTTTTCCCGTCCCAATGCTCTTGTCGGCATGCCAATGGACTCAAATAAATAACTGCTCTTGCGTCCATGATTTTAACTAGCTTGCTTGGTTGATTCTCGAGTGTTTTTTTTTGTTGGATGAGTCAAGGGGTGATTATTAATTAAATTAAATATTTCTTGAGTTCATTTTCATCTTGTTTTTATGCTTTCTTTTTTTAATTAACTCCGTTTTCTAATTTAATTTATTTAGAGTGCTTTTAAAATTTAGGGTTATTACCGAAGCATGATGTTATGAGTGGTTTTAATTACTTGAACTTTAAATTGCATTTATTTTGGTTTAAGACTTTACTGACTTTGCGAGAAAGCAAGTTCAGAGAATCCTGTTCTCCAATCACTAGTGAAGTCTTAAACATGGTTTTTCAGGGCTGGTCACTTTCCATGTCATGACATGGACAAAAGGAGGAAAAGGTGGATTTAATTATTAATTTCTATAAACAATGGTCTCTGATTCAAAGTATGAATTGTCATGGAAAATGAAAGTTTAATTAATCACACGGATAATTATTTTTCACTCAGCAAATAAGAAGGAAAAGAGATGTCTAGATTGATTTGATGGACCGACTAAGCACTATTAAAATCTAAAACAAAAGGAAGAGGATAAACTCTTGAAATTGAGAGTATCTTATTGACAAGTAAAAAGAACTATAAAGATATTTTTTTTCCTGTTTTAATTTATTGTGAGGCTTGATAATTCTAAGACCACCTTAATTTTGAAATTAAGTCAAAATTAGACCAAGCAACCCGAAGTTGAGTGCAGCTCAATTTTCAGTGCTTTCTTCCCTCCTTAATGTACATGAAAGCTTACCTTAGATGCATCGTTAAAAAACTCAGTTTGGCGTGTAGAGTTTATTTGCCTTCGGCTATTTGATATTATATTTCAAAAATATTTTTTTTCTTTTAAATTAAAAATATATATTATTTTGATGTA
Organism: Salix exigua; assembly: GCA_032356905.1. Classification (NCBI taxonomy): domain Eukaryota; kingdom Viridiplantae; phylum Streptophyta; class Magnoliopsida; order Malpighiales; family Salicaceae; genus Salix; species Salix exigua. The sequence continues at coordinate 15,684,261 of CM063597.1, forward strand.
TTTATGAATGAAAAATATTTTCAAAATCAACCTCAACAATGCTTTCGAATACACATTTTAAAATGATCTAGATTTATACACACACTTTGAATAAGGAAGTTAAAACTACAGATTGACTTGTAATTCGGTCAAAATATATATAAAAAATAATATTATTTTAACTTGATTAATTTTTCAGTGAACCGGAATTAAATTGACAGCTCGAGTCTCAGCCGAAGTGAAATTCAGTGAGCGGGAGCAGAGCATATAACAGCAACGTCTAGCCTCCTCATTGCTGAACCAGTAGAGGCATGCTAAAAATGGGGATATTTTCTATAGTTCTTAGTTTGGCGCAGCACCCCAGTCAAATTTGACATTTCACACGCACACACGCGCGCGCATCTGCAACATCAACGTCGTTGAAAAAGGCAGCCCAGCGTACAAGAACGATGCTCACCCAACACCAACAACCATTTTTGATCATGAAGAGTAATACAAGGGCCTGATCTGTCTCTTGGCATTTAAGTGGTGTTTTCAAAAATATATCTATTTAATTTAATTAATTATTTTAAATTTATTTTTATGTGTTTTTAAATTATTTTCATATATTAAAATCAAAATAATTATTAAAAAATAATAATAATTTTAATGTATTTTTAAACAAAAAAATATTCTTAAAAATATCATTAACCACCCCGATATCAAAAGGAAAATTCAAGCTGCAGAATGCACTCCCTCCCTTCTTCACCTAAAGAGGTACAATATTTCAAAGTTTATGCTTTCTATCCTATCCTCAACCTTTAGGACTCTCTCAAGTAAACTCCATATTCCCTCAAGTGGTCTATCACCTTTTTGAGCTGCTGTTTTTTTTTTCTGTTCTTTTTTCCATTTCTAGTGTAATTATCATGCTTACTGTACCTTTTCACATGATGATAGTTGACGCTGAGATCTGTGGATAAAATAAAATAAAATAACAGAGTTTGTGCAGCTTTTTACATCCAATTTATGTTTTTGGTCATACCATGATCTTAGGCCAGGGCGCAGATGGTCATTCCACAATATTAATCTTCTCTTCTTCATTTATAATGAGTTCTCCTCTTTCTAAAATCTATCCAAAAAACAAACACGTGCTTTATTTACTCTGCGCCAGAAATGTTGACTTATTGTTTTTGTGTGTGTATATAACAAATAATAAACAATAACTTGACCACACAAACATATATATATATATATATAATTGTTGACCTGGATAATAATTTAAAAGTGCATTGTCAATTTTTCAAAGAAAATAACAGGCTAGGAATGACATGGCACCAAACTTGGGCAGGGAGGTTTTCTTTTATTGGATTTGGAAGCTGGATATAAAGTATTTTCTAGATTATATAAATTTGACTGTCTAATCCAGTAACCACTCATCCTATAATTAATTCGCTAGCTTCTCAAAACCTTAATTTAATCCTGAATATCAACACCAAGTTTATATTTTATATTAAAGTATTTTCTATGACTGTTGTATCAAAAAATATCTATCAAATAATAATAATGATGAATTTTAACTTTCTTAAAATCAATATTTTAACATCCATTCAAAATTATAATGTGTGTGTGTGTGGAAATCTGTAATTTAAACAAAACACGAATAGCACCACATTGCCTTTTTTTTTTTTTTATAAAACAAATCAAAGTGCACCCGCTGTAACCACACAAATTTATTCTTGAAATCAGATAACTTGTTTAAGAGTATAATTAATATTTCTTTCATTTAAAAATATGATATATAATTTTTTTTAAAAAAAATTAATTCTTATATAAAAACATTAAAAAATATTTATTTAAAAAATTGATTTTTCTGACCATCGCATCCCACCTGCAACCCGTGGTCCTTGGCCGAACGCAATCTTAAATTTCCTGAAAAGTGACAGCCTAGCAGCATACCTTCTGCCTGGCTGCCTGGACACTGGAAAGTAGCAAGATCATATTTTCCCGACAGCTATATACCATATAGAAAGAAGAGAGCACTCCTTGACCGCCACACCAATCATCATCGCCACAGTCTTTGTTAGATTTTGCTACTCTATCTGTTTATTTTAGTATTACTATAAAATTATTCTTCATTTTTCTAATTAATCCTGTAATCTTTCCGCTAGACAACTTCATCTCTGCTATATAAATTAACTTGAAAATATTTATTTTTTGCCAGGTGTTCAATAGATCATGAACACTGACTGTTGACTTTATTTAATGTAATCAGGAAATTTTATTTATATATTATGATCGTTATAGTTAATAGCATTGATAACAGATTAATTAAGGTTATGACAATACCATAATCTGCTAACTAATGGATAAACTGTTTTAAGACATACTTTAATAGCTTCTACAAAGTTATAAGAACTCTCTCGAAGCTTGAGATGTAAATTAAATATATAATTAACCCGAATTGTTTAGTTTTGTTTTTTTTTAAATTAAATTAAATTCTATTGAGGTCAATAAAATAAAATAAGGTCTATTTAAAGTTACTTTTTAAGGGCTTGATAAAAAAATGATTAGATCTCTGGTTGATTTCACTTGGCTAAACCAATTCTTTAAAATACTAGAGACATGCGAAAAACTGGAAAGCGATTTAATCTTATTTTTCTTTTTCTTTTTTAATTTAAACGTGAAGCCTTTATTTTTCTTTTAATTAATGCAATGATTTCCTTATCTTTTTGAACATCCTACGTTTCACTGTTTTGATAAGCCAGGTGTTGCTCGTGTAGACCTTTGCCATTTGTATGACGTGGCATCAGGCAATTGACAAATAAAATAAGAATTAAAAAAACAGCTCAAAATTAAAAAGCCATAATCCCCTATGTGTCAGTCATCGCAAGCCCGCCGCTCCCTTTAGATCCGCGGTTCTTTCCCAAACCAAAAAACAAAAACCAAAAAACAAATAAAATCCCTCTCCTTGTCTCCCTCCCTCCCTCCCTCTCTATCTCAAGCTTTCTCCCTCTAAAACACTCCCAATTTCTTTTTTTCTGCAAATTTCCTTGGACACTAATTATAAATTCTGATATAATCCTCTCCTGTGATCTCTATCTTCCCTTCTCTTCTTGAACAATTCTCTCTTCACATAACATTTCCCTTTCCTTATTTTCTTCTTCTTCTTCTTCTTTGGATTCTCTCTTGCTTCCACAAAGCAAACCTCAAACGCAATACATTAAGAAAAAACAAAGTTATAGACATAGCTTACCAGGTACATCTTTTTTCAACAATATCAATCCTTAATTTTCTTTTTTCTTCTGCTCAAAACAATTTTTTTGACATTTAATGTTATCAGGTGTGTCGATTGGGGACAATCAGAATTCAATTTAGGGCATAGATTTTATTTATATTTGGTTTGAATTTGAGACTGAATTTAGGGTTTGCATTTGGATTTTTAGAGTTTGATTTTTTTTTTAAATAAGTTTTAGGATGGTGTAATGAAGGGATTGTGTGTAACTGGTGGATTTAAAGAAGGGTTATCTTTATTTAAAGGGGTGTGTGAATTTTGAGAGTGGAGGTTGTGAGGTGTTGGTTAAGAGGAGCGATTGTGTGAGCATGACAGATTTCTTACAGCAAAAGCCTGAATCAACAGATGATGCTCGCACGGAATTCGAGAGGGGGTTGGAGGAATTGATGCGTGGGCATTTGGATGGTTGTATTCCACTTGCTTCGTGTAGTTCTAATCGTAACGTGGATGATGGGGATGATGATGGGGATCAACTTGTGCGCAGGAGACGTAGGTCTGACCTCGAGGGTGATGATTTGGCTGAGTCATCAGCTGCAAGAAGGCGCCACTCTCGAATTCTGAGTAGGTGGGCTGCTCGCCAGGCACAAGAGATGATAACTACTATGGAGAGGAGTAATCGTGAGTCGGAGTTGATGGCACTTGCGGGTATGCACACGGTTTCCATGCTTGATTCCTCGTTTCTGAGGGAATCGCAAATGCCTACTGCAAGAAGGCAGGGGGCAGTGGAAAGGCCGAGTACTCAGGCATCTACGATTTTACAAATGTGGCGGGAGTTGGAGGATGATCATTTGTTGAATAGAAGGGAGAGGTTGAGGCAGCGAAGGAATGCTGATTCAAATATAAACATGTCAGTTTCAAATGCATCGGAGAGTCACGGGAGTGAGAATCAGGGAAGTTTGGAGGATGCAAGTGAGAGTGAAAATGACTTTGGACCTTGGCCACATGAGCATCTGGGATCACAGAATGAGCATGGGGATAATAATGAGTCTAGCAGGGAGCAATCTCCTGATATTGGAGAAGTTGAGAGGAGTGTGAGGCAGATTGCTCGGGGATGGATGGAGAGTGGCATTAGTGATAATGCATCCAATCTATCCCAAAGGAATGGCATTCCTAGAGCTGAATGGCTTGGTGAAACAGAGAGGGAAAGGGTTAGGATTGTCAGGGAGTGGGTGCAGATGGCAAGCCAGCAACGAGGAGCTCGTGCGAGTCGAAGGGAAGATCAAGCTGCGGGTCATAATGCACAAGTTGGCCGAGCACGTGATGGGTTGGTTTCTGACCATGATCAAGGGCAACCAGAGCATATTCACAGGGACATGCTGAGGTTGCGTGGAAGACAAGCAATTCTTGACTTGCTTGTCAGGATCGAGAGAGAAAGACAAAGGGAGCTCGAGGGATTATTGGAGCATCGGGCTGTCTCGGATTTTGCTCACCGCAACCGCATTCAGGTCTGTTCTTTGATGTAAATGATTTTTTTTTATTTGGTAGCATTCAATGGTAATTTAACATTTTGTTGTTCTTTGTATGTTCAGCAATACGATCACTATAAGCTGCAATGCTTCTTGCTTTAAAATAATTTAATGTTTATAAGCTCAGCAATTTGCTTTGCTACAATATTTTTCTTTCTTTCAATGGTCTATGTAAAGATATTAGAAAGTAAGGTTATGTTAAATTTGTGGTCAATTAAACATACAGGGATTTCCATGTCTCCCTCCTCAAGGCTAACAGCTGCCATGTTTGATCTAAATTAAATTCAGTTTAAATAAATTGTTTCCAGGGGAACCTTAATAAGCAAATCATAAAAACATTCTGAAAATGTACTTTTTTATGATGATTGGTAATTTGCTCTTCTAGTTCATATATTGTGACTGCTCATGCTTAAACATTTTCCAGTCGTTACTAAGAGGTAGATTCTTGCGAAATGAAAGACCGGTTGAAGAGGAGAGACCGCCTTCCATGGCTGCTAGTGAACTTGTTCAATTAAGGCAGCGACACACTGTTTCTGGCTTAAGGTATTTTTTTTATTCCTGAGTAAATCGTGAGAATACTATTAAGAATGTTCATCTTGTTGGTCAAAAGCTTAAAAAAACTGTGCTTTCTAGTGTACTATTTACATTATCTGCCTTCTAAGCAGCACATTGTTTAGGATGATTTGATTGAGGATACAGATTTTGTATAGAAATATATTAGGATCGTCCTATCAAGGAAACATACGGAATACAATTTTCACTCACAAGAGTGATTCAGAGAAATTTGCTAATTGAAATATTTCTTGTTCTCCTGAGCAGTTCTGTTAGTTATGTAATCCAGTGATTATTTGACTAGATAAGGAAATTCATGTGTTAGAATGGGAATTATAATGCTGCCAAATTTAATTTATTCAACAGTGCTTTTAGTATTTCTAATCATAGATGAGAGGATGGATTTTGTATTTAGTGGTTTGGCAAATTCATTGTCTGTTTGTGCACATGCATGTGATGGTGAGAAATTTTGATTTTGTAACCTCGGGCTCATTGCATCCAGTGTAAAAAATTTCTTAGTATAGCAACTACATTGTAGTGCCTGTTTTGCTTGGGGCATTAAATGGAACATTTTTACATTTATATTGCTGATATCAATTGTAAGATGAGGTATATCAGTGAGATTTATACACATAAAGCCTTGAGGGGTGTAGCCCAACTGGTTAGGTCCTAGGTTTGCTCCCTGGAGGTCTCCAGTCTCACAACTCTTAGGACCACTGGAGGCTGCTTAATTGGTCGTTCACTTTCAGGCCCCATGAGATTAGTCGAGTTGCGCGCAAGCTGACACTGTGTGTGTGTGTGTGTGTTGGGGGGGGGGGGGTTAAAAAAGACCTGATCAGGAATGCATTTGGAGGCAGGCTGCCAAAAGACATCATCAATTTGGTGCTAATACTTCTTAAGTTTGATTCGTATTGTTAACTTAACCAAAATAAGTAATACGTGTGGGGTGGAGGTTGCAGCTCTAATGTTCATACATAATCTAATTGTGCACATTTGCTGCTCAAATATCATAATTTGCTCAAGATGCAGATATCAGTTTATATCACTTTCAAAACCACAAAATGAACTGTTTTATGGATATACCCCTTGGTAACTGATTCAAAGTTTTCACCCCTCTCAACATTATCTGATAAAAGATGACGAAATTCTACCTTTTTCTCACCACTATCTGAAAGATGACTTAAACCTGATCCTGAAAATTAATAATTTGGAAACACACGATATTATCTTGCCTGGAAAGAAGAAATCAGCATTTTTTCCCTTCTTCCTCTGTCCCCCTTCTGAAATTTTACTGGGTCTTTTTTCTGGCTAAATAACATTGGATTCTTGCAGTGGAGCAATGCTGTGTCCTCGTATTTTTTTTTTCTGTCATCATAATGCTTGTTTGTGCTTGATTAATGTCTACAGCTGCTATCGCAGTTTTTGAACAATGAAGAAAAAAAAAGATATCCAATTGACGCCTAAATGCCAAATGTCTTCTCTCTTTCAGGGAAGGGTTGCACTCCAGGTTGGGGAATATTGTTCGTGGTCAAGTAAGCAGCCATTCTAATACCACCTCTAATAATAACATAAATGATACTAGAAATGATCAGACTCAAACAAACACTTCTCAGGACATCCAACATGATGAGAGCAATCAATCACAACCTAGGAGTCAAGAAAGTGACATGCGTCGTTCACCTGATCAAACAAACAGCTCAGAGAGCAACACTGCTGCTGGCAACATGAATTGGCAAGAAACTGCTAATCAAAGAGAAGGTTTGCAGGAGCAAGCTACCAGTGATGAAAGAGGAAACTGGCAACAGACAGACTATAATCAGTTAGATGAATGGAGAGGTAGTAATGCAGAACCTCTGGATGGAAATTGGCAAGATAATTCAGCCAATGAATGGTCCCAGGAAACACCTGGTAATGTGCCTGGTGAACAAGGTCATTCACAGGAATCCCGGGAACTTTGGCAGGAGGACAGCACCAGGGAAGCTGTTGAAAATTGGACAGAGGGTCCTTCTGGTCCTATAAGAACTCACCGTTCTGTTCCAACAAGAAGATTCAATGGATTTCACCCTCCGGATGATGATAATGTGTATAGTATGGAGCTAAGAGAACTGCTGGGCAGGTACTTGATTTGTTACCGAAGGCCTTTTTATGTGTTGAAAGTCATTGAAATTAACTTTGATCATTGAACAAATTGTTTTTCCCTCTGTAGGAGAAGTGTGTCTAATCTTCTTCGAAGTGGTTTCCGTGAAAGCCTAGACCATTTAATACAGTCATATGTGGAAAGGCAAGGCCGTTCTCCCATTGACTGGGATTTGCACAGAAACTTGCCAACACCAACTGCCTCGTCCCCAGAGCGAGATGAGGAGCAGCAGAGAGATGAACACGATGAGGGTCAACGTGATGCCACAAATAGACCTTCACTGGTTTTGCCATCTCCACCAGTGCCTCCACCTCAGCCACTTTGGCACCAGGATTTGCACCACACTGGCTGGTCTCGTCACAGCATGCATCGATCAGAACTTGTGAGTCATCTTCTCCTCTACAGGCCATGAGACAATGTATTATGTTTTATCATCACATTTTTATTGTAGTTTTCTTTGTTGAATTTATTGGGACATATTATCTGATTGTATCACATGGAAACTCAATCTTTCTGACTTTTTCTGAAAATCAAGTGCCTTCATTTTGTATGATCTAAGAGTTCAAGGCACATAATTATTGCTTTAAATGGGAAAACTGAAAGGGCTTGCAGATTAGTTTCCCTTCTCTGCTGTTTCCATATTTGGTCATTATACTGACAGGAACCTATTCATTAGCATTCATCAGAATGTAATTCCTTTCCAAAAGGCATTCTAGTATTTTTTCCAGTAATTGTAGCATTCTAAATCTCATGACTCTTTTTTTCTTTCTATCTTGTATTTCTGTGAGTGCAACTGTTATCTGAATATGGGGTCTGATACTGAGCAGGAATGGGAGATGATTAATGATCTGAGAGCAGACATGGCAAAACTTCAGCAAGGAATGACCCACATGCAGAGGATGTTGGAAGCCTGCATGGATATGCAGCTCGAACTGCAACGCTCGGTCAGACAGGAAGTCTCCGCTGCTCTGAATAGATCAGCTGGTGAAAAAGGTTCTTGTTGGCTACTTGATGTTCAAATTTTCAGTGAATTGTTGATCATTTACTTGCTCTGGTTATTAACTTAAAAGATGCATTATGTTGCAGGGTTGGATGCTGAGACATCTGAGGATGGGTCCAAATGGGGTCATGTAAAGAAAGGGACATGCTGTGTTTGCTGTGACAGCCATATTGATTCTCTGTTGTACAGGTATTATAGCTTTTTGCTGTGAAATCCCTCTATTGTACAGGGATTTATTGATTTCATCCCCCCGCTGCTGTTTGTTTATTAAAAGTTCGTTCAAATCGCAAACTTATTGCAGATGCGGGCACATGTGCACTTGCTCAAAATGTGCAAATGAGTTGGTCCGTGGCGGAGGAAAGTGCCCACTGTGCAGAGCACCAATTGTTGAGGTGATCCGAGCATACTCGATACTGTAAAGATATGGCGATAGGAAATAATTGATTATAACATGAATAGAATTGAGTGGTGAGAGGCTGAAGGGAGGCAGTGGCAGTTCCTTCTCGGTGAACGAGAAGCTGCTCCTCAGCCTCTCGTGTCTGTAGAGTGTCCAGTCATTACCTCTGTTTTTCTGATTATAGGTGGAATGTCTTGCAAAATGTATCATTGGAATAACAAACGGCACTTCCATTCTTTCACCCGTAAATAAAATGTTTGGCCATCCAAAATTCTTCATCTCCCAGCGCCCTTGTTCTTCACTGGCACAGTGGACTTGTGATGTTATTTCACTTCTTACTGCAAAGAAAAATCATGTTTTTGTGCCGATAAGGAAGATCCATCTCCACAATAGCCAAAACAACCTCGGTAAGATGATAAAATGATTTCATCAGAGTTCTTAGATGTTTGTGTGCTGCATTTCAAAAACTACTAGTTCTCCAGTTGCAAATGGACGGTGAAGATTGCAAGGGCCATTTATGCCAAAAAAGCCATACACTCTCTGGAAAGATATTTATCGTCCAGTGAGATTTACTCCATCAATTGGAAGTAAATTTACTCATCTCAATCCAGATCAGAGGTAGACCTTTTGATCTAAACCTTAATCGGCCCTAAACTATATATTTGCTCTCGACCGGGTCTGAAGACAAAATACTTATATCAATTGGGTCCAGAGCTTGCTAATATTCTCCTTCTAACAAGCTTTGCACATCTCCTGACATGAAACATTTCTGTGCTGGAAAAAACAAAACTGAAGAAGAAATTATTAATAATGAGAAAAAAATAAATTGAGAGCTGTCGAAATGTGCAAATGAGCAGGTCCGCCTGTGGTGTGGTGGAGAGTGCTGATCGTGCAGGACATGTTTGACAGATTCACTTTTTCTGTGCACTAATGGCTCAGCCAACCAAAATGCAACACATGGATTGCAAACTCCACACCAGATTTTAAAGCAAAAGTATTAGATTAATGTTGATAAATAAAATTCCAACACTGTAAATATTGAATATTTATAATATGAAAGAGGTAAATGTTTGGGAAAAATAAATCTAATAACACAAAAAAAGTGGTATAAAGGATATCTTTTAATTTCCCCTCTTTTTTATATCTCTCTTTACAATATTGCAAGCACTTAGTAGTTAGAGCACAAACACCATGAAAATTTAGCTTATGATAAATTTGAATAGCCATGTTCTAGGGATTTCTTTGTTCAGAACCCACCTAACCTTTTACATCAACAAGCACAAATCCTTGTATATTCCGCAGAAGACCCAAACAAATCCTTGTTTATTAAATTAAATTATTTTTTTAGTGTACTTTTGATCTACATCTTTAACTATTAGCTAAATTCATTGTTATTTCAAATGTTGATCCTAAATTGAAGGTCCAAACAACATTTACATCACGCACATACACTAGCCCTGCAAATTTCACTACATTTGAAATATATGAACTAAGATCAAATTCCATTAAATTTTGTTCAGATCAGAATCCAAACAACATTTACATCACGCACAAACATTAGCCCCGCAAAGCCCAAAATAGACACAAACAAACCTATCCATCTAAGAGCTAGTAAACTTGGTAACAGCCTTGGTCCCTTCAGAAACGGCATGTTTCGCAAGCTCTCCGGGCAAGACCAATCTGACAGCAGTCTGGATCTCCCGAGAAGTAATGGTAGGTTTCTTGTTGTACCTGGCAAGCCTTGAAGACTCCTGAGCAAGCTTCTCAAATATATCATTGATGAAACTGTTCATGATACCCATAGCCTTGCTTGAAATCCCAATATCAGGGTGTACCTGTTTCAAGACTTTAAAGATGTAGATCTTGTAGGTTTCAACGTTCTTCTTTGTCTTCTTCTTCTTCTTTTCGCTGGCTCCTTCTTTGGGCAACTTCTTCTCAGCTCTTGGCTTCGTCTCTGCTGGGGCTTTCTCTGTTGCGGCAGGCTTCTTCTCGGCTGGCTTCTTCTCTGCCTTGGGAGCCATTTTAGATTCCTATGTGAGAGTTATAGAAGGAATTCTTTTTTTCCTTTTTGAAGAGATAACTGGGAGAGTACTTAATCGATAATTTATGAGGATAGGATGTTTGCAGTTTGTGGCGTGTTTATATAAGGAGAGGAGGTAAGTGGTGATTGGCTGCTTTTTGTGAGACGCGGATTGGTGACGTGGATGGTTAGATTTGAAAGGATTTAAATAGACGGTGAGAGATTGGGTTTTTGCTTTTTGGGGACCGGGGTTTTTAAAAGTTGAAAATTTTGGTGTTTTTTGAAAATTTAGGGTTTCGCGGGCTGAATTTTAAAATGGGTCGGGCCTGGACTCATCAAGGAACAGTCCTCGGTCCAGTGGTTTAGCAAGCCTGTTTCATTTTCTGTCCCCCGACATTTGTTTGCCTTCACAGCAGATTTTGGAATAGGCTTCGGGTGTGTCTCTGTGTGTATTGTTTTTTGAAAACTAATTTCAAAATGATCGGTGAAGTTCTGCTATAATTCTTCTTCTTAGCTCTTCAAGGTTGCATATCTGGGATCTCAATTTTCTAACCTTCAGATTCTATTCTGTAAGCTCACTGCAATCTCTCTCAAAAATGATTCAGACAATGCATTACAGAATATAGAAACTTTTGGCAGTGAGGTGTGCACAAATGTTCGTATTTACCAAGTGTTCCTCGTTTCTTCATGGATTTCAATAAAAAAAAATCAATCAACTAATAAACAACCAAAGCATTCACAAAATAGTAAGGAATCCACAGCAACTCCCTGGTAAAATGTTATAGTTACACTTCTTCAACGGTAAAGAAATTAACCGTCGCCTCTCCCAGGATGCCGGCTCTTGACGATCCCTACTCGAACAACGCTACCCCAGTTCAATCAAATCAAACTTTAACATGCTTGCATCCTAATCACATCAATGCCGTTAAATTAACGTCATAATAATCAATTCATCATACCATGGAAACAGCAAACTTAAAGAGACATTCATCAATCTCTTAATCTGCTTTGATATTGAAGTATAATCAATCGCCGCATGCTGGCATTGTGTTTACAGAAACTCTTCGTCTTCGGTGTACAGGGAAATATACTTCTCCCTCTGTGAAACTTAAGAATCGTGAATTGTTTTTATAGCGGCTTACAACTCCTGATATATCTAATAATTTCTCGTGTTTGTCAGAAACAGAACTCTGTGACAATCGAAAAAACTGCGAAGGAGCATGGGGTCAGGACACACATAAAAATTAGAGAAGTTCTTGGCTTTTGCAGTTGTTGTCTTGAGAACTTCCAAGTGGATAAATGCTGGCTCGTGGGCCGCAGCTTACAGGGGATGCAGTTAGTGGTGTATGGAGTTTAAACAAGGGACCAAATGAATATGAAGTTTTGACCCTGCATTTATTTGTTAAATTTTGAAATAAAACTTGTTCATGTGATGCCCACCTTGTTGTATGTTGGTTCTCCGGATTCCTCACCCTGTCTTGTTGTCTTCTTGTTCTTTTGATTCACAACATAATGCTTGCTGACTCATGCTTTTCACATAATGTCAGGATTAAAGCAGTGTTCGGGGATAAGTCTGAAAAATATTTTTGAAAAAAATAAAAAAAATTATTATTTATTACTTTAAACTAAAAAAATAATATTTTTAGATTATTTTGATGTGTTGGTATCAATTTTTTTAAAAAAAAATATCATTTCAATATATTTTTAAATAAAAAAATATTTTCAAAAACAATTTACACTGTCACTAAAAAAACAAAACAGCTCTTTGGGGTCGGGAGTTGTTATTAGGTGGATGCCAAGACTTCATCGAACTCCCATGCTAATTTTCTTAGCCGAAAGCCAATGATACGTGTCATGATTTGTTCAAAGGGTGGCATCATTCCTTCCCATGACGTATATATGTAGAGCCAATAGAATAAATTAATTACTGTATCGTGGATTAGTTTTCACCTTTTGAGTATTTCAGCAAGTTTATAATCGAAGATATTTTCACCAACGAGCATATTGATTTGGACATGTCCCGTCCGTTTTTGTTTTGAATAATACTAAATATAGTTTCTGTCTACGTACGTACGTTATCCTGTCGATGGATGGTCTGTGCAAGAACGAATCAAGGAGAGATTTAATTTTAATTTCAATACACAGGAGCTGATACTGGTACCGTTAAAATCAGGAAGAAAAATAATGAATGACTTGCATGCCTCCAATTTATTACTCAGGGTGAGCTCGTCTTCAATTTGACCTCGCTGCGAAGTATTGATGAGTGATGACTCGAGGCCACCACGACAGTGATCTTCATACCAACTCCGAAATTGACAAAGATCTGTGCCATCACCTCCAGACTCCTTTGCATTTCCGTAGTGTGTGTGGATTGATTTTTATAATATATCGAAATTATTTATATTGAATTATCAAGAAGTATGGATAAATAATTAAATGAAATCATTCATATTTTAAAGTTGATTTCTAGACTTGTTCTTTTTAGTCTTTTAATTCTTTTTGTTTTAATTTTGTTTTTTCTCCAATGATGTGATAATGTGATATGAGAGCGAGAATGGAGTGAAATGTGTAATTTAGAGATCATGACCATATATACATAACAAGCTAGCTACCATTTGGTATTCATGACTTTTGATATTTTTAATTTTTGTTATATCTATTTTAGTTCATTACTAAAATAAAAATAATTCTTTAATCCCTGCACATTAAAAAATTACATTTTATTAGATTCATCAAAAAAACTCAATTGCATAAAAATACTTAAATTAATTATTGTTAATTAAGTTTCATTTTATTTAATAGTCTTCAAACACATGATTAATCTTTTATAAACTCAATATTAAAATAATGATACAAAATATTGAAAATTATTTTTAATATCAGAACATTAAAATAATCTAAAAATACTTTTTTTAATTTAAAATAATTTTTTGTATAATTACTTTCAATCAATATTAAACAACCGCTAAATATCGGCGCACTTAGAAATTCGAAGAAGATGGCTGGACACGTGTATGAGTGTGAAGTCGTAGAAACTGTCCTTGGAAAATCCGTGTATCCTCGAGGAGGACTTAAATTCTCTGGACCTGTTCAGGCTCTAAACGCAAGAAGAAATTAAATTATGTATGGAGATTGATGTTTCAGATTTTCTTATTATTTTTATTTTATTTTCTAATTTAATTTAACATATTTATTTAAAAATACTTTTATACGTTACTGGCATCGAATCAGGGATATTCAAGATCTATTAGATTAAAATTCTCTGCAGTTAACTACCCTTTTAAAATTAGTGAAATCTCTTTTTTTTCCTTGTCATTGGACGTCGCGTCAGATCCTGTATCCAGTCTGAACCAAACACGCACAAGTAAGTAGTTGAGTGATGATGGAATAATTGTCAGTGCTACTCATGTAAGTACCTTCAGTTTGGCCTCTGACCTGCAGTGGATTGAGCCTGCTTGTTAGAAGTTTTCTACCTCATAACCCTAGGTTTCTTCACATGTCTTTTTTTTGTCTTCGCCCTAATTTGTCTTTAAAGTGTAATAAAAGATGCATCCAAATAGCAAAGAGAAAGTTGTGTATTAAAATAAAATTCAACAGGGTAATTAAGAGCATACGTAAGAGTATAAGCTTCTTAATTACTTAGCTTCTTTTTTATTTTTATTGATCAGACAGCAGAATAGAGTTCTTTGTGGCACTAGCTAACTAGCACCTCCTAACAATTCTTTAATACGCGTTGAGTTGCCCGTGCAAAAGGCAAACTTCTTATATTTGATATCTGTTTATTTTTCTTGTAATGATGTAATTATAAATAAAAAATATTATAATTCAAATATCATAAACACCACAGTTATGAAAAGATATTTGAAATATGTAACTTTTATTTATTCGAGTCTTACCTGTTAAAGATCATTACAATCCTCTATATATAAAACTAGATAGTCCTAGTAAGATTAGATTGAAAAAACAAAATAAAAAAAAATATTTTAATAATACTAAATAGTGGGTGGGTGGGTGGGAAACTAAAGAAAAATTTATTTTTTTTAAAAAAAAAAAAAACTCATGCGTCGCCTTGTTGAGTCAGTCTCCTAGACTCCAGGAAGTTCTTGTTCTTGTGTTCATGAGACGCCATGTATCCAATAAAACTCGCGAAGTCTGTATCCATATAACGCCTAGGATTAGCATCACTGATGAGTTTTGGCGATGGTCGAATCATGCTGTTAAAAGGTAAGCTATGTAACGAGGCAATGGAGATTCGAGACTTGAAACGATTGACTAGAACTCTATGGAGTACACTGCTGTATCTCCCATTGCTAAAAATCTGCCAAGCGATACAAAAAAAAACAAAAAAAAAAAACAGGGTTATTAATCATGCATGGATTAGGGATTGAATTAAAAACTGTTAAACTCGGTGATTAATTCTTGATAAACTAACCTCGAGATGATCCCCAACATTAACAACAAATGAATTAGGAATCGGTTCCACCGTGACCCATCTCCCTTCATGCTGAATTTGCAGACCCTTGACTTCTTCATCCGGGAAAAGCAGCGTAAGGAAGCCATAGTCTGAATGGGGTGCCATCCCGAGCGTTAGGTCAGGTTCGGGACATGAAGGGTAGAAATTAGCCACGATGAGTTGGCTCCCATCTTCAAACTCCTCTAAATGATCACAGCTATCATTTTCATCAGCATTTTTTGCTGTTTCAACCAATCCTAAGCTCTCTAATACTGCCTTCACAAGCATTAGATACAAGGATTTTGTTTCTTTCGAGTAGTTAACCACCGCTTGCCTGTTAAACATGGAATTAACATCAATAAATAATGGAGACGTGTGTAATAATACACTCGACACTTTCAATTAAACAAGTAATCAATTAATCATATTTTATCTGAGTAGGTAGCTGAGCAAGACCAAATTCAAAGCATTAGAAACATGAAGCTCATATTAGGTGCAGATTTATCACCTTAGCTCGGCCGGAGAAGAAGGCCAATTAGGAAGAGCATCGGAGAGGGGATGACAACTAAGCTTTAAAAAGTCTCTCCAGCAAAACACACTATCTTTGTTCTGATTAAAACTTGTTCCGTATCTAACTGGTGCGCTCTGATCTTTCGACATGTACTTCGACCTCTCCTCGAATGGAAGCTCGAAGAATTTCCTTGCAGCTTGAAACATGTTGAGAACGGACTCACTGGCAATGCCATGATTTATCAGCTGCATAAACCAAGATTAGAGCAGAAATTAACCAAGGGTACGTATATAGTAATTAGCTGATGCATGCGGTATATAAACTAATCATACTCACCTGGAAAAAACCATATTCTTCACAAGCTTTTGAAAGGGATTTGAGGGTATGAACTCTATCTGGACCTTGCAGCTTAGCAAGATCGATTACTGGCAGCTTGAGATTAGTAGCGCCATCTTTTTTTGACATAAAAGGGCGCTCCAATGCCGGCAATATGTATTTTCTAGGCACTTTTGCCAACCCTCTCTCGCATAGATGTTTCACTCCGTCATGGTACTGATGGCTTTCTACTAGCTCTTCTTCTTCGCGATTAGTTTGAACTTCCAAGACAAATGCCGGTGACATGGCTGAAATCCAATTATTTAAAGGTCGTCGGATATATCTGTAATTAACTCAATTAGTTAACATAGTATAAATTATAATATGGAGAAGGAAAGATAACCTTTTTTTTTAGCATTCAATATATAACAAGAAACGAGAGCGTGACCTTGGACCACTAGATATATAGCTAGATAAATACCTCGAGAAAGAGAAGAGGGAAATAGAAATGGTGATGGATGGGGTAAGGAAGAATGTTGAAGGAGAGGTGTATATATAGGGAGAACAAAAGTCTACCAACGGCAAGTCTTCATAAACCAGCTTTGGTTTTGCAAAACATATTGACTAGTTTGTTTTTGTTTTTTATGAACAGGATGATGGGAATTATATGGACCAGTTCCGTTCCATGTAAACGCGACCACTGACTTGGCTTGGTCAAATACCATGAGGCAGCGCCGAGGAAAGATTCATGTCCCCTCAGCTATAATATATTTCAAGCCTATAAATATATGGAACCTTTGTCTTCAATGAATTTGTTGTTGATTTGATCAGTTGATGGATGTAAGTAGATAATATTAAACTACATTGGCCATGACAAAACTATCTTAGTTACAAAGACGCGTCGATACGTAATTGGGTATATATACCTCGACCTACGAAAATTAATATTAATTCGATCTATCTCTCTCATACACACACACACACACATAACATAACATAACATGAGTTATTTAACTCTGTGGCGTAGCCAAGATACTGCTCCGGCCCGGCAGTACGTACTTTCCATGGATCCATGCTTGCTGACAAGCTAGAAAAACAAAACATCAAATGTCCATTAGTTTACAACTCACCTGTCACCAACTGACTCATCAATGACGCGTGGTGAGTCCTCATTCACCCACCTCGCTCGAAGTCAAATGCTATAGCAGCAGAAAGAGACAGTTTAAGGTTTTATAGTAGTACAGTACTATGGCTGTGGGTTAGTGGTTGTGACAAGTCGGGATACCCAGCAGGCTTGTCTATTGCCCTTAATTTGTTAATTTTCCATAATAGAATTATTATTTTTAAATTACTTTGAAAAACAAAACACAGTGAAAAACACCCCCAGAGCATGCATTTGTTCTTCCCAAGTCTCTGCTTATTGTATGTATTTTAAATTTTCTACTCACATCTCAGTTGTCTTGTCTATTGGAAGATAGAAGGGACCCTTTTTCTCCACCAAAAATCAAAAGTCAATTGTTATCTTATTTCAATTTTTTAATGGTAATTAAGTGAAGTCAATGGTTTCTATATTCCAAATTTGCACGGGCCGGAGCCTCGCCTTTTAAAATTGCGAATAGCGTGCGATCTATATCCATACACATATGTACAAGTGAATATATATTTTTTAAAAAGTTTGATGAGAAGGGAATCCCTGAATTTATTATACCGATTGAGAAAATGTTTTTTTTTTCTTTTCAAATGATATTAAATATGTGTTTGATAGTGTGGCGTGGGCTGTTTTTATAAAATAATATTTTTCAATTAAATATAAATTAAAATATAACAATAGATACAACAGGACCAACTCCTGTACCTCGTAGCTAGCTAGTGAAATACGTAGTGGTTAAATCCGGGAAGCACGACGGAAAAAAGTCTCCCCTCGAATTCAACTTGAGAGATGTTGTTGCAAGTTCACATATACTAAATAAATTTTTGGTCGGTTGAGAATACATTAATTGTTAATGTTAGGAATCGTCGTCTTGTTTTTGTCCCTGCACATTAAAATCCAACTTGAGAGATGTTGTTGCAAGTCCATTGTAGTCTTTCATTTCGATCGATACGTAGTTAATTTAGTAATCTTATTCGGGAAAACAAAATTAAGTCATCTATATGAGCAGGTTTTTAAGCAGGTGTCACGGGAGGGCAAGCTGTTATCCGATCACGCTGGCTGCCCCATGCATATTTAAATCACCTCCCTCGTCGTCATTGCTCCGGCCCCGGGCATGCTCGTGATTGAGGGCTCGTGTTTGGCTGGATCCTATATATAATAAAACAAGTATTACTTCTTTTTTCTTTAATATTTAGCTACTGATCATGTATATATATCATTTCCCGACCGAGTCATATACAAATCGTTCAATGTATTTATAGATATATTTTTAAGAATTTAATCTCAGGTCCAAAAATAATTATGCAAATAAATCAATTAATCCACCCACCCATGGCTATCTCACCCGTTAACTTTGAAATCAATGAGTGTATGCTCTACTCCTGTAATTGCACAAGGTGTGATTAATTAATTAATTAATTACATAATTAACAAAAGGTTTGCCTGCTTATGAATCACCTTTCGCTGGATCAAAGATAACGTGAAATTAAATAGGGTGTCATCTTTTTTGAATTTTAAATGTTTTTTCGACGTGATGAAACTAGTATTAATTACTCGAATTTTATTACAAGAACCTCTTGATTTTTTTCACAGTAACAAGACAAGACATCAATAGATTTTAATGATGGTATCGTGGATGAATGAAGCAGGTTTCAGCTTTAGGCCTCGATGTCACTGGAGAGGAGGCGACATTAATGATGGGACATTAATAGTTATTTTTTAATTTAATTTTAAAGTCTTGGATGCTGATAGATACTGTATGGATGAATTAATAGATCTTTCACGAATTCAATGTATAATGATAATTGTTCCATTTTATACTGTTTGACTTAGAAAGAGGGCTCCATCTGATTGTTTAGAGGAGTTTATGCATGGTCCGCTCTGGCTGAATACAATCTATGTTAATCAAGACGTAGACGTGTTACATATATTTCTCCTGCATCAAATAAAGCAAGGAGTGTTGCTACAAACACTTGAGATTTTGTATTGAATGATTTGTTTTTCATTTATTATTTTATGTTGTATAGATAAGATTCAAGTTCCATAGATATTGAAAAGCTGTTTACCATATATAATTCAGTGGACCCATTTAAAAAAATCATCATAAATATCTCTGAGGCTATTATTTGGTTCCCTTCGCAAATCAACCCTTCAAAAAAAAGAATAATATAAATTATATTATCAGTTTTATCTAATAATTTATTTTTTTAGATGAGATGATTACTTAATATAGTATCATAGTTTAATTGACTTGACGATCATAAGTTTGAATCACACCACTCATATTTTATTTAATAAAAATAAACACGATATAATATATATATGTGTGCAAGTTCCAAGTTCAATGCATTTTTACTTGAAGGGGTGTTTTAGAGAATAATATACTAAAACATTATTTAACAATAAGATAGATTACTTTATATATACTTTCATTAGCCCACACACATGATAGATCGATTGCTCTCCCTTCCTTAACTTGCCTGTGCTCGCCAGATATGAGACAAAGCATGCGGTATATATATGAGACTCTGTATATGAATGAGAAAGATAATTCCAAAACATTTTCCATCAATCTAACCTGATATTGTTAACTTTAAATTACCATTAAAATAACATCCAGAGTATGGTTGTGTGTGTTAATTAGAATTAAATTATTTCATCAAAATAGTTATAAAAAAACATATATATATATATATATATATATTTATATTTATATAAATACGATGTATTCAGATGAATATTTTTGTTTTGGCCGCAGAGTCTTAATATGGACAGAGAGAAAAATCAAAGCTTTTAAGCACCCACACCACTATTCTTCCATGGCGGTTCCCCCCCGACAATTTGATCGGTCCAAGTAGGAGTGCCTGAAATGAACCACAGCAAACTTGTCGACTTTTTCTCCCCAGTCTAAAACCATAGGAAGCTTCTTGTCTGCCTTTAACTCTCTATTAATATGTCTTCAAGCTGCATGATACATGTAATTTCAAGACCTAATATTTCAGGCACGTGCACACAGTCAAGAGAGCTCGTGGGGAGAAAAGTTATAATAAGCCACCACCTTTGCTGGGGTCCCTATTAAATTATTGGAAATGACTGGTTTGTATCAGTTTGAAGTTTAAATTTGGAAATTTAATGAGTTACAGGAGAGAAAAGTTGTTCTTCCAGGAATCACTGACCTCTTATTCAATGGCACGTTGCCATTATATATTATTTTTTTGTCAGGATATCCTTTCATGTGTTGGACTCGAGGAAATTCTATACATTGACTCTGATCCATGATAGAATTCTTCATTTTTCTTCCTCCAGACAATGCCACCAAATCTGAAGCCTCCAGAAAAGAATTCTGTACCCCTCCCCCTTCGATGCTCCACCCGTTACATGTCAATGACACGATTTCCAGCAATTTGGATAAAAAATTACTGAGTTGAATTCAAAGAAAGACCAACTCGTGTTGATATATATATATATATATATATATATAACTAATATGAGTTTTTGGGTTAATTTATATGTATTCTTAATTAATTTCATAGTTTTTAAAATTAACAGCTATATAAATTTTTAATAATTATTACACTAACAACTACATATCTTAAATCGAGAATATAGAAGGAATAAACCCTTGAATTTCCCTTGAATTTCAGGTGGCTAACTCATGCGGTTAATCTTTAATTAACAGGTGATTGTCAGTTATCAAAAGGAATTACCAGCAAGATGGGCCAGATCTTGTAAGTGTATCACAGGCCCATAAAAGTTGTCGACTGATTTAGCTGCCGTTGGGCCTTGGATGTCTATTTGTTTATCTCACGAGGCCTGTTTATGATATCGGACCTGTTTGGTATTGCGGTTGTTGTTGCAGTTGAGGTTGAAAAAACAAAATTTCAAAAAAGCATTTTTTACTGTGGTTCAAAAAAGCTGTGAAGTGTCCGGTTAAAACCGTGGTTGAGTTTGAGGTTGAAAAAAATAGTTTTGTGTATTTAGTTATCATACTTTTATATTGTTTTTAATTAATTTTTAGATTATTTTAATATTAATAATATATTTTTATAAAAAATTTTTAACAAAAATATAAAATATATATAATATATAAAAAAAAATAAAAATAAAATAAATATAAATATTATATATATAAATTAACAAGCCACTCCTCTCCCTCTCGTATGCAATTTGTTGCATTGTTACGAGGACAATAACTGAGAATCATGAAACTCGTAAGTCGCTTTTCATGAAACGGAGTTTCATCTGCTTTTATATGTGGGATCCATTAAAAACTCAGTTTTTTCCTTAACCAAACATCAATATAATTATTGAAACTCTGTTTGTATGCGAACTCCAGTGAAAACTCACTACCAAACAGTTGCATCAACAAACGAATTTATGAGCAAAGCTTAAAAAGAAAGCTCGCCTGTTTCATCTTGAAAAAGATAAGAAAAGAAGAGCAAGAGAGCTTCCATTTCACAGGCCAGCGCGGGACAAAGGGCCCAGATGGAAAATTGGTCCATGTACCATTATAATCTTTGCTAGCTTTGATCTTGGGCCTGTATCTGAATCTGATCCAGTTCTTGATTAGACTTCAGTTAGTGTTTTGTTGGGTTCCCACTTAATTTTAGCTTCCAAACTAGATTGCCACCCGTGCTAAGCTCTAAATTTATATTATTTTTTTCATGAAATATTTAATTATTGTAAACACATATTTTTTCGGTACAAGCAATCTAATTAGAAATACAGTCTTTACCAACTAGATAAAGTGGTTTTTGTTATCTATTAAAAAAAAATGACAACAATAGCAAGAGGGGATACACGCACATATACATATTTTTTCCAATAAAAGTAATCTAATCTGAGATATAGTCTTTACCAACTAAATAAACTGTTTTTTTTTTAATTGAATTGAAAAACAAATAATAGCAAACGAGGAGCCTGTTTAGAAAATCAATACACGAATTTATAAACAAAAGTAAGAACCACAGCCCACCTGTTTCTTCTTAAAAAGACAAGAAAGAGAGAAAACGAGCCATTTAATAATCAAATAAAAAGAGTTATCGGCGACGAATAAAAACACAATTTGAAAAGTTAAAAGATAAACATAAATCAAGATATTTAATATCACAATAATGATTATTTACCTAGTTGTATTTAATGAATTTATCTATTAAAATAGTTTTATAATGCAGATAAATATACACATAAAATGTATTGAATAGGATAAATAAAAAATACAATGTAAGATTATACATGTTAAATATGCAATAAAAAAATAATAGTTGATCGACTAATTTAGTTGCAGTTGGGCTCACACGCACGAGGCCTGTTTCGAAAATCAATATACGAATTTATAAACAGAAGTAAAAACCGAAGCGCACCTGTTTCTTCTCGAGAAGACAAGAAGGTGAGAGAGAGAGAGAGCTTCAATTTCATTGGGTAGCGCGGTAAGGGCCCAAATAGATTTTTGGCCCAGTAAGACGAAGCAATGAATGCCTTAACACCTCCTTGGTCCACCAAATCACACCTACGGGCTCAAGACGTCTAAAGCTATCAATTTAACTGATCTGAGCAAAGCAGTATACTAATTAATAATCTTAGCAGACCCAACTGGGGTACAGCCGAGAGAAAGAAAGAAAATATCTGGATCAACCCACAAGGTTTAATAATTAAAATAAAATATATAGGATTGCTGACATCAGAAAACCAGGCAGAGGCCTGAAATCAGATTGCTCGAGTAATGCTCGTGGGCCTATTGGACCTATTACTTCTCTCACGAGCCGATATATGGGCCTGTTATAAATTAGACTTCACAGTCACTGTTTCTTTGGGTTCCCTGTCAATTTTAGCCCCGAAACTAGACTGGAGCCCAGGCCAGCTAAAATATTTTAGAAAGTTATTCAGGTATCGTGAGCATGTTATTTTTTAAAAAATAAAATTTAATAATTCAGGCTATAGTCTTAATCAATTAAATAAACTTTATTTATTTCAATCATATATTTAGAAAAAGAGATAACGATAACAAATAATATTAAAACCCATAGTGACATGCAAGGAGATGAAGGTTGTCAATATTGTTTCGGATGCCGTTATGGTTTTTCTATTAGTACAGAACGTTTCGTTTTCGGAGCATTATATATATATATATATATGTATATATGTGTGAAAAAATATTAAAATATTAATTTAACAAGCATGATTAAAATTCAAGATAAATTAACTTTAAATTATAAACACAAGGTCAAACAAACATAATATCAAGATTAGAAACACAATCACAAGTTAATGAAAATAAGAAAGATTTTAAGGTCGGAATGGCAAGTTCGTAAGCGGTACCAAGACGCTTTTGGTCGGAATTTTGCCTAATATTTCCTGAACGAGCCGTGAATTTTGCCTATATTATTTACTTTTGTTGCCATTAAATCATTTATTCTTAAAGTGGATGCAAATGTTTAAGTCTTTATATTGTCTTAACAGGAATGCATAACTCTTGACGTATTTTATATTCCATCCTTACTGGACGTCACTACATGTGCTAAGAGACTGAGTTGATATAAGATCAATCCGAGTTAACACTCAACTTTATGCGTTTCACAAAATCAATTACGTGTCAGTTCTCGTACCAATCTGTCACTCTAAATATAAGGCTGCAGGAAAATTGTAAGATCCATATATCTACCATGAAAAAAAGATGCTACGGAAGTATACCTGGGAATACTGTCGGCACTGGTTTTTCTAATGGGAGACAATTGCTCCCATAACATGGCTGGACGATACGACTGTAGACTACATGTCGTGTCATGGCAGGCTGAGCAGTCCCACCGTCCTTTTGGTCCCGGGATTTAGCCCCCCCTGAAAGATGCTCATTGAAACCCGTATAGCCCCATCACATTCATGGCTAGCACCCGTACGTTCTCCAGATCCAAGTTGGCATATCGATCGCATGATGTTTTTGTGCACGTTTTGAAAGACGCATGCGAAGAAGCTTCTTGCTGTAATGCCATCAAATTCTCACTGTCCCGACTCTCTGGCAATATGTGGGAGTGCAGATTACTCAACGAAATTTCATGATAATGTGAAAGTAATAAGTAATGAATATTACTGTATAGATTACCGGTGATTGGTTAATACGATAATCATTAAAAACTTACATGTTATTTAATTTCAGCAGTAGTCAAAATACTGACTAAGACAACCAATATTATTAAAAATATTTGAGTAATCACCATGTATATCTGATAAAAAAGAAAAAGAATTATATATCAAGACCCCGATCAACTTTACTGGCAAAATAAGAAGCAAGTCGCTAGGCAGCTCAAAAGAAAATGGAATAGAGTCTGCTTTGCATAGAAGATGGGATCTACAATTTGGTACACTGGCTAGTAATGCAATGCACCCACTACCCTTGAATGGGAGCAGACATGGACGCCGATAAAACTCACTAAATTGGCTTCTACCGAGGAAGTTACGCCGTAGGCGTGCTCCTTCCAAATACCAGTAATTAAATTCTGGTTCTTGATCTTTCCGATGGCTTCTACCGAGGAAGTTACGCCGTAGGTGTGCACACACCAGTCATGACACGCACACATGCTAGAGTACAAAATCACCACCTCGAGCTCTGTGATATTCGGATCCCGACCGAAACTACCGTAAACGCGCTTCAGTTCGGGAAGAACCCATTCTTGTCATCGATAGCGCCCACGCCCTTTCCTGTTTGTCTTCACTGACGAGACAAAAAAATTTTTTCCCCCGATTCGAGGATATGATATCTTCCCAAAAATAATTTATGAAAGTCTAAATAAATAAATAAAATAAAATTCTAATTATATATGTTATTACAAGAAATACATGTATTGAATTGAACTCAAAATTTATTTTATAAATTTAAATTTTTTATCACCACACCATACCACTCAGGTAAGAGAAAAATGAATTGTCCTTTGAGTGGATGACAAATTAGAATGGACTCCGATGAGAATGTCTTTCCTCTCTTTACATCTCTTTTTAACACTTATAAAAGATACAGTGCTAATATCATCATCTCTTGTTTCGAGTATACATTAGCTAGAGCTAGATATCCACATTGTCAGCGTAACCGCTTCGAGGTGGATCAAATCTTTTTAATATTAAAAATAAAACCTAGATGATGATAATAATCTTTTTAATATAATTTATTAATATCTCTTAGCATTTTTTTGATAAATATTTTAAAGTTCTTAACCATCAATAAAGAAAAATCAATTAAGTATTAATAGTATTTGGATCAAGTCTCGAGAATTATTTCCAAGTGCAGACTCGGATCACTACTTTTCCTAGATTTTCTTCTTTTTCACTTCCTTGATGTGATAATTCCCTTTCCGCAGTTTCATCTAACCTTTCGTCCACAGAAAACCAACACTGGACACACGTAATGAAGACGGTGCAGAAATAAATAAAGATACTGTCTGCTTTAGACAAGCTAAGTTAAAGTAAACTATGCGTTCGCTAGCATATATAAATATATATGGTACTGTCCGTTAACGTTAACATAGTAGTTTTTAAAATATTTTTATATTAAAATATATCAAAATAATTTTTTATCTGTTGTTAAAAAATTATTTTTGATATTAGTACATCAAAATGATCTAAAAATATAAAAATATATTTATTTAAAATGTAAAGAAAATAAAATTTATGCGCCGGCTCATAATAGCTTTAACATCATGTTTTTTTGACGGTCGACCAGCATCTTTCTGTGGTATTAATTAGCTGCAAGATCTAAATAATTTCACTAGCTTTTGGAGAGTATGTGGTAGCAGCCTATCACCAGTAGTCACCAACCTAATTAATTTATTTCTGGTTTGGTAATGCATTTTAGAAAAATATTTATTCAAATTAAAAACCATTGATGTTTTTTATATCAAAAATATTTTTTAAAAAAATTAAAAGAATATTATTGTAATATGCCCCAGGCCACATGAGTGAGAGCAATTTAGACCACTGTAATTATTAGTAATATTGTAAAAAATAATGTAGATTCTGTCCCAGCTTTTTGACGGGACACACCATCTTTTAGCTATTAATTAATTAATTAATGCCACCCTCCCTCTCTTTACGTCCCTTCACAAAGGGATGTTCATAATTATTCCGTCAAAAATTAAGTCGTGACGTAAGTTTGAAGCTCTCCAAAAAGCCTTCCTCTAGTTGTTGGTTAATATTCTTTTCCTAAACCTTACCTTTTATTTAGACACGACGACTACACGTAAAGATCAAGCAATCTGCTTACTGCTAAGATGGTAATTGATATGTTAACTCACGCCGGCATGGCCTTTTAGGGGATTCGGCCCTGAAGGTTGAAGCAGACGTTTTTGTGCAACAAAATTCACTGTTTCCTTTCCCATATTGTCGTTTAATTAATTCTCCAGCCATTATTGGCACATGGGCTAGCTTTGCAAATGAAGCACGGTCCGTGTATTAAATATGGTCACACACGCGCGCGCGCGTATATAAAGTAACCGGGTCATTGTTTTTATTCCATAGTTGATCCTATCGGCTCGCATAGCGTGGAGGTCACCATGTACAGAAAAGGGATGGTAAGACATTTTTAGGTGTGAAAATGGCAGAAATCATCATGTCAATGAAATCCTATTATATAGTGATCTGGAAATATCAAAATTAGGGCTAGCACATTCCTTGCTCAGATCCAAATATCATTGTTTTCTCCTTTCTAGTTTATTGATTTCCATATTAGAGCATTGGAGCTTCTGGGAGCTTAATTTATTTTAAAACACAGTATAGAATATACAATATTAATTTTAGTTGATTCGAAATTTACTCTAGAAAACGTATTTTGTGAATCCAGGATGAACGAGCAAATATGTAATATGATATTACTTACAGGAAAGTGTGCGTACATTAATATAATTAATGTAAAAAGACAAAAATAAATTAGCATATAGCATATCTGTACGTGCTCGTGTTTATCTATCAGAAGCCGTGTCAAACACTGAAATCTCAATGTCAACCTGGAAACAAACCACCCATCATAACCATCTCAGAAGCAAGTGGTTAATTAGTAAATACTCATATTGATTATAAAAAATAAATACGAAAATGAAATTCAAGCGACCAACACCGTCTACCATATGGATTAGTCTCCTCTCCTGTCCTCTTCTACTCCTCACAAAATCAAACCCATCAATTACTAACAATAACCAATCACATTATACCCTCTGGTTCATGTGACTGAACCAAAAACTGCTCAAACTCTCTAAATTTCAAAATCCCAATGACAATGAATAAAATTGCGCCAAACACCTGAAGAATTAATTCATATTACTAAAACATAAAATTCAGATCCAATATGATCAAGAATTACAGCCCCTGTAACAGCATGGATTTAGCCCACGTGTTGTGGCATCTAAGCGTGGAATTTATACATACATACATACATGAAGGAGAAGAAAAACTGTAATACCCTGTAGCCAGTTCATATCCGACTGTTTCATATACAAGGGCACCTTCTCTTTGTAAGAAGCTCAGAGCTTGATTGAAAAAACGAATCTACTTCATCGCGGTTCACGGTCTCAAAGAAGTCGATTTCTCTCAGCCTTCTTTTGCACGAAACAATCCTCTTTGCTTTTCGTGGCGCCGGCGGACAGCTTAAGACTGCCGGAATCCTGTGCTCTTCAGATTTCGGCGTCTGGCAGTCGTCAATTTCGCTGTTTTCTTGCTGAATTATGGCTTTATTGTCGTCCGCATCACTGCAAGATTGTAGGGTTCCAATCTTGGTTGCAGGCCGAACTTGAATTAATGGCAAATCTTGGCGCAATTCAAGATCGGCAGACATGGTTTTTTTCTCTCCCTTGAAGAACCAAGGAGGAGGAGCTCAAGAGGCAGAAAAAGAAGAGAGAAATATGTGGCTTGTCAAGGTTTTGTAATCTATTTATGTAGGGGGAGGGAGATGAAGACGTGTCACGGAAGGTAAGAAAGTGAGAGGGAGCTGGGAGAGGATCGTTGGATTCTTTATATTTGTTCTCAACCTTTATTCTTTTGTAATGTACCCTTGAGTGCATTGAACTATTTTAAGGTTTTTCTTAGATTACCGTAACTTCTATTTCTGATTAGTTTTTTAAATAATCAAATTAATATATTTTTATTTTGATGTATGTATATTAAGAATAAAATAAAAATATTATTTTAATATATTTTCAAATAAAAACTTTTTTAAAATAATCAAATTAATATATTTTTATTTTGATGTATGTATATTAAGAATAAAATAAATATATTATTTTAATATATTTTCAAATAAAAACTTTTTTAAAATAATCAAATTAATATATTTTTATTTTGATGTATGTATATTAAGAATAAAATAAAAATATTATTTTAATATATTTTCAAATAAAAAACTTTTTAAAAAAATTCATGCTATTGACAATAGAAATTTTAGTTGGTATTTATTATCGAATCACAGAGTGGGGGATTCAAAATACGTGGAATTGGGCTGCAATTTGACTGGTTAAAAAATATTAGATAAGAAACTTAAGAGTCCTGATCGTGATACGTGTCGAAGTTCTAGTTGATCTGGTATAGATTAGAAACAGAGAATAACGTCCTTTCCTTTTGACGATCTGGCTAGTGGAGATTTCAGGACACTCTAATTTTTATTGATTGACATTTGGAACGTGACATTCACGTTGGAAGCAAAAGGTATTTATCTATGATGCTCTGGATCTTTCCACGCGCACTGAAGAGTAAGCGAATACACTCGCTGAAATATGAAAATAGTTTTGTTTTAAAGAAATAGATTCTTTGTTAACTGTTTGATTCCGACTATTCTATTCCTAAATTAATTTAATTCTTTTATTTTTTTCATGAAAAAATTATAAAATTCTTGAAAATATTATTTTCAAGCTTCACTCGAGGTTTCAATTTTCCATGATTAAAAAAGAACACATCTCGTTAATCATAAAATCAACACACTCAACTCAATTATGCACAACAACAACAACAATAATTTTGAAAAATAAAAATTCAATATTGGAAACGTACATCCGCGTCAATATATTTGGTAAATGTAATTATCGTTATGGGCAATGGATGTGATCTTACCACTGTTTATATATTTATATATTTTATGTCAATGGTCACGTATTTCCTTTCATATTTCGGATCATTAAGTTTTCAAACTAAAAATGACTACTTCCCCGTCATGATCAGAGCATCTGTGTCAAGAGTGTAATGATAAAAGTATTTTTTTTATTTAAAAATATATTTCGATACTAGCACATCATCAAAATTGTCTAAAAACAAAATAAAAAGCTTAATTTGAAGCAAACTATTTTTTTAAGGGAGGAAGATGGCCGCCGACCATGGTAGAAACATCCTCGTCGCATTTAATTATAGGTAAGATAAGAAAACTCCAACTCGCTAGCACGTTAGCTCATCCCAAGCTAGCTAGCTGTTTAATGTTCTTATCATGCTGTATACGTGTTTTGTTTTTTTATACAGTCGTCAAATTTAATTTAGAATTTGAAAATGTATTCAAGTCATTAGATTATCGAATCAATGCAAGTTTATTTATTTTTATCTCGACCTCGTTTATTTATGAAATTGTGAATTCATCCACCGAATGATATGAATTCAGTCGAATCGATACCAAAATTAATTGAAATCAAAACTCAGCTAATGTTAGGTTTTGGTTCACATATTCACCAAATTGATATGGGAAGTCAAAGTTTAATAGATAATCGACAAAACCAGTTACGTGCAAGCAGAATGTTCCTCTTTTTTTAACCTTGACTAAGGGTTCCCCGTACGTGACCAAGAACATGGCCGGCCTCTCCAGCTCCCTCGCTGTATTTCTATGGTGGATTCCAGTTTGGAAGCATAGGATGCCATATATGTTAGAGTCTTGACCTATCCACCAAAGATCTTATTCATTACAAAAAAAGAGAGAAAGATGGGGTTGGGTTTAACAAATACCAACCCCAGAATAGGATGAATCTTTGCACGTGAGGTGTCTCCCTCGCCAACTCCGCTTGCTTGGTTTTCACCTCTAGCTAATCCCCAAATCTTGAAAACGCCATTACTCTTCTAGAAAGCAACATGTTGCTTGAGCTTGACCTAATATTATTTGTTATTAATTGCTACTACATTTTTCATAATTTTCAAAAACCTATTCCTCTTCAAATGGGGTTATTATATATAAGCATGATTAGAAAATTGTCTCCCATGGCGTCCATGCATTCTTATTCTACCCCGAGAAAAAACCTAAAAAAACCCAATATTAAATTGAACCGTATCTTTAGCTATTGACCCTCTTGATGTATTTTTTTTCCCCACCACACTCCTCGATGATTATCGATAAACGTGCAATGATTTTACCATGATTGTGCAAAACTCCATGCCTGTGGGTCAATGAATTGGAGGCTCCTTTCTGCAAGTTACAGCGAGGAAACCAAAGAGAAAAACATTCCATATCTTTTATTATCAGCCAATAACCGCACTCTATTCCTCAAGTCAAATGTTGCTCAACAATTTTTAACCTTTTCTTACTTCTTCTTTAACGTCCCCTTTTGAAGAAGAGCTCTTAATTAATAAGCAACATGGACTAATTTAAAGTAATTAATATTTTTATCCAAAAAAACTATGACAATGATATATATATATATATATATATATATATATATATATATATATATATATATATATATATATATAAACCCGGCTCCGAAAGTCGAATCAGGACCCCGTCTCCTGATCCTAGATTGGTTGATAAAAATATAAACTAAGATTTAATTTGATTTGATGGGTGAATATATAATAATTTTTTTATTTTTTTTAAAGTTGATTTACTTAGATAAACTCGCATTACACATGAATGAAATCTCATAAACCATACCGAATTAAGAGATGTTTAGCATTGAGTTTCAGCTTGTTTTTCATTAAAGTTGTTTCGTATTCTTCAATCTGTTTTTAGTATTTTTGAATTATTTTAATATATTTTCAAATAAAAAAGATTTTATTACTAGCTACGCTGTAGTTGTCGTGAGAAGCAAACCAGTAATAATGTATCAACCTAGTCACGAGCCTTACGTGATTAACTGTATGAAACCGATGTAATTGGAAGGAGAAAAAAACTTAGGAAATTAAACATTAATGATTGTATAGCTGTGTTGTCGATTGCTTGCGCACTTGAAATTAATGGAGTGCTTGCTTGCACACTCCAGCCGCCTATTAATGCGATCTTGCTCTGGTTCACACGGTCCTAATCAAGCATCTATTTTTAGGGTTTTCTAAGAAATAAATAAAATATCTGCGGAAGAAGGATATCATGTCTTACCGCATCTTTGTTTAGGATCAAAACATATGGCTCCTAAATAATAGCAGTAAAAGAAGATCCCGCACCTCCGTTGAAGCTGTTGAGAAGATGAAAGAATTAATTAGCTAAAAATAAAAGATATTGATTGAATAATTAAGACCTTAAAGATGACAGTAGACTGATCTGACCATTCATGGATAGTTAGTGTATATCTTCCTGTCAGTCTCAAGGAAGCAACAGCGAGGTTCCAGCTGTGGCATAATTCAAGTTTTAACTATTTTATATAGCCATTCTAAAAACAATATAGCCTGTAGATGGTGATATTGTAAACTCCAATAATCTTATCAAAATCCAGTTTGAGGCATGGGCACTTGATAGATAAATCTAACCCAGATCAATGAAAATAATTTTATTTTATTTTCTATATAAAATTAATATATTTTTTTAAAAAATAAAAATAAATCAAGTTATAATTAGCTCTCACTTATTTTATTATTTTCTTGCAACAAGCCCGAGCCAGGTCGCTGAGTGCGTGGATTGAATTTAACAACGCTACTGCCCAGAACAGGCATTTGTTTGATTCATGATCGTGTTTAAATATTTTTTGGTGGGAAAGGACGTGATGCATTTAGCTTCAGAGTAAATGGATATGAAATTTATAGGGTGTTGACCTCCTAAAATAAGTGCAGAAAATTATTATTATTAATTATTCAATATATAAGAAATACCATCATGATGTAAGATACACATACCTGTAATGTGTAATCTATATCTATATAAATAAATAAATATAAAGAAGCTGGTGGATGGATGGGCATGCAGCGGAAGGTGCGAAATATAGTAAAGAAAAGACCGGGGCATCAGAAAATCTGTCAACAAAGGCATTGAAACGTCAGAAAAACTGTTGTCGACTCCGTCAGAACGTGCATCCGGTCAAGTTCATGAATCGCACGCACGCACGCACGCACTCCTTGACTCCTTATATATGCATGCAATGGACATGGTAGTTTTCAGTTTTCACTGTTAAATTATTATAAAGAAGTTAATCTCTCTGCTTTTACTTTGATCATCAGCTGAGCTTCTTTAATTTTTTATTTCATTTAATTGAGTACAATTTCCTAAATCAATTTTTACTTTTAAAAAATTAAATTACAGGACTCCATTAGACTAGATCTATATAAAAAAGTTTTTTTTTTTTTTATGAATGGATGAAAATATAAAATATTTTGTAATAAGGAGTGGAGCCTAAAATTATTTGTCCTGCATGATTTTTATGAGATTAATCTCTTTTATGTAACCCTAAGAATAAGTTTAGTGGTTAAAAGATAAAACAATTCACTATCTCTTAGCCTTTTAAACTCGGAGTTAATAGCTAGCGTAGTTTATTTTTCTAAATGCATCACAAAAATGGAGTGCACTCTTCGAATTATAAAATAATATTAATTAATTAATTAATTAATCAGCACATAAATTATCTAGATAACATCAATGAACTTCTAGCCAGTGAGCAACTCAATTCAGCTCAATTGACAATAGTCAAATAATACATAATCAACTACGGGAAAATATTATATATGTTTTGAATTCTACAACTTACATATTTTAACTTATCTGTAAGTTATGATCGAGCAGGAATTTGAAGTTGACGGACTCTTCCTCGTGATTTTAATCTAGCAAGTGATCGTTCGTGGTTTTTTTTTTACAGTAGATTATAATAACAATTATTTTGATATATTTTTTACTAGAAAATATTTTCAAAAGTAGACTCGTATACATTAATAAACAAACACTTAGTACTTGCTTGAGAATGTGATTGAGATTGATTTTGAAAGTGTTTTTTTGTTTAAAAATACATGAAAATAATATTTTTTATTTTTTAAAAATCATTTTGACATCGCATATGAAAATGATACAAAAACATCAAAAAAATTAATTTAAAATAAAATAAAAATAATTTTTTTTCAAAAACATTTCTCAAACGCGCTCGAGACTAAACCGCATAAAATCAATCTTGACCTGTATCAAATAGCAATGATTTTATACACCAAGTTTTTGTTCATCGAATTGTGAAGAATTTTTCTTTTTATGTTATAATTAAATAATAAAAATAAAAAAGTTATATCTAGCGGTTTATATATATATTAAATAATGTTTTTTTGATATAGTATCAAAGTTTGATTGACTGGATTTTCATTAATTTAAATATTTTATTTCTATTATATTTGATATAAATTAATAAGTCTATAAAGTATATTAGAAAATAATATAAATTATATCTTGAAATTTCATGTAAAATCACATTTAAAAGATACAAAAACTCAAATTATGAGAAGAAAATTAAGTAATTACAGCGTAGAGCTTAGAGTAGAATAATTCACATATTTTATATGGTATAGAAAAATCTTGTCCATGATAAAATTTGGTATAATGTAACAATCAATGTGTTTTGATACCAATACATGAAAATAATTTAAGAAAACCAAAAAAATTATGATTTAAAATAATAAAAAAATCAAAAAAAAAATTCTCAAATGTTCAGCTAATAAAATTTTCAAGTTATATAATAATATTTTATTTTTGTCTTGAGATAAAAAAAATAAAAATATACATCTTCTATATTTTTATTTCAAAATTATAAAAAAAACATTTTACTGATAAATTTACTACCACTCCTCAAATGCTTGAGGAAGTTTTGAGCGCGAAAATCCAAGTTAATAAATTCTCATAAGAGCATATCTTTTTATTGTCTTCTACCAAAAAAACGACAAACAGAAATAGTAACACCAGCCTCTCACTATCCTATTATAATGCACACCTCCTCTTGTTTTCTCATTTTGATTGCTTCCCTCCATTTCTATGCAGCAACCCTGCACTCCCTCCTGCCAAGCAATCATGTCTAGCGATCAAGAACTCATCCAAAACTTGCCGGAACTTGGATTGAAAGTGACAATAAAGGCTGATGATCATGGCGGCGGGCATGATCAGTGCTGCAATACTCCAACTTCAGCTCCGCACCAGATTCCTCCCTTTTTAACCTGTCCACCAGCACCAAAGAAACCACGAAGAAGAGTTCCAGCTGGTTCATGGAAGAGGAGACTGTCAAATCTGCACTTTTTTGAGGTTATGAACCGAGAAGAGGTGGACTTGTTTTTTAGGTCAAGCAAGAAGGCTGGTTTCGTCTCTGGGGTGGTCGCCTAAACCAGTGTTCTTGCTGCGATAAACGTGTCGTGATTACATATATGTCCCACTTTTCTTTTTTATCTCCTTTGATTTTTATCTTTGCTTACAAAGAAATGGATGCGTTATGAGTGTAATTACGCGTTCATGTTCCACGTCTTGTGATGGGTCTCAGATTTTTAATGGATTGTGGATTTAAATAAAAACTATTTGGTGCTGCATTATTGGATCTTACAGCATTTTTAGACTTTTGATTTTCAGAATACAGTGTTGTCAGGATACTAAATAAATAATGTGATTTAAAATTTTTAATTTATGTAAGTGATGCATAAGAGGAAGAAGATAATGGAAAACAAGATTAACCATTTTTTTAGAAAGTCAACAAGATTTCTAAACTTAAATTTTCTTAATCATATATGGGTGGTATTTTTTAATATTAATATTGTATTAAAGATAAAATACTCCTTTAAAAGTTTAAAACAGTGTTTGCTTATACATATAATAATAATAATAATAATAATAATAATAATAATAATAAGAAGAAGAAGAAGAAGAAGAAGAAGTTACTATAAGTGCAAATTATATTATGCTTTTTATATCAAAAAGTAATATGTTTATCAAATTTAATTGAGATATTAAAAGTCAAAAAACAAAATTCTGATATTAATGCTATTTTTTTATATATAAATAAATAGTTATTCCTTGGCGGCACCGCCAAGGTCAAGGTCACTATCCTTTACCACGGTTGTGTTTTGTATTTTTTATTTTTTTTCAATATATCTAGCGTGACTGTCATTGGAAAGATGGCTTTTACGTAAAAATAAGTATTATTAAACACATGATTACCCACTCTATCTTAGAGTTTAATCGGTACATGGATGTATGGCTAGCTAGAATGATTCTTTTATATTTTCCTGGTTAATTGAAAATTCATTTGAAGTTAGTATTATTATCGCATAGCTCGAAGTGGGAGACCATAAAAGGCATTTAGAAATTCATCTATCAAAAGAAAAATTAAAAAAGAAAGAAAGAGAAGGGGAGAATCAGGGGCACAAATTTATAATTCAACTGCATGATCTTAAAGCCAAGTAGTTTGCACCCTAACAAATAGATTGAATTGGATCTTAGTGGGGTTTCCCATAATTTTTTATCTGCGAAATTTTCAGCCACCACAGTTCCCATAAAAGCTTAGCGGGATTTCCATGAATGGGATGCTAACTATAGGAAAAAGCTTTTATGATCATCATGGTCTGGTAAAGAGGGTGAAAGGAGATGGTTACAATGCAAACAGGTAATAGCCACCACTCTTGATATAGACGGGAAAACTTGATGCCTTACCATGGCAGGTAAAGCTAAAATCCACTCTGCAACAACTTCAGACGAAATATTACTACACTACAAAAGGATTTATTCTGACCAGAATTTCACTAAGGCAGCTAAGAATGATTTAAAAATGGACAAAAGCGGGTTAGTTTCTGGTTCTGGTCGATTCTTAGATGCCCCTCCCCACGATTCGCTGCTCATGTAAACAAAGCAAAAGACTAATCAGTTTAGCAACATCTAGAAATACTCTTGTACAGGACTACAAGAATCAGAGAGAACGGAAAATCAAAGCAATGAGTTTAGAGAGATGGTCGCTACTTGTACTTACAGATTAATTCTGTTTAATGTTGAACTGCTTTGTTTCTGCGAGTCCTCACGATGTTGAAAGGAAGCTTCATCTTTCATCTCAACCTCTTTGGCTATTAACTTACTGCTACCAACAGTTGAAGATATTGTTTGGATGCCATTTTGAGCGTTAACAACCTGCAAATAAAAAGCCAGCAGTATGCTTAAATTCTCTCCCACGTTTTCAAATGGAAAAATGATTTTGCTTATAGTTGCTACACTCTGTTAAGCGACATCATCTAGCATATTAAGTGAATCGACTTTTACATGAAAATAAATATATCGCTGCTTCTTGTGTTAAACCAAAAACTATGAATAAAAATAATGCACCAGAACACAAGAAATAATAGAAAGAAGTTAAAGAATGCTAAATTGCAAACGCCTTTTTAGCAGCCAACCATGCCATGCAAGTTGCAAGAATGTTGAGAAAGAAAACCATGGAAAAGTAAAGCAAGATATATAAAATCACAGGGGAGACTAAAGAGTTTATGATTTTTGCAGTGCGCACCTCCAGAAGAAAGCTGTCACATAATTATATAAAGCATTTAAGAAAACTCACATTAGTTTCAGCATTTGCCTTCTCATCATGTGATGACTTCACCTTCACATCTATGTTTGCCTCAGCATCCTGCACAATGCCTTCTTTGGTGACAGATGCATCTGAGTTTCCCATTGCCAAAACTGCAAGGTTTTCCACTGCTTTCTCGCTCGCCAAATCAAAGCCTTGTTCCAACAATGGAACTGCTGGCTTTTCCACTTCTTTGTCATCTACCAAACTGCTATCATGCGAGGAAACTTCATTGTCATCTACAAAACAGCTATTATGCAAGGAACTTATTCCGTCTGGCAAAGAAATGCCATTTTCTGGTTCCTGTTCTGGCTCCAAAAGCACCTTTCCAACATCTTTATCTTCTAAAACCCCATTTACACCCCTTACATCACTGGAATTTCCATTCAAGTTTCCAGCTGGCTTGGTAGCAGGTGGCAATGGGAATGTTTCTACCATCACATCTGCTATTTGAGTTACTTTAGCCCTAGATGCTGCCACCTCTTCCATTCTCTTCTCTGTTTCCAGAGGTTCAGTGACTTGAACCTCTACAACTCTTGGTTTATCAGCTTCTTCAATCTTTACAATTACATGACTCCGGTTAATGATTTTTCCATTATCAAATCCCTGCTGTTCAGGTTCAGCATGTTGCTCAGAAATTAAATCAAGCGCTTCACTTGAGCTCTCATGGTGATCAGGTTCAGGACGTCCATTTGGAGATATGGACAGAGAAATAAGAGGTTCTGTTGAAATTGTACCCAACGGGTACTGCTCCACAAACAGATCATTGTACTGCTCCTCTAGTGGCAACTTGCCAGGACCCAGCACTCTATTTTCTTGGATTATCTCGCGGACAATCTCACGAACAGTGTAAAAGGACCCGCCAACTTCCTTGTGTGTGAGATTAAGAGATGGAAAATTCCCATTGTTTAAACTCTGGTACCTGAAAGCAAGTCTACCAGATGAATGGATGCCAGAGATAATTATTAAAGGGTTGATATAACCAACAATTTTTTTTCTATTTAGACTGGGTCATCATGGTGTCATTATGGGGCAAGTGGCTATCATTTGGTATGGAATACTTGATGTAAACCATACAGTATAAGCCTATTACCTACTAAAAGTCAAATTTCAGGAAAAACAAGCTCAGAGTTTATCTACCATGTCATAGAATCAGCCTCTGAGCTGATTTATTAAGTGTTTATGTGTGTATACATGAGCATGCAGGTGTGCGTGCTTCTTGAGTAAGAACTCATCATAGCTTTCAGTGTTAGTGAAAGACATCCAAGAGAAGCAAATTTCATAACATTAATCACAAGCAGACAGGACAGAATGATGATTCCAATAATTCTATCAATCATCCTCAGATCATAAGAAATAATAGAACAGTGTCAATAGCTATCAATGAAGGGGGGCTATCATATTACTTCTTTATAAAGGATTCGACCATTCCCTTCCTCTCCTCCTTTGAGCGCCGAATCCGCGACTTCTTCCCTCCAGAATCATTGGACTTAGCTAAGGCAAATGTTTGGCCAACCCAGCCACCCTTTATGGCATGCATGATGAAAAAACCCAGCTCCCTTTAGCATATAAACCTACATGTTACACAGCCAAATCATCAGAGACAGAATTTCACAGTAAAGACAAAAAAATTACATTTTAATTCATCAAATAATCAGACAGCCATGACCCCATCCAATCATAATCAAAGTTGCAGGTCGGTATCATGTGGGAACATCAAACTAGGAACCATCAGTTCCTTTCTCAACTAGCATATTTAACATTTCAATACCCAACCACTCAAAATTCAACAAGTTTGCCCTCTATTTTTTGCTCAAATTCCTTAATTTTGTCAGAAACCACAGTGTAAAGCCAATTCTCCAACATTTAACATAAATCTAACAAACAAACCCCATTCAAAAAGAAAAACACAGAACAATCATGGATAACTCAAAACGCACCCACAAAAAAAAAATCAAAACAGTTATTACTTGGTTGCATTTTGAGCTGAAGCGAGTTCATTTTCATGGAAAGTGAGTCTACAAGTGATTAACAGACTTCAAGTATAGAAGCAAAATATGGAGTGTTTAAGAGGAGAGTGAGGTTACCTGATATTTCGGGGAGACAGAGAGAACAGGGATTAGGTTTTGGGCCTTGGAGTCATCTGAACCCTAAGAAAAACAAAAGGAGCACAAGAGTGTCGAGAGACTGTAAAAAACCATCGACAAGTCCAACCATCGGTCCCAAGTCCCAACTGAGAGCGGGAGAGTTTTGTAATTATTTCATGTTTTTAGGGGTCATAATTGATATAATATACTGAACAGGGTAAGAGTAAAACAAAAATGTGCAGAAGAGTTAGGGTCATAGATGATTTTGAATTATCATAAAAATAACTTTATCAATAACTTGTGATGAAAATAAGTTGAATAAAAAGTAAGATTTACAATAAAAATGCATCAATAGAATCGATAAATTAAAAGTTGTATTGAAAATTTAATAGGAAAATATTTTTAAGAGAATATATTTATTTCACTGAAAATAAAAAGATATATTTTTAAGGGAATATATTTAAAACTTCCGTGCAAATAAAAAGATTTTCTTAAGAAGAAAAGAAAATTTAAATTTTTAAAAATAGCCCGCTAAAAAGTCGACTGAAAATAGTGGACAAGAGGATATACTACCATCCAATCAATACACGGGGCATTCACCATTTTGTCATTCAACCAAGCTGCTAATAAACGTTTCGCATGGTAAGATGTAGCCTTTTATTCCTCCAAAAACTTGACGCAGTTCAGTCTCTAGCGATGCCTAGCACAGGTTAAGTTTCAGTGCAAGCAAAGAATTGGTATGAAGGTTGGAATTGAGAGTAAAACAAGCTAATGCATCTTTTCAACAAAATTGCCTCTACATTGACAAAAGAATTTACAATGATGAAAGAATGTGGTTTGGTCCCTCGACCATGTAATTTGAATGGTTAAAAAGAGCTTCAAATGATGTGTGGTACTGCTTGAAAGCCTGAATATAGCTGAGCCAGTCAGAGTTTTGTGCGAAAATGCCCCAAACTGTGTAAGCTGCAGTCCAAGGGAAGCTAGTTTTCTTCTCCCCTTTTACTCCATGAGCGTGTATTTTTGGTGGAAATGAAAAGATAAACAAAATCTGTGTTGAAGCTGTTACGGAAAGAAAAAATTAAGCTTCTCATCTCATCTGCAAGATCCCTGCCCGTCTCTGAAGTTGAGAAAAAATACATTCAGCAGCCAGGTTACGACTCCCAAGTGGATCATATTCGGACTCCGAGCTTCTTATCCCCCAAGTGGTTTCTGTTTGTATCCAGATTTCAACCTTTCAACTAGTTTCTCTTTAATTTTCCTCTTCTTGTCCATTTTTATCCTGTACCTTTCTTCCCTCTCCCTTTCATAGATCCCTTGCCAATGCACTTCTCCTGTTAGTGGCCACAGCCACCTCTCCCTTGGATGATCTCCATCATCTGCTGCCTCTGCCAGATCTTCGTCCATGCTCTTCAATACTGTAAGGTTAAAATACTTTTTCCATGTAATTCCCTTTCTTTGCTTAATCGGGTGCTGCTCTTCTACAGAACCAGTGCGTGGATCAATGTAAACCATCTTTCGTGCACTATGATACGCCCACACATTAACAAGGACTTCCATTATCCGACAATAACAGTGTTTTTCCTGTGTATCGTTAAATAAGCATATTCATTAATGAGAAACCATAATCTCTCTGAAACATATAAAGCAGGCAGTCTAGTATTTTTGCATCTTACCTCGAGCACAGTCAAACTCAACAAACACTTGTTCACTTGACTAGAGTTGGATTGCAGAGCATCAAGAGAATCAACAAACATTCTGCAATTCCATTACAAAACATCAACTATTGTTGGAGTTGTAACTACGGTTAGCGCCTCTGACACAACATTTCATCAATGTAACAGTTAACTGGCTTGGGTGAAAAATAGCATCCTTTGTAAATTACCGTGAAAACATAATGAACTCCAGAAAGGAAGGGGTTGGCATGACCCAGCTATGCAGGGCGGACCAGTGACCTCCGTCTTGTGGCATTGGAGGAAGAGCTTCAAGATATGATGGCAAGCCATACATCTGGCGGAAGGCATCTTCAAAAGCAGTTCTACATGCATTCAAAAGCCAGTATTTAAAATCTGGCTTTGAAAAAAATCACATCTGAGTAAATAACAATCTACAAAGTGCAATTACAATAGGGCATGTGCAACTAGCCTTTTACCTATCTTTGGCCCACTGAAAATGGTCAGGCCTGCCTTTTCCACAAATGATTTCAGCAATAGTTTATGAGCAAATGTACCGGTGGCACTTGAAAACAGTTTTCCCATGATTTTGGTTCAAAAATGAAAGACTTCGGTGATGTGAAGACAGATGATTGAAAATACAAAAAATAATTGAATATGTAAGGTATGTGTGGTGAGGGACCCACAGATACCACGAAATGGATGGACAATCTCTGATATTAATTAAAACATAGTGCAACATGACCTGGGCATTAGCACCAACTATTTGAAGCAAGATACCTGCAGCGTCCTCCATTTAAGACGTCACACATGGACCAGAAGGAGAGTTCCTCATTGCTTCCTGTAACACCACCATCAATGCCCAAGCGAGCCCAGAAGTACATTACATCTTTATTTTCTTCTTGTGTCTTTTCTTCTAGTACTTTTTCAGCTTTAAATGATAATGAAACCTGAAACATGAAAAGGGGCCAGACAATAATTACAATCCTGAAAAAATAAACAGAGAAGACAAGTTTCTCCAGAACGAGCTGGCTGGTGTGTGTGAATATCAAATCCTACATTAAGTTTACCAAGAAGCTGACTGCAACTTAGAAAATTAAGACCATCTAGTTTGACTATAATCTTGCAATTTCAGAAATTTAAACTATAATCCCACTGGCATAAAAGATACCTTCCTACCAGCAGCATGCCATGATTGAAACCCAATCCAAGGTCTCTTGTGAATGCCATCCACCCTAATTGCTATAGAAAACATTCCGCCTATTTCGCATAACATATTCTTATAGTAGCTTTCGTTCAGGAGGGGAAGCCGGGCAACTGCATCCACGTCATCTGATCTTGACCTCCGTGCTTTTGTAGACTAACATGTATAAATGTAGTATGATTAAGAAAAACAAAATTACTTAAAACATGACTGGTCATGCAGGAGCACATCGTAAAAAAATTCTCACGCCAATTATAAGATTTCTTTTCATTGGAATAAAGCACTTAGACAATTACAGCACCTCCAAACAAAGCAACATACAGCTTGAATCTTCACATCGAACCATTAGTTGAAAGTAAATAAACAAAAAAGAAAAAAGAAATTATGGGTTAAATGCACATGCAACGCAATTCTGTTACTGTATCTAATCATTTGTCATTTCAGGAAGCAAGAAACAAGCCCAGTTGCAAAAAGCTCATATACTAACAATTATATCCAGAACATAGTGTACATATGCAAGTTTAATAAAAAGAATGGACATGAAAAGGAAACGGATGTCCCAAAAAGCAACCAAAACAAATTAGAAATGTGTGCAAGTACTAAAAGGAGGACGTGATTATTTAAAAAAAAAAAAATATTAGTTCCAAATATGGTTGCAAGAAATTTACAAGACTTAAGCCACGGTATAAAGATCCATGGTGCAAAAGTGGCCAGGCCCCAGCTCCATCATATATCTCATAAATGCATACTGGCTGGCCTGTCCTTTCTAGCTCTCCTTCATCCCTTTCATTGGCTTCAAACTTGAGCTTTTCAGATTTCCGAGCATTGCGATATATATCATCCCATAGACCACGAGTTTTATCCATTCTTTCTTCAAGCTACAAATGAAATAATTCTCCATTTTCAGCTGTCTTTTGTCAAGAAAATTGCAGACATGAAGACGAAAAAATAATTTCGACAACTGGAGTAATGAGAGGAATAGCATACCTCCTCTTTTGCCACCATCTCATATTCTTCAAAGCTCTCAATTTCCATCAAAACATCCCAATCTGATTTCGTTGGGATATCAGGTACTAGAATTTCAGTTCCATTCTCAGAAATGATAGTTGAATTAAAAAGTTTGCTCCATTCTTTCTCAAGGGAATAAACAATACTGGTTTCTCTGGAAGAAAAAAGGCTCTCGTCCATGCCTGACAAATCATCAGTTTCCTGTTCTAGTTCCTTACTAAACAAGTTCCATTCCCATTCCCTCTGTTCAAGCTTAGACACAGGACCAGGCAACAAGGTATCTGATGGAAAACTAAGCATATTCTCCAAAAGCCTTGCATAACCTGTTATACATTCTGATGCAAGCATGTTCTTAGCAAGCAGTCTTCCAGAGAAAGCAACTGTTTCGGCATATTTAGAAAGTTTCCCATTTGATATCAAAAGAGAGAAAGCCCTTGTCAGTGCTTCAAGGTTATATTTAGAGAAAAATATCCCATGGGCTCCATCGCTAACCTGTTATATTAATAAATCTATCTGTCAATCACTTCAAGGGAGGGGAGGGGGGGCAGAGATAGGAAGGAATCAAGCCCACGAAAACTTGAATATACTCACATATTTTTTCATGGTTGGAATATCAGGTGCGATGACTGGGATTCCTAAGGTCATGGCACGG
The DNA here is from genome assembly GCA_032356905.1 of Salix exigua. Classification (NCBI taxonomy): domain Eukaryota; kingdom Viridiplantae; phylum Streptophyta; class Magnoliopsida; order Malpighiales; family Salicaceae; genus Salix; species Salix exigua. Next base: position 15,727,836 of record CM063597.1, read on the forward strand.
ATGAGCACCGGAGGAAAACCCTGTTCATCCTGGGAAGAACCATAAAGAACAATATCTGCCATTAATAACACACTGTTGGCATCACCATTTAGGCCATAGTGCCGCACAGAGCTATGATGAAGTCCCACATGAGAAACAACTTCCTGCACAAAAAGAATAAAAAAAACTCTTGGTTAACCAAAGCATAAAAATGAACAGGGCATGATATTATTTTAGATAACAAGCCTCGCCCATCTCTCTGTATTGTCTCTTCCCAAAAGAAACAGCAGCCTCTCCTTTTGAGAAGATACTATAAAAGAGGAACTATTTACTTGTATGTTCTGATTATTAGGGGAAATGGGCAAATACTTCCATAAATTCTATTCTGAAGTAGTAGCCACATGTATTACATGGAGCCACAAAAGAGAAGTGCCAAACAAGAAACTCAATTGAGTTGCATGGAGTATTCAGCTAAGTACATCGGCAATACTTAGTAGTGTGCAAAATACGACACAAATGTAAAGCTTGATGAAATATTAAGATCAATTCATGTTTAAATTTCCCTTTGACATGGATCGCTTAGAGTATTCAATTATGGACTAGATAATGTCAAAGTTTTCCCCTGATAATCAATTATGATCAAGCTGTCAATTTAATCGAACATGATGTATAACCAACAACTAGAATTGACCAATCAAGAGTGACCGTAAGCCAGAATCGATCCTCATCAATCCACTATAATTGTCCAGTTAAAACCGGTTGGACTTTATTTCTTGTTAATAGTTATATTCAAGTTTCCTAGTTAATTTACAGAGTTTTGATTTGAATTTTTAAAGTTAGTGGTCAGATTTTTATTTGGTTTACATTTTTCCAATTTAGAATTTCCTGGTTAGAAATAATCAGTTTAAGGTCCTATATAAACAATTTCATGCATTCCTTTATAATACTACTGACTTCAGGAATTTCTTTTTTCTTCAGAACTTAAAGTTCAGATACGGTCTTGGATTGTAACCTTGAGGTTTGAGAACCCTTAATTCTATTTTTTCCCGTCTATGCATGGCATCACCCTAGGCATTCATCTAGTTAACCTCATTCTCATGGGGTCAAGTAATCATATAGACAATAGGAGACTAGCTTAATCAAATGTGTGCCAATATACAAGATTTCACAGCATAACTTAAAAACTAATAGTGCATAACCAAGTAGTACAGATACAAGAGCTTAAAACATTATGACACAGCAAAAATAATAAGCTATGACAAATGAGAAGTCAACTACCTGGAAAACTTCATCATCGGTGGAATTACCACATAAGAAAACAAATTTAAACGATCCTTCTGCATCTTTGCTCCTTGCATATTTGGCTAGTATAGGTCCTAGAGTATGCAGTGCCACAGTGTAGTCCCATGATAGCTCATCATAGAAGAAAGAACTCCCGACAACTAGAACCACCAAATCATCTTTGCTGAATCCATGGTCCACCCTTAGCTGATGCTTATCATGGGTTTTACTGTAGCTTTCAGCAGCCCACACATCTACTGGTGATCCAGGAATCACAAAGAAGTTTCCAGTGTCAAGCACACTATATAACATCTGATACAAAAAAGAATGTAAATTGAAAAACAGCATAAGATTTTCTATACAAGACTGGCTAGAAATAAGATGTAATTAAGTACAGAAGTGGCATTTTTTACTGGCAAGGCGAAGTCTGGAAATACAACAACATTAGCCCGGTTAAATGTATTTCTCCAATGAGACACCAGATGCTGCAAGTTCATATCCTGATACACTGGAAGACGATTTGCAAGGGTATCTTCTTGAATTATCCATACAAGTGGTATTGACTGAAATGGCTCCTGTGTGAGGCTGCATAAACATAGAAGTCACTAATCATAGCATCCCAACAAAGGTAGGCAGTTACTTAGATCTACAAATTGCAAACACAGACAGTTCTAAGCAAGCCCTTTAGGTAATTCCACTACAAAATCAAATTATTTTATTTTCTTCCATATAACTAGCACTTCTATTATCCGCAGAATCACCTCTGTTTTCACAAGTACTGTAAAAGGTTCTTATCATCATTCTATGAATAACTTAAAATAGATCAAGAGAGCTCCTAGTGCACCCTTTACTCCCTCTTCATGTCTAAAATACTGCAATCTGCTCTTGGAACATATATGGTAGCATTCAAGACCCAAGAACAAAGCACCATCTATACCAAAACCTCAATCGAAATTGCTGCGAGTACATGAGTGCAAGATCCCATGTTTCTGAAATTTCATTAGGTTAATAATGCAAACAATCATGTTGGTCACTTCAAATTTCATTTGCTCCCATATCTGTATACTGTGTCCAGCATCTGTGTGTCAAGCAAAAGCATTTAAATACACGAAAGGCATAAATTGTTTGCAAAATGTCCCACAAAGTGGATGTGTTATTAATTCTGCATGCATAATGAGCATAATCCACCCAGGCAATGAAGGAACACCAAAGCATTAGAGCAAAATTCTAAATTTTCAGGGTTTATATAAGGATTAAGGAAGCAAACAAGCGCACCTCGAAACTACCTCTTTGGCTTCAAGAGAATCGACCATGACACCTTCAAAACTGAAAAAAATGTACATGTTTATTCACAATACCAATTAAATTACTGATAAAATAAATACACACAGAAAGTTCCTGGCTTAATCACTTTCCAAAACAAAAACCATAAATAGAAAACAAAGTTCAGTAAAACCACAAAATTAAGAGAAAGAAACATACATGGACCAATCAATAAGTTCATATTGCTTTGGTCTTAAAATTGTTATCCGGCCTCCTATATCCTCCCACAGTGTTCTTGTTTCACCATTCCCCAATGCATAAATCTGTCGAATCAGTATTGTTAGGAGCATAAACAATTCAACATAGTTGAAGACCAAAGTAAAACATGTAGCCTTTACATCAATGTTTAAGCTGGGCTTATTTTGAAACGGGGGATGAATAAATTTGTATTGATGCTTCCTTAACAAACCAAACATCTTCAGCCCGTTTAAGAGGTGATGTGACATTTATATACAGTCACATAGTGTAACAAAGCACTTGCTATTACGGCAAGAAAATGTCAAGATCTATATAGAAATGTCACAAAAATTATACAAGAACATCATGAGCAATTCACCTTAAGTTCATAACCAAGTTTCTGCAGATTCTTCATCAAACTAAGCAACATCAATGACTGCGGATCTTTCTTCATGTTTCCTAAGATCTGAGAATCATCAGACAAGAACCATTAAAATAAAAACATGCTCACAAAGTTCAGTGCTTAAAGACATGTAGCCGAGGTCTTTGACATAAAACAACACTTTTGTTAGAAGTTTCAGAAAATGCATTCTTGGTCCACGTGTCTAATAAAAAGATAAAGAAGAAAACTAAGGCAAAACCATGGACCCAATCAGGACCTAAGTTCCTCTTGCTTTATAAATTCCCAAAAATTATAAACTAACTTTCGTCTGCAATTCTAATAATAAATTTGTAATTGCTTTTATAAAGGTTTCTAAATAGTAATAAACTCAACTCAAATAAACACCGGTCCTGTACCAGCTAGGCTGGCTACTAGAATTGACTTCCTCCATTCACTTCCATTGAGCTAAACTTTCTTTAAATTATCACTTCCCAAGTCATTTCTAGTTAACCTATCTTCCTCCTCGATGCTTCAATTTAATCATATTCGTCTTTGATGGTGTCCCATGAATTGCCCTTGGATGCAGCCAACTATCTCACACAACCACCCCTTACATTGTCTTTAACGAGCACCATCTCCACCCACAATAGAGAAATCAAACTCAAAACTGAAAAACTACACCTCCATACTAAAATTCATAGTCATTCCTCCAGCTTCATTGCATTGCAGTCATAACAACACAAATTCCCACAAACATCCAGCACTCCCGATGTACACTTCCTCTCCCTCACATACAAGCAAGATCCATGATCAGTTATTATCCTGGGTCCAGCTTGCATTGCATGCCAGCAAAAGGAATACACTCCAGGCTCACAAAACAATTTCCCAATTCCTTCAAACTAGCACCAGGCACTTTAACGATCTTCACAAAGATCAATTCTATTGCAATAAAGAAAGAAAAAAAATTGCAAGAAAATCACTAGCCATTAGATTAGGGGGACCCACCAGTGGATCTTGCATTGATAATCATATTAGCTAATGGCTCGCGGTTTTCTTGTAGCCTAATAGCATTTCTCATTTAAAGCAGAAAATAAATTCGAAAAGAGAAACTGAAATTAGATAGTCGGAAACTTACAACGGCGAGCCTGGGAGGGCGGAGGCCAACTCTATTAGCCAGCTCTCTAACATGATCAAGCCCATGACCTTCCAAAAGCAACCGTGATCTTAAACCGGGCACAAATCTCAATGTAGTGCCTGACTTCAAGCCTTCTCTGATCGATCTCCGATAATCAACCCACCCTTTACTAAACACAACCATACCGGTAACCGAACTTTGCAGCAAAATAGACGCCAAAATGAAAGCGAGAACAGCGAAAATTATTACAAAGTATAACAAATAAATGCTGCGAAATGGAACACAAGAGAACCACCCCCCCTTGCGATAGTTGCCTTTGTTTGTGTAGTGATGCCATCGGCGCAGCCGATCCGGAGGTGATTTACTTGATTTAGGTGGACTGTTAGTGCTAGGGTTAGGGTTTCGTTTAAAAAGAAAACGGTCTCTGATCGAGTGGAAATTTTGATCCGAAACACCTTCGGAACCGACGTTGATGGCGGTGGAGCCTGGGAGTTCGGAAGGGTGGTGGTGGTTTCGGTTCATGAGGATTGAATTTTCTCTTCCCCTTTATTTACTAGGGAAAGTGATAAAAAAATTTGTCAGTGAGGAAAAACTGTGAAGAATTGCATTTTCTCCGTGAGAGAGTGGCTCTTTTTTTAAGAACTCTCTTTTCTTCTGGAAGTTATACAGGCAGCGTCCACGAAAATGTGATGAGTGAGGAGTTAGAGATATGACGTCTTGGTGCGTAAATACTATTTTTTTTCATCTAATATTTAATTTAAGAGTGAATCTCCATAATATAATTTATATTATTTTTTAAAATACATATTCAAGTTAAAGTTTTTTTTATCTTGAAACTTGAATAGATCTACATTACTTTATACTCAATATTTATCAAATAAAATGAGTGCAATGACATTTGAACTCGTGACCGCTTTGGTCAACAAGCGCTCGATACTATGTTAAAGAATCATCTCACATAAAAGTTTAAACTTATTAAGTGAGACCCCATAATATAATTTATATTATTCTATAACATTTTTATCTATTTTTTCGGCATATTTTTCTTTTTCTTAACAGAGAGATATACAATATATGTTGTTGGAGACTTGGAGTTATAAATGGCGGAAATTTAAAAATAGATATGAAAAATAAATAAATAAAATATCTTAAGAAATGAGAGGGATGATGCATGTTTATCTTTCTTCTGTATTGTAAATATTATTAATTATAAATTGAGTTTAAAAAAAAGTGATTGCCACGCAAGCAAGAATAATGGATTAACTTATCCATAATTAATTTGTAGCGTGAAGGGATAGAATTCTCAAGAAAATCCAAATATTTAATTTATTTTATTCAGAGGAAATAATGTTTTACATTGGGATAAATAAAGATATCAATCTAATCGCAAAGTAGCCATTTTTCGCAAAAGGTCTCCGTCAGATGTAATGACTATTTTTAAGCTAAGACCGGCGATTGGCAGGGACTTCACATCACGGATACACTAACCGGGTGGGAACCCTGTCATGTGATACAAGCAGAACTTAAATTCGTCTGTTCGTTGACAACAGGCAGCATTAATTTATCCGAGTGGTGTTTGGAATTCGATTAAATATTGTTTTTTATATAAAATATATTTTTATTTTAAATTATTTTTTATATTATTTTAATGTGATGTTGTCGAAAATATTTTTAAAAAATACATTAAATTTATATATTTGAAATAAAAAACACTTTAAAAATAATATTCATCTTGCTCTCAAATAAAATTTATTGAGATTTTATCGATGAAAAAATCGTAGCTTTCTTGCATTTATTTTTTTGAAGTAACTTCCGCAATGGTCACGGCCAGAGATCCAGACACATACTACGAAGGTGGGGATAATTGCGTAAAACCGATGCTACAAGTGCAATAAATCGAGGCAGGGATTGACAATTACTTGAGTGATGTAGATAGGTACTTAACCCGCAGATATTCTAGTTTTGGTCTTTTCACCTGACAAGGGTTGGTGGACGAATGAATTCATAGAAGATTTAAGTTGGTATTTGCGTTTTAAAAAAAATTAATATTTTTTTTTATACTTTAAATTAAAAAATAGTATTTTTAAATATTTTCATATAATGATATCAGAAATATATTTTTTTTAAATAAAAAATTATTATTACTTGAATCCATTTCTAAACAAAAATCAATTTCAAAAACAAATTGGATAACACTCTCATACATGCATTTAATATTTTAAATTGTCTTCATTTTCTGATAGTATATGTCTGGAATAGAGGATCTGATAATTAAAAAAAATCTTTTTTATATATTTATTTTTTATATTGATTTCCTATTTTAAATGAAAGTAACGATAAGTAAAATTTCTATGAATCTCAGGGTCATGGAGATGGCAATTCATATTTAATTGAAAAAGATAAATTTAATTTTGACGGAAAACATAGCAAAATAAATAAAAAATTTCTTCCATTGACAACCCATAACAGTTTAAATTTTTAAATGCAGGTAAATTTTATATATTAATATTTTTAAATCATGAAAATGTTTTAATTAACTATGGTATGTTTAAAATCTAAATCAAACAAAAATATTATCAAACTAAAATTATTAATTCAATCAAATATTAATCTATAAATAATGGTATTTTCTCTATACACAATCAATCTCATTTGGTACAGAAACGAGGAAATTGAGAGAAAATAAGGCCAATAAACCTTTTACTAAATATCATAAATCACCCCCGGTGGTGCTGTGGTGATAAATTTTGCTCGTCCTCTTAAAAGTTATTATTTTTATTCCTCTTTTAAATTGATTTTTTATATATTGGTATTCAAAATATTTTTTAAAAAAAATATGTTGATTTCTTTTTTTTTTTTAAATAACTCTATCTACAATTCCAATTTTGATGCCACCTTCATTCACTAGTCAATAGTCGTTGATATACAATTCCAAACATCCATGAAAGCTCTAGATCTGAATCTTGATGCCACCTTCATTCACTGGTCAATAGTCGTTGATATTTAAGTAGGTAATTGCAAAATAAATAGTGAAAATAAAAAAAGGATTTCACCACATCATTAGACAATGATTGTTTGTAAGCATGATTAAAGTTGTTTTTAAAAATAATTTTTAATATCAACATATAAATTAATATAAAACATTAAATTTTTAATTTAAAATACAAAATAAATTTAAAACTTTTAAAACGTGTAAACAGTCTTACTCGCGTTTAACGTGTTGAAAATTGAAACAGGTGGGGGTTGCTGTGAGAACAGCCTGGCTAGTTCCCCAATCACGCAAAGGTTCCTTGTCTGGGTCGATGGCCTGGATCCCAATCCGAGTATTTTATTTGGATTTTTTTCACTGAAAAGGACATCATGAACGCGTTAACCGGACAATAAAAATTCATTCAACTTGAGAGTTTATTGAAGTTCGGGTAATTTCGCCAATCATTTGCTACTGTTTTTATTTTTTTTCTGGAAAAGGGTATGCTACTGTGTAAATTCGGTGGATTTTAAATTATCGTATATTATTTATTTTATTTTCCGTTTTATTTCTATTTTGTTCCTCAATCATTTTGTACGTGTCTAGTTAGTTTTCAACTTCACCATTCAATTTAGATTTATATTATATATATATATATATACATTATTTAATCATTATTTTCTTCCTCATTTATTTAAAGTTAATTTTATTTTTATTCAATCTCGCGGTCAAAAAGTTATGGTTCTCCTCCAATATATTTAGTGGCTATTTGGCATCGCTGCGTTCCACTATTGCCAAACGTTTGATGTTTAGTGTTTGGTTTGGTTGCAATCAGTGATACAAACTGTAGGACCCACATAAAAATTACATTCAAATGTCGTTTGCACAAAAGCATGTATTACATGCTTTTTTTATCCCGATTCCAGCTAAGTATTTGTTTATGAGCAGCTGACATTTTGACAAATCCTTTAAAAAAAATCGATTTGTGGCTGGTATTTTTTTTCCTCATTTGATATTTTAGATCCTCTGTGATCTATCTTGTACTGGACATACTCCTGTGCTAGGCTTGACACGGATTGGATTTTGTAGTTTTTTCATATACGGTGGTGCGTTTAATTATACATTTTAGACTACAAGTTTAAAATATTAGCTTATGTCGATATTTTTGTTTTAATTTCATCCTTGACGTTTTATTTTTTATATTGAATTTGATTCTTATTTTTTTTATTGGTATTTATTTCGTTCACGGTATTTTTTTTCATTTTGATCCCTCGATATTCTAATCAATAAGATTATCAAGCAGCCACACAAAATTATACATGTATATAAAAACATCACGAAATCCATGTGATCTCAGTGGATCTACGAGTTCCCAGTGTCAAATGAATCTAACATGGCCTAGTGCCCACTTAGCCATTTTACTAACTAAAAACTAATGAAAGGACCGGATTGACAATTCATTGACATATCAGGGACCCAGTCAAGATTTAAAATATATATAGAAGGGACCTGATTGGAACCAGTCTTGTAGTTTGGGGATTTTTATTAGGTTTGGCCCGAATAAAAAGACCACGGAGTTTATAAATTTCAAAAGCCACCCCCTATGTTATTAATGTCTAAGGAAGATAATTGAATATTATTGAGGTTGTTTTTTTAAAGTATTTTTTGTTTATAATTGTATTAAAATATTATTATTATTATTATTATTATTATTATTGACATCAACATATAAAAATATATAAAAACACAAATATTTCTTAATTTAAAATAATTTTTTTTTCAAAAATATTTTTAAAAAACTCCCACCGGAGTGGGCCTATTTTTGGAAAAGGATTGAAAGAAGTCCTCAATTTCAGGATAAGATCAGCAGCCAACTTCACCATCAGGAGACCTCAAGTGCCATCAATGAGACATAACCTTGGTTCCCCACGACGAACTCCAGGGCATGACCCATCTTATTTCCTGTACTTGACAACGCAACTTTATCGATTTTTCTAGCTCACGCACTGAGAGGAGAAAGTTGCTTTCACGATGTACAAGTAAAAGATAAAATAAAATGTTTTTAAAAAATGATAAATGTCAACCAATTATCAAATTCCGTGTGCCAAAAGGCTTTCGTTACAATTAATTTACTCAAGATTATGTAACTGCTTTTTTTTTAACAAATATTATTAAAATATTCTTTTTATTTTTTTATATCATTAAAATCATAAAAAGTATTCGGAATATCATAAATATATATTCAGATGAAAAATAATAAAATAAAGTCTTTAAAAAACATAATCTATCACAAAATTAAAATTAAAAGACTAAAAGTTAGTGTAATTACTTAAATTAAATTAAATAGAAGGTGGGCCACATGGGCCTCGCTTTGGAAACATTCCACGAGCTTCCGAAACAAAAAATCCCTAGTCCTATATATCGATCACTCCACTGTCAGTAGACATTCATGCACTAATTAATCGATACAATAATAATAATAAAAAAATAACTTTCCAGGGGAGCCCTTATTTAAAAAAAAAAAATATTTATATCCGTGTTCCCATCCCTCCAATTATATATCATTTTTGTACTTGTAATTTTCTAGGGCAGGAAACTATAGACAAGAGCTTCCGAAACCAAATCCTTAACCCTTATATTGACTACTCAATTAAAAAAAATGGAATAGTCAGTGCAGAAATAAAATAAAATAAAATAAAATAAAATTATGTTACGAAAATATAGAACAATAAATTCTCCAAAATGAAGAACCGAAGATGCTGCAAAATTAGTTGGCATTTAGCTTATTGACACGGTGTCAATGACACCCACCCACCTGTGCATAGCAGCTGCTTTATTCAATATTTTATTAATTTAACAAAAACTAATCGTGCAATTAAGGATACAACTATACAAGTATTCGTCGCTCTTGAAAGCATTTATTATATCTATCTATATATATATATGCTGGCGACTTGTATAGGGCTTTGTTTCCGGCTCACTCCTCATCTCCGGGAAGTGTTTCCAGAGACACTCTAATTTTCTGTCGATCCTCTCTCGTTAGAACTGGATCATCACCGGTTAATCTCTTTCTCAGTACAGCGTTAACACTGCCGTTATCGTCGTCAAAAACCTGGACAGTAATAGACAAGAACACCATGAGAAAAAGTGTTTGAAGGTTGCCATGAATTATATCATAAGACTCGTAGTAAGGAATCTTTATCGACTAAATTGCCATGGATTGATATTTACAGTGGGAAAGACCTTCCAAAAGGGAAAAAAAACTAAAATAACCCTAGCACTTCCACATTTCATATTCACGGCTATTAAACCAGGTCAGCTCAGCTAAACGACCTAGTGACTCGCCAACCTAGAACCTGACCCAAGCTAGTTTTCATTTCAAACTGTTTAGGATATTGACCGGGGCTAAACCCGGGTGACATAGAGGGTTGAGCCGTGCTCACTTGATCCAACCATACCCGGATGATTACTCAACTCCAAGATTGACACTGTTTTGGGAATGACCTCGTAACCCTGCAACTTGACCCGATGACCTAGCCCCTAGATCGGGCTAGACTCCAGGCGGGTTTGGCAACCATACATTTTTCTCCCAAGCAAAAGGGGGTGATAGCAATAAAATGAAAAATAAATAAAATCAGAAGAGCTGAAACTTACTTCAACATAATTGTTAATATGGCCATCTCTGTTGACAGCAGTAATTAGCTCGTATTTGTTGACGGTCCACTCGCCATCAACAATGTACTTGTACTCGTAGACTCCCTCCTGTTAAAGCATGAATTGTTACAAATTTCTGGTTTTAATTTGATTTATAAGTACTGTATTCGCACCCATTTCTGCAACTAGCTGTGGTAAAGCAAAATACCTGACAGTGAGAATGGAAGGGATCTTTAAAACTAGTAACAATTTATCTCTAAAGGTAGCCTACATTTAAATTTTAGAAGAAATGAACTCTCTACATTAACAAATATCAGGGCCTGGGACCAAGAGGTTTTGGGGGGGATGGCTCACAGCACAGGTGTTATTCAATATGCTTTTCCTCAGCACTAACTATTTTAGTATTGTAATCCAATCGCTACGTAAACCCTGACCTGGAAATTATGTGCTGCCAGATGCCAAGAAAAATGCAAGAAATTTTTTTGACAGCAAACTTGAGACAAAAAGGCATGCAGGCAAGGAAGAAGAAAAAATAAAAGATGACAATTTCCTCTTTGGAAGTTGAAGTTGGCAAATGCATTTATCTGTATTACCAAGGAAAATAAAAACTTACCAGCAATTCCCTCTTGAGAATCCAGAACTTTCTGTCCTCGTCTAATTCCAAAGGTATCCTCTGGAGAAAGAAATTGATATAAATATGAACAGGTAAAAATGTTTGAATGGCTTAAGCATAATGCAAATATTAATGCAAGCTTTTCCATCACATACCTGGCCCCATCCAATGTCGAGCCCAGAAATTTCCACTGTAGAATAATTGTTGTTTTCCCATTTCAAAGTGACAAGCTTTTTTCGAAGTCCTGTAAGCTTCAAACAAGGGGAAAAAAAATAGTTTGCAGCAATTTGTCAATACTTAAAAAACAAAAGGAAAAATTTGTCGACATTTTTTTGCCACAATGCTTAAGATACCATCCTTTATTTTTAAGATTCATACAATGCTTAAGCCACTGATCCATACAAATTTTTCATACAATGCCCTAGTTTGTAGTGTCTTTCATACAATGCTTATGCAAAAAATATTTAGCGATTGTATGAAGAGTCTAGGGCACTACAACCATCCTTTATTTTTCCACTGATTCTCAACAAACACATTTATCTACTCCCCCAGAAGGAACTCCTGGGAAGTAATGTTTATGAGCTGGAGCTACTTGTTAATCTTGGCTGCAACTTTTATATTACGGGTAGTATGAACAGTTGATAGACTGCAAAATGGCATTGCATGTCAGGAAGCATCCTTCTATATGTGCAAGTTTAAAATTTAATCTTCACAGAATTCAGCATCAAAACATGTGAGTCCTTACAAAAAAAAAATCAAATAAAAAAGAAGGCTCCATGAGCAATTATGCATACAGCATCACACAGAAGGAAAAGGACTCACTATATCAGCAGTTGCACTTTTGATAGCATTCAATTTTGGGAAGCTCGAGCGTTTACTCTGCAAGACAAGAAACAATGAGATGCTACGAAAACACTAATCAGCTACCAATAGGGTTCTAGCCCCACTGGTAGTAATATTCCATTAAGGGAGAGGTTCCAGCTTCGACCCCCTAAGGGGAGTCAAGCAAAATTCTCCATTACAAAAAAATAAATAAATTAATCAGCTATTTTAAACTGTAGTCATATCTGTCATGAACCAAGTAAATCTCAAATTACTAATGCATGATTTCAACATTGAATCCCAATATACATGATTGTCTCTGTAAAGCGTCAAGCCTACATATGCTAGCACTAGAAACTGCTTGAGAGTCAATCCTGCGATATTCTACAGTATAGGTTCAGAATCTATTGCAGGAAGGAATATAAACTGATTTCTGATTACAATGTTAGAAAAGTAGAACCGAAGGCAATTCATATCCCTAAATAAGCTTGCCATAACCAAAACTGATCCCTTTTTTTATAGCAGCTAGCTTTCAATTTGACACAAGAAAAAAAGATGATGCTCTGCACCCCCTGTAACCATGTACCTCATGCTGCAAAGTCATCCAGGTATATAGTTATATACTAAATGCACAGCTCCATGAACTTGACCTCTAAAAATTCTAAGAAAAAATAAATTAAATACACAATTCATCAACATCTTAATGTCATTTATTTTCAAACTGGACATGCATGGAGCTATGGATCTTTCATAATGTTTTCCCAGAAAACATTATCAATACATAAAGTTTCATCTATGGTAAAGACAGGAGAAAGGAATCAAATCCAAAATTACCATAAGCAAATCGTGAGCTTCATTGAGCTTGTAACCCTGAACCCAGAACATGTATGCCAGCTGTGATTCATTAAAAATCTCAGTTTATTGGTAAGGAGTTATAAAACAGTTATCAGCATGAAATGTGTGGAATTTAAAGAAACCACACATAGCGCCTCAAAAAAAGAAGAGGAAAACCATGAAAGAATGCTTCCTAAGAGAGGTGAGGCTGCAATTCAGGGACATTTCCCCCGTACATGATAAAGAGCAGAGACAAACAAAACAGTGGCGCATAGCAACAAATCATAAGGTGTCAAATAAAAATTTATCAGAACAAGATCAAATGCTACCGCAACAGCAGGTGCTCTTCCCAGTCCTGCAGTGCAATGTATATATGTCACACCTCCATTTTGGTTTATGGCTTTGTGTAATTTGCTGACAACAGCTGGTAGCTGTATCCGTAAATCAAATGAATCAAAATCCCTGTCACATGAATATTAGCTGCTGTATCAAATGAAGAATAGCAACATAAATTATCATAGACAGTTGATACAGATGCACATTCAACACACATGCTTTGTGCTCTTACAAACAGTAACTGTGAAGTGGACAGAAATTCAATGGGTACAGAAAGTGCTCAGAAGAGTTATTTTGCACGAACAAGCGAAACTCTAGCTTAGAAAGTTAATTCACGTCTTCTAACAATAACTGAAGTTCCAGTGTAGAAAATGATAGTATAGCAGTCCAAAATAATACTATGTATATTCTCCAAGGTTTTTATCTTCTTTTTTTTTTATTTCATTTTTGGCAATATAAACTAGTTTAGATGCAAAAGGTAGTCAAATGTTAACAGATTCTTTTTCCAATTGTTTATTTGTTCTCGTTTTGCAAGTTATAAACCTTGGGTTAGCTATGACTAACCTTATCCGAGCACGCAAATGCTGAATGTCACCACATGCCTTTGCATAGTCTTGAATGGCACTGATATCTACCCCGAAATATCTGGAATGGTGGTAAAAGAATTGCAGTATGTTTCATACACTTCTTCTTTTTAGATATCAAATGCTCAACAGTTGCATATATGAAGACCATGTATATAAAAGAGCATTTAGACAATAGCAATTATGCTTTCATCAGATCATGAAGATAGAGTTATTTAGGATACTCCAGGTCGGGATCTTGCTGTAAGCAGAACACAGTTTTGACCCCAATTTTTCGAAGCTTGTCAACGTCTCCAGGAGTCTAGAAATTAAAAAAAATAGAAAACCACATGAGAAACGAAAATAAAATAAAAATAGGAGTGTAAGAGGGGAAAGAATCCCTTCATACAAGAATCTAACAAATGAGAATCACCTGTAGGCATGATCCGACAATCAAATCTGGACGAATGAAGTTATAGTTCATTCCTAGTTCGTGCCTATAAGTCAAAACTGTACTAAAAATATATTAGAACAAACAATTAGCTGCACTTATAGATTAATGGCACATTAAAATTTCGTCAATCAAGAAATAACAGTAACTATCAAACACTTCAAAGTTTCAAATAGTTGCACATGCCACTCCAACCGAACAGGTCACACCCACCAATTCCCCAACCTTAACATGGAACTGCAAGCATTATCGAACTCACCAGACCCCATAGCTTCAGTCATGTTATGACTATATATCTCAGATTTTTCCTCTTCTTCCTCAACATCAGTGCCACTCATCTCAGTACTAGATAGCGAGCCAGGAGTTGCCTACAGGCAACAAAGTCAAATAACAAGCTTCTATTAGAAGATTTGAACTAAACATAGCAAAGCAGTAGAGTCACTAATAGGATCAAATTAATTATCAGAAACAAACAAACAAACAAACAACCATTTTGATCGCTCAAATTAATCAGTTATCATCAAAACCACTACCGATTTCCTTTTTATATTAATTTTTGCTTCCAAACCACATACACGGCAGAAACACTAACATGACTCATTTCCGAGCCCTGGATTCGCGGGATCACTCCAATTTGCACAAGAAATTATTCAGCATCCCAATTGGATCATGAAAAATCCAAACTTTACAGGATAGAATAGAACAAAAGAAAGGCAAGGAGTATTCCTGAATATCTATCTAGAAAAAATATTTTCTTAACACACACCAAACCCCCCCTAAAAACTCCAAAATATCTAATATCACTAGTGAATTCTTATATATAAAAAATACCCCTGGAAACCTCATGGTGGATCCGGCTAGTGGAACCCACAAATCTAACGGCTGAGACTCTTCACCAAGTGATTTCAAGAAAGGTTTTCATTAAAACCAGTGTTATATTGTTCTGAATTTCTAACAGTCAAATATTTAAAGAAAAAGAACCAGAAAGAGAAAGTTGCCGTCATCAAAACAGAACGAACAGCAATATATAGCAAACATTAGAGCAAAGCAACAAGATTAGAAGCTTTAACTTGACAAAACAAGACAAAAAAGATCGAATCTGAAGCTACTTTTAAGTTACCTTAACAGCTACACGCAACTGCAGATAATGAGAATCCATGGTTCCCTGCGCCAACAAATTGATCCTATAAGAAGAAAAAAAAACAGATTATGTGTAAAGGGATAAACTTACTACCATATTAAGAGAGAATATCGACGGAGAAGAAGGTCTTCTGTGGTGAAAGTTGAAGCCTTGCAGAGACAAAGCAGAGGATGATCTGCCATTCAAACAAGATATTGACGAATGAAATTAAATAAAATAAGAAAACAAATAAAAACAAGGGAAAGAGGAGTTTATGAGTTATATAGTTAGTCAGACCCAGGGAGATGGTGAAGGCAATTCATTTGAAGAAGGAGAAGAACTAAAGAAAAAAAATCTGAGAGAGAGTGAAGTAGTGAGAGTGGACTTCCTGAATCAGAGTTGATAGATAGTTCTTGTCGGGGTTGGTTGTGTATTTGATCCCCTTGATTTTTATTTTATTTTATTTTAAACCTTGTAATATGTTTTGTCTTAAAATCATCTTTTCAGATTTTTATTTCGCAATTCATTGGACCTTTTCTTTTTGTTGCCTAGTTATTAAAGCAGCAGGCTGGGTTATACCCAGAAAATCTGAGATTTTAAACTTGACTTGGTAACTTTTTTTTTTTACGCAAGCAGATCTTATTTAAAAAAAAATAATTTGAAAAATCAGAATAAAACTTTGATTGTTTTAAATTTTTTAAAATTATATATTTCCTGATTTGAACTCGAATTTACTGTGCAGTTCATAATTTGTTTGTCATCATATAACGCCCCTTGAAGATAGTTTGACCTGATAGTGTTTTAATTTGAATTGAGAAATGATTTGGTAAAATTTTATTGATTAATTTGGCCAAGTCCAATTCAAATATGTCTAGTCAAACAATATTTTATCTAAAATAAAAGAAAAATTGTGTTGATGATACAGGTATTTTATTTTTCTATATTAACATTCATGTCTAACTACTATACTATGGTGTCAACTACAATACATTAACAATGTTAATAAGATAAAAGAAATTATATGTTATAATTTTATTTTTCGTTCCTTATTTAAAAAAATGGTACGTAATAAGCTCATAATAAATAATATTTGAAGGTCATTGATGGACTGGAAAAATGATATCTTAGTATATAATAAGGAAATGGGGATGATATTAGAGTAAATAATAATAAAGGGATTAAAATGAGACAAAATTGAGAAAAGAGAGACTAAGTGCACTTGTACTTCATGGGTCTGTAAAGGGGATCGCCTTTTGGAAGATTCTCCAAAATGCCATTAGATTTTCTTTTCCGCATGGCGATGAAACAGTGTTTTAAGAGCATATCCAATCGGCAGGTGCTATTTTATTAAAGACTCAAATATACATTTTTTAATAATATAAATATATATTTTAATGAAAAAAACTATTTGAAAAATTAATTGTATTTAAACGAAGAAATAAGTGTTTTTTTTTCCCAAGAAGTTTGATGTTTTACGTGGTTGTATTTAATTAATTTTTTTTTGTTGGTTCAAACTTTGTTGGTTCTATTTTTTTTTCTAGAGATATATAGGAACAATATATATTTTTTTAAGAAATACTTTAATATTCTTTTTGTTTAGCACTCCCCTTAAAACAAAGCAAGCATTAAAGAGTCAAAATAATATATATTTTTTATTTTTGGCTTTTCATTTATCATGCTTCTTTAACACATTACCTTTTATTTTTGTATATTTAAAATTGTGATGACAGAATTTAAATTATATTTGATTTAAAAAAAATTAAACATTTCTTAATAATTTTGATTTATTGATATAATTTTGACTAAAGGCTCGAGCTTTCGAAAATGGATCCCAAAGAAACCTTTCTCGAGATGACTTTGAACAATCCCAGCTGTAACTTTTCCCTCAAGCCATTGCTTATGGCAACAGTTACGTTGTCTCTAACATGGATAGTGTCTTCTTAATCAATCAAGATTCGGATCACAGAAGAACATCGACTAAACAGCAAATGTAAAGGGATAATCACAATAAACCATATATTGGACTTTGACTACAACTCTAGTCTTAATAATACTCGGGTAGTTTTCTTTATGGGAATCAAACAAAGAAAATCCATTGCTCCTGAAAAAATGGCCACCAGAGGTCCAAGAATCCAAGCTCCATGGCGTCTTCCATGGCTGTTTTTTCTTTGCTCTATAACATGTGTGCTTTGTGTTTCACCGTCAAAAGTACCAAGACTTGGGGTGCGAGGACCTTATGGCGCGAGAAATCACGATGGAAAAGTTAAACTCCAGTCTTTGGCCTCGTCGCATCAAAAGTTTAGAACTTTTTATTATAATCAAACACTCGATCACTTCAATTACAGGCCTGAAAGTTATAAGACTTTTCAGCATAGATATGTTCTGAGCTTCAAGCATTGGAGGGGTCCCAATACAATGGCTCCGATATTTGTCTATTTGGGCGAGGAGTCTTCTTTGAATGATGATCTTGGTTATATTGGAATCCTCTCTGATAATGCAGCTCGATTTGGTGCTTTACAGGTTTACATAGAGGTGAGCAGAAATTTTTCTGGAGAATTTGATCTTTTCTTTTTGCTAAAACGTTCCCTTTTCGGCTTTCGAGATTGAAATCCCTCTGGGGCAGCTTCTAAGCAAGCTGAATATGTTTGACTCTCTAGCTAGAGTTTTTGATTTGAAACACAGTTGATAGAGCAGCTAGTAATAATTTCCAATGCAGCATCGATTTTATGGAGAATCAATCCCCTTTGTATCAAGAGAGGAAGCATTGAAAGATGCAAACCTACGTGGATACTTCAGCTCCGCTCAAACTTTAGCAGATTATGCAGAAGTGATCCTACACATCAAGAAAAAATATTCGGCCGACTCTTCCCCGGTTATAGTTTTTGGAGGATCATATGGAGGAAGTAAGTAAATTATCATAAATCACAAAACTCAGTTCATTTCCTAATCAATAAAGAAACATGGTTTGATCAATTTCCATTTTTGTTATAGTGCTTGCTGCTTGGTTTCGCCTGAAATACCCTCACGTTGCACTGGGGGCACTGGCCTCTTCTGCCCCAGTTCTTTATTTTGATAATATCACCCCTTCAAATGGATACTATAAAGTCGTGACAAAGGATTTCAAGGTGAGAAGATTAAGTTAATTGACCATATTTCTCTCTAACTTTCCAGCCTAAAAGATGTCTTGAACTGTAACTGTTTCCGATTTTGTTTATCGCAGGAATCGAGTGAGAGTTGCTACGAAACCATAAAACAGTCATGGTTTGAAATTGATAAAGTTGCCGCTAAAGCAGATGGTCTTTCAATCCTTCAAAAGAAGTTCCATACTTGCAAGTAATTAATCATTTCTCATGATTTTTTAATTGCTAACTCGATTCAATGAGTTAATTTCTGATTGATCAGTGTCTTAACTCCCAACTTTGGCTAACAGACCATTGGAGGCTGCTGCAGAGTTGAAAAACTTTCTGGACAGTTTGTTTTCGGTAGCAGCTCAATATGATAGACCTCCAAGATATCCAGTTGATCTTGTTTGCAAAGGAATTGATTCAGCACCAGAAGGAAGTGATGTGCTTGACAGGATATTTTCTGGGGTCGCTGCTTACTTCGGGAAAAAGCCCTGCTATAATCTAGACGCATTCTTCTCAGCAGAAACACTGGATGGCTGGAGTTGGCAGGTAAGGTTCGCAGTTAGTATATCCAGCATTATAGGAAATTACATGATCAATACCAATTAATTCTTTTTTCTGGGACTTAATAGACATGTAGCGAACTTGTGATACCGATCGGCCTTGGTAGCAACGACACTATGTTTCCAGCAGATCCATTTGATCTGAAGGAGTACATCGAAGAATGCAAAAGCACATTTGGAGTCCCCCCAAGGCCTCATTGGATAACAACTTATTATGGTGGTCATGTCTGTTGTTCAAACTTCTGTGTGAAATTTCAGTGCGCCCGTGCATGTTCATAGTTGCAATTTAGAAGCTGATATGCGCACCCTTCTCTTTTTCTCCCTTTTGAATGTGAAAACTGCAGCATTTTAAAGAGGTTCTCAGGAGGTTTGGCAGCAACATTATCTTCTCCAATGGCCTTCGTGACCCTTATAGCAGTGGAGGGTGATTAATCTACCTTTGGTGTTCTTACAATTTTTTTCTTGCTTTCAAGTCTTTTTTCTGGCATATTGGCACCATACGTTACATGTTTTTATCATCTGTAATCATGTAGGGTGCTGGAAAACATATCAGATGGCATACTGGCAGTGTATACTACTAAAGGTAATTCATGTTTCCCGTTCTAAATCCAGTTCATATTTCCAAGGAATCAAAAAACGAGCCAGAATTTTGGCACTTCGACAAGGCTAGACACCTTTTGTTATCAGCAGGTCATTCTCAGATTATGATCTGTTGTTTTTATCGTGCAGGTGCTCATTGCATGGACTTACTGCCAGCCACAATTGGTGATCCTGAATGGGTAGTTTTGCAGAGAAACATAGAAATCGAGATCATCAATGGATGGATCCTGAAGTACTACCAAGATCTGCTTGAAAATTCTATATAGATGATATTTCTTCATTGTCAAAAATCAGAGCCTCCTTCAACCCTCCTCCCCTTCAAACTGTTATCTCTGTTAAGCCCTTTTCACTTTGAAATTGAAATGTGAAATTTTATTGTTTAACAAAATATTTTGAAGTCCAGATACAAGACTTGGTTACCTTTTTCCTGTTTCAATTTCTGTGAGTTTACATAATTCAAGTAACAGGGGGGAAGGGAAAAAAACAAAAAGAAAAAGAAAACAGGAAAGCAGCCTACTCTGCTACTTTTTCCTAAAAAATAATCAAATTGAATGTTACAATGGATCAAATTCTTAAAACACCTTGAGAATGACAGTGCTTAGTTTGCCTTCTGGTCATCGTGCTAAAAAAACATCACATGTCTAGAGGCCCAAATGCATCTTCAGAGTATTGTGGATCTAAAATCTCAAACTTCGGCCCTCTAGGCCGATCACTTTCATGTGGGAATTTCCAAAATGAATCGGAATTTTGAAAGAAAATGTAAAATGCAATAGCAGACGCCAGGAATAGTCCTACGAGAACCAAATAAATCTGCCACTCTGCACGTGAGAGGAAGAATCAGTCTCTTAACTTAGAGGATACGTACATCTAACATATGTAAATATGTGCAGGTGTAGAGTGAGAGAGAAACCTTTCCAATCTGCAGGAACATTCAACTTAGTTACCACCGCTCCCCATTCACTGGAAGTAGTAAGCACAACTCTGCACAGAAAACCCCAGAGGTGAATTAACTCATGAAATGGCAGTAGGAAAGAATGATAAAATTGGTTGCAAGTAACATCAATCGACATTTTTGACCAATCAATTTGTGATAATTCTCAAATTAAACATTTAGCTAATCAATGATCACATATACAAATTCGGATCATGAAATGGTGGCCGATAAACTTATATTTATACCGGTCCAGACATTCAAATAGCGAACGAAAGTGCATCAAAGATACTAAAGAAGAAAACTATATTTAAAGGAATAAGGATCAAGACTAGGTGAAATTTAAAGGGTCCTTGTACTGTGAAATTATTCATCTCTAATCACTGAGCAAAAAGAGTCAAGGAGCCTTACCTTTGACTAGGACAGAACTCCAGAGATGCAATGCATGTACCCAGATGCAGTCTCCTACTCAGGTGAGAAACCTCCATTGTCTTTACTTCTGCCACACAGACATCTCCATCTTTGCTTCCTCTATAATTGAAAAATCAGCATGTTAATAGTGGTTCTCACAGTTTTGCAAGCAAACTATGCTGCCAGGTTGCTGCAAATTTACTACATAGCTTTCTCAAAGCCATTGCAGTCAGTAAGAGAGTGGACTTCTAAGACATATCTGCACTCCTATCCTAAACATATTTGAACGTCAAGTTGAATTATCTATTTTACTACGAGAACAAGTTTTTGCACAGTAAAACCATTTCACAATGATGGGAGAAAGTATTTGGTGACTACTGGCAGATTGAAGATTCGAATTGAAAAAATATAAAATGAAATTGATTCGTGACCTCTAAACGATAAACAAGGATAATAGTAAATGAGTTCAGTTATTCCAGAATCCAAGATAACTGAATGCAAATGTCAGATGGGTAAATGGCAATTGCTTACAGAGCAAGATATTTCCCGTCCAGGCTGATAGACATTATGGCAGCAGGCTTTCTAAGTAGCCTCTTATACCCAATCTTTTTCCATGTACTTATGTCGTAAACTGAAGTGACAGCTTTGTCCCCTGAATAAATGATATTCATAAAGTTTAGAATGATTGGCTACATATAATGATAAGCTACATTGTTACTCCTAACAACAAATGACTATACCTTTCTGCACAGCACAAAATAAAAATGGTTTCATCCCATCCTTGGAGAATCGGCACAGTTCAATCTTTTCATCCTGCAGGCATATATAGAACCAGATTGGCAACATGGTACAACCAAAATCTGAAGCACGCCATCACAAATCCCTAGACTAAATATAACATACTGAGTTGCGAGTCAAAGTAGCCACAGCTGAACCATCTTCTGCTTTCCATATTCTTGCTGACCCATCAGTAGATGTTGAAGCTAGGAACTCTGAATCCAGGCTAGAATATGATAGACAAACAAAGGCATACAATTCAGCAACTAGGATTGACAAAAAAGAAAAAAACTTTATTGCCCCATCAGATTCTTCTATAAAACCTCTAAAAACAGGCTTAGTCTGTATTTATTTCTTCAAAAGCACATTTCATGACAGCAAAGTTGTTGATATACTGACAAGCATTTGAATGCATTGTTTTTCGCATATATCCAGATATATATTCGCACAAAACAAAAAGTTATTACACAGGACTTGAGTGCAAAAGAAACACTGACCTAAAATCCATATCCCTGACAGAATTGTGTGCTTTTGCTTCGTCCAAAATGATGCGCAAACTCGGCCATTCCAAAATTCTTACACGCCCATCCTGTGATTGAGCAATAAAAAACACCATACTGCCTGTCAGCTATATATACAAACATCTGGAACACAAGCAAAAGCAAGCCAGTGATAATCGTGGTTCAAGCCACAAATTTATTGCTTACCACCCCACCAGTGGCAAATTTAGACCCATCAACACTAAAAGCCATGCAATTCTGTGGACCGACATCATGGAGAGGAGGTAATTCTTTGGCTAACAACTTTAACTTTGTTTCTTGACCAGACAACTCAAGCAATCTGTAAGCCACAACACAAATCAACCCCACGTTACAAAACTTGTTCAGCAGCCAGGAAAAACACATCCAGTTCACACACTAGAACCTCTTTGAACTCATTCAACTAAAAAAGAAACTATCTTTCCAATAAATTAGGGAGCTCAAATAAGCATTCTTCGCTTCGAGTGAATCTTTTGAATGTAAAAAAAAACATAATTTCTCTTAAAAGAATTCTTCTATATTAATGTAGTGTTCATAAAGTTCGAAAACCAAGAAACTCACTTGCATCCACCTTTACTTGTAGAACACACAAAATCATCTCCACTTGGATGCACTGCAATTGTCACTGGTTCACCTTCTGTTTCTTCAAAAACATAACTTACCTGAACAAAACCCATCAATCAAAGAGAGAGAAAGACGATGATCAAACCTCCCAAAAAAACCATTTTACAAAATCCTACCCCAATTTGTTTTTCAATGAAACAAACCCATTAATACCCAAAATTTGAAAAACCATAAAGGGACTCCCTTTCCATCGTTTAACAATATTAGAGGAGCAAACCTGAGGAGTGTTTGAGAGAGAAGCTGTTTGGGGGTCAAAAGAGAATATCTCAAGCACAGAAGGAGAAGCAGAGTCTCTCTTCTTCAATGACTTGCCAAGCACAACAAGATTCAAGCTCTCGGGTCTCCGGATCCATGACCCGCATGTTACAGTTCCCTGCATGACCCCCGTATTGGAAGAACAAACCTGAGGGAAACCCGGAGAAATCGGACAGTATTTGGAGTTCTGCAAGGTACAAACAACTGAAGCGTGGTGTACAACAGTGTTAATGGTGGTTTCTATGGTTTCTTTCTTTCTCTATTGCGGAACCTACCCTGCCCGTTCGTAATGGTAAGACAGTGGGAATGGGGAAATCCTGAGGAAGCTAATGATGACGATGACGACGACGACTGAAATGTCAACGCTTTGGTGTGCTAGTGGGTTTTTCCGGGGGTGGATATTCTGTTAAAATTCCGCGGCGAAGGCGTTCTTTTCAGAGCCAATCTGTCACTGTTCACTGAATTTTTATAACGGCTAAAATGTTCTAAGATTCAGTAAAATGTGTTCAGTTGACCAGGGAAGTTCGTTTTCGGAGTGCTAAGATAAGCCATTTATTAATAGTTATATTATATTTTTTATTGATAGTTATAAGAATATTATTGAGATAAATCTCTTTAGTTTTAAATATGTCATTTATAAATATAATATATTCAACGCGATTTAAAAAATAATAATTAACTATTATATTCTTAATTCATTATCATCAATATAATATATATTTAATAATAAGTATATATTTGGCTGCAATATCTTTTATAATTATAATTTAAAAAAAAATAACATGAATTATATTTTTTTGCGATTAAAGTTTACATAGAGGGTTTTCAATATATCCCATGCAAAGTATATTATATATATATATTGAATAAATAAATATTTATTTCACCGCATCAGCAAAATAAATCCTAGCACGTAAATTCCACTCTACCTCTAATCTCTAATTAAGGGGAAAGCACTAAATTCTTTTAAAAAATCTTAAAAAATAGGCCAGTATTATTTTCCATATTTTACTATTTATCAACAATATTAAATTCTAAATAATATAAAATAATTAAACACGTGCTAACTTAGTTTATCAAACGCCCCACGTATTTTCTTTTTGATAAATAATTGTTCCTCTTAATTCTCTAAGTTCTCCCAACGTGCCTTCTTTAAAAATCGCAATAAAACAAGTTAGGGTTGAATTGTACATCAACCGCGTCTCCTCCCCAAAGGGTCTCAAGTTGGCGTCCCGTTAACAAATAAAAAAAAGTCAAAGTCAATTTCCATAAAAATCTAGTGTGTGTGTACGTGTCTTCAACGATCTTACATAGACATAGCAACAGCCAACCCCTTAACCCCTTGGAAAAGAGGATTGGGCTCCCTTTGCTATTGGGCAGGTAGGCGAATAAACGGTACAGAGAGCCCACACACGAACAATACCAAGCCCGGGGTAAAGCCCAAACTTTGAATAATAGCCCAACTCTATTTTCTATTATTTCCTTTTTACCATTTTCACAACCCAGCCAAACTGAAACTGCAAAACCCTAAAAACCTCCATAACAGCAGGTCATGTTTTCAACTCAGGCATAGACGGTTGCTGCAATTTTCATCAACCTTGCGTCCATAAGGAAAGCATTATTGAAATTCAAGCATAAAGATATTGCTTTTTTCTTTGTTTTACCAAAAACCCTAAAAGCATCTCTCCTCTAAGTAGTCTGCTGCTTCTGAACAGGTATCAACTCTAACCCTAGAAACGGTTTCTTCATTAAATTTCATGTATACTGGCTTGTTTTATACCTGTTTACACTAACTTGGTTTTGTGTAATGGTGTGTTACAAGTTGGGCACATAGAGTTTATTTCCTGGACTAGTGTTGATGTCTTTGTTTAGCTTTTGATGTGCACTTTTGTTTGCTTATTTCCTGGGCTAGATATTGCTTTTACGTATTCGTGGTATGCTTGCTTGATGTTGAATTCATGCAATTCTGCTAGATGAATTTTTTTGGCTATTTATGTAGTATACGTATTTTGTGAATAATGAGTGGTTAATTGGTAGCTATCTTGATTCTGCAGCTTAGGAACATAAAATTTAAGTTACCAGATGGGTGCGAAACAAGAAAATGGTGACCCTGAGGATATTTTGCCTCCTCTTGAACAGGTAATTCGTTTCTTTGATTTACATGAAAAAAAATATCTTCAATTGTTGAAATGGTTAGTTTATGCAATCGTTTAGCTTTTTCATAACCTGTTGATTGTTACAGCTGTTATTTGCTTACATGTTTGTTAAGGCTATAGTAACTAATCGTGGTCAGTTTCTGTTTGCAGGAATTATCTCACGAATTGGATATGAAAGTAAAGAAGTATCTTAGAGGAGAAGGTGCTGATTTGGAGGTCAGAAATCGGTGCTCGGCATTTCCAGTCGAAGAACTTTTTCTTTTCTGGAGGGTTTTTTTATTGCATTTTGATTTTGATTCTCCCTATCTACAGGTTTTAAAAGACAAAAAACTTAAGGGTCAACTTCATACTAGAGAAAATTTATATGGAACATCTGCAAAAACTGCAGCCAAGACTGAAAAGGTGGATAATGCTCTCCTTCTCTTCACTTCTCTAGTTATAAAAAATTTATAGGTCAAATTTCTTCTACGAGTTACCTGTTAATAGGATATATCTTTGTTCCTTCAAATTTCTTAGCGTTCCATGTGTACTGGATTTTTTATGCCATTCCTTCCACTGTACTCTGGCAGAAAATACACAATGCATTTCTATTTCTGTATTTGAGTACTCTATAATATGTGCCCTTTTAATCAGTGGCTTTTGCCAAGTACGGGAGGCTATCTGGAGGCTGAGGGGATAGAGAAGACTTGGAGGATCAAACAGGACACAATCGGCCGTGAAGTTGATATCTCAAGCGCAAAGAATCAATATGATATAGTCTTGCCAGGTTCATGTCTGCTGTGTGATTTCTTTCTAATGGTTTAGCCAAGAATAAATTATTTTAGCCAATAGTGTTTATGAAGGCAACTTTCCTGGCTACCTTAGTGAATAACTTAGAAACGCATGTTGTATGCATTTGAATCCCATCTTTTCACATATCAATTTGGATTCCGTAAAAGAACAAGCAGGGAGATGAAATGCTGGAAATCATAGTGCGTTTTTTCTTATTGTCTTTCAGGAAAACATTGCACATTTTCTTATCCATGCTGTGCTAGGTCTTTGTTATGGCCTCTAATTAGTTCTGAAACTATGGTTATTGCAAGAGCACAAAATTTTGTTTCTAAAATTTTTGAGCCATATTTCCTCTAAATCAAGTTTGCCTTTTTTTTTTTTTTTAGTCAGGTTATGTAACATTCTTGCCTGGAAATAACCTGTTGGCTAATGGCTTGAATAAAACTTCTGAAACTTTTATTTTTACTGAAATGTCCAGACTTTGGTCCATACACTCTGGATTTCACTTCAAGTGGTCGATACATGGCAGCTGCTGGCCGCAAGGGGCACATGGCTGTTGTTGACATGAAGAATATGAGCTTAATTAAAGAGATTCAGGCATGTGTCCTGGTGCTGCCAAGCTATAATGACATGCAACTGGATTCTAGATGAGACCTTATATATAAATTGCCCTGATGGATATTTATGTGCCACCATTATTTGTTATGTTTTACTGGTATTTTTCTTTACCAGGCCATTTAGGCCTTGACTGGAAATTAGCTGGTGTGCTAATTAATTTTATTATTTCAGGTTAGAGAAACAGTGCGTGATGTCGTTTTTTTGCACAATGAGATGTTCTTTGCTGCTGCCCAGAAGAAGTATGGCTTTTTTCCCATAAAAAAAAGATAAAAAAACCCTGTATTATAGCTTCTTGCCCAAAGGACGAGCATTTTAATATACTTTATATGTAACTAATAATTTCGAGTTATGATAGGTACCCATATATTTATAACAGGGATGGCGTTGAACTTCATTGTTTAAAGGTCAGTGGATTGTCTATTGATGAATTTATCTCTTTAAGCTGCAGAGGCTTTTTTATATCAGCAACTTTGCGAGACCCAGTTAAATATTTATCCTGATATAACACAACTTTGCGGTTTCATTTCTTGTGTCTGAATGAACTGGTATAATTTTTCTTTTCATTGCAAAATAAGTAGGGTTACTTTCTGTAAATCAGTCCTTGAATTCAATTTATTGTACTTGCATTGACTGTCTTTGCGCCATCACGAAATTAGGCACACCATCCTGCATAACAGTACACTTCCTTTGAATATCAGGGTTCACCATACTGCACTGCTATATTCTTGATTTTTTATGCAAATTTCAAGCTCAATTCTTTGTTACGTTCCACAATTCCAAATGGTTTTATAAATTCTTAAGTATGGGATTAAGTTACATTATTTACAGGAACATGGTGCAGTGACAAGGCTTCAGTTTCTGAAAAACCACTTTCTCCTGGCGTCAATAAACAAATATGGGCAGCTGCGATACCAAGATGTTACAATGGGTGAGATGATAGGCAATTTCCGGACAGGTTTAGGCCGTACTGATGTGATGCAGGCCAATCCTTTCAATGGGGTTGTTGCTTTGGGTCATTCAGGTGGTACAGTAAGCATGTGGAAGCCCACTAGTGCGGTTCCCCTTGTCAAGATGCTGTGTCATCCTGGGCCTATCACAGCAATGGCATTTCATCCTGATGGCCATCTCATGGCCACGTCTGGCAAGGAAAGGAAAATTAAGATTTGGGACGTGAGGAAATTTGAGGTTCTCCAAACTATAAGAGGCCATGCAAAAACCTTGGACTTCAGTCAAAAAGGTTTACTTGCTGCTGGAACCGGATCGTTTGTTCAGATTTTTGGAGATTTCTCTGGATCACGGAATTACAGCAGATATATGGGTCACTCTATTGTGAAAGGTTATCAGATACGGAAAGTTGCATTTCGACCATACGAAGATGTTCTAGGCATGGGGCACTCCATGGGATGGTCTTCAATTCTCATCCCAGGTTCAGGGGAACCCAACTTTGACACATGGTTAGCAAACCCATTTGAAACAACTAAACAACGAAGAGAGAAGGAAATTCACTCTCTTCTTGACAAGCTCCCACCGGAGACAATCATGCTGGACCCTTCAAAGATTGGTACAGTGAAGTCAGCAAAGAAGAAGGAGAAACCAACAAAGAAAGAGATGGAGGCGGATTTGGAAACAGCTGTTGAAGCAGCCAAGGGAACTGCCATAAAGAAGAAAACAAAGGGGAGGAATAAGCCAAGTAAAATAGCAGTAAAGAAAAAGGAGATTGTTGAAAGGGCCAAGAAACCTTTCTTGGACCAGCAAATGCTAGAGGAAGAAAAGGTGGCTATAAAGAAGCGGAAAATCGGTGAGGAGATTGCGTTACCAACGGCTTTGCAAAGATTTGCCCGTAAGAAAGCAACGGCATAATTGTTCAGAGCCCCTTTCAAGCTATTGTGTTTATTGCTGCCACTCCAATTTTTGTCTTACCATTATCTAAAAATGTATGTTGTTTCACTATAGCTACAATTGCATTCAAATTTTTTTGATGGTTTCATCAGATTGTAGGATCAAAACATGGGTCAGAATTAGGCAGGATATAACTTTAAAAGTTTGTTTTTATATGATTTATAGTTTTTTCCAAAAAATCTTGCGGGTGGTGGGAAGAGCAGTGAAGACTGTTTTTTAAAATGTTCTTTTGCTGGAAAATATGTTAAAAGTAATTATATTTTTTAACATTAATAAATATTTAATATCAGAATAAATTTTCAAATTTTAATTTAATCTCAATTCCAAAAACCTCTTAAGTGCTGCGCTTCTAAACCTCATTTGCTGTATCACTTGTAGGTGTTTGAACTTCGCAGCCTGCTTTCATGAAAATCTCTTTAATCCCCTCATGGCCGCAACTAAATGTCGTGATCTCTAATTTTTCAAGGCCTGGTTATGAGAAGTAAGGCCCGGCTTCACAGTTGAGTCTTTTTATTTGAAATGGGAACTTTTATGATTTTAATTTGGTTCTGAAAGTAAGGCACGGTTTCATATTGAGCTTTTTATTTGAAAATAGTTTATTATTATTATTATTATTATATTGATATAAAATAAAAAACAATTTTAATATCTGCATATTAAAAAAAATTCAATTATTTTAAAAATTGGGCCATTACAGAATCGGTCTGGAAAACTGTGCCTCGTACCTAAAAATAAATAAAAATCTATAGTATAGTTCTTGCCTGAGCTAGTGTTTCTCTGCTTTAAGGCATGTCTTAGATTTACTTTTACTGTACTTGGCAGTGATTGCGTCAAAACAGTTCTATAGAAAAACATATTTTAATTTTAGGAAAATAAAATAAAAATATTATTTTAATCACTGTCGCTTTTATAAAAACATCCATAAATGAACGGTCAGAAGACAACTTAAAGGAGGGCAAGCGGTCGCCATTGGAGGCATCAAACCAGTAGGAAAGATACCCTCAGGCTGCCCATTGCCCAAACAAACAACTATGGCTCTCCTGTCTCGTCCTCTTACCCCCTCTCACTCTTTTTTACGCCGCAACGTCCACAAATACACCACCGCTATCAACGTCTCTCCCCATCCTCACTGGCGCCTCTTGCCCAATCCTCCGGTACTTCTTCGTTTCCGACGTCCCGTTTCCTTTCCTCCTCACATTCCTCGCTCCTCCCTCGTTTCCGCCGCCGCACCGCTACTTCAAGACGCCGGTGCCACGGCTGCTGTGCTTGCTGGTGCCTACAGTCTCGTTCTCACTTTTGATACTCTCAATCACCGAAACCTCATTCAACAGAGTCTGAGCAGAAAACTAGTTCATATACTTTCAGGCTTGCTTTTTGCTGCTTGCTGGCCTATTTTCAGGTATCAATCCTTGGTGGGATTTCTTTGAAATTCAACCTCGAAAATTGAATCTTGGGATTATCTTGTGATTTGAGTTTTGAGTTTTTCTTGCTATAACTTATACCTCAGTTCTTCGTGATGTTTGATCCAAGAATAGCACCTCAACACAGGCTCGCTACTTTGCTTCTGTAGTGCCTCTTGTGAATTGCTTAAGGCTTATTGCACACGGTTTCTCTCTGGTTACTGATGAAGGGCTCATTAAATCTGTTACTCGAGAAGGAAACCCACAGTAATTTTTCTCATTATCTCATTGGTTTGTCACGGGCTTTTCGTTCCTCTTCTGAACAAGCAAATCCGGTGATCTTTTGCTGTTTTTTTTTTCTAACAGGGAGTTGCTGAGGGGACCTTTGTATTATGTTTTGATATTGATTTTCTGCGCTCTTGCTTTTTGGCGTGAGTCTCCAACTGGGGTAATCTCTTTGGCCATGATGTGTGGCGGGGATGGTATAGCCCTAAAAACCTCATGGATCTGCTTTGTTCAAACTCCACCATGTTCTTCTATCTCTTCCTGCTTGAAACTATCGATTGATTTCTCTTTAGTGGAATCTAGGTGTGGCTGATATAATTGGCAGAAGATTTGGGTCAATGAAGCTTCCTTACAATCAACACAAGAGCTGGGCTGGTAGCATATCTATGTTCATCTGTGGCTTCTTGATTTCAATCGGGTATGTTTCAGATCTCCTTAAATTCAAGCCAGTCAAGGTCATTTAATCTAGTACTAAGTTGCTGTGCACCATTAAGTGCTTATTAGACTTCGTTTTTCTTTGTTGTCTTCACAACTAGGATGCTGTACTACTATTCAGCTCTTGGATATTTCCAGCTGGATTGGACATGGACATTTCAGAGAGTGGCTCTAGTCGCTTTAGTGGCAACTGTTGTAGAGTCCCTTCCGATCACAGAGATAGTAGATGACAATATAACTGTTCCTCTAGTAAGTATGGTAGTATCAATGCTAAGCTTTGGTTACTAGCTAGATGGGGCTGTGCGCTGTTCGAGTCTTCTGCTGTGGGTACTTTGTGTAATCTTTCCAGCTCATCTCTATTATTGCCATCGTCTCGTGTCTAGCCAAGCAATCAAATATCTTGACTCTTATTTTTATTTCCGTGACATCAAAAACCCTCCTTTCTACTGGTACGAATTCCAGTGGTGGCAGTTCTGAGAGCCCCGCCGTGTCACGAGATGAGCTAACCCGAAATTGCATAAGAGAAGAGCTTTGATGGCTGTGGGGTTGTGGGGGAGGGGGGGGAGGGGGGTACGACGAGTAAATCATTTCAAAGGGAGACAAATCAATGACGTGTATGGACCATTTTACTGGACCCCAGCTGGTTAGTGCAGCTAGATTTCCAGTTCTTCCCTTTTTAATTAAACCAACGGTTAAAACCTAATATTGCTTTTATTTATAATAAAAATGTAGTTTTTTTCCTTTTAAAAAATTGGTTAATTTCCTCTGCTCATGAGTCGGGTCTTGTGCAGGTCATCTGTGCTTTCAAAGTGATTTTAAAAAATATATTTTTATTTTTTTTACTTTAATTAAAGTTGTGTTTTTAAATAATTTTATATGTTGATGTTGATATATTTATGTATGTGATTATGGGTGTATTTTGATAGCAATTATTTTTTAAAAAAATATATATAAATAATAATGTGGCGGAAGATATATGATCATGAAGTATCATTGATCTATCCTCTATTAGAACGTGTTTATTGAGTAGATGGCAATGGTTAAAATACGATGGAGAGAATCAAGAATACAAATCATTTAAAAGAGGAGGCATAAAAATCTAGCCATGGAATTAGAATGAAACTGATCTTAGTTTTATTTCTCCAAATTCTTGCCCTGCATAGCGCATCAAATATAGTGGGGGATTGAAAATCTGATTGACGTTGGGTTTTTTTAAAATTATTTTCTATTTGAAAATATATTAAAATATTATTTTTTATTTTTTAAAAAAATATTTTTTAATATTTATATATTAAAATGATTTAAAATTATATAAAAAAATTATTTTAAATAAAACCTAAAAATTTTACTCTTGAAAAACTACAAAAACGCTTGCCTTGTCCCTGTCGACTTTTGAAATGGAATCAAACCGTACAGACTACAGAGTACGGAGTGGCCTCTTCATGGATCAGTTAATTGACTGTTTATGAAATTGTTAATGATTGTTTCTGTTAAAAAAAAATTAGAAATATATTAAAATAATATTTTAAAAAAAAAATCATCACATCAAAATTATTTAAAATTATCAAAAAATAATATCAATAACACTTTCAAACCGTCACTTAAATATCATACATGATGGTATCTAATATGTGGCGTGCCCTCATGGAGCAGCAGGTATCTTGATCACCTTTATGAATGATAACACAGGTCGATAAAAAAATGTTTTTCTTACACTACATGAGAGAAATTATATTGTTTTAGATAATAAAATTATAAGTAAATTTTTTCAACAAATTATGTATAAAAAATTTCAGTTAAAAAATCAAATTACATTAAAATATAATTTAAAAAAATCAACAATATTATAATCGTGATCCAGATAAAAAAATAGTTTGAGTCAATAAACATTATCATGCTAATCTATAGTATCCGTGGAATGTTCAAGCTGCCTCCTCGAGTTTTTTTTCCCTGGAACAAAACAAGTAACAATTGACCTGAAATATTCCGGTCCAACTTGTACACGTGCAGTCATTTTTCATTATTTGAACTCTAAACTCACGAGATCTACGGTGTTTTCGGTAATTTTTAAAGTATTTTTATTTAAAAATATATTGAAATACTTATCTTTATTTTTATTTTATTTTATTACCTTGAAACCTTGACATGACCAGAGAAACCAGGGTCAGTTTCATTAAACAACAGTCACGTGTTATTGTAAGAAGACTGGTGTGGCTGTAAATAAAAACCCGCCAGAGTATATATGCTATTCACATTGCTATCATGCATCGAGGAAATTATTCCTGCCACGATCGACTGACGAATTGTTCCGGGCCTTTTTCTTTTTTCTATCACTCTCGGATGAAACAGCGCCGAACACCGTGTGATAATAACATGCGACGACGACGAAGACCAGCAGAGTGATAAGGCTCGTGGCTTTTGTTCCCTTTTTCAAACAATTTATCAAGATTTCAAGTTAATGGCTTCATACAATCTCAAAGTGTCTTCTGCTTATTTTAAAGATAGTTGTGGGAACTGGGTATGTTAACTCAAAATAGTCAAAACTTTGAAGTTTAATCTGCATTGGGTTTTTTTTTTGAATTGGGTTCGTTATTATTATCTATTAAGACGTGGTTAAAATGACTAAAATCTTAATGATTTAACCAGCCATCCAAATCTAGTCGGGTTATAAAAATTTTAAAATAAAATATGTTTTTTTAATAAAAATAACAAATATGAATTGATCCGGTGATGCACGGATTGATTCAGTAATCCAAATACTCAAATTTATTGTTTGAATGAACCAGTATTTTTATTAGTATTGAATTCATTGTCTGTTAAGATTTTTATTTTCTAAGAATCTTTTTAAATAGGTGTAACGTACACATTGGATCCAATGTAATCGGGCTTATAATCAATCATGTCTAGAAAAACATAGGTACAGTGAAGTCGTCAGACTCAAAAAGCGTGAACTTTTCAAATTTCAAGATTTTATATATAATAATGGACAATCCATAACACAAGCATTGAAAATATAATAAAAATATAGTTTTTTTTAATACAAATGACATTTCATAATAATTTTATATTTTCTCTATGTGACGAAATTTCATATTTAATGTAATTAAAATTGACAATCAGATAGGTTTTGGGAAAGATGCGTCTGGTGATGAACACGACAAAACCATAGAGATTGGATCTGACAATCAACTAGGTTTAAGAAAACACGGGCTTAACATATAAACAAATTTGTAAGAGTCTGGTCTTGTCAAATTCTAAGGTTTTGTGTCTGATTATGGACAAACCTCTACAATATAAGTATTAAAAAGTAAAAACACGATAAACAATCATGCATCTCCATTTAGAATCACTGTTCATATTAATGTAATGATTCTCCTATGCTTGCAGGTGTATACGAGGTCCGCTATGGGACCTCCATGTTTTTTTTTTTTATCTCATTAATGAGATGTAACATGATTTTTTAACTTTTTTTCTATATAAAAAAGAGACTTGCGACTCATAAACATATCATGAGACCTTGGAACTAGAAAATCACATTCTTCATTGTCCAGTGTTGTGTGTTCTTAGAGCATATATTTCTAAGACATCATGTATTTTGCTCTTTATAAAATATACTTATTTAAACATCACCGGGAAATCCACGTTTTCACGAAATGAGTGTTTGGCATTGCGATTGGAAAGTACTTAATGAAAAAATTTGAAAATTTTTTATTTTTATTTTTTACTTTAAATTAAAAAAAATAGTATATTTAGATCATTTTGATGTGCTGATGTCAAAAATAATTGTTTTTTAAAAATATCATTTTGATGTATTTATAAACAATAAACATTTTTAAAAGTCACCGCAATCGCACTCTCAAAGCTCGAAATCTTTGACAAGTAACCACCACAAGCCATACTAGCCCTTTGAACTTCATGAATAAGCTACCGACCATCTCAACCACAAAGAGTAAACAAGATTATCAACACTAATTGCTACTCCACATCAACAGAGTCATGCGTGACTGCTATTAATTTAAAATTCGGATGTGTTTCTGTGATTCAATTAATAAAGACTTCTTATCTGCAAATCTTCGGGCTTGTTGCTTTGCTGTGCTCGATAAATTCGTTCGCTAGCATTAAAACCTATTTTGGAAGAGCGGTTGCGTTATATTTCAAAGTATTTTTAGTGATGAAATATATTAAAATATATTTTTATTTATTTAAAAAATATTCTAACATCAACATATCAAAATGATATAAAAACATCCAAATATATTCAATTTAAAATAAAAATAAAAAATTTTCAATTTTTTCAAAAATATTTTTAAAAAACTCTCCCAAACACCTCCTAAATTACCTCATCGATTGGGGGATTAGAGGGTTAGTTGAACAAATAAAGCTTCACGACGCCACATTATAAATAATTAGGAGGAAGCGTGATCGAAATCAAGATTTTGTACTTTGTCATCGAATATAACAAATCACTTGGGTCTTATCTTATCCATCACAGCCCATTGGCCAATTAAGAGCTCGGAACGTCGTAGTTTCGAAAGCATCATTGTTAATTGCCGATAGTGCGCAGTGGTTAGTACTTAATAGTATTCGGCTATCGGTAGCAAACAAGGTCCGGTAGGGCCTGGCTATTCGAGACTAACATCCAGAGCAAAGTCTGTCTGCACAGCTTTTATTTATTTATTTATTCAAGGGAGAGATGGTGGAGGATTCTTAAAACACATTTTTAAAAAACAATTTTAACTATTCAGATTCTGGATAGTTTATGAAATGGGGTGAATTTCAAGAAATTTGATTTTTCTAAAAGACATCTTGATTTTTGGTATACCCTCAAGTTAGTTTTTATTTTTATTTAGAAGTTAATATTTTATAAATTATTTTTGATATAAATCCATCAAAATAATTTGAGAGAATTAAAAAAATATATTTTTGTTTTTCAAAAAAAACTTTTAGAATACATCAAAGCAAAGTCTGTCAGGACAACTTTTATTTATTAAAGGGAGTGATGGTGGAGGATTAGATAGTTTTATGAACTGGGGGTGAGTTTCGAGAAATTTGCATTTTCTTAAACGACAGCTTTTCATTTTTAGCTGTTTCTGTTAATGCTTTTAATTTTTCCTTCATTTTTAAATAAATAAAATATTTCATAATCTTCTTATTTCACCATGGTATTATTCATTAAAAAAAAGAGTCTTATTAAAGATGCATTTCAATGAACCCAGCCAGGTAGTAAATAAAATAAAATAACAGGAAAAAACTCAGGTGGTCAGAAGCTGGAGGCTGGAGCGAGTTGGACTCAGAATTTATACCGTCCCTCGAGGAAATTCTTGAAATCTTTCTTCACCGGATGTGATGGCTGCCAGCGGTGCTGTAGAATCCAGTGTGCCAACCAACTTTCAATAAAGTTTTTGAATAATAAATGATAATATTTTTATATCTATCTTTTATTTTTTATATAACTGGTAGGCAGAGAGTTGGTGATAGGGTTTTTCATCGCAGCAAAATAGTTTTTTTTACAGGATTTTAGAAACATATACTTAATAGTTAAATTGTTGATTTTATGATGATGAATTATAATAAGTGAGTATTAAATTTTAAAAAATAAATCCAGCGAGGATGTTTTCAAGTATTTTGGGCAGGTCAGAAAATCACCAGGATGAGCTTTAAATTATAAAATAAAATAAAAGAGATTAATATTTCATTGTAACACGTGACTGAAAATATCGTGTATTGTAATAATGTGTTTTTAAGTCGGTTCGGTCGAGTAGAGTCACCAGTTTATTAAAAAAAATTATATTTATTTGTATGATAAAATGATTATTTTATCTTTTAAAAAAACAAAAAAAATAATACTAACAGGAGGAGTGACACATAAATTTTATAATTTTTTAAAATAATTAAATATTAATTTTCCCCCAACCAGACAAAAAAAAATAACACTGCCAGGGAGGGATATCTCGAAAATCTCATATATTTTTTTTAAAAAATTGCTAAATACTAATATTTAATAGGAGTGGTTGCACTCTTTCGTGCTTCTCATCCGCGAGTGTTATTATTATTTAAATTTTCGCGAGAGCAAAATTGGCTTTAATTATTATTTCAAACATGGTTTTCGAGTAAGATTTGGTCTCGTTTTTGTATTAAATTGGTTTAAAAATTATTTGATCTAATAAATTTAATTAGTATATCAAATTAAATGTTTTTTTTAATATTATCATCTTATTTATGAAATAATGTTATTTTAAAGTTTACGTGGCTCGAATCTTGTTAACAAACATGATGCTTGTTATCATAGATTTTGTTTTTATCATTTTACACCATTTTCACGTGTTAATATTAAAAATAATTTTAAAAAATAAAAATAATTATTTTTAAACATTTCTCATGGATTTTTAAAAAAAACAACAACTGTAACCGTGCTTTCGAAAGGATATTAAATTCCATGCTATAAAGAAATATTCTCTCTCATTGTTCGTGTTGTATAAATGCGAGATAAAGAAAATAAACATAGAGTGCTTGAGAAGAAGACTGATAAGTTCTTACTTATCAGAAAGAGGTGCATAAAAAATCAAAGAAAAATATCTTCTTAATTAACATACCAATTTTTTAAAATTACTTTACAAGTAAAAAGTCCTTCTATCACCTATACGAATATAACATATATTAGGTTGTTCACTGTTCTTTTATTTAAAAATGAATTAAAACAATTTAATTTATTAATTTTAATTTTATGTTTATCATATTAAAATAATCAAAAATATAAAAAACAAAGAATATTTTTAAAATAAAAAATAAATATAGTCTTCACTATCGAAGAAATGGTAAAATTTTCAATAATCGGTTGACTTGATATTTATTTATCTTTCCTGTTGATAAAAATCTCGTGTTAAATTCCATTATTTATTCCTTGAAAAATGGGATACCAAAAAAACCCTCCCCTCTCTCCCACCTCCCTCGTAACTCCCCGGCCCTTCCCTCTCTCAAATTATCACAACATAGAATCAGACACACACACATTCAAATGACCAGACAGGGACACTCATCGCTCATCCATGCACAGCAATCCCTAACCCTAAATTCCAAGACCAGACTAATTTTTCTCTTGCTGTTTCTGTCAACTTAATATTTTTGTGTTTTAAAAATATTTTTACGTACAACGAAATCTTTTAATGTTTTTTTTTTAAATAATTCACTATAAATAGCAAACTCTCTACATCCAAAACACACGCTCAGCACATCTCTACAACAATCGCAAAATCAAACACACACTGAAACAGCAACATTATAAAAAAACCATATATGTATATATTTATTGCCCATAAAAGGTCTTTTGAAATCAAATTCCTTCCCTTGTAAAGACACAGACTTCTAAAGTTTCAATTTTTCCATCTGGGGTTCGCCGAAACTTGTAAATAATCATTTTCATGGGTGTTTACGAGGCTGGCGTGAATGGCACCGATGGAACCGCAACAACGACAACTTATAGCTGCTGGAATATGAGCATGAGATGTTGGTGCAGATGGATATGGGAAAACCATTATCATCATCATCTTCATAATTTGTTGCACCAAAGATTGTTTTCTCTTGTGTTTCCCCCTGGTTTTATTTTCTTTTTGGGGTATTTGGTTTTGTATGGATCTATTGGTATGATTTATGCGTGGCTTATGTTCAGTAAGCCTTATTTACGTAGCACAAATGCTGGTGTTGGGTTAAACTCACTTGGTTGTCAAGAAGACAACGAGGGTTCTTGGTCTATTGGTGTCTTTTATGGTGACTCTCCTTTCTCTCTCAAACCAATTGAAGCTGTAAGGTTTTTTTTGTTCTTTTACCGTGATTTTTGTTTTGTTTTGTGTTTTGTGCACATTTATGCATTAGCAAATACTGACCTCCTGATTATATTTTCACCTCCGTTCATGTTTTTTTTTTTTATATTGATTTTTGTGTTTAATATTTTCTTTTTATAAAGTGAAATTTAGGGTTACTGGGGAGTGTGTTGATTAAGGTATTTTTTATTTTAAAATATTTTAAAAAATATTTAAAAAATATATTTTTATTTTTTAAAATTCTTTCAATATTTTTTTAAAATGTTTTTGTGACGGGTATTCTTGCTTTTTTGACCGGTGGCTGTTCATGTTTCTTGCTTTTTTTTTTGTTCTTTTTGCGAGCCAAGTATTAGTGGTCAAGTCTTTCTTTTTTGATCAATGACTGTTTTGACACTGCAAGCCTTTTGCTTTTCTACCCTTTCTCGCTTCTGTTAGAATTTATTGGCTTATTTTTTGAAGAAATTTTTAATCTTTTCAATTTAATTATTTTTTGTTCATTTCCAGCACATGGGACGAGTCAATTTTTCGTTTTATTTCCATTTGCATTTATTGACCTGTATCATTAACATGTCATTATTCTGATTTATCGGCTGAAATTGGCAACAGATGAATGAATGGAGAGATGAGGTTGCGGCATGGCCTGTAGCAAACCCCGTTGTCACTTGCGCTTCGCTTTCTGGTGCTGGCATCCCCAGTAATTTTGTTGCTGACCCGTTTATTTATGTCCAGGTAATTATTTTATTAACTGGATTCATTTTGGTATTTTGTTAAAACCTCCTCTGGTTTTGTGCGTATCTGCTAGTTGTTTTACTGAATGCTCACATGTTCAGTTCTGGCTTCTGATTGTTGGTGTCATCCGTGTAATAAAGTTGACCAATATTTATCATGGAAGTGCCACTTAACCGGACTGGATTCTGGAATTTGGCAATAGCACTTACGAAAATTACTATTAAATTCTTTTGTGCCCTTTAATTTTCTATTTGGCACTTGGTGTTTTTGTGTCTGAAACGAGAGCTTCAAGTTGTAAAGAGGGGGAAGGGGGTATGTATATGCTTATTATCATTGATCATCGAGTATAGAAATAGTCTGGTGACCGTGACAGAAAAGCCAGTAATTGACTGTGCAAATTGGTGAAAGAGACCAAATCTGTGCCGCTTCTCAGATGTCTTTAAGGGCCCATAACTTGTGGTTTTATCATTATGTAAGGTATCTCAAGCAACCCTATGGTGAGAGACAGGGAGCTCAGTGCAGCAATTCAGACTCGGTGCATGTGTTCATCTTAATATTTGCCAGGCCATGCTATCTAAATCCTTGTTAAATGGCCAGATGAAAACTCCAAGGATAAGCATTTGCAAGAAAAGATGAGGATATATAAAGATGAATTGTGTGGTTTGGGGAAGCCCCCTATAGAAATCTGTCATGCACGCTGAATCAGGAAATTGATGGAAGATCTTTCTGGGGTAGAAAGCATTTTCCGAACTGTGCAAGTGTGCAAGTACCTAATAAAAAAAATTAACCAGAAATTTTAAGCAGAAACTAGTTCTGTTGTGTTTCTGTATGTGCCTGCACGCAAATGCCTGTCTGTAATTTTGCATTTCGTGCAGGAACAAATTATTTACTTTCTAGCTTGCGGTTCTGGAAATAATCTATCGAGTGCCATTTTTTACTATATTCTTTTTATTACAGCAGCTTCCTCCGTTGAATGTTTGCCTACGTTGAATTAAGCAGGGGGATACACTTTTCCTCTTCTACGAGACGAAAAATTCAATAACCAGTCAAGGAGATATTGGAGTTGCAAAAAGTAATGACAAGGGAGCGACATGGCAACAGCTGGGCATTGCCTTGGATGAGGACTGGCATCTATCCTATCCCTATGTATTCAACTACCTTGGCCAAGTAAGATCTATATTTCCTCGCAAGAGACTATGCACCTAAAAATGGTCACTTGAAAATTATTTATCCTAGATGTCCTGGACATAAGACAAGGACCTGACCAGCCAATAATGGGGGTCCTGCTCTACTCGTGATTTGACTAGGAAAAGTTAAGTTGGAAAAAAAAAATCGAACAGCTATACTATGGACAAGTAGCTTAAATAGTCTCCTCCATTTCTGTTTCTTGCAGATATATATGATGCCTGAGAGCAGCCAGAAAGGGAAACTTTGTCTTTATCGAGCGCTTAATTTTCCGTTGCAGTGGACACTGGAGAAGGTTCTTGCAAAAAGAGCCCTTGTCGACTCTTTTATCATTAATCACGCCGGAGAATATTGGCTTTTTGGTTCAGATCACAGTGGTTTTGGAACCAGGAAGAATGGACAACTGGAAATCTGGTACAGTAGCTCGCCGCTTGGTCCTTGGAAACCACACAAGAAGAATCCCATTTATAATGTTGACAAGAGTGTGGGAGCTAGGAATGGAGGCAGGCCATTTTCTTACGATGGAAACCTTTATCGTGTTGGTCAGGACTGTGGTGAAACATATGGAAAACGAGTTCGTATCTTCAAGGTAGAAGTTCTTACCAGGGAAGACTACAATGAAGTTGAAGTTCCCCTGGGATTTGAAGAGTCCAATAAGGGACCCAATGCCTGGAATGGAGCACGCCACCATCATCTAGATGTGCAGCAACTGAGCTCTGGTAGATGGATAGCTGTCATGGATGGAGATCGTGTACCTTCAGGAGATCCAGTCCATCGCTTCATTCTTGGCTCCGCTTCATTTGCTTCTGTCACTGTTGTTGTTGTGGTATTGGGTGTACTGCATGGAATAGTGAAGTGCATTGTTCCTCTCAACTGGCGTTGCCACTTCCCATGGAAGAGAAATAATGCGCTCTTGGGCTGGGAAAGGTCGAATTTATTTTCTTCAAAGGTGAGACGATTTTGCAGCCGATTGAACAGAGTTCCCCTGTCTGTTCGAGGAAAAGTAAAGCCTGGTACCTGGGCTGGAAAATTGGTTTTAGCAGTAATATTTGCGGTTGGAGCTGCATCGATGTGCACAGGTGTTAAATACTTCTATGGAGGCAATGGCGCTGAAGAACCTTATCCATTAAACGGTTCCTACTCTCAGTTCACTCTATTGACGATGACCTACGATGCACGGCTCTGGAATTTGAAAATGTACGTGAGGCATTATTCAAGGTGTTCTTCTGTCAAAGAGATTATTGTGGTTTGGAACAAGGGCACACCTCCCAGGTCAGGTGATCTAGACTCAGCTGTCCCCGTACGGATCAGAGTAGAAGACAAGAACTCACTGAACAACCGGTTCAAGAAAGATCCTCTGATCAAGACCCGAGCTGTTCTCGAGCTTGATGATGATATCATGATGGCCTGCGATGATATAGAACGGGGATTCAGTATATGGCGCCAACACCCAGATCGGATCGTTGGCTTCTATCCCCGGCTCGTTCGTGGCAGTCCATTGAAGTATAGGGGTGAGAAATACGCCAGACACCATGAAGGCTACAACATGATTCTTACTGGGGCAGCTTTCGTTGACCATGCAGTAGCTTTTGAGAGGTACTGGAGCAATAAAGCTGAGGCAGGAAGGGATCTGGTAGATAGATACTTTAACTGCGAGGATGTGCTTTTGAATTACCTATACCAAATGCCAGCTCGTCCCAGACTGCCGAGTACGTGAGACCAGCATGGGCAATAGACACTTCGAAATTTACTGGGGTAGCAATTAGCAGGAATACAAATGAGCATTACAAGATAAGAAGTAATTGCCTCCTGAGATTTTCAGAGATCTATGGAGGTATAGCTGGCCGAAAGTGGGAGTTTGATCGGCGCAAGGATGGTTGGGATTCATAGTGATATGCCTGATCTTGACAGCAGCTCGCTTGCTTTCTCTTCAACCTTTGCTTTCTCAAGGTAAATTCTTTTCGTTCTTGTCGTCTCTCTAGGTTTTACCCTCGTGAAGATTTTAGTGTCGGGTAATCCATTTTGAATTTGTTCAAAAAACTCTTAGCATCAATATCTTTGTCTGGCAAGCTGTAAATTATTTATCAGAGCTGTTTAGGTATTTGTACATCAGTGACATCCAGTTTTGTTCTATTAAAGTTACAAGATATGTATTTTTTGGCAAGCTTGAAAAAACTCCTCTTCAGTGTTTTTTTTTTTTTTCTCTGAGAACTGTCCTGTATTTTCCATTTATCCATAGATATTGGATAAGGAAAAGAAAACGTAGAAAGTAACCTCCAATCACTGGTCCGGCAAAAGACAGTATACTCTCCCCTTCGGTGATATTGGGGTGGAGATTTGGGACTTTTGAAGGTCCAGCCGACAAGTCTCAGGCTGAAAAGTGTTGATAAATTGCAGAAGACAGCCCAGGCCCTAATGCTACAGAGCATCACCCCCAGGAGCCCATCTC
This sequence comes from Salix exigua, assembly GCA_032356905.1. Classification (NCBI taxonomy): domain Eukaryota; kingdom Viridiplantae; phylum Streptophyta; class Magnoliopsida; order Malpighiales; family Salicaceae; genus Salix; species Salix exigua. Next base: position 15,771,043 of record CM063597.1, read on the forward strand.
AAATATGAAAACAATGGTTCAGGTAATCAGGGATTTTCGTCAAACATGGTACATGTCGTCAAGATCGGAGCTTAAAGTTGATAGTTTCTGTCAATATCGAGCAAAAGTATTTCAGATCCATTTTTTTGACCAACACGGGCTTCCTATGGTATGGAAAAGAAAAGAAAAGAAAAGGTCGTGTCTGAAAATGAGCAGCCATAAGTACATCGAATACAGTTTATTTATTTTTATCGAGGGTAAAATATCAGGATGCTTCCTCTTAAGAACATCCATTTTGTGAGCTGTTCTCTCCTTCAACTTTCGAAAAGGAAAGTTGCAGAAAGGCATCGTTATCCATGGAGACACCGTGCCATGCCTGTTATGCATGCTGGCGTCTCGTATCCACATCCCCATGCATGCATGCATGCATGCATGGTTAATATGATTATTACTGTCTCTGCCCTTTCTATTTCTGGTCAAATCATGATGTAAGGGTATCCAGTCAAATGGGTAGCTGGGTGGTCGCAGAAGTAGACCAGCTTTATACCAGGTTATCATTGCCTCCAGATTGACAAGTCCCCCAGTTATCAAAACATCCCCCTTATTAATATTAAATAATTAATATCAAAATAAATATATTAAATATTTTTATCTAATATTTAGAAATATCTCTTCACCTTATAAACATTAGCTTTTCAATATAGTTTTTATAGGTATGAAAATAAAAAGTAAAAGCTATTTTTTATTTTAATTTTAATTTTAATTTTTCCTCTAGCTCTTTCACTAAATTTGATATTATAATTAAAAAACGAAAAAGATCAGCAAATCCAGTGAAACCCATGGCCCCTCAATTTCCCATCCGACGTGGCAACAAAGTGTTCTGACACCATCAAGCATTTCTAAATTTAAAGTGTCTAAATCTCTAATCCTATTCTATCTACTCTAGACCACTATAGATAGAAAAACAACAAGAAGAAGGAAAAAGAAAAAAGAAAACAGGAATGGAAGATCTCTGTCATTCAATCCCCTCTTCTCCTCAACCCCGTCATCAGATTCCACACCGTCCCCTCTACTTCTCATGCTCTCTTCAATCGTAACAAAACTCATTTTCTATGAACTTTGCATCACCAACACAACCTTAAAGCTCACAACTTTCATACACATACCCATGCTGTCAGAAAAAATACACGCATATCTATTTGACTATTGTACAAGTACAAATACATATACATAGAAAGAATCTTATTCACTTTTCTTTATCAGAGATAGAGTATAAAGGCTCAAACTTTCCCTCTGATTCTGATCCAATAAAGGCTTCTCTTTTGACTTGAAAAACTCACCTCCCAAGATTTGTATAGAGAGAATATATATATATTTTTTGTTTTAGAGAGAGAAAGTGGGTTTCTGTTAATATTTATTATTATGTGGAGATAATTTGATTGAGGAAGAGAGAAATGTTGGAAATGGAGAGGGAGTTTGATTCAAAGTTAAGAATTCAAAGCGGCAATCATCCTTCTTCGTCATCTAGTAACAATAATGGGAGTGTGCAGAGATCTAAAAGCTTTGCATTCAGAGCTCCTCAAGAGAATTTCAACATTCATGATTTTGAGCTTGGCAAGATCTATGGTGTTGGGTCTTATTCAAAGGTGAATTATTATTATTATTATTATTATCATGTTTTCTCTTGTGGTTTTAGGTGGTCTGTTTTGTTTCATATTCTAGATTAATGGGTTGTGTTTTTCGTTTATAAGTATGCCTAAAGTTTGTATCTTTTATTCATTCTCTCTCATGTGAATTTCTTTGATTTATTAGCCTATGCTCGTATTATCATGATCTGATAGCAGCTTGTAAATCTAATTTCTTCCCTGTATAATGGAAACTTACATTTAGTAGCGACACATGTATACTTTCGAGTTGTATGAATAATGTTTTTGGTTCTGGCTCAGGGGACAAATTTCATTTGAAGGGGATGATGGGTTGGTGTATTTGAATTTCTTTTGTTTGGTTTCCTGGGAAGTTGAATGAAGATGAGCAAACGAAAATTTAAAACTTGCCCTTAATTCTGTCTCTACTACCAAGAAAACGAAAACCAAATTTACATCTACAAGTTTAGCTCTAGGTTCGTTTTGATGATATCGTTGTCTTTTCTCGGAAGCCAGATGGAACATTAGAAGTCTAAGAGGTTTTTTTAATTCCCTCTGGGAGCAACAGTCTACTCATAATGGTGTAAGTAGGGCCTTTTAGCTGGTTTTGCTCATGTTATAGGTGACTGAAGAGTAGCATACTTACCCTTTAGTTACACCATATAATGAGCTAACCTCCCCTCCCTCAAATGCCTTACCCTGAGGATTTCTGATGAATGTTCAATGGGAAAATGAATTTTGTTGTTATTATGCAGCTCCTATATTCCAGCTCCCTTTTTTGCTTTTGAGCTTCTTCTAATGAATGCTGAGTATCAAACTAATGGACTTATCAGGTAGTGAGAGCAAAGAAGAAGGATACAGGAACTGTATATGCCTTGAAGATAATGGACAAAAAATTCATCACCAAAGAAAATAAAACAGCTTATGTTAAGCTAGAACGCATTGTGCTTGATCAACTGGACCATCCTGGAATTGTGCGGCTCTTTTTTACTTTTCAGGACAATTATTCTCTGTGTAGGTATCTTGGTGGCAATTCATCCAAGTTTCTATGTTTTTGGATTATTTTTTTCCTTAACAAAACTGGCGCGTATAAGTTTTTTTAAGTTGGTTTATCATTTGAGGCCAGTCTATTTTGATTCTACTGGGCAGACATGGCACTTGAATCCTGCGAAGGTGGAGAACTTTTTGACCAAATAACTAGGGTGAGTACCTTTTCAGAATTCACAAAATCCAGTAGCATGAATTTTTGAAGCATTTTGTCCTTTATTATTTAAGAACATCATTTTGGATATACATAGAAATTAACTAATGACTTTCATCTTCCATATAGCTTATATTAAAAAAAAGTTTCTCTCGAAACACTTTAGAGTAATTGCATAATGCAATGCACATTTCTTTATTCACATGTTCAGCAGAATGTCCTTCAATTGTTTTTTTTCAGAATGTGGTTTATCGTGTTAGCTACTCTCACATTGTATGCTATGAAATATCTACTTATTTGTCTTTGCAGAAAGGCCGTTTATCGAAGGATGAAGCTTGTTTTTATGCTGCAGAAGTTGTTGATGCTCTTGAATACATACACAGCATGGGATTAATACATCGAGATATAAAGGTAGTTTCCTAGTCCTTAGCTTTTTATTCTTTATTTGGAAACTGAGAAAAGCTAAAGGTCTTTTAAATGGCAGCCAGAGAATTTGCTACTTACTGCAGAAGGACACATTAAAATTGCTGATTTTGGGAGTGTGAAGCCCATGCAAGATAGTTGCATTACTGTCCTTCCGAATGCGTCTTCGGGTAACACTACAACGTATCATCTGCAATTGTTCATTATGATCTTTTTTTTTGCTGCGTGTTAATTTTTTTTTTTTACTTTGGTCATCTGTTCAGATGATAAGGCTTGCACATTTGTGGGAACAGCTGCGTATGTTCCTCCAGAAGTCCTTAACTCTTCTCCTGCAACTTTTGGGTATGTGACTACACATAAATCCAACCAGATAAATGTTATAATTAGAATAAGTTTTAGGTATGTTATGATTGTATTTCCTTCTGTGTTGGGGTGAGGGGGTGTCAATATTGTTTTTCATGGTTGAGCTTATTTCCAATTTAATGAAATCTTGGGTATGGAGGATAACCATTTTGCTCTTTTGACCATATTCAAACAGAAATGACCTCTGGGCACTTGGCTGCACTTTGTACCAGATGCTTTCAGGGACTTCTCCTTTCAAAGATGCAAGTGAATGGCTTATATTTCAAAGAATTATTGCCCGGGATATAAGGTTTCCTGATTATTTTTCAGAAGAAGCAAGAGACCTCATTGATCACTTATTGGTAAGCTACAGAGCTTTCGTACTCTGGACTTTAGGTTTTGTAAAAGCTTGCTGTTTTTGATGAATGATCCTTCATTCTCCTTTTTTTTTTTTTCTATTCTATATCTATAGATAAAACATCCTTGGTTGGTCAATGGTAAGAGCTATGCTATTGCAGATTCAAGTTTTGAGATCATATTACATGACTATAGTTGGGTTTGGCCTTTCACTCATTAAAATCACATAGGAACAATGGCTAGGAAACCCATGCATTACAGTCTACTACTACATTTGATATAGTGGGTTCGAAGGTGCGTGGGCTTACTATCATTGTTTAGTGCATGGGTGGATCCAGGGGGCTGGGGCTAAGTTATCCTTTGTTCCTTCTAAAACATGGTAATTTACACCCTTCATTTCAAGAAGATTTTACCTTGGCCGCTCAAAATGAAAATATTTTGGTGGTTGTTTACAGCATCTATTTGCTTATGTTAACACTTAATGCCTGGATGTTAATCCTGTTATACCTTCGAGACACAACTAACAACAAAGGATAAGGTCATATCATTGTGGTGCATGCTAGTTGGTCTCCCTTAAACAAGAGTGAAATCTATAAGCCTTAACCCTATGAAGTTCATGATTTGCCTTTGATCTTCCATCTTACAATGTTGTAGGATATAGATCCCAGCAAAAGACCTGGTGCTGGACGCGGTGGTTATGCTGAGCTCAAGAACCATCCTTTCTTTGAGGGAGTTGACTGGAAGAATTTAAGAGGACAAACCCCTCCTAAACTTGTTCTGGAACCAATGGTATGATAACACTGCTTTAAAGTATTATTTGTGAAGGATTTCAAAATTCCTTTCCATTTTTTGTCCCAGGCTAATAATCTCTCCTATCTCATGTACCAGGCGCAATCAGGTGACAGTGACCATGACTCTGGATCTCCATTTAACCTTACACATGTCGGAGACAGTTCACTGACACAAAATGATGGTAATGCTGGAGTCTCATCATCTGCTGAAGCAACTGCTCACATAACTAGACTCGCTTCAATAGACTCCTTTGATTCCAAATGGTACTGGCTTGACACCTCTTTCTTTATGCACATAACTTGCCTTTATACTGCCCCTTTTCTGCTTCTCTTTAAAAGTCTGATTTCAACTGCTCACATAACTAGACTTGCATGCAAAATATCTCGGTTTAAACCTTGTGCCATATACTTTTTGAGATTCTTGTTGTTGCCTGACACGAGTCCTGGAAGTTAAAAGAATGTGTAGAGGATATGGTTCTACTCAACCACTATCCAACTTGGAACTAATTTTTTATTCCGAGTTCCTTGCATTCCTTGCAGTGTGCACCCAGTCAATTCCTTAGATTGATGCAACCTTCTAGTTCATGCTTGGAGTAATTCAAGTAAAGGAAAGATGGAATCTCTTTTGAACTCACTCGCAGAGGATGTCTTGACATGCTGGATTAAATTGAGATTTTTCTGTGCTCTCTGTACACTCTTCGTAAACCTGAAGGATTGTTTTGACATATAAGTTTAAGCAATTTGTTTTTTCTCTGACCTCAAGGTAGTTGACCATTTAACATTACCAAAAAGCTGGTACAGCTTGTTTCTTGGAAGAAATTTAAACGATTAGTCCTGGGGTTGCTGAGGGCCTTTGGTCAGCAATACAGGTTGACTTATGTTGGTTGTTTTGCTTCAATCTTCTCAAAGCTTCAAAAGAATGCTACTATGAACTTATTATAATTGACAAATCTAAGTGGTGGTTTTTCTTTTTTCTCTCTTCTTTGTTTCCAGACTACTTGGAAGTATGTCTAACATGTAGGATATCCATGTTACCAGGCAACAGTTTTTGGATCCAGGGGAATCTGTTCTTATGATCTCAATGGTGAAGAAATTACAGAAACTGACGAGCAAGAAGGTGCAGCTTATCCTCACCAACAAGCCAAAGTTGATTTACGTGGACCCTTCGAAGTTAGTGGTGAAGGGAAATATAATTTGGTCTGACAATTCTGATGACCTGAGCGTCCAAGTTACAAGTCCTTCACATTTCAAGATCTGTACGGTATGCCTCTTTTGCCATGTCATTTCTATGATTAAATCCTCGTTAGTATTTTCATTCTATATTAGTGCCATAGTCAGACTAAGGTGCCATTTCATGGATTTTTCGGCTCTCGAAATGTAGAAAATGCATAGATAATTTGATTTTAGGAGTTCAGACCTCTGCTACATGGCTTTTGGACCCTCTTCCTATACAGTGATGGTTTGTTTAGAAATTCCATCTACAGGGGATGGGATTATTCACCAGTTTATATCCCTTCCCTTCGTTCTCCCCACCCTTCACCCCTCTGCATTTTCCCTTCATTTTCCCTTCATTTTCTGACGTAGTTACGTGCTCATTCAGCCGAAGAAGGTAAGGTCATTTGAAGATGCCAAGCAGAGAGCGTGGCAGTGGAAAAGGGCCATCGAGAGTCTTCAAAACCAGTGAAAATCTGTTTGTGGATGTGACAAGCATTCTTTGTTGTTCTGATATAGCAGAGGAACCTGGGGATTCTTAAAACAGTCGACACCCCAAACGATAATTTATTTTGTGAAAGAGATTCAAGTAACAAGCTTGGCTTCTTCAAGGTGCAAAGCTGCCCCATCAAGCTCTCCTCATCCCACTTGCTTAGAACTAGATTTTCAAGGGGGCTCTGTATTTTATGCCTTTAATGGAAGCAGTGTACAACGCAAGTCTTTATTGCTCGGTTTGTAGGGGAGGGCTATGGGGTTCACGACTTATTTACTGGATTTGAAGTTCCAAGCCACTAATGAGAAGTATGAAATTTTTACAGGTGAAAATTTATCCAACTATGCCTTGTGTGCAGATCATGAGATCTCCCCTGACTGGATTTCCTTATGGTATATCTACTGTAAAATCATGGAAACATTTCCAGAAATTTAAGGTGAAAAAACTGATGTAATTCGAGCAGATAAACATTTTTATAGCTACTGCTGGAAAGATCTAATAGGTACATATTAGCAAATACGCCATCAATAAGATAGGACGAAGACATATGCTTGGCAAGTAAGATCAAGTCTTTTTGCCCAGTTTAAAACTCTTTCTCACCAGTCATGTAATAATTAATACCTCGATAATTGTCTCAAGGAATCATATGAATGTATCATCTGTTCGTTTTCCTCTCAAAAGAGAGAATACGAGATAAAAGAGGCTTGATTTTACACATTATTTCTCCTTAAATGTATCATCTGTTCGTTTTCCTCTCAAAGATATGTAAAGCCTCGTTCTTTTGGCCCAAAACTTTTGCTGCCAAGTTGCCTTCTTTGCAATATCTAAAAACTAGTTGGATACTCGGAGGTCAATGAGACCGTTGGAAACTACAAAATTAACACGAAAGATTTACCATGGGGGGTGTTTTGGATCATGGATGAATCTATTACCCTTTTTTCCCTCCAATAATCTCCCTCACATTTAACCTCCATATCCAAAAACAAAGAGAACATGCGGAACGAATAATGTTGTCAGGCCAGACAGGATAATTTCAGGTTTCAGTGTCATCCACTCAACTCAGCCTTAACTTAAAATGGGTGAATGATTTGGACTAATCATGGGAAAAGGTCAATCCAGGGGAATTCAAAGTCTAAATTTAGTCCCACATCAGGGTCAGGGCATTGCTAAGTGAATCAAATACTAGGACTAGCATTCTGGATCACTTTGACAGCTAGAGGTTCATACCACCGAGGACCAAATCCAGCAGCTTTCCTTGCTTCCTCATTGAAGGGAGGCTTCAATGGTCCTCGGAAGTATGTTCTCACTACAGCATGAAATTTCTGGATCACCTCTTCATTCCCCTCTCTACAAATTTCAGTTTCCTCCTCTCCATTTTTTTCAGATGACAAGTTGTCTATACTTGAAGCTGGAGTTTTAGTCCTCAAGCATAGGTACTTAAACCACTTCACTCCAGCTGCACAATGGGTTATCTCTTCTGGATAAACTACTGTCTCCAGTAAACCGGCTGTTTTGTTGTCACCTCCATTGCGGAATCGAGATATGGTTGTTGGCAGCACATCAAGTCCCCTGGCCTGCATGCTTAACCAAATCAATAAATCATGAAACATGCATAAATGGAATATTTAGATCATATAATATTAGAGTAAAATTCAGGTTTTGCATTAAATTTTGAATATATGTTTTCCTCAGTCCATATGATCCATAAGTTTTGTCATGCAGTCTACTTCAAGAAGACTTTTCGAGTCCACTTTAGCTAAAAGATTCTTTTTTCAAAAAACAAAAGGAATTTCTTAATCAGAAATACAAATTTGTGCGTTTATACACCATAAAAAACAATAAAATGGAAGAAATTTCAACTTTAGATGTTGATGCTACTTGCATTCCGTTAAAACTCTTAGAATAATATATAATAATATTTTAGGAGCTCACCTACAAATTTAAGCTTTTAGATGAGATTGTTCATTAACATGGTATCAGAGTCTTGTTGACCCAGCGGTCATGAGTTCGAATTTCACCACCCCCATTCTATTTGATAAAAAAACTCAAGCACAAGGTAATGTGGGTCTGTGCAAGTTTCAAGCTCAAAATGCTTTCACTTGAGGGAGTGTGTTAGAATAGTATATAATAATATTCTGGGGTCTCACCTACAAGCTTAAGCTTTTAGGTGAGATGATTCTTTATCAATAACAAGGATTTCTTTTTAATAAATGTTTTTAGGGGTGTTTCCTTAACAAAAACAAGGATTTCTTTTTAATTAGCATGTTGGCCAAAACATTAGCAAAAAAACACCAGTAGAAACTTATCTGTGAAAATAACACAGATCGTTTTCTAGTTATCTGTGAAAATAACACAGTTAGTTGGGACGCGCATGTGTCACGTGCACATGCTTAGAATTACAATGGCCCATGATTAAGCATATAATAACATGCACAAACTTCAAATTCAACCTCCAGTTTTAAAGGTTGCGCATGCATGCATGCACGCACGACCTTTAAATTTGAGTTCGATGCACACATAAACATCTCAATGAACTTTCCTATTTTCACAAATAAGTTTCTAGGTGTGCTATTTTTCCAAAATGTTTTGGCCACTGAGCTAATTAAAAGAAAATAATCTTAAAACAAGGCAGAGCGTAAGTGAAAAAACAAGCATGCACCTCATGAACACAATGCTCTATTGCCAAACGAGCTAAAAGGTCCTTAGATGTAGCCATGGCTGAGTCCCACAAGCCATCATGAGCTGGTAATGCCCCATAAGAAGAACCCAATTCCTCAAGCCGTTTTGCAAGAAAAGTAAAATGTCTGCCCTCATCTTGCGCAACCTTCACAAAATCCGTGAAGAACTCTCTTGGCATTCCCTCTTGCTTGCCAAACCGAGCAATTATATCCTACAACAACATGCTTCATAAATACAATAACAACACCAAATTATGAAGCCAGAGAGAGGGAAAGTACCCAAGACAAGTCAATAGCCCAACTTTCAGTATGCACAAGACTATGCACAATAGCCTGCCTACTCTTCAAGCTACCAGCTTTCCCAAGCTTTGGCATCAAACTTGGTGAAACCAACCTTACCTGCACCACATTTCTTTTTCACTTAGTCATATCATCGAACATTTAATAAGCGTCCAGAAACACCAAGTTTAAAAGACAAGCACGATACATTAGCGAGCCTGGCAGGGCGATCGGGTACGGGGAAGTCGAGGGAAGGGCTGTAAGCCTGAAAAATGGTCCCTTGCTGCCATTTTGAAGCCACTAAATCGCCGAGCTTTGCCTTCTCGAACGGGTCCGCTGTGTTAAGTATTCTTAGCGCTGCTTCCACTAGCGTCTCGCTCTCAAACTCCGGCTGCCGCCTCATCTCTCTCTCGCTCATTCCATTACTCCTTTTATTATTGTTATTTTATTAGACAATAACAAGAGTATTCCTGGAGGCATAACTAAATTAAATATTTACAATTATCATAAAATAAAATAAAAAAGCAAAATGAATTATCAGTGAAATATAGAGGTCTATTTATATGATTTATTGCTATGTGTATTTATTTAACATGACCAAAGTTATCTACTGCATAATAATAATAATAATAATAATAATAATAATAATAATAATTATTATTATTATTATTATGAGCACATAATATAAACACAATGGAATTTCATGATCAATATTTGTTTAAATAAATAAATAAAATTAGGTTAGACCGATTAGATTTGAGCTGGATTAATTAGATTTTATCAGGTTAATATTTTTTTAATTTAACTTAAAATCCAACCCGGATTATATTTTAAATCTTTAAGTAAAATTACCGGACCATACAAAGTTTAAAACCAAACTATATCCTAAATAGTGAATACCGCCATTAAAAAAACAAAAACAATACAGAAAACAAGTCCTGGTCCAACGACACGACGTCCAATACCACATGGATCGACTCTTCTGGGCTTCAAGCCGGGCCCAGCCTTAAATCCTGAGGGAAAAGATAATTAAATTATAAGAAATAAGAGATTAATTAAACCCTGTTCCATTTCGTGGATTTTCATCGGAAGATCGAGAAAGCTGACAAGAAATCAAAGAGGATGAGCGGGTTTCCGATACCGAGAACTGAGTCAACTCACCATCGACTCTACGAGTTTGCTAAATCTGCTATCATTAAAATCTTTGCCCACCCCTATGCCACTGTCAGTAACACTAATCCCTCTCTCTCTCTCTCTACTCACACACACTTGTCTGATTTGGATATTCTATTTTCTGGTGTTACGCGTGAAGGTATGTGATTTGTATTGTGGAGGAGGAGTGGACATAGAGAAATGGGACGCTGCTCAAATCACTCACTACATTGGAATCGGTCTGTCTTTCATTTTTCTTTTTTATATACATTAATTGACGAGTTATTTTTTAGTATTTTGTTAACGATAATGTTAATGTTAATGGCGCAGATGTAGCATCATCAGGAATAAGTGAAGTGAAAGAAACATGGGAGAGTCTGAAGAAAAATTACACTGCTGATTTCTTTCAAGCCGACCCTTGTTCTGTACGTCCTTTTTTTATACCATTTTTACGTTATTTTGAGTCCATTATTTTTCACCATATTGACTTGAAAATGTATTTGTTTGACAGGAGATTTTCGAAACCCAGATGCAGGAAAAGGCCAATCAAGCTGATCTAGTTTGCTGTTTGCAGAATTTGCAGGTTTGAAGTTGCAAAGAATGTTAATAATTTTTTTTGACGAGGGATATTGAGTGAGAAATGTTTTATTATAATTGTTTTTTCGCAGTTGTGTTTTGAGACTGAGGAGAGTGCAAGGAAGCTTCTACATAATGTGGCGTCGTTGCTTAAACCGGGGGGTTATTTTTTTGGTATTACTCCTGACTCATCTACCATATGGTATGAATAAATGATCATTGAGGAAATGATGCCTTTCTCTCTGTGTTTTTGTGCTTCTGCATGTGCGAATCTGTATGTTAGAATTTCACTTCATTTTAGTTTGTTGATTATTATATAGATATTTCTTTCAGGTATTCATATAGTTGAAATTCTTTTTAGTTTGCTCCATACAGAACAGAAGTAGCTTAACAACTATTGCTGTGGTTGTTGTTGGTGTTCTTCCTCCAGAATGTACATATTAAAAAAATCCAAGCTTTTTCTCTGAATTAATGGCTTCTTGATCCATGATTCATTCCATCTCCAACTTTTTTTGTGCCTGGACTGTGAACTATTCTATATCCAGGCTGCAGTTTCCATCTTTATACCAACCACAAGTTTTAAACGCTGTATGAGATTAAAGGGAATTGTAGATGGTGTTATTAACATTCTATCCACGCAGGGCAAAGTACCAGAAGAATGTTGAAGCATACCACAATAGAAGCGGCAGCATGAAGCCGAACATTGTTCCCAATTGCATTAGATCAGAAAGCTACATGATCACTTTCGAAGTAGAGGAAGAGAAGTATATACATGTTTAAGAAATGAGCATATTCCCTCATTTTTGTCTTGGATAGTTTTATTCTGATTCCCCCCCACCCCCCCACCCCCTTAAAACCAGGTTTCCATTATTTGGGAAGAAGTACCAGTTAAAATTTGCCCACGACATCTCTGCAGAAACCCATTGCTTGGTACATTTTCCTAGCTTGATAAGGTTGATTCCTTTCTTCGTAACTTTCCATGAGTTCACCTTCATTATAAATTGCTTTAATTAGTCTAATCTCTATATTGCCTCATGAGTTTCTGCTGCAACTCCATGTTTGGGTTTTATGTGGACCCACTCCACCCCCCCTCTTTTCTGTTTCTTGCTCTGCTTCTGAGTTTCTTCTCAATCAGCTGGTGTTCCAGTCTGCTGGAAAGGAATGGAATGCCAATTCCAGTAATTGTTAATTGCCTAAATAAATTTTGTAGAAATACATCCAAGTCATCTATTTGTCCATTATTGATTAAATCTATTTTCATTCTCACCATTTATAGTCTTAATTTCACTCATATCTTGGGACCTAGTTGACTCATATTGAGAAGATAAGTTACGAGACAGAAGAAAAAAAGGGGCATTGAAGATGGTTGAGCAGAGAGAAGTAAACATACGGAAGGATTAAGATGCATGTGATAGGATGGCTGGTTCTTTTACTAACATATATAACCTTTTTGTTTGAAAAAGCTTCAGACCCCAATTTCGCCAAGTATGTCAATTGGGTCATCCATGCTGTGCTGCTGGCATTGGGACCGTTCTGTTTAATTGAAAACTCTTATGTTTTTTGAAGCTGAAGCTTGGAATCTCCTACAATGTTTCTCTTAAGTAATTGGCCATACACATATATAGGGGTGATCATTTTCGGTTTGGTTCTTAAAAAACAAACCAAAACAGGTTTACACTGACTGTTTTCAGCTCGGTTTTTTATGTTAAAAACTGAAAAATATAGTATATTTTCTTATTTGAACCAGTCCGATTTACTGGTTTTAGCCTTGAAAAACCGAAATCAAACCGGAAAATTGACTTGTTTTACTGGCTGAAATTTTGTGGGTGTCTGCTATTCTATCCTAACCTAATCCTTTACCTTTTATGCCAAGCTTTAAAATTCCTTATACTAGAGTCTCTGTGTGCATCTAGGTTGGCCAGGGAAGCTGGTCTGGAGTATGTGGAAATTCAGAACTTGACAGAGTTTTATGATGATAATAGGTATTTGACTCTGCATTTTTGTGTGTTTTTACTTTATATATATATATGCACTGCTGATTTCTTCTTTTTCCTCTTAAAAGAACTCAATTTGCAGGTATGATAATGAATGCTGGTCTGAACCTGGTGGATCCTAGAGGGAGACTCCTTCCTCGATCATATGATGTTTTAGGTGTGGCATTTACCTTCTTTTCTCTGAAATCACGACTTAATTCACACATTCTCACCCTTTTGGCATTTCCATTCTGCAGGCCTATATACTACATTTATATTTCAGAAGCCTGATCCAGATGTTGCACCCCCTCTTACCACCCCACTATTACAGAATGATGGTTACACTATTGATGAGGCAAGTATTTATGATTTTAGAGAAGGCTACATTGAACACTTCTTCATGCAATGCACATAAATTATATTTTTCATGTCATCTAATCAAGGGGAATTCTTAGCCTCATCTCCGCCCATGAACAAAAATTGTAATCCTTGTCGCTGTGTTTTGGCTCTCCTAAGTCTTACCATGTGATTCACTTGGATTGCTTTTGATATTCAGAGCGAGTGGCAAGCGCCTGAGTGGCAAGGAACCCTATGGAGAGACGATGAAATGAATGCACATCCAGAGCAGCCTCCTCCTCCACCTCTTGGACTTGGAAAGATAAGTGAACAGAAGGGGATATTGGGTCCTGGCCCAGCAGATTTACGTTTCTCAGAAGCACTTTGACCTGTTGGTGGTTAGGAGCTAAAGCTAGATGTTGCATGTGATATGAGAGGGGAGCTTCGTAGAGTGTATTCGTATAACTGTAACCCCACTGTGAACAGGAAAAATTCATGTGAACTTGTAATGTGTGTAGCATATTTAACAAAAATACATAGGGTGTGGGACAAATACTCTAGCCATAGATACAAAACACCGTGGATTATAATAATGATTTGGCAGCTTTGATCTTCACAAAATTAACTTGGAAGGCTAAGCTTATGGAAAAATGGATTTTTTTTATGTCATTGTTATTATCGAGGTTACGAAGGTCTTTTAGAATAATATTTCCACTCTTAAATCAGATTTCAATTATTTTTTGTAATTTAATTATTAACTTACCGTTGGAATAAAAAAAAAAAAGAGGCTTGCTTTGGGGGCAATTTTAGATTGTTCACGTTGATTCCTGTGTTATAAGCATATTAGTAAAGTGATAGAGCGGTATTTTCTATTTATTATAAATTATTAAATTTTAAAAATTGTTAGGTGTGGACTTGCATGGAAGGCTTTTGCTGTGCTTAGACGACGTGTATGGTGTCCTCTGGCGGTAAAAAAGCTTTTACCTTCGCTGTGTCATTAAATTTCTTAGGGCGTCGTCCTCTCCTTGACAACATGTGTTTGTTTTTTCTTGATATATTGTTGTTCATGTCCCCCTCTTTTCACTCTTTTTCCTTAAAATTCATGACTAATAATTATAATTTTTATTTATTTTTTGTCATTTGTTTTTTTGGGTGGTTTCTTCTTTTAATTATTTTGTAAAATTGATTTTTCTTTTCAATTTAGTTCTTCAATTCAATTTTTTTTTATGATCATTGTTCTTTTAATTGCAAATTATTTTTATCATTTAACATTTGAATTTTTAATGTTTGAGACTCATGATTTTCTTAGAGTTTGATGTTTCTAATTAAATGGTCCAAGTAACAAGTTTTATGACTTGACAGGAGGTCTTGTCTTTTTAATTAAAATAAATAAATTTCTTTTCTTTTTTGGTCTTATTACTGGACATTGATTTTTTTTATAAAAAAAATGAGGCCTTACAGTTTTTTTTAACTTATTGTTTTATAAGGTTATCCCGATGTCATGACATGACTCGTGGATTTAACGGATTAATCTAGGTAAATTCACTTTTTTTCTTCTTAATTGTTTTTTCCTTTGGAATCCTTTTGTGTTATTGATTTTTTTTTTAATTTTATCATTCATTATTTAATTTATTAACAATTAGCTTCTATATATTTTTTATATGTGATGCTTTTAATCAGATGGTTTTGGGCACGAGTTTTATAAGCTAACAAGTGATGCCATTTTTATGATTTTTTTTTATCTCATCTCATATTTTGACATTGGTTTTTTAAGAAAAATAGATTTCATGGTTCTATCTATTTTTTTGCTGAGTTATCTCAATCTTATAATCTAACTACGAGATTTGATAAGTTAACCTGAATTTTATTTTATTTCCTTATAATTGTCTTTTTTTGTTCTTCTGCATAGTCTTTTTTATTTTATTTTATCCATCATCATTTAATTGGTTGAAAATTAAGCTTCAAATTTTTTAAATTTAGATGCTTTTGGTCAAATTATTTAGATCATGAGTTTAGTGGGTTAATGGAGTCACATTTTATAATGCTGGCATTGGAAGTTTCTGCCGGTCATTTATCGAAAACTCCTGATGTGAAAAAATACATCTACCATCTTGCAGTAGTAGATGGCACATGTAAAAAAAATACATCTACTATCTCTATCAATCTACTATATTATAGTATGATTATCAAAATATTTGCATTATCAATCAAATACAAAACTTGTGTTTTTATTAGCAAATGAAAAATCTCAGCTTATAATTTGATCTTTTCTTCACTCGTCAGGATACATATACTAAACAAAAGGACAGGGTGCCAGCCCAGGACCTTAGCTAGATCTGGAGCAGAAAGAAACTCACCTTGTACATACTATATTCGCGGTTACATTCTCTTATTTTATAGCAGCATATAAATAGATGTTGCCAAAAATGAAGATTTCAGGCAAAATGAGATGCACATTGGCTTCAATCTTCGAGCTCAAGGATCTTCACCACATATGAATCTCCAAGCTTTTGGCAGACAACAACTCGGTCATGCGGCTTTATAAAACCAGCTGCCTTGCCATGATCTAGAGCAACCTTCAGAATCGATTCATTTGTTGAATTTGTAGAATCAGCCTGCAAAACCATTCAAGTTTCCATTTCTTAATGAATAAGCGTAAGTTCATGATGATACTTCCCCTGTCATTCTGAGTTGAATATCCCTGTGAAACAGGGTGAGCAAAAACTCTAGTGGCACAAGATGACCCGAGTTGTGTGTGAAAGAACTACAACCTGTGTTGGCATTGATCATATTTTTGTATACCTTCTACCTAGACATAGAATGACGGTGCGAACACCTACATCTAGACCCCGTGTTTTCCCCTTGTCCTTTGAAATGCATGCAAAGGCACTTTCCTGGATATGACCTTTAACCTTCATCTCAAATATCAATTATTGGTAAAAATCAAAGAAATAGCTTATTAGATCCCTAAAACTCATTCCACAAGACCCTTCAAAGAAGAAGAAGAAGAAGAAGAGTGGGAGCTGATAAAAACATAAACTTGCAAACATGTAACGTAATGCATGCTTACTTGGTGTCGAGAATCAGCAAGCATGGGAAAAAGTCCCCTGACAATGAGTGACTGCCTTGCCTGCCAGAAAATTATTGGTGGATAAGCTTCAAATTCAATTACAGGTGGTGTTGAAACAATGGACGACCAAATTCAACAGATTAATAAATAATACAATTGAATGCAAGTGAAAAATTGACTAGTCTTTCTATATAGACAAAATTTCTGGATGCTTCTTGGTAGCTAATGCATCTGTGAGTGTTCTGTTTAGACATGCATGGATAACTTATGAGCTGTGACTACCCCTAAGATGGTGTTTTTGCATGTTTCAAAATCACTTGAGAGAGTCAGACCATCCCCTGCACCAGAAGAAGATATAACCAATCTAAGCAATAACATACCTCAAAAGCACCCGTAAAGGTCCAACGCAGTTGATTATTCTTTAACCGAGGGATAACAACAGATATCACTGGCATTATGGGTTTGTACTTCGCAATCAACCTGTATCAAATACACGGAAGATTAGAAAGTCTCAAGTTCTGAAGAAATTGGTGTCATCTAATAATAAATCTTTCAAAATAGACTTCCAAGATACCTAATCACTTGCATTTGTATTCAAATAACATGGCGCCAGAAAAAAGAAATTAATAGGAAAAAATATGAAGAAAGAAAAACCTCGCAGCTCTTCCAGTAGAAGTGAAACACAAAATTACAGAAGCTTTGACCTTGACAGCTGCACGGGCCTTGGTAACCGAAAAAGAGCAAGAATAAAAAATAAGTATGAAACGATGGAATACCAGTGGAAGTGATAAACAATCTGTAAGGAAGGAATGCAAACAATGTTCAGCAAAATAAGCAAAAAAGATTAATTGAAACATTGTGAGAATACCGCTGTGGAAGCAATAGACTCCAAATGGCTCATTGCATCTCCTGCATGTTTGACAGTTCTTTTGTAATACAAATCATAATTGAAAACCTTCTCTGCCTGCAGATGTAAATTTAATTAATCAGCAAAACAAGTTGGAAAAGTAAAAGGCCGTGAAATGAATTTGGAAGTAAGACTGAGTATTCAAGAAAAGGCAGGAGCTGGAGGATAGAATAGATTGAATAGTCTGCTGAGCCCATGTCTAGGTCTAGGTACAGTTCAGGCAAGTTTACCATGCATAGTCAACAAACATTTTAGCAGTGCTGTTTTTGTGCGCGTGTGTGAGAGGGGGGCGGGTACTTTTTGGAAATATCAAGAGAAAATGAAGCATGGAGGAATATTCGAGGAAAACAAGAGAGAACTTACCTCAGCACAAATTTTCCCAACGGTAGTAATGGTCTCAACTGGATACAATCCTCTCAGGGTTTCTGCACCTAGAAGAATTGCATCACTCCCTGAAGAAACAGAGAAACACATTAAAATACTTCTGTTAGCCTGTGGTATGCATAATATATGATACTCTCAGCTTAGAAAAATGAGGTATTAAGACCGCTATAATCTTGTGTAAGAAGTTGGAACATCATTTTCCAGAACAGTATAATTACATGCAACAAAATTTACAACAGGGAAACACAATCCATGCAATAATTCTGAAAATTACCATCCAATACTGCGTTGGCAACATCAGTTGCTTCTGCACGAGTAGGTCTCAAATTCTCGGTCATACTGTCGACGACACGAGTGACCACAACAGGTTTTCCAGCCATATTGCACTTATAAATAGCAGTTTTTTGAAACATGAACACCTGTAAAATGCAGATAGCAAGACAGTCTGGTTGGATTATGTGTAGTAGAATTTCCATTTCAGGAATTGATTAGCCCCAAATGCACACATTTACTTATGTTGTCAAAGAAGATAGGAACAACACGATAATGCCTGCAGTTGGTTTTTATACCTATCCTCATCGGAAGGATTGTCTCCACAGAAAATATAATATGAAAATATATTATATTTTAACGGCCTCCAAAGGTAATTATATGTCCCACTTGAAGAAATATAATATGAAAAGTAAAACCTGTACAAGAGAAGATTGATACAGCTTGTTGTACAGTTGTGACAAATTAGAGTATGTTGTAGTGTAGAACTCTCTCAATTTTCCATTTATCTTCTCTATATTACTATTATGCAATCCTTATGGACTGTTGTGTTACAATATCACATGTTAACAAGAAATCCTAACAGGCTAGTATATTTTGATGACACGTGTATATGATAACTTGCACATTTGCAGGTTCAAGTTCATCAATCAGATTTCACAGCTAACCTTCTCAGGTGGGAGATCTACACCCAAATTTCCACGAGAAAGGATGATACCGTCTGCTTCTTCAAGGATCTCATCAAAATGAGTTAATCCCTGCAAGAAATACATTAGAAATATGGTTGTTGGAACCTAAAATGGAATTTGAATGTACAATAAGGAACGGGATATGATAGCAAATGAATTACACAGCTCACCTCTACATTTTCAATTTTCGCGAAAATTTGAGTCTGATAGAGGTCCCCCAGTCTAGAAAGAAATCCGCGTGCCTGTAGAAAAGCATTACCAGCCTAAATTGAAACTATAAAGGGGACAATGAGGAAAATATAGATGCAGCAAACCTCAATAATCATAAAGAGAAAAAAAAATGATAAGGACACAATGATGGGGAGAGTAATTTAGTTTACAATGAAAAGAGAAAGTAGAAAATAACTCCCAGATGGAAAATCCTTACATGACGAACATCTTCAGCATGCCTGGTGCATGAAAGTGAGAGGATGTCTATGTTGTTTCGAACACCCCACGTGCTTATAACCTGATATTGATCATGAAAATTTCATCACAGCACTTAATGATATCACAATAGCAGTAATTTTGGTACCAGCTATATGAAGAACGAGGCTTTATTCCAGTGTCAGTATACTCTATTAAAACAACAAATTATTTCATCAAGCAGAAAGAATTACCTCCTTATCTTTGTCAGTGAGTGTAGGCAGATCGATATGGATTTGAGAGACATGCAAAGTATATAGTGGCCCACTTAAGGTAGCAGAATTCTTTACTAAGCAAACCACATCTTCGCCATTCACTTCAGTGACCTGCATCATCATGAAATTGAATAAAGAAAATGTTCTTATTGAAATTGAATGAGGTCATTATCTGCTGGCTAAATTGTTCAAAGAATGGTTTTCATTGAAACGGGTTGGCGGCTAGGAAGCAAAGTAATTGTTTTCTCATATTACGGAAGTGATATTGATTATGATCTGTGAAAGACACGCATGTGAAATTAGGTGACATGACATGCATCAATGAAGTTGCTTACCTCTAGCCACACAGAAGTAGTCTCACTTCCTGTAAAGAGGTATTGACCGATAAAAATAGTGTCTCCCGTCTTCACTGCCTGCAAAGACCATAAAAAACTCCAGCTACAGAAATTGTACAATGGTACTGACAGATGACGTGAACCCACATCATAAAAGGAAAAAAAGAATGACTTGCAAAAAATTCAAAAGAATCGAAGGATGATTTAACAAAAATACTCAACGCATGCAGGCATGCATGAGGCATATGTAGCTATGTTTTGAAGAAATGCACAAACATTTCCAAACATAGATTCAAATGCCATATGAAACCAGAATCAGTCTACACAGCATGTAAAAGATTTACTCACTGACGACAACCCAGTGAAATTTATGGGTAGCAGACTTGAAGTGGCTTCTTTGTCCTGATCTGGTGTTAGGACAACAGAGCTATCTTGCAGGAGGGAAATCGGGTGCTCAGTTTTATTGATCACTTGTAACTCTGGACCCACAGTATCAAGCATAACCTGAGATTAAATACCAAAACAATTAGACAGTAAAGAAAGTCGTAAGATTTGGCTATTATATAAAGTGAAAACCTAGCAAGAGGAGAATAAAAATCTCATTATCTCATGCAAATTGGTGAAAGACTTGAAGGACATTAAAGATGGAGCTATCAAAGTAGAGATCACTTCAGTAAGAGAGCTGTATTTATGTCAAGTGCCAAAACACTTGAATACATTTCAACATGCATCATGTGCTTCTTCAAAATATCCAAACTTCAAACTTTTGGAGACGCACTAGATGGTTCTGCATACTTTTTGGATATAAAAGACAAAGAAATTGACCTTTTTTTAAGCACAAAAAAATAAGCAAGGATGTGGATCACATATTTAGTTATCATTCGTCCACGGAAAGATGCGAATTTCCATCCATGCCTTTGCATCAACTTTGGATAGCTAAATTAGGTAGCAATATAGTTTAAACTGGATCTAATAAAGATAAGTTTACCGCGCAGAGTTTCTTCGTACTCCTAACAGCTGCTTTCAGATTTTCCAGTGTCTCTTGATGGTATTCAGCATCACCCCATGAAAAATCAAACTGTGCCACTAAAAAAAGGGAAAAGAATTTTAAATCAACCCCCAAGAATAAGCCCAGTTATGTATTTCCAAACTACAGAAATAATAAAACACGTTTAATTCAGCCTTTTATTATAACTAAAGATAGGCAAAAGGAGAGCTGTTAAATACTAGGATGTTAAAAAAGATCAGATGGGGGCAATACCAGACATTCCTGCCTTCAAGCAATTAGATATTATCTCCACAGTTCGAGATTTTGGACCAAGTGTACCAACAATCTTTGTCCTTGCAGGAAAGAAACTCTGCAAAATCCAAAATCAGAAGAATATAAGAAATTATAGCTCATAATCTCTCTAAAAGTTAAGCCCCACTACTTGTTTTAATCTTTTCCCTTTTGATCTCCAAAGCAAAGAAGAATACAACGAATCAAAACACGTCTAAGTTCCTAACATTTTCTCAGAAATGAAAGATATCGATGAAGTTTCAGAAACCCCCAAAACTTGTGCAAGATCAACCTGAACACTTTCTCTTCTACACTTTTCTTGCATTTTCTTGGTAACCGATCAAGAGATCAAAGTACTACTTTTGACAGGCAGTTAAATAAACCAAGAAACAAGAAAGAACATTAACAGAACAAAGAAAGAGAGCTTTCTTGAGCTATTAGAAAGAAAATAGCGAGAGCTTAAAAGTCAAGCAAAAGCAAGCAAGCTTGAGTACAACTTACAGGTTTTGAAGGCTCAAGAACTGAAGATAACCTCATGTTCTCTTCAAGATTCAAGTGCGGATTCATTTTCTGAGCAAATATGAAGAATCTCAAGAAGAAGAAGTGAGGTAGAGCAAGGTTTTCTAGAGAGAGGGAGAGCAGGGGGTTGACGGTGGTGAAATGAACAGAGAGATTGCGTACTTTCCCCTGCTAGCGCTTGCTTTGTTTATTTATAGTTTTCTTTTTCCCGTGCACCGAAAATGGTATGGAACGAACGTCGTTTTTGTAAGCTGGCAAATGGTATTTCCACAGCATATCGCATTTTAGCATGGATTATCCCAGCAATTAGTTTAATCACTTCATGCCTAAGCATTTCGATTTTCTTTTTTTACCCGAAAGTTCAAATTTATCCCACCACTTTATTCAATTTTCCAGACCCCTAACTTGAATTATAAACTCGTATGTGATTAATTAATTATTGTATTTTATAGTATAATATAATAAAAAACAATTCGATAACATTAAAAAAATATACTAGTAAAAAATGAAAAGATATATATATCTCTACGTGTGTGTGTGTGTGAAGATGAAAAGATGTGTGTGTGTGTGTGTGTGTGTGTGTAAAAACAATGTGCGGGTTCAGGTGGCTTCGCCGGCCTGCGCCAGTTGCTATGAGAAAACACGAAGTTTAAGAAAACTCAAAGCTTTAATTTTTACACCGTCCTTCTTTTTTGACCACATGAGCAAAAATAATAATAATTAAAAGTGTAGCCGACAAGACTGATGAAAATTATAAATAAATAAATATAACTAAAAGATATCATGAAAACACCGTCAACTCCGAGTGAGTGAAAACACTGTAGATTTTAATAGTATTTTTTTTTAATAGTGATTTAACAAAAAAAACTCCCCGAAAACGACAAAAAACATCGTTAGACCGAGGGGCTTCGTGGTCATTGCACACGTCTGACCGGACTGGTCCGGTCAGCCCCGCCGGTCTTCTTCTTATTTTATTATTTTTTAAAATTGGCTAAATACGGTTTTAACTTCTATTAAGACAAAAAAATATGCATTTGGGAACGGGGGAATGTAATTGACCTAATTTTTTATTATTTCTTTTTGCGATTGTCAGCCACCGGTGTTCCACCCCAGGTCCTCTGTAGGTGGCGCTTGCGGCCTAATACGGTGGCCAAAGACGCAATTTTGGAGTCTCCTTCGATGCGCCTCCGCGTTTTCTTCCTTCCTCTGTTGCGCATTTCACCTCAAAATATCCTTGGACTCGGCGGCGGCCAGTTAAAGCCGCTGGTCACGTTCTCTCTCTCTCTCCTCCACGTAAAAGTGCAGGAGAGTCCCCTTTATTTTCACCCTTTGCACTTCAGTCCTGACACTTTAAATTTCATTTCTAGTTCTTATTCCTGGTATATAAGTTTTGATTTTGTTCGATTGGATCCTTCGATTAGATTTAATTCAGTGCCCATTTTTCAATTTGGTCCTCCTGCTTTTAATTTCGGATTGGATTTAAAAAGATGAATTTATTCAGTACAATAGTTTCAATTTCTTCAATTTTATCCTTTAATAGAAATTGATTATATATTTTGTTTTCATTTCAGCCCTTATACTTTTAATTTTATATTGTAATCCCTTTATATTTATTATTCATTTCAGCCCTTGCTTTTAATTTTTATTTGAATCCTATATTTCTTTTATTTCAAAAATAATCTCTACTTCATCCATGTATATATAAGTGTTCTCGACTTTGATTTTTATTTTTTGTTGTTTTATTATTTGTCGTAGTGATATTTTTTCCAAAAAAAAGTAGTTCTTAAATTTTATTTATATCTATTATCATTTGGAAATTGATATTCGTGTTTTTTCTCTCTATATTTGTTCTTTCTTTTAACTTTTCATTCATTTTTTATTTTTATTTTGACATCATATGACTTTTTTACCTGATAATTTTTTTTTTTTTTGTTTGATCTTTTGTTAAGTTTTTATGGTTTTTAGTCTTTATTTATTTTATTTTTTTATCATTATTAACATAATAATAATAATAATAATTTAATGTTTTTTTTCTTACTTACTCTTTTGTTAATGTTTTTTAGGTTTTTTTCCTCTCGGAATAAATTGATAAAAAAAATTTAACAGTTATAACAATGATAATTTTTATTTTCATTTTGTTTTTTTGTTTGATGTTATGTTGAAGTTTTTAGGATTTTTTTAGTCTTTCATTTTCTTCCTTTCATTATTAACACAAAATAATAATAATAATAATAATAATAATAATAATAATAATAATTTAATTATTTTTCTAGCTTACTCCTTTGTTGATGTTTTTTAGGTTTTTTATAATAATTTGATAATTTTTATTGTTTTGACGGTAATAACAATAACAATTTTTCTTTTCTTTATTTTTGTTTGATCTTTTGTTGAAGTTCTTACAATTTTTTAGTCTTTCATTTATTTATTTATTCATAATAATAATAATAATAATGTTTTTTTTCTCCGTATAATTTGATATTTTTATTATTTTCAAGTGAAATGATTTTTTTCAGGTAATAGTTTTTATTTTTGTTTTGTGTTTTTTTTTTTTGCTCTTTTGTTAATTTTTAGACTTATTTTAGTCTTTGATTTAATTTTTTTGTTATTAACGCAATATTAATATTAAAATTATTAATAATAATAATAATAATAATAATTTTAGTTTATGTTCTTACTTGTTTTTTCTCTCTCAAGGTAGTAATAGTGATGATAATTTTAGAAATTAGCATTTCGATGTTACTTGTTATGATAACATAGTATTTTGATGTATAGAAATATTATATTTTAATCTGGATAATTGTAAAAATTATTTGCTCCATCCATAACAAAGTGTGGGTCATCAAAATAGCGAGTACTAAAAGCGAAAGAAACCAAGCCTAGTAGCTTGTTTCGGTGTTTTCAACAATTGTTTAGAATAATACTGAGCGGATTAGCCCGCACGATGCGCTAGGCTTTTTTATTTTTTAAGAAATTTGATTGATTTTATGTATATTGTATTTTGATTAATTTAATATTTAATGAGTAAAAGTATAATTGATAAAATCTATTAGAAACGTTTTTTTTCCACTACACAATGATTGACTATTGTTGCTGCTAAAATTCTTTTGATAAAACTGTTAGAATTGATTATATGTTGGAAACTAATTGTAAAATTTATTGGTCATATTCTTACATTAAAAATATTTTAGAATAATAAGAAATAGGTCTCTCTCTTGTTGACATATAATGTCATACTTTGTATGCTTTATATATTTTGATGATAACAATAAAAAGAAAATGGACTAATAATATGCTTGGATGAGATTAAGCTATAAACAGGTTTTATTCAAAGAATACATCAACAAGCATAATGGAGTTCACGAAGAAATCACTCCAGGAAGTCCAAGATGCAAGCAAGTGAAGACTTAGAATAAGTGTTCATTTTAGTGCTTTATGTAAATTTCTATTTCTATCTTGATAGCACAAATTAAAATGAACTCACACACTTCACATTGCATGCAAAGGATTTGATGATTAAACGGCTAGTTTCTAACGGCTATAAACGGCTAGTTTCTAACGGCTAGTTTCAAACGGCTATAAACGGCTAGTTTCTAACGGCTAGTTTCAAACGGCTATAAACGGCTAGTTTCTCTTTGAAACTTATAAATAGGCCTCTTAATTGCAAAACGAAATTGACACAACTTTCATATCTTATATTGAGGCAATTAGAAGTGCATAAACACCTTCATATCATCAATCCTCCTTAATACTCATATTTGTGTTTAAATCTTTATATCTTAACACAAAGAGTATTTTCTCATTCTCACTACACTTAAACACCTTCAAATATCCTAAGTGCTATTAAGTGAGAGAAAGAGATCATAGATCTTCATTTGTAATATCCACACTATTAAGAGTGTATTGTTGTTTTACTAAAACAACCATTGTGAAACTCTTGAGAGTTGAGTATAAAACTCTTGGTATTGGTGAGGGAACATCACCAAGGAAAAATCTTGAAGAGGGTACATCTTCAAGTGGGAAAAGGAAAATCTTGAAGAGGGCATATCTTCAAGTGGTGTAAAGTCTTGGTGTGGATTCATCAAGCGGAAATTGTAATCTTGTTACTTGGTTTAGTAAGAGAGTACAATACTCAAGTACGGGTTGGTACTTGAGTCGTGGACGTAGGCTTGCCGAACCACGTTAAAAACCCGAGTTAGCAATCTCTCTCCCTTATCTCTTTACTTTAAAGTAATTAATTTTAGAATTGCTATATTTATTGTATTTGCACCAATTCCGCCTTTAGGTGCATAGTTGCCTTAATCCGTGAATTTCAACATCTCTCTCTCTCTCTCTCTCTCACTCACTCACACACACGCACACATACATATTATAGATAAAAAATTATTGTAATTTTCTGAAGAAATAAATTGAATTTTTTACGTGTTATAGTTAGTTATTTTAATATTTAATTAACAAAATTGTATCGAGATAAAAATGTTAGAAAATATTTTTTTCCCTGACAAGAACAATATTATTGAAACAGAAGTGACTTTTATAGTTTTTAATTACAAATAACCTAGATAAATTAGTCTACATGTTTATTTTTTATTTATTTTTTTCCAGTAACATTAGATCTAAAATATTATACATAAAAATAATTTTTATTTTATCAGATTTATTTATCATATTATTATATTAAATATATTTTAGAATATTGATATGAATATGTTTATTTGAAAAAATCCTAGGCCATTTTGTTTCTTGTTATATATATATAAAAGATAATTTTAAATGAATATTAAAATATATAATCAGTCTTACATATGTATACGCAAAAAATATAAGAATAATTATTATCATTATTTTGAATACTTTATGTAGGTTTTTCTCTATGTAGGAAATGGAATGATTTTATAGTCGTTGTAATTGGTTAATTTACTATTTAAACAGTAAAATTATAATTATTAGAATATGTTAGAAATGTTGTTTTTCTACCTAGAAGTGATTGAATGTTATTGTCATTAAAACTATTTTGATAATTATTATATCGGTAGATTATACAGTTGGAATTGAAAAAATTCTTTTGAAATGAGTCATGGGCTCCGTGTAACATGCTGATTGATTGTTATATATGTTTTATTTGTTTTATGAATTTTTTCGTTAGCAAATAGTTAAATTACAGTTATTGAATTTTAGCCCAGATAAGTGATTTATTTTATGACTCAAATAATTTGATTGATGTTTATTTTAACTAATTCAGAAATAATTTAATTGGTAGATAGCAAAACCACAATCGATGATATGGATTAAAGATATTTTGTTTAAATCTAGGTCAAAAACTCACACACACATATATACAGGCTCAAAACAATTTGATTGGTGTTTTTTTTTCCCTAATTAGACAATTTTGTTTTTTTAAAAAAAATCAGGTCAAACACGCATACACACACATATACATGCTCTAAACAATTTGATTGGTGTTTTTTTTTACTAATTTGAAAATAATTTAATTGGTAGATAAATAAATTATAATCGATGATATGGACTAAAATTTTTTGTTTTTCAAAAAATCAAAGTCAAACACTCCCACACGCGCTATATATATATATATATATATGTTTATATTACATAAATATACAGAAATAAAAATAATTTGACATACCTAAAAGAAAAAAATAACAAATGATCAATATAAATAAATAAAATTCAAAACAACATAAAAAAATTAAAATAAATATTTTTTGATGTTAAGAAATTACTTGAATATGTCATCATAAATATTATATACATTGCTAAAAGATTGAAACAAATCAAAACTTATATAATTGTAATAAATAAAAATAAATATATATAAGTCGAAAAAATATATAATCAGAATTTTTTATTGAAAAATATGAAAAAATAATAAAAAACACAATAACAAAAAAGAGGCAAGAAAGAAAGAAAAAGGAAAAAGTAATAAGAAAAAAACAAGAAACGAATAAAATGAAAAAAAGAAGAGAAAATGTAAAGCAAAAAAAAGCAAAAAAATGAAAAATATAACCGGAAGTAAAAAAAAGCAAAAAAACAAAAAACAAAGAGAACATGCACACGCAAAGTATGGAAACAAATGCCCAGTGAATAGGATTTTACTCTAGATGAACAGTTGGTGCCCGAGCTGTTTTAACTATAAGGAAATTTGAAGTTATATTTTGAAAGTTATTTTTATTAATAAATATATTAAAATAATATTTTTATATTAATACATAAAAAAATCATTTAAAATAAAAAAAAAATCATTTGAGTTTAAATTTCACAAAATATAAGAGTTGTGAAAAAGAAAAGGCGTAATCATCATTTTTTTCACCGTTTATATTAAAGTTAACAGAAACTAAAGTTTGTGTATAAAATATTGTTCATTGTTTCATGGAGCACTGTGAATTATAATAGTAAAATAAATTAAAATTGATTAATTTGATTCTCAAATCTTTTTATGTCACAATTTAGTCCCTTAAATCTAAATTAATACTCAATTTTATTTGTGGATAAAATGAAGGTTTTTTTTTCAGGTTTATTGGTGATCGATACTTTTAAATATTTTAAATTTAATCTTGATATTTTTCTCTTTTTTTTTTGTTATGGAAAAGAGAGGACGCCATGTTATAGTTTAGACTTTAGAGAAAGAGTGATCGCCGACAATGATTCTAGATGATGATAAATAGGTTTATCAACTTAGCTTTATTGCTATTTTATACCTGGTTTAAAAAATAAAAGAATTAATGAATGCTATTTTTGTTAACAAAAATTATACATGTTTTTCTTTATGAATGCTATTTTTGTTATCGATTTTATTCTTAATGACATTGCATTAACACACACACACACACACAGTGCTTTCTCCGCTCACCTCCAAAAACCTCAAACCCCTGAACAACCCACGCCCCAAATCCTCTAAAAAACAATGGCGGAAACTGAAAACAACAAAATCGTGACCCAAAAAGACAGCTCTCAAAAACCCAGTACTCTGTTTTCATTCTTCCCAAAATTTGAAATCAGGGTTCCTTTCTTTAGCAAGCCAAGCCCTCTGGTCAAAGAGGGGCCGAAAATAGCAGTAGTTACCGAAGGGGGAGAAAACGAGAGTGGAAATCAGAAACCCAATTTTGTCAGCTTCCCAAACACTCGTTCCTTAGCTCCTTCATCGATTGAGGTTGAGGTTGAAGAGAGTAGTGGAAGGACTCATAATCCTGCGATCATTTGGCAGGTCTGATGTTTCTGTATTTTGTTTTGAGGTGTTATAAAAAGTGGGAAAAATCGTATAACATTTAAATTCGAGGTGCAGGGCTTTTGTTTTGTTGAAAAAAATAATTATTTTGTGAAAATTAGGGATCTTTTTATCTCCAATGATAATGGCTTGCATGTAGTTTCTTGGGAAATCATATGCTAAGATGAATAAGAAAGGAACTCCGATTATTATTCTTTTCGTAGTGTATGAGCATGGACTGTTACAAAATGTAGGAATCAAGAATGGTCAAGTAACACAGAAGATGAGGGAATTTGTAAAGTTTATTTTCAAGAAATTTTGTTTCTGCAGCATGGTCTTCTTGCTAGATACTAGAAAATGTTGGCATTTGAAAGGTGTTTGCTTTGATAAATAGTGAAGGGTTTAAGTGTGTATGGATTGATTGAGATTTGGGTCATGAAACTTTGGATTTACATGACAATCTGAATGAATTCATGGTTATTACTAGGAGAGAATATGGTAGCTTAGTGAAGTTAAAGGGATTGTGAAAGTAGATTAGAGAATATATGAAAGGAAGGGAATTTCTGAATACAGGCTATCATATTCCCAACTAACCTGTGAGCTTCTGTAGGTAGGGAAAAAAGTGGTAGAGCACATCTCTCTTCCACTCAGGTTATGGATTTATGGAGTGTACTTGAAGCTTATATTGTCATTTATGTGAAGCCAGTGGTCCACAATTAGTTTAGCTCTTGACTGACTTGTTCTTTGGGAATGTTCTTAGTGACTTACTGAATTTATTTTCTAAATTCTCACTTTTGTACTATAGTTTGTTGAGTTTCTCATGTCCACCATCTTCAACCTTCTCCAGCTACTTTTAATCAATGATGTTGATTTTCTGTCTTTGATTCTTGTGGCGATTATTTATTTATAAACATAGACACCTTTGTATGCTGATATGCATGCGTGCTTGCATATACTCATGATGCTGTTGTCCTATCACCACTCCCTCTCCGTCCTTAAACCTTTCTCGCTTCGAAAACTTCAGTTCCCTTTACATTTGTACAAGATCCCACCTAATCGTGCTGTGTAAAATCTTCAAGACACTTGTGATTTGATTTTGTGACGTGGGGCCATAATCCTTGTGATCTTCATAAATATCCTTCTGCCGGGGTTTTAACTTAAAATTCTCAAGCAACTAAAAGATTTTCCCGTTGCTTGTTTTTTGAAATAGAATGCTAAATTTTAGTCTTGTCCGTATCCCTTGTAATGGGAGCCAGTGCTAGTCTCAGCTCCTTTGCCAGGAGACCAGTTTTCTTCACCTTTCACTCTACTGTGAACCAAGACAGTAGATTCAGTAATTTTTATATTTGCAATTAATTGAATTAGTTAATCTGCTTTCAGGTGTACGCACTTGGAGGGTTCATTGTTTTGAAGTGGATATGGGCAAGGTGGCAGGAAAGAAACGAGAGAGCCAAGAAGGCATCATCCGATGGCAACCAGTCCAATGACGAGTATCAATCTCCAGAAGACGAAGAATGATTCTGAAGAAGTTTGTGCAATTTAGTTTGTGAGCTCTTTTACGCTTTGTGAATGTCAACTTGGCTGTGCCAGTCAACAACAATTTTCCCTTTCTTCTCTCAAATTCTGGCTCTTCTCCTGTAATTTGCTTATCTGATTTTGCATTGCATACACAATGACTGGATGCTATGTATCTTGTCACTTTACTTATCGTGCTCTCTTCACATACCCTAACAAGTCCTCCAGTTAATTTCAAGTTAGTGTTGAGGTAATTTTGGAGATTTGGATGCCTAATATTTCAAGCATGAAATTGGTTTTCTATGGCTATGCTCATGGTTAGGAATTTGATATTCATTTATTATAATTTTACGTTTCTTGTTCATGTGTTTTAAATCTATCCAAGTTGAATTGACATGAATTAATGAATGGTAAAAAATAATAATAACTTGATTTATTTTTATTTGTTTAATCGCTCAAATTTAACCTAAAATAATTCAAAGTAAAATTCAATTTAGAGTAGACTTTGGTCAAAACTGATGTACGGATATTCTATTTCTTAAAACATTAAATATTTTTAATTTTCACATTTTAACTGCTGTAACGTTTTGTCTTTTTGATCTTTGAAGTCTCCTAATAGTCAAATCTTACCTCTTTACTAACCGAACGCGTTACTTACCATCTCTTTGTTTTAAACGGATCCGTTACACCAACCGTGACACAACTCCCTATAACAAAACCTAACCCCTCACTCCGTCACCCATCCCTCTAACGTCGTCTCCCCTAACCTCAACTCTCTCACCCCCAAATTGAAATCTTAACCCTGACGTAGCCCTATTTTCCGATGTCCACCGACGATTTCCCCCTCCTTGACGCGCAGCCTCCTCACCCTGCAACGCGCCACCCGGACGCAACCTCCGTCACCACAACCGGAGACTACTACTACTCCGATCATGACAAATCGGCCGCCACACCCTCCTCGAAACGCAACCACCAAAGCCACTACTACAACAACAACAACAATAAGAGATCGAAATCAAACAGCAACACAGAGTTAGAATCCAGCGATTACCGAGATTACAGGAAGGATAGAGAGGAATGGAGCGACACGGCGATATCGTGTTTGTTGGAGGCGTACACGGAGAAATATAATCAGTTGAATAGAGGGAATTTGAGGGGGAGAGATTGGGAGGAAGTAGCGGAAGCTGTGAGTGAGAGAGGAGGGAGTAATAATAAGAAGAGTGTGGAGCAGTGTAAGAATAAGATTGATAATTTGAAGAAGAGGTATAAAGTGGAGTTACAGAGGATTAGTGGGAGTGCGAGTAGTTGGCATTGGTTTAAGCATATCGAGGCGATTATGGGGAATGCGAGTAATGGAAAGAGCAGTAGTGGTGGTGCTGCTGCTGGGGGAGACAGTGAGGGGGGTGGTGGTGGTGGTGGTGGAGGGAGTTGTGGGAATGTTAATGTGGTGGTTAAGCAAGTTAAAAGGTACTGTTTTTGGTTTCGTTTCGTTTTTGGATAGTGAGGGTTTGGATTTTTATTGATGTTTTGGTTGGTTTTTTGCTTAAATTTTCTGTGATTATGCTACTTTGATGCAAATTTGAAATTGGTTTGTCGGGTTTTGGTTAAATAGAAGAATTGCTCAACCCAACGCATATGCGCAGGTATGCATCTGGCAGTGCTACCTTTGCTAACAGTCTCAAAACTAAACCAGTGTCGAATTTAAAATGGCGGAGGGTAGTGTTTAAAATCAGCGGCTCTGCTTTGGCTGGGAATTGCCAGAATATTGACCCCAAGGTGAGAGATTCAGTATTTGGATGATTCTTTTATCTTTGGACTGATGATACACGAAAAATGCAAGCTAAACTGCTTTCTTCTATTTTAGGTAGCTATGCAGATCGCTCAGGAAGTAGCGACAGCTAGCCGTGTTGGACTGGAGGTATTGCCCAGATTCTTTTTCTTGCTGGTGTCCTGTAATGCAGACTCAAATTACAAGATGCTTACTCTTGTGTGCTTTTTATAGATTGCAATTGTTCTTGGAGGTCGTAATTTCTTTTGTGGAGACTCATGGATTTCTGCCACTGGCTTAGAGAGGCCTACTGCATACCAGATTGGGTGATGCACCGTCCTCATATAATTTGCATTAACTGTCTATTTCAGTTATCGAATTTTGAATAATGTCCTGCGTACTATGTTTTCCTTTCCCGGTAGCATGTATAATAGCGTAAAATCTCTTTGTACTGTCCTTATCCTAAATTTATCTGTTGCTAGTTTGTGATGATGTGTTAACTTGTGATGAAATGTCAGCATGATGGCAACAGTTATGAATTCAATTTTGCTTCAATCAGCTTTGGAGAAGCATGGTGTTCAAGCTCGTGTGCAAAGTGCATTTACAATGCCAGAGTTAGCTGAACCTTATAGCAGGCAACGGGCCATCCGACATCTCGAGAAAGGAAGAGTTGTCATATTTGGTGGAGTTGGTGCAGGTGCTGGAAATCCTCTATTCACTACTGACACAGCAGCAGCTCTGAGAGCTTCTGAGAGTATTGCCCTCCTCGGCCTGCTTTTATTTTACTTCCTGCCCTTGCATTGTTTACATGGAATCTTGTTTGGGAATATCTTGATGCCTGTTTTTTTTCTTTCTTTTATTAGTCAATGCAGATGCACTCCTTAAAGGTACCAGTGTTAATGGGGTCTATGATCGCCATGCTGGTAACAGCAATATACTACTGGATCACATATCATTCAGGGACGTGGTTTCGAGGGGTGCTACCTCAATGGACATGATGGCAATTACGTACTGTGAAGAGAATGGGATTCCTGGTTTGTAATGATTTTCTTATAAACTCCTCATCCTCCCAGACCCACTTACGTTGCTAATGCTTATGTGCTATGCTCTCTGTCTTTTGCAGTGGTGGTCTTTAATCTGCTCGAGCCTGGGAACATCTCAAGAGCATTATGTGGAGACCAAGTTGGCACCTTAATTGATCAAGCAGGAAGGATTGGTTAGTGCACATCGACTCTTTTTTACGCCAACTTTTGGAAGACTATATGGCAGCAAATCGATGCATTCAAACTATCCGGACCCGTACGTAATCTAATTATCAGCACCAGCGCAAAAGCTTTGGGAGACTGGCATCGGCAACCCCATTTGGCATTCAAATCTAAATGAGGCGGGCAGGACTCGTACGGTCTAACCTGTAAGGGCAGGTGGTGGTGATTGGTGAACAAATTCCGAGAAATGCCGAATTTCCGAATGCTGCTTCATTGTGACAGGAATGATTTTCGTCCTTGTGTTGTATCCTGTGTAAAGTGTTATCTGTTACCATAATGTTACATATAGAGCATTGATGTAACCCATGTGTATATAAAGATTCTTCATTATAGAGTGAATATTAAAAAAGGGAAGAGATGTTTCAGACCGGAGTGTGACAATCCATTTCTGTTCTTTCTATGCTCCAAGGAAGAGAAGGAATGTGGACAAAACATTAAATTGTGGGATCTTTATTACGAACAACGAAAAAAACCCCACGTTATGAACATTGCTCTATACATTTATGGCAATGAGAAAAAAAAAAAAAACTACACTGTACAGCTGACCCCTTTGATATACACCTGCATCACCTATAGCTTGCTTGTCTGTTTTGTTCCCAAAGAACGACCCCGCTAAAAGACTCTGGATACTAACTCTATGTCCTCTGTATGAACAATCCCGATTTTCAAAATCTGAGGGTTCTGAACTGACCCTACGCTTGAGTTGCTTGAGAGCAATCATAAATCTTGAACTTTTCTTTAGACTCTATTTCCCTTCTCTCTGAAAAAAAATCAACCAATTATTATTACGGAGAATGTAAGTATAAATCGGGCATGGATAATAATAGAGCTACAAGGTACTCACTGTGTCAAAATAAGTTTCGTAAATAGAGAGACTATCAATTGCGTCGTAGTTTGCCTTCACCCCAATAAACTGACTACGTGACTGAGCACAGCCAGCCTCTGGCCACCGGCAGCCTCCATCTCTTGAGCGTAAAGGACATATAGCATCACACACTCCACCTAGTGAATTGTCGGAAACAGCATCATCTGCCACTACTGAAATGGAAATTGATAGATCAGAATTGTATTGATGCTGGACAATACCATCAGATTCTCCTTTTGTCATTCCCATAGGGTTGGTCTCGATATCAACAGGAGTGTCACCACCAGCAAAATGTACTTTGCATCCCAGTGACTGTATGGCTCGCTTTATGGCTGCACATTCCCCGTTCGCCCTCTCAGCCAAGGTCATAGCATAGCTACTGAGTCGCTTCTCATTCTGTAATTCTGCAGATAACGATTCCATGGCATTTGTGGTTTCTTCAGCTTTCTTCTCTGCCCCTTCTTTTGTCTGGTCAGTTACAGTGACAGAGTCAATGAAAAAATAGACAAAAGGTGCATCAGGGAACATTAAGTCACTGTCATCCATGTTCCTAGGTTTCTACATAATGATGCCCTCAAAGACAACAGCAAAAAAGAAGAGGAACAAAAAGAATTGAAAAGAAAAATAGATATTGAAAGAACATGTCATACCCAAAGATTTTTTTTCTGAGAACATTGTATTGGTTCAGTAGTAAGAAAGTAGTTCATTACCTTCTGTAGTTCAGAGAATTTTAAAGACATATTCCGGCATTGAGCTTCAAGCTCCCCAGCTTGGGCTTCTGAAGGACAAGCCCATCGAAGATGGAACTGGGGCCATAGAGTTGGGGCTAAAGCTGCTGCCGGAGGTAACAACGGGCCATTATATTTCAGAGGACTATAAAAAAGGTTATAGTGCACATGAGACCTTCCCTCTGAAGAACGCAAACCAGCCAAATAAGCCCACAAACATCCACAAGACTCAGAGACACCGGCCAGTTGCCTTTCCTTTTCACTGAAAATTTAGAGAGAGAAATTTTAATGCTTCCATAATAATTGGAGATGACAGAACAGGCCCCCCAACACGGTGAGGGGTTCTCTGCATGCAATATCCTAATGTTCAGCACTTATGCATAAAGTTGCCCCTTGGTCTGTATTCAACAGGAACCAGGTTTCGGTCCAACCTAAGAGGTAGTCAATAAGCAAAAAGAACGGGCTGACAAGAAAACATGCATGCCCAAAAAGACAATAAATCTGGGGGTCATCACTTTTTACACCGAGGAACTGCCACTTTATGAGAAGGAGAAAAATTGATGGCTTAAACTTCACTTAGGAAAGAAAAATCTGCATGCTATAATGAACTATTCCAAAACCAAATGACACAAACACAACAAATCCCCAAACAGATTCGGACAAATCACATGATTGTCTTTTTATTTCTAGGAAGATGAAGGAATTGCTACCAGAAATCATTCAACAGCTGACACTGCATTGCCACAAATATGCAGCAAACACATGTCATAGATACACACATCATTTTGGTAGAATAAATCAGCATGGTGCTTCTATGGGAATTATATTTGCTGTAACCATTTCAGGACATTGATACCGCCTTCATTTTTTAACTTTATCAAACTTCTCTGAATCCAAGGAACATGATCCGTTAAAGTTTAAGATAAAAAGAAATGAAGCAGCTCTTCTTTCTTCTAGTTTCTGGTTCATGCAAAGATTTGCTGAATCCATGCTTGTCTGGAGATATTTTGAATATGCAGAAGTTAAAAAGGAATAAGAGAAAAGGAATCACCTATTGCAGAAGAAGTTACCAAAACGACATGAAAGCACAGAGTCCAATAAGTCCACCAGGAAAGCCTAAGCCATCAAACAATACAATAATCAGAGAAAAGTGTGATGAGGAAACAAAACCAGTTTCTTCAACTCATTTGATCTCAACAACTAACTTCTAGCGCATGCAAGGATATATATCACAAGGGAAGAAAATCACACATACCGAGGAGAACTCAAAAGCAAATGGATACATCCGCAATAATTGTGCAACACAATCAATCCACTGCAGAACACATCAACTATTTTTAGAGCCTGGCATAGACCATCTTACACAAAAGATTCTCAAGTTCACTTGGATTGAAATATAATATTGGACATTCAAACAAATAGGGTCACTATTATCACTATTATTTGGGCTTTTTTAAGTGGATTTTCTTAACAATACCCCTACCATCCTCACCTTCAATCCAATCCTTCTAGTAGATTCTATAACTGCTTGAAGATCCTATGCATTGCACTCTTGCCTTCACATCTCTAGCTTACAACCCCAGTATACGGTAAAAAAAATTGAGCACATTTGGCACATAATTTTCGTTCTTCTTTATCACAAACACAGAGAGGAAGGGAAGAAGAGGTGATCCTGAGCAATTATTTATCTTTTTCACAAGATCAAGACTATCTATTCATGTATTTAGACCTTCAAAACAATCTCAATATGCATCAGGCTCAATGCAAATCATATGGTGATCCCTAATTCCCTATGATTCTGGGTTGCCAAAAATAACCATGATAGCCAGTTGGTAACTAATTCCTAAATTCCAGTGTATTAGGAAATGCATAAAACAACAGTAACCTGCAAAAATATAGGAGAATATTGGTTCTGTGCATGAGAAGAACTAGGAGCCTGAGGTGCGGATGATCCTGATGACGGTCGCATTGGTGATGATGGAAAACTCCCAACTGAAGATTGCCTAGATAAATCAAGAGACGTATCACTGCTTCCAGATACAGTTGGCATTCCCATTCGCTCTTCAAATGGATGACCAAATGCTAGCCAGTCTTTTTCAATGAGTGCCTGCATTGAGTTAAGATATTCCAGAAGGTAAAATTTCACATCTAGGGAAAAATAAAGCTATTTTATCTGGAGAAGCATAAATCCTTTTCATATTATTGTAACATGAGAGAAACTTGTGTGCACTCGCAAGTGCAACAGCTTAAGCATATACAAAGAACAATACAAAACCAACAAAGGAGTTTTACAGTGGAAGAAAATACCTGAAACCCAGTGCATGTCCGATAGTAAGGGTCAAGCAACAAATTAGCAAGTGAAATCAGCTGACTAGTTCTATCCCATCCATCGCTAGACAAGAATGAAAGACAAGAACTCAGCTATGCAGAAGCTCTAAAAGCAAGAACAAAATTGAAAACAGAAGAAAGGTAGCTTTTTTTCTGATAGCAAATTAGCATCTGCTCTGTTGAAAAGCATAACAAATATGGGCCAGGAGTCTGGTAGTAGGCAGATGACTCGCCAAGTTCATAAATAAAACCATGATCTGCAGGGCAATGAGACCCAGGTTTTCTGCTAATCAGTATGTGAAGCTCAATCCATGCGATTACACTAAGAAGAAAGGTAGATGCAAGATCTATTGGTAGAGCACCTGATTCAGATTTGAAGTTGATGTATGGAATTAACAAGCAAGCTTGATTTAGATTTGAAGTCCATGCATGGAATTAATAAGCGTTTTTATCTTAGATTATCAGCATAATGAATAGAAACTAAAATAGATTAACAGCATGATGTAGAATTTACAAACCAAAAGGACAAAAAGAGGGTATCTGGCGTGCAGAATATTAAAAATCTTCACATTTCATCACTGTGGCAACAGAATAGGAAATATTCTCCTGGTTGTTACAAATATTAATACGAGGTATGAGGTTAAGATATCAGACCTGCAATGTACAAGCACCGATGCTGATTCCAAAGCAACACGAGCAGCAATCCAAGCTGAACCAGCCAAGACACTTTGGACATGTATTAACCAACCACTGTCACCGAGGGTTGCCACAGAAGCAGACATACTGCTGAGATTGCCTCCACCCCAGGTCCAGCCACCATGTCTCTGTAAGCAAAAAATGGCATGAAGTTCAGTAAGAACACCCACTGCTAACACGGCATTTCTGCTGAAGTTCAGTAAGAAGGCATAGGAAACATAGCAAATATAAAGCTTGTGAACCCATATTGTGAAAATATCTTTATTTAGCCTTCAAAGTGTTTTAGAGCTATTAGAAAAACAACTCTCAACTAAAGATGAGGAGCATATTTAAGTACCTTTTTTACTATAGATAAAATCATAAATGCACCATTACCAAGATAAAGGTAGTAACATTGGCTCATGGGCGTCATTAGACAAACAAACAGGGCCTGATGATGTCAGTGCATTGAATAGGAGTTGTATTGTGAACAGGATGGTGTCTCCAATAAACGTTGTCATATAGATAGCTTAATACCATCGATGCTTTTGCTTTTTGCTTTTCCAATTGAGGATGCATTCAAAATAGAACAAGAAATGAACATGAAAACTCTAGTCTTTAACCCGGAACCTCAAACAATAGCCCCATTCACGAGGGTTATTCCAACCATTTAGTAATGGTAAAATAGGGAACTGTACTGCACAGTCAAGCATTACACTTGATTATTTGTTTATATATCTGATATTATTCAAGGAAAGGTGATGCAATTTTGCTACCAGGCAACAAAAACATCATGCAGCAGACAAGTGTGCTTGGTTGGTTCGGGTTCTGATGGATGGAAACACTCAATGCAAGCTACCTTTCAAGCATTACATGTTGACAACAGATAAGGATTATAGTTTTAGTTTATCTTGAAGTTACATGTGCCAATAGAAGTTAATTATTTGAAATTTTTCTTGAAGTTACATGTGGCAATGGAAGTTAATTACCTACCCTTGTACTTATCTAGTTTGTTGTTTATCTTTTCAGAAAACTTCCATTTAGGAGACAATATATATGGCAGAATAGGATTGTAATAGGTAGTGTTTTTCTCTGAAATTGTAATCCTTGTTTGGTGTGATGCCAATATGGGAGAGATTCCCTTGAGTGGTGTGATGCTACTTGTTTTCTATTCCTTGTAATTCTTGTTTCTAAAATAAAATTATCAGAATTCTCTATTTTTCGATACTTTTATGTTGTCTTTATACCGTGTTCATTAATTTACAAAAATTATTCCCTTCTTAATTTAGATTGGCATTAAAAGGTTACTCAATTATGTTTACATGAAACTCAACAAATGGAGAGATGCATGTTTCACTTGCACAAAATAATACATCATCATTCTCTTAAATTGTATTTAAGGAGCGAAAAATAAACCTGCTTATAACCACTGACGTTAATTTAGTAGTTTTCCACTGATTTTAAATTCTTAATGTTTACAAACTAACCAAGAGTGATAATGTTCCATCTGATGAAGTGGAGCCATGAGTATCCAAGTAGTCTCTAAGCCGAAAGAGACTCTCTCTCATAGCATGTATGTTGTCTATCCCAAAGAAAACTACCTGATAACAGATAATAATAAATAAATAAAAAGACGAACAGGACATTAGTGAAAACAAGTATCAAACTGATGATTACTGGAGAAACATAACAGCTTCAACCTCTGACTAACCTCGGATTGAAAATAGTGAGATGGTGACTCTGAGCCACCTCCCATAGCCACATTTGCTAAAGCATTTTTTCTAGGTCTTGCATCAGCAATATATAACTTCCTGAAATGAGGGGAAAGCATAAGCAGGGAAAGGGAGACTAGGAATACACACACACACACACAAACATTGATTTACGAAAGCCACAGCACGATATAGAATAAGCCACTAGAAGAAATGTGAACATCAAATCTAATGAAATAATGGGTTTATTTTGTAGCATAACTTGTATGTCACAATGTCAAGCAATTAACGTAAGTATATCTTTGTGGATTAGCAAAATTACAGCTCTCAATTTATCAGATGAGAAATTAGAGTTCCAGAACAATAAAGACCCTAGAGAAAAGTGCTCATTTGTCCAGACATGCAGTGTGGAGATTTTGCACTGTTGACAACAAATAATGAATAAAAATAACAAAAAGTATGACCATTCTATCTCAACAAAAGACCTGAAACCAAAGATTCAAGGATTCAGGTCCAGTACATCGATTAGGATTTCCAACCTCGTATATCATACCCGACAGAAAGTAATGAGTGGTCAAAGTCTAAACACTAGGCTGAATAGTCACTAGTCACCTGCTCTAACCATCTAAGCTACAGGGCCCACCAAACTATAGAGGGTACCTTAAGAAAACATTTCTTTTATCCAGACATTTTTCAGATAAGATACAAACTGGAACCCTGCCACTACGTGGACAGTGCATTTCAAGATCTACAGCAAAAGAGGAGCAATTTCATGATCCAGGTTATGGAAAAGCAATTTCATTTGTTTTTTCTTTTTTCATGTTGAAAACGTAATGAAATAGGATTTAGTTAACAGCTGAGAATGAGTTTTATTGCTTCAAAACCAGGTAGACTGTTACATAATTACGTTTCAAGCTAAGGTATCATACAAGGTATAAGGAATAATACAAATCAAATTATTGCATAAAATAAGGAAACAGCACAACAACGAAACACCCAAAACAATGGGACAACTTGACAAAAACAAAAGGGAAATGAATTGAATAACCCTACCTCCGACCCTTTTTATAACCACCAGGTTGAGAGCAAAGTGCTGCAACAAGCTTTTCATCTGTGTTGCTACAGACAAATACATTGATGTGAGTCTGACATTATGTTGAGCAACAGGTGGCAAATGAAAATTTTAGTTCACATTCCAAAACCTCAACAGATAAGATATCAATGGATCCCAGTGACAGAATCAAATAACAGGTGTTGCATAAAAAATTCAAAATGGACTGTAACTTTTTTGGAAATATCGGGACTATGATTCAATAACCATGCCTGAAAAGGATTCCATGACAGAAATTGCAGCCACCATGGCAGTTGCACTTCTAAAAAATTTTATTGTTTTAGCTTGGCAAAATATTGTTAAGCATCAAGTTTAGGAAGTTAAATGCTAAAATTTTGACCATCCAAAAGGATAACAAGACATATCTTTCATGAAGCTTAAGATATCTCTATCCATGTTAAATATTATAGATTCCATCTGAACTTAAATTATTTGGAAATTCACTGTATAAAAAACACATTGCTGAATTTGTCATCAATTGTGCATGTGATGGCCATAACTGTTTCTTGATACCAGTGGAGGCATGCAGCACAGCAACCAAAATCACAAATGTCACTTTAATTTCAGACCATAATCCTGGCATGTGTCTACAATGAGCATATTTTTTTGTGGACCAACGTGTTTCAGTTCATTGAAGGGAAATTAAGTAGGCAGATCAACCTACCTTCTCATATTCATCATTAGACCAACTAAGGGTTGAGATGAACGTGCAAGGACTGCTCCAGTTCCTATAATCCCACATATGTCGATGCATCAGAATGGAAATCAAGATAGACAAAATAACTAAAATTTCACTTTTTTCATACCAGGATGACACCAAGAAACTACAGGCAAGCGACCCTTGGAGCGAAAGCTGGATGCATGGACCAGTTCTTCATCACTAGCAACCAGACAGAGTTATTCGTTTTAAGGTTCAGGCAAGAGTAAACCTAAACAAAAATTATTTTCGAGTCAAACTAGTTTTAAGGTGCAGTAAGAATCTCAGTGCTTTTACCTGATGGATTTTGGAACAATTAAGGCAAAAGGGTAACTTGGGCACATTATGTAGTTGGAATTTACATTACTGATTCTCCACAGCTCATTAGACAGTGTGTATGATCCTTTGTCGATCATATCTATCGATGCACTACAAAAACCTTTTCCAAGAAGACGGAAGCACTCATTCAACAAGCGCACTTTTGGGTTAGCATTGGTAAATTTGGATGGTCCACAGCTAAAAGCATAAAGATCCCACAATCTTGATGGTTTTGTGCACCTTAATAACCCATTATATATAGCCCGTCTCTGCATAATAATAATAATATTAAAAAAAACTATAACTTAAAATAATTATCTGCTAATGGAAGGTGTGATGACTCAGTTCACAATTTTGAACCCATCAATCAACAAAAGCTATATCTTTCTCAGTTAATTTATAATTTAAACCCTCAAAATCATAAACTTCATATTTTTTTACAACATATATCTTACAAATGAAAGAAATTTCAATTTGCAAGTGATCATAGTTAGCAAATAAAGACCAGAAGTAAGGAATTCACCTGCTGTGTTTTGGGCTGGAAACCAAAAACAATAATTCTCATATCTCTCCCTGCAAAATTTAAGAACCAATAATTCCATGAGAATTCTAAAGAGGGTCAATTATATCATCAAAATAACAGTCAGCACCATCATACAAGACAAAGAAAGCAAATAGCAATACACAGTGACATTGTTTGAGTAACTATGGGTAACTTCAAAGAAATCTACTTGTTCAGAAATAAAGAGATTGAAAACCTCATGCCTTAAATGGAATCCATATGCTCAATGTTAATCTATCAAACTAGACGATATCTATAACCTCTTTTCAGGCAACTAATAGCACCATGAAAAAACTGCATTACCCATGCCCCGGAATCTGCCATCATCTCCCGAGTATTATTATCATAAATTTAATTTATTGCTTGAATTTTGAATCATCAAAGCCAAAGAAAAGTTATTTTATAACTCGGCATGAATGTCAAACCTGTTACAACTTTCTATCTTTCAAACACAAACTGCAAATCGATTGTAAATCCCACAAAAAGTGTAATCTGGCAATGAAGTTGCAAAATAGCAAAACGAACATATCAAAGGTACTATGCATACCAATGACTTGGAGAAGACGCTGTGATGGAGTCTTCTCAGATTGACGAGGGGCTGGTTGATTTTTTACAACCTGCATACATTCCATAGAGCAACTAATAAAAACATGCAAAAATTCCATTACCAATAAACATGTATTATGGGTGGGCAAACCAAAACAATCTTGTATCCA
Organism: Salix exigua; assembly: GCA_032356905.1. Lineage (NCBI taxonomy): Eukaryota > Viridiplantae > Streptophyta > Magnoliopsida > Malpighiales > Salicaceae > Salix > Salix exigua. Next base: position 15,814,090 of record CM063597.1, read on the forward strand.
TTAACCTAACCAAATGCTAATCAAATCAAAAGAAAAATAATAGAGAAGATTTTCTAGCACAGAGAAAGTTTAGCACATGCTAAAACAGAATGCTGTAATGGATCTATGTTGCTCTCCAAGTAGTTTGGGGTTAAGGCTTAAATTGAATTATAAAAGATAACAGTTGATAAAGGTTGTCATTTCAGATAATTTGAGTAAAATCTGTCAATCTATATGATTCCTACACAAAATTAACCAAAGTAGCTGACAACCTATTATCCTAGCATTGTTTTGCCCCCATTTTCTGTTTGTGTGCCATGGCATGGTCTGCACTTAACAGGTAAAGAATAACTTTCACAGGCATTCTGTCAAGTACCGGATCATCTTTCCATAAAAACCGAAGCATGTGACATGTACATATGTAAATTGATCTGACCAAGAACATTGTTCAGGTGTTTCCATACGACTGTAGCATGACATATTGACATGTGATCAACACCAGCTGTATACATACAAACAAGAACTCGGAAATATGAAAAATTAGTCATCCTCCCATTCTCCTGTTCTTGATCTCTCCTCCACAAGTCCACATGCCTAGCTGTTCTCTTTCTATCCCCCCCGCCCCACCTAATAATTGTGTTACTTTACCAACCACAGCAAAATGGAAAGGCTTAAATGGAACAGGTTTGCTATGCCTACACTTAACAGAACTTGACAGACCAATATTGCCTGAGTGCAAAAATGAAAATCAGGAATAATAAATATTTATAAAAGATTAATAGCTAAGGAAAATATGCCGCAAAATCAGAAACAGGAATTCTGCATTCCATTTGAGACACGATAGCATTCAATTGCGTGGGTGAAGATGTTGAAAAATGTGCATGAAATGATGGAGCATTTCCACTTGTTTAATAGAGGAGAATGACAACAGAGAATTTGAGTAATTTCATCAAATAATATAGTTTATATGAATCACAAACAATAACAAAATCAGTATCAACCCGGATTTTTTCGATGAAAGAAAAAATTAGTAGAAACAATTAAGACCCCGCATCCACCAACAAGGATAAACTATCCTCCAAGAAATTGCATGCATCAACAACAAGAATCTTTCACACATAAATGTATCTTACAGGCTACAGAAATAAACAACTTTCTCACCAACAGTTACCATAAATAAGAGTAAGGGGTAGGAAAAAGGAATCCATGAGTTCAAGAAAAGAAATTTACCATTTTGCTGAACTTCTCAATTGTTGCTAGTGGAATCGTTCCAAGTGCTACAATATTTTCTGTTTCCTCGCTCTTGAACAACAGAAGAAAACACATACAGTGAATATAATATTTGTCCATACACAACATCATTTTCAGTGAAGCAATAACAATTCCTTGGCTCTTCAAACATGCTTAAATAAACTGAGGCACGATACCAAACTATTAAAACAACAAAGATTGAATACAGTAACACTCCATCATCTTAACATAGAATAAAATAAGGAGAGAACACATCACTCACCAGAAAAATAAGACGAAAATTAGTCACTATCAAGGTACCTGCCTCGTCAGTGTTGATAAGAACAACACCATGTTCCTGAAATCAAGTTTCGATCTATTTAACTATAAGCAGAAAACGAAAGAGCTAAACTGTTAGAGCCTGAGCAGAAAGATAGCCCTAGCCACTTACATTGTTCTAGTTTTATTTTTTTATTCAATAGTAGTAATTTAACTATAAAAAAAAATCAATTGAAATCAGATTAGGTTAGCTATAACAAAACAAATTCCTTGATTCCTCTTCTATACGCGTAATGTATATTCTAATTCATAAAAATAATTGACTAAACAAGAATTAGCAATCAAAACTTCAAAAAAAAATAAAAGAAATCAAGATTATGAAGAAATTACAAAGAAAAAATCAAGATTTTAAAAAAATTGCAAAGAATAAAGAAGAAAACCTACCTCGACTATAACACGCTCTGCTTCAAGCAAGAACTTGTAATTAGCGTGATGCAAAACCGAGCGTGATCCTGGATGCTGCACCTAGCAAAGATGAAATGTAATGAATAATATTAAATCAAGAAAACAAATTTTAAGTCGGCTGTACTGAAATTTGAGAGCGAGAAGATAATGGACCTCCAGTTTGAACCAGTCGAGAGCTTCATCCCAGCTACCGGTGCTTTCCAGCTGCTCGAGCTCAGAGGAGGAGTCTGATAGCGACGTTGATCGCGGTGGTGCGGACATACGGTGAGCCGTTAAGAAAGCGGGATTGCGTGTTGTCGAGTGAGAGTTGTTGACTTGAAAGAGACGTGGAGGTTTGGGCGTATTTACCGTTCAGAGAAATATATTAGCTGTATTTATTCTTATACAAGTGTTTGTTATTTTTTCTTATCGAACGATACTAGCTAGGGTCGGCTATGAAGCCGTCACCTTCTTCGTTTTTTACAAATAATTAAAAAAAAAATTATGAAGAAATTCTTTGGTAATTGTTAAAAATGATTGTTTTTTTTAATAAATAAGCTCCCAATTAAATGATTACATAAACAAGATCTACAAATGAGCGCATGAGTTTTCAATGAAAAATAAACATATTAAATTAATTAATAAAAATACCATGAATTTAATAGATAAATAAATAAATAAAAGAATTAGTGTTTGTATAATTACATCCATTCATGTAATAAAAACAATAATATTAAAAAAACAGCTAAAATTAAAGTTTTGAGCAATACCCTAACTTGCTTCAATCTTATGCACCTCCCTGGCATAAAGAAAAGTATAAAAAAACATTTATTTATTTTTCCTTTTGTCGATGATTGCATGCATCCCATGTTCGAAAGATTACCACCCGGCATGGTAAACCACAAATGGCATGTTCTATCCAGTCCAACAAACAACAACAACAACAATACTAATAGCATCAACACTGCAAGTGGCCGGCATTTGAATCCCAAAATAAAAGGCCATTTTGCAGTTGTTTTTTTATTTCTGGTTCAGCTCACGGTGGTATGAATAATGCAGAACCATGGTGTCCGTTGTCTGCGACTTTTACGTCTTCATCAACACTGAACACTCGATTCAGTGATCCAAATTACTAAGAAGTCTAAGAACTGTATGCTAAATCCACAATATTAATATAATATCTCTGCGGAAACAGCGGACAACACACTACAAACATGGCAAGTTTACGATCCAAGAGAGCTATGCTCAACCATCAATCCATTTACGATCCAAAACCTTGCGAGGTAAATTTACAATTGATGTGCTGCTGACGATTATACACAAATTACAAACCATTCAATAGAAGATTGGTTAATAAAGCTGAACTAGCTGGACGAGGATAGAGGAGCCACCATTTTCTATGGCTAACTGTCGAAAACCTCCATTCACAAAAGAAAGAATAGGACTAGTATATTCAAGCTCGAACTACCTATTACATTCAACTCACTAACCATATGATTTCAGCATTTGGGATGTTTTAGAGAGAATGCACGGTGTTAATGTCCTCAGCAGAAAGAAAACGAATCATGTTTCTCTTGTAACCCCGAGGACCTGCTGGAATCTTCATCCACATCAAACCCGGTCAAACGTGAGGTAACTGGATTGCGCAGGTGATTGACACAGCCTGGAAGAAAAGGTCACTTCTCCACCTCCAAGTATTCATCAAACAATCTACTGCTAGAATCCTCCCGCAAGACTCGTGCATTGAGTTCTCGCCCATACCTCCAAATATAATTTAGACCAACCAGAAGCTCAGTTATTGCTGCTTCTGTCTTTTCTTGATTGGCAAAGTAAAGGGTCTGTACCAGAAGCACATTTGTCCTAGAAACAAACGTTTGTTGCTCGTAACTTCGCTCCGATTGCCATCTTATCATATTATGAGCAAGTGGAGCCAACCATTCTAATATTGATGTCATTGCCTCAGTCCACTCTCCTGCAAGCACAGTGTCATAAACTGATGAACCCAAGCTCTTGGAGTATGGCTTTAGCCTTTCCCTCAGAGCAGCTCTCACGCTTGCAGGCAACATATTGTACAGGTCATCTCTCGCATCTTGGCCAATCAAGTGAGAAGATGCAGCCAGTTTCTCGATTACAACAATAACATTAGCATAGTGCAATGCTAAAGCAGAACTGCCAAGGGTTTCAGGAAGAGCTTGCAACAACTTACCCTCTGATCTGAAGATTGATGGAGCAGCACTGCTTCCGCTTCCCGGATGAAGATGATCGGCATCACTTTCCCTGGCTCCGTTGAGGGTTCTGGAATGAACATCGGCTGAATTTAAGTTGCAATTGGCGACGGCAGAAGTGTTTGAAGCTACCATGCATCCTTTAAAAGGTCCCACTTGAGTCAACCGATTTGGCTTTGGAGGCGGTTTCCTTCTCAGAAAGGCTGGTGCGTGAGGAGCCCGCCAAAACTTCTTGCCAGCTCTAGCTATTCCATAAAGTGGTCCCGACTTGGTCCTTGCCCCCCCAAGTGGACCTGAAAAAAAATTCACGTCCCTGTTCTTTCCAGAAATAGGGCCTGACTTTGTGGTTGAGCCACCAAGAGGACCTGAATAGAAATGATTTTTGTTCGATTTTGAAATTGGGCCAGAATTTGCAGTGAACTTACCAAGGGGGGCAGAAGAAAATCTAGTTAGAGTACTATCCTCAGATGGATGAACTGAAGACTGCAGCAATGCAGAAACTGACTGGCTTTGGTAAATGTAGTCAGAATTTAGAGTTTTTGATTGGCCGGAGTATGCCGTTGGATTAGTTCCAAACACATGACTGATTCTACTATATATAGTGAACAATGATCTTACTAAAAGGCGAACTGTATAATCATAAGTTCTATTCCAAAGTGAGATCCCCCGCAGATTCTTCACTTCCTGCTGCTTCCATACAAGCTTTTTCTGATAGTCAAGCAAATTATCTGGTTCAGGATCGCTGCCCTTCATTCTCCTCACAGTCTGTTCGAGATGAGCAAGCATTTCCATCTCTTGGTACAGAGCAGCATTAACTGAAATAAAACGCTCCATCTTCTTAACCTTCTTATCCATCTTCTTCCAAGAAAATCCCCACCCATACGGGTCAGCATGAATCTTGATCATGTCATCAAAAAGAAGCTGGAAGCCCTTCAAACTAGGATCACTACATTTATTACCGAGTCTGGCCACAGGTTTTGCAACATGTACCATACTTTCCATCATCTCTAAACAAATCAAACGACCAATGAAATCATCATCCTCTGCTACAAGCTTTTTTATACCCTCAGAATCTGCGATCTCTTCTCTCAATCTAGCAACCTGCTTATCACTCAACGACTGCCAAAGATGAACCAGCTTTGACATCAAGCTTGTAACTTCGAAAGCCAAAACTCCAACAAGTGCCTTCTGAGAACCGGGTTCATGCTTCTGCGAAATCTTCCACAGACCACGAAACCACGTTTCTGCAACCATCTCTTTACCCCAGCAAGTCCGCTAGAAAAAAAATCAATGAGAAAAGGAAACAAAAGCCAAAACTCACACCAAATCAATTCGTTTTATAGATAATATCTAACAATATATCCCGGTGGATCAATTCAATAAATAGCTGATAACAAAAACAAATTAACTTTTAGCAAACACTAACTCAAAAATTATTGGAAAAACTATTTCTAATGACGCAAACAAGGAACGGGCCACTCACTCACTCACTCAGTGGCTTCTCGGACTTTTTTCTTTTTTCTGTAATCATGAATCTGGAAATTCCGTTTTCTCTAAACTAATAAGCTTTGAAATTTATGCAAGATGAAATACAAGAGGCAAATTAAACAACTTTTATCTTAAACGATTCTCCTTTAAATTTTATAGTATCCTCCTAACTCCTATTAATGAATCTCTCTCAAATAGGAAAATTTATTAATCATGAAAATCGAATTCAAGACCAGTAATTTAGTAATGATCACCAAAAAGAGGGGGGCAGAACTCACAAGATCATCAAGTACTTCCACCAATAAAATATATATATATAAACTGAAAATATTAAATTTTGAGGATAAAAAATGCAAAAATAATAAGCAAATATGACAACCTGAGCACAAAGCCACGCCAAAGAAAAGAAACGAAGTTTAAAGTATCGACCTCAGCTTAAAACAAGTGAAGAAGAAGAAGAAGAAGAAGAAACCTCCATCCAGAACAAACAAAATCTCAAAATTCAACAAATCCACACAATATAAACCTTAAAGAACTTAACTTTACACTCGTACACAGAAACATCTATACTTTCTCCATCTGGGCCGATCAGAAAACATAAAACAAGAAATGCAAAGCATGCAATACAATCAATTACAAAAAATGACTTACTGGTTACATGAAAATGAGGAAGTGGAGAAGAGCTGGAGAAATAATATTGTAGCAGAAGAGAGAATGTGAGAGGAAGCAGCTAGGTGAGGGTAGGGAAATAAGACTAAAATGAGAGAGAGAGAGAGAGAGAGGGCGCAGAAAACGAGTGAAACTAAATATTAAAAGACCCCCCCTACAGATAATTATTAATTTATTATAATATAGCACTTCTTATCTTGACTATCTAATCCCTTGTCTTTGTCTTATTTTCCGGTATGCCCCTCAATTCTGGGCCTTTCGTTGTAACTGTCTCTGTGCCGGAAAAAAGAATTCTTGAAAACATGATTTTGAGTAGATTTATGTCTTGGCCTTGGGTTGACCATGACCTCAGCAATTTAAACAGGGGTCACTTCTTTTCATTTTTTTAATGAGCTAGTTGGTTTTGATTTTTTTTTATTTGTTGTTGATGAGTATTCTTTTATCTGTTTGCTATTGCATTTTTAAAATATTTTAAAAAAATATATTTTATTTTAAATAAAATTTTAAATTATTTTATATATATAAAAAATAATTTAAAAAAACACACACATATATATATTATTTTAATATATTTCTAAATAAAAAATATTTTTGCCAGACATTTTTTTGATGGTTTAGCTTAGATAAGATATATTAATATCAGTCAAAGACTCGATTTTTGTGTGCAAAAATAAATGGTCAAAATCCTCCCCAACTAGATTTTAAGTTGATTATTATAATATTGATTGATACGTCGTTGATATTTTAATATTTTTTAAAAAAATATAACTAGCTAGCGTTAAAATTGATGGTTTATTTCCCATTACCAATTTACCATGGTCATAAATTGCTTATTTTGAATATTCTCATTGACAGCAATCAAATGATTTATTTTACATTGACCATTGTTTTTATTTGTCCACACGAGTCTCAAGTTGATATTCTTTTTATTGATATCCTTACGATTAAATCAATCTATATTTCTTTAAAACAGTTAAATAAATTAATATTTTTCAATTAGTTTATATTTATTAATATCATAGCTGGATTGGTGTGGTGCTAATTATGCAATGTGAAAAGTTTAAAATCAAGTTGTCTTTTTTGTAAGAAAAAAGTTGACGGCAAAAAAAAAAATAGCCCGTGACCGTGAACTTCCCTGTAGTCCACTAGAACATATCCTTTGCTTCTTTTTTTTAATTTTATTATTTAATATGAAGTTTATAGTAGCTTAATTCTATATTTATTATATAATAATAAAAAACAATTTAACATACTGAAATTTATGATCAAGTCCCGGGTTTAATGGATTAATTAAATACAACTTTAAAATAAATAAAAGTTTTACGAGAGGAATCTTATGATGTATGCTTATTAATAGTCATAGATGAAGTACACAAATTATTATTTATAGGTAGATCAGGGTCCCCATTTACTTTCCAATTTTCTATTTTCATCACGAAATTAATTGATCATGATCAATTAATTGATTTCCAAGATCTATCTCTATAATCATGGGTTTGAATGATCATATATCATGATTTTATCAACTTTGACCGCTGCCTTTTTTACATGACAGCAACAAATTTATTGTTTTGGTAAAGAGTTTATTCGGTAACAATACTTTTTGCATGTGTTTGCAATGCATTTTAAAATTGCTTTTTTTAAATATATTTTTAAATTATTTTAATTTTGATATGTTGATATATAAAATATTTTAATATATTTTTAATCAAAAAATACTTTAACAACCACCCTCAACTATACATCCAAACATGCTTTTAGTTATGGTAAAATCATTTGAAAAGCTACAAATTGTAGCCTCTAAAAAGAACACATAGAAGTGACCATGATATGTACTTTAAAATTACTACAAAACACTTTAATATGTGCTTTAAAATTATTACAAAACACTTTAAAAAATAACTTGGTATAATATATTTTTGTAAAAATATTTTTCAGCTAAAAACACATAAAATAATGCTCTTCTTCTTATTATTATTATCATTAAAAAATTTAAAAAATTATAAAAAATTATTGTAAAAAACAAACACATACAAAATCAAAATAACAGCTGGAAAACAGTCGCAACTAAGAACCAAATACTTAAACGGGCACTGAGATAATTTCCTTTTTTATCAGTGGTTTGTAATGAACAGGTTGCGACTCGCAAGGTCTTGTTTGCAAAGATCACAAGAAAGAGGATACTAGACTTTTCAAACAATCATTAATGGCAAGCACGCGGAAAGTCTTTTGACAAACTTATAACTTTTTTGACATGCATTTAAGAGGGTTTAAAAAAAAACTTTATTTTTTTTTATTTTAAATTAATTTTTAATGTTTTTAAATAATTTTAATATATTGATATAAAAAATAACTTTTAAAAATAAAAAATAATATATTTTTAAATAAAAAATAATTTTAAAAACAGCTTCAATGCTGAACTCCGAGTCACTTAACCTGAGGTCCGAGTAACCGCTTTGACAGACACTCAGGTTTAGTCACTTTAGTAGTGTGATAATAGTGTTTCTCAAAATATTCTTTTATTTAAAAAACAAATTAAAATAATATTTTTCAATTTAGTAAAATTATTTTTATTATAAAAAATACCAAACCGAGTCTCAATAAATGTCAAGAGTCCAAAACCCCTCGGGAACTATGCAGTACCTCATGGCTGATTCATTTTTGTTTTCTGCCTTTGAAATAATATGATCGTTAGACTATACGTTGTATGTAGCTTTAACACGAACATATTTTTTTGAGATCATTTTTTTTTGTCTTTTTCTTTAACCTAATTTATTAAATGTTTGTTAGGCATTGACCTTACGAATATTTAAAAGTATAATTAAAGTTATTTTAAAAAATATCTTTTATTTATATGGAGTCAAATTAATGTTTTTTATTTTTTAAAATCAATTTTAACATCAGTAGATTCGGTACATAAAAATAATTTAAAAATACTATTTTTTTAATTTTAAATAAAAAATAAAGTATAGTATAATTAAATTTTATTGAAGAAAGTTATAGGGTATATAATTATTATAATATGAATGTTTTGCGGCTAAATTTTTAAAATGTTTATTTTCAAATTCAGATTAAAAAAGTTAAGAAATAAAATAAATTTTGATGACAGTCTAGTCTTCTCCTTCATGTACATGACCAAGTAGTTTTATTACAAGTATCATGTCGCTAGCTTGAAAAAAATAAAAAATCATTATTTTTTCCATTTATTTCTCACAATGTTTGCGATTCGCGTCACTCACACGTTGAAAATATTTATTTATTTATTTTCATTTGTGTCCTATATGGTGTGCCGTTTGCGTCACTTAAGATGAGATTTTTCTATCACTTTAATCTCCCTGTGGACCATCGACTAAAAGAAGACGCTACGTGCACCTTCTTGCATGACTAGTCGGCTAATCGAGAACGATGTAATTATAAATTTTAAAAATATATCTTAAGGATAAATTTTCAAAGATTATATATTTTATTGTTTAAATAAAAGTCTGACTAAATCATTTCCGTTACTATATATGTATAATAAAAAGTTATACTTTCTTTTTATGTTATCACTTATCAGAGCTAAATTTATTATGTTTTTTAACATAAATTATATTTAATATAGAGATAAATAACATTGTAATTAAAAGTTAAAACAAAGAGTATAGATATAAAAATAAAATAAAATAAAAATTTATTCCAGAATGACCAAAATATAAAGGCATCAAAACAAAATAAAAAAATAAAAAATTATCACTGCAGCTGAGCGCAATAAAATGAATTGTATTAACTAATATGATCGACAATAAAAATGAAAATAGTTTTGATTCCCCTTTGCAGCTTGGCTGCACAATGTGGCGTTATTTGTACGGAAACACATGAACATATGCTTCTTTTCTAAGATAATAAAATACACGATGGATCTATTTTGATTTTGTTTTGATGGTGTGTTTTAAAAATATTTAAAAAATAAATATTTTTTTTTCTATTTTTATATTATTTTTATTTGCTAATATAAAAAAAATTAATTTTTAAAAAATAAAATTAATTTTTAAAAATAACGCAACTAAAATTCTAAGCACGTAACGTAATTTATGTGTTGGTGGCTGCTGTTCGATTCTTTCTGCCTAAATAAAACAGATCGACAATAAACCGACACTTTTGCCATGGTCAGAAACTGTGGGCTTGTTGTTGTTGTTTTTTTTTCAGTCAAAAGATAGTTGTGGGGATGATCTTGACCTTTTTTATATTAAAAACATATACTACAATCAGTCTATATCCTGACCAATATCAAATTTTATTTTAAAATATTTTCTCCACTCGGGTGGATCCTGCAATTGCAAAAATAAAAAAATAAAAAAATATTTCCTGATGACTCGTCAACTCTAGCTGTAGTAATGCAGGGTTGAGAATTGTCTAATCATTTCCTGATGACTTCTTACAGATTATTGATCGAGGAATCATTTTGTTGCAGTTACACGAATAAAAATAAATAAATATAATTTTCATTTCCCCCCCAAGTTTATCCGAGATATAATTAAACAAACAGCTCAAGAATCATGGAAATTAACAGAAAATAATCTAGTAAAAATCATGGATTGATGTGGTCAGCTCATTTCTGTATTTCTGAACTTGGATTTTGCAACGGGGCAATTATCAAATTGATTTTAACAACTATAACAGAAAATAAAACTACGAGAAAGGGGTGCTCGTGGATGCAATAATTCAAATGTGAACGGGCACAATTAAATACGAAATAAACTCGGTGGAGTCCAGTATTCAAAAGATAAAAGAAGGATAGTGGCGTCGTTTAGAGGAGTATATATATTTCTCGATGGTGTCCTCCCCTTCATGATGATGATACTTTCTCTCTTTTCTCTCTACTTCCGGAAAAAGTTAAGAAGCCTTTCACATTGATTATATCTTTTCTGCTACTTCTTCAACTCATCACGTGTTTCTTAAGCTACAGTGACGATGCACAGTTTTTTTTAATATATAAATATATATAGTTATTTTAGTCTGTGAACTGAACATGGACGTTTTCAGGTCTTTCAAGAAACCAGCTTCTTATCGTCTGGTTTCGTTAGGCGCAAACAATTTTGTATTTGAATTCTATCCCTGCATTTCAGCTTTGATTTGCTTCTCGTGTCATTGATTTCGGCGGCTGGCTGTATATTCACGGGGGACTATTTACAGAGTACAGGGATATATGGTAGTGTTGCAACCACTGGACAAAATCTGAACCTAGTGATGAGTGATGAGCAAGTAGCAAAAAAATTGAGAGTTCATTTAAATTAGTGGATGCGTTTATGTAATAGATTGGTCTAGTGGGATGATAGAAAGTTTGTAATCTGTGCAGTGAATCTTGAGTTTAAATTATGGTGTGTATTCCTTATACTTGAAACAACTAATAGATTGATGTAGCGGGATGATAGAAAGTTTGTAATCTGTGCAGTGAATCTTGAGTTTAAATTATGGTATGTATTCATTATAAACAACCGAGATTTTATTTATTGATCTGACCATATAAAATTTACTTTTTAAAAAAGTAGAGTTTCTTCCGTGAGAATAATTACTAAACAGATAGACAAGGAGATAGACAAAGCAAAGTGCAAGAAGAGATCTTGTCATCTGATTGTTAGGATCGTGTTCACATATTAGTAGGACCTTCAGTGACATCTGTTTGTCAATACCAGCCAAAAAAAACCTTAAATTAATTTTCGGTTTGTATTTTTATTTTTAATTATTTTCCTAGTTATTTTATTCTTATCTATTTTTACTAATATATAATTTAGCGGGTAAATTTGACTCCACAATTTAAGGCTATAATCTCAGAACTTTTGACAAATATTTTCCACTGTGAGCCGTGGCAGCAGCTCATTATTTTGGACAGACATCTGAAAACAGAGCAGCGTTCAAGATTTTCATGGGATAGCAACTATGTAGTCAACGATTGACTTCGAGATCATAATATAAGAGGAGTTTGATCCGCAGAATTTGTAAGAAATAATAGGGCTGCATAAGAACATGGCTTGATAAGGCCCAATTATCTCTCTCAATGTTAGCCCATTAAGGTATTTGGTAATTTACCATTCCACCCATACTCTTCTTCTAAAATATCAAAATCAGACATCACCGCACAAAAACCCCAACAGGCAAAACTAAAACCCGCCGCTTTGAGTTCATAGACTCCAGCATCAACAGAGCGGCCGCTCTCCCTCTCTCTGTTAATATACATACACAGCACGGTAATTTCGAAGCATAAATAAATAAATTGGAAAAATGGCAAAAGGTGATGATGCTTTGGCGAAAAAGAAGAACAAAGAAAGAAGAAAGAAGATGCGAAAAGAGGGTTCGAGTGTGTCAGCTCGTGTTGCTTCCATTATAGCTGCCAAAAAACGCCGCTTATCTGGAAGACGCAGCATGTGCCAGGCAAGTTAAATCAGAGAACTTAATGTTTTTTTAAAGGATAGTTGGTTATTGGTGATTAGTTTGTGGAACTATTTTTTTTCCGGAGCAAATAAATTAGATCCAGAATCAGGAATTGCTAGGAGTTTTTTTTCCGGGTGCTTTATGGAGCATTGACAGGCACAAGCAGATACTATTGTTGTTTGATTGAGATATCAAATGTCGTGCTTATGAAAACTTAAGACCTGTTTTCGAGCAAAATCTAAGCTTGTTGGTTTTGTTTTTTTGATATAAAATTATGGGTTATATTATTTTGATTAACATGCCTGTGACTTATTATGTGTTACAATGATATACAGGGAATGTGTTTTAGCCTACCTTCTCCGGATGATCCATTCAATGACAGGAATGGTAAACTGGAATTCCAAACAAAGAAATCGAAAAAGAAGCCTGTGGCCCGAAAGAATGAGAAGGCATTTGTCAAGGGCAAGGTGAAGGGTACAGAAAATGAGAAGGCTATGAGCGTGGGCTCAGAGAATAAAAAGTCACTTATTTCTAATAACAATTCAGGGACCGGCCAGGAAAAGGCGGAAGTGCAGATGAATGGAAAATTTGGACGTGGACGTCAAAGACAGGCACGGGAGAATGTGGATTGTCCATCAAAATTTCTTATGTATAGCTTGAATGAAATAGAGAAAGCCTTGCGGCATGACGGGAATGACGAGGAGGAGGACGAGTCATTGTTTGTTAGCCCTTGGGGAGTTGAGTTTTTGAAATGTTATTCAACTGGAAAAGATATATTGGAGTCAAGTGGAACTTCATGCACTACTGAGCAAATTGCATGGATAGTTTCCATGGCTGCCGATATTATTGTAAGAAGGGAGGAAGAGGATTTGTCAGTACCTACTCCATCATTTCTATTTCTTGTACCATCCCAAGAAGAAGCTGCCAAGGTTTATTATCTCTTCTTATCATATTGTTCAAACTGAGTTTTACATTGTTTGTATTGTTATTTGGCAAGAAAACTCTAGAAACGCTTGTGTTTTGAAAGGTGAAGCAGTAGTCAATTGCTTAGTAGTTCTGGTTTACTGTTAAGAAACGAAAAGAAATATCATTTTAAATGTCAGGGTTTCTTCAAATCATTAATTTGATGCCTGATTTTTCCCTCTTAAAATTATACCAGGTACGTTTGGTGTGCAAACCCCTAAAAGCTCTTGGCATACATACTGTGAGCATACATCCTGGTTCCTCCATAGATCACCAGATACATGGGTAAAGAAAAGTTCTCTTTCTCATGCATGTGCATGAAAGCTCTTGTAAATGAAATTTTTTAAATCACTGTGTTTCTGTTCTCACTAAAAGTTTGCGCCTCTTGTGTAGTTTGGCCAGTTGTGAACCTGAATTTCTTGTGTCCACACCTGATAGACTATTGGAGCTTGTTTCCTTGAAGGCTATTGATATATCAGGGGTCTCCTTTATGGTAATGTTTTAACCTTTTATATAATCAGATATGATGTTCCCAGTTTAACCTCACTCTTCCCATCTCTAGCTATTATTGCTTTAGGTATCCTGTAAAGGTATTACAGATTAAAACATGTCATTTCTTGCACTCATTTGGATATCAATTTTTTTTTTCAGTGGTACCTTTCAATGCCCTCTTGAAAGCCTGTGCTGCATTGTATTGATACACTATTTTATTTCATTGACTTGACGTGTCTGAGAAGTAGTTTGCTGATGGTCATCTATATTGTAGTTTTGAGGCATTTTCTTGTCTCGCCTTATTTTCATCAATTTAGAACCTGGATAGTCAGGATTCACAAAATACAATAGCATAGCATTCTTGTATGGATGCTGGAATATGGTGGCCCTATACATAACTAGTGTGTTGAGTGGATGCAGTGTGATGCATGTTCTGCGTTTTGAACTATTATTATGATCAGCTCTTCAGGATATGATGCTTTTTTCTATCTTCTATGGCCTAGTAAATCCCTCAAAAAAAATGTTTTGAGATCTATCTTTTATTCCTGATTTTTTTTTCTTTTGTAATTGGATAGGCTGTTGATGGAGTGGAATCTCTTTATAATGGTGGCTGCCTTAACGCCCTTAAATCCATTAGGCAATCTATTTCTGGAAATCTTCGAACTGTGGTTTTCAACAATTTCCTTAGCGGTGCTTGTGTTCCGGTTCTACAGAGTCTTCTTCTGGGATCAATTTGTAGATTGTCTATCGACCAGTCTATTCCCAGTCAAAGTGCATGCATTGTTCAAACAATACACTTGTGCACTTCTGAGGAAGAAAGACTTCTAAAGGTATGCACATCTCAATATCTAGATAACTGCTTTCTACCTGTCAAGTTTTGAAATGCAAATTATTACACCGGCAACCAGGTCCTGTCTTAATATGCTTCAAAACTCACTACCATGATATAGTCCGTACTGTATAAGATATAGTGAATTAAAATGATATTATAATGTATTTTTGTTTAGTTAACCATGTATTCTCCCACGTGATGGATTTTGCTGCCAGTTTCCTTGATATGCTTTACTTTTTTACAGAGCATCCAAGTTTTGGATCATGCTTGTGACAGCCAGCTCTGCTCCCAACCTTTAAAGGTGCTATATGTAGTTGGAAATGATAACAACTCTTTCAATTTAGTCAAGATGCTTGAAATCAATGGTTATACTGTTTCTGTGGAATCAAATCACAATATTTCAGATGATGATAACAGGTCAGTAGTTTATGTTTTTGTACTGACTATTTGTTTCTCCAGTATTGTTGTTTCCACAAGCCTTTTCATTTCATGTTGTTTTTCTCATCTTTAACTGAAAATGTTGGTGCTGACACATTTCTTATTTGGAGATGCTAGCAGCAATTAGGATGTCAGGGGATAGAAGGTAAACAGAAGTTTGAATGGTACTACAGGATAGGAATGTTAGAAAATCAGGCTGTTATAGCCTGAAACATGTTATAGATACCATTTTATTAAACCAAGTTGATCTGGACAAACATTCTTATAAGCTTCATATATTCTTGGTAATACACTTAATCTTCAAATTTGGGCTGTGGAAGAGAAATGGTCTGGCTGAGTTATCCTGTGTGATGCTACTTATAACTTTGTCTCTCAGCATGACGCGCATTTATTCTTTCGCTCGTTTAACTCATTTTTGTTTGCTTTCTGCAGCCTGGATACAAATATCAAAATGAAACCTGTGGTCTCCGTGATCAATTTGGAGCACATTTCTACCACCAATTTAGCTTTCTATGAAACTGTAATCTTACCCAACTTCGTGCCGTCAATTGATAACTATGTTCAAGTCCTCACGAGAATGGCCAGGCACAGTATCAATGGAAACTTCCATAGCTTTTTGACCAAAGAAGATGCACCGATAGCTAGATCACTTATGGGAATTCTGGAGCAATGTGGGCAGGCAGTGCCCGAGACCTTAAGAAACTTGCATCTCACATAATCCGTCCTTGAACCATGAAGTTTGGGTTTTCAGTCATCTTGACTTCATTCTCGTCCTCAGGATTCTAGATTGTCTTTGCCAGAAGCATGTGATGCAACATCAGTACCGTGTTTTCTATTTTTGACAGCTCCTCGACTTGATGGCGCAATGTGCAACATTCTCGCATAATGGGTGTAGCAAGACATACATGGTGGAGCAAGCCACCATGGCCGTGTTAGTGAAAATTTGTGAACATGTTCTAGCCTCTTTTGAGCTGGCTCAGTCTCTTGGTGGTTACCCAACAGAATGATGTCCCAATCTTTGTCCCTGAATATGTGCTCCCAATCTTTATTCACACTCAAATATTTTTTATTTGCCCTTCCCCCTTCAACATTATTTTGGCACTATAATCATACTTCTGTCAGATATTTTTGGCATACTAATCATGCTTCTGTCAGATTATAAGTGTAAATTATTAATGGTAGGTTTGGGATTCGGTAGATTTTTTTTTCATTCGTCACATGCGAAAGGCTAGGTTTAAGTTATTGTACCACATGCAGTTAAACACTAACCAAAGTTTCTGTTGCTATTTTGGAACAGTGATGCTAGGTCAAGTCAGGCCTTAACTGGCTCTTGCCACCCTTTCACTAGTCATATAAAACACTAGCAATTTTTATGATTTCACACTGGATTTCATAAGTTTTTTTTTAAAAAAATAAAATAAAAATTATTTTTATTTTTATTTGAAATTAAAATATTATAGTGTTTTTAGATTATTTTAAATGTGATAGTATTGAAAATAATTTTTACAAAATAAAAAATATTATTTTAATACATTTTTGAAAAATAATTTCAAATTAAAAGGCAAATAGAATTACAGGGAAGTAGATGACATGGATAGCTTGTAGGTTGTAACACCTCCACAGATTAACAGGCAAGAAGATGACATGGATAGCTTGTAAGGTGTAACACCTCCCTCCACATAGATTTTCTCACGAAGAAAGCAGATGATAACGCAATTATCTTCATTTTCACGTTTGTTCTCCTGTGCACCTGCCGGCCTTTTAGTTGCCATCCATAGGCCTGCCTACGCAGTTCGCCAATGGCCCTTCTATCTAGGAAATTTCCCAGTTATACCATGTATCTTATTGCCCTGATATCGTCACTCTTGCTCGATTTGACCGCCTGCAAATTTACAGTTCGATAGTTTTATTATTAAAAAAAAAGAATAAAAAAAACCATGATTTTGGTTGTTTTTGACTTGAATTCCTTGTTTCGCTATTTGTTGGTCGGTAAAATGTGTACAAATAAGCTAATTATATATTTAGGTAAGAAATATGTTAACTTTTATCAAAATTAAAATCCATTAAGTTTTTATTGAGTGAGGCCAATCAATAAGTTAGTGACGTAACCTGTTTCAATAATTATATATACACACGTACATATAAAATAATAAAAAATGAATTAGCGGTTTGCAAAACAACACTCGAAGTCGTGGCCTAGTGAAGGAAGTACATTGTTCTCTTCCTCTGCATCTGGGTTCAATACTCTCTCTATATATGCCCGTTACACTCGTGGTGCTTTACCTGCCCGCTGGATTTATAGGTTGCTCAATGTATTTGGGAATTAATTGTGCCTGAAAAACCTATTATATAAAAAAAGGTTTGCAAAGTAGCAAGCAAGCAATTTTTATTATTTAATTTAATTTGTTTACAAGATGATTAGAAATTTCCTGTTGTCTTCACATTTGTGTAGCCCAAGCATTGAGACCAAAATGTTGCTGGTATGGTATCTTCCGGGGAGAGGGTAGTTGGTGGGCAATAATTAGAAACATATTAAAAATGATGTTTTATCAACCTCGATGATAAAAATGATAATGAGTCAAAATAAATGCTTGATGATGGTTTAGTTACATCTCTTTCTAAATCCCTCTCCCGTTTCGTTCTTCTTTGCTCGAGCTTGACATTACACCTCCTCCCATCTACCAGTCATTTCATACTTATCTTGACCTAAATTATCTCCTCACATCAAAGTTTCTATATTTGGACTCCAGACGATCATGTGCCTGTCTATATTAATAATGTTATTTTTAAAATTATTTTTTGTTTAAAAATTAATTTTGATATCCAAACATGAAAATGATGTAAAATCATCAAAATATTTAATTTAAAATTATATATATATATATATATATTTATTTTTTTATCAAACAAAACTCCAAACTATATATATATATATATATATATATATATATTATTTTTTATCAAACAAAACTCCAAACTTGGCACATATATCTACCTTAAATGATTGGGAACTGCTGAAGTGTATAAAACTCAAAAGAAATAATATAAAAATGTTTATTCGTAGAACCAAAGAAAGCATCCTATATACCACCACGTCATCATTAATTAATATTACAATTGCTTTCTACAAGTTGTATATTAATTATAGGCTAACCCACCTCTTGTATTTTCTTTCCATCAACTCATGGACCACAAAAAAGTAGGTGGTATGTTTTAGTAAAAAATTTAAAAATCTTACGGCTAGTGTCTTGCAATAGAAAAAACACCTATATATATATATATAAAGAATTGTTATTCTTAGAGTACTTCTTAGACTTGTGTTTTTTAAAAAATATATTTTGAAAAAAATATTAAATTAGTTTTTTAAGTGTAATTTTATGATTTTGTTGTATTAATAGAAAAAGATAAAACTATTTTTACAAGACATGATGCATCATAACATGTACTAAATAAACATAAAATAATCTTAAAGATAATTTATATATACTTAATTGAATTTATTATCTAACAAAAACGATATATATTATTATTATTATTATTATTATTATTATTATTTATTGTTTCTATATAACATCAGAAACGCTAATCTGGTGCACGCCACTCATCACCATGAAGCTTCGCGTTTGCCATGTGTTCAATTTCTTCCTGTCGGTGCTGAGTCAACAGCTTGCCTAGTAGCAGCCATGGAAGCTTCAACAAAGAAACAGCGTGCTAACAGTTGAAGTTTGAGACCAAAAATATTTGTTTTTTTAATGTAATTTTAGGATGATCATTAGAATCTTACGAGATATATATAAACTGATATGGATATTCAAGTTAATAAAAAAAAAACAGGGTGCTGTGATTAGCCTATTGTATATTCTTCTCAGAAGCCTCCGGCAACCAATACACTGCATATCATTTCCTTAATGATTACAGTGATCCAAGTAGTAGCTGGGGTCTCGATTTATTTTTATGAGCATTGCTTTGTTTATATGTGCTGTAATTAATTATGCTATTTTTAAGCCGGGAAGATTTCAACCCATTACAAATAAGTTGAGAAATATATGAGAGAGCTTTCAAAATCGACTTGAGAAATCAATCTTAATTATTTTCTATTTAATTGAAGCATGCATGTACGTATTCTATTTTTCAAAAAACGTTGACTTGTACTAGAATCAGATGATAGATGGAGATATAAGTCATCCCTTTCTTGATAACACTGGAAGATTTATTCATTATAAATTAATATAATGGGTGTTCTTTCTTTTTAAGAGGTCTCGAATTCCAATCTTTTATATATATATATATATAAAGGAAATTGGTTTTATTTATCTAAATCTTCTCGAACTGATTGCGGTGTTCTGCTCCATAGGAGTAGTAAAGCCAAGGCTTGCTTAAACTTGTGCTTTTCTGCCAGTTGGGTTGAAGGTGAGACTGCCTTGTCATTGATTGAACAGCAGCAGATATCCTGAATCCCTGATCCCTGTCATTTTTACTACACTGTTATTATATTTATGCATCTAAGTTTTTAACATTAAGAGGTAGATCATGAACATGGAGTAAATTGATTACCCTTTCAACTTTGTAGTTGGCTAAGAAAAAGAATAATAATGTGTAAAAGATCAAGGTGGTAGTTGTTACGTCTATTTTTTAAAAAAAAATCGAGAAAACTCTAGGTATTTTTTACGTTCTTGAGTTAACCAAGTAAATTGTCTTGAATTTTTATAAAATAAACACGTACCGACTCAAATGCATATAATTCAACTCTCAATACATTTGAAACACGCCACGTCTCCTGAAAACACACCTAAATCTTTGCTTTAATGAGAATACCTTTTACCTTAGTTAATTAATTGATCTATCTATTTATCATTAATCTAATATTATTACATGTTTAAGTGGATATTTGTCAACGCAGTGGAATTTACCTTTCAATTGAGGTAAATATTGGTATGGTATTTATACACACACACACACACACACACAAGCACATTAAATAATAGAAAAACAATCTGAAAAATAGATTCAACAATTAAAACAAACACACACACAAAATAAATAAAAAAACCTTGAAAAAGAAAAACAAACCCTGCGGCACGATAGAAAGAAACAATCATTTGATGATTCTGGACATGATGAAAGGGGAGTTAACAGTATGGTCCCGTGAATGCTTGGTGATCAAATCAGTGATGGGACGCGTAGCAACAGACAAGGTGACCGAAGAACTCGTGTTGGAATGATGATTTCCAAACCCCACGCAACAATGTAAGAATCATAGGCCAAACCTCAACTGGCATGAACTTCTGGAAACTGAACTGGCATCCAGATACATGTTCGTCAAAATGAAGTTGAATGTGACCAAAAGATGGAATTCCTCTGTGATGGAACACATGAACATCATGTTTTATTTCTTTTGTACATTTCCATCAAACCACCACCTTGTTTTAATACATGAAATTTGAAGGGAGATGAAGTCATTAGGTTAGTGCGGGAATTTACTCGAGAAAAGAATATAATTATCTCCGATGTTCTTGTTAATAAACCATCTCACTTAAAACCTTAAGCTTGTAAGTAAAGTCTCATAATATGATTTATATTATTCTCTAACACCCCCTCAAGTGAAAACTCTTTGGGCTTGAAACTTGCACAGACCTACATTACCTTGTGCTTAGTTTTTATCAAATAGAATAGAGATGGTGAGATTCGAACCCGTGACCGCTGGGTCAACAAGGCTCTGATACCATGTTAAGAAACAATCTCACTTAAAAGATTAACTTGTAAGTAAAGTTCCATAATATAATTTATATTATTTTCTAACAGTTATTCGATTTTTTATTTTTTATCTTCTATTGTTATGTAGTTCTAGTTTTTATTTGAAGAGAATGATCTTCCCTCTCTCTTTTATTCAATATTATCAACTATTAGCTGACGAGGATCACATCAAATTTAAAAATAAATCAAAATTGTTGAGTGACATATTAAAATAAGTCTAGATTAGTAGTTGAGCAAATTCATCATAGAATAAAATAGCATTGAGTGTAGAGCTTGAATACCCGAATTAGATCTTACTCCAGGTCACTAGACCGCCTGATCGAGCCTGCTAGGTTAGGTTTAATGTCTATAATGGGACGGACTCAATTCAAAAACTGATCTATCAATAATTTTTATTTTTATTTTTTTAGAAAAAAAACATTGTCCTTCTAAATAAAATGAATCTAAAACCAGCCATAGATTAGGCAATTGTCAAGAGAATGAAAGTGAAAGCTAAACTCGTTTGAGTTAGTTACAAACTTAAACAAATGGACTAAACTATGCACTTCAAAGTTTGTCAAAAAAGATAGGCAAACCCCTCATCAATTAATGCTGAAAAAAATTTTGCGGGACAGATACAACTAGAATATAAAATTCTGTCTGCGTCGGATTAGCAGTCCCTTTTTATTTGACTATCTGTTGTTTAAGCATTCCTTACAGTATATTCAAGCCCCAGGGATTAAGCTTTAATAATCACCACGCCCTCTCTTCTCTGATCAAATACCAGAGGAGGGAATGCTAGCAAAATATTCTCCTCTCTGAAAGAAGAAGAAAAGAGGGTCTCGTGAGCATTTTATATTTCCACGCTGCCCTGCCCTTTTGTGGTCTTACCTGGCTAGCTTCCTTGGAAAGATCTACAATCTGTGCATGATCATATATGGCTAGTGGGTCTACCTCTGCAGTGGAGTGACACATGCCTCAACAATCAAGTCACTGGCACTAGTCCATCTTCCTAGCCATCTCTCTTCCACATTGCCTAAACGTGACTCGAAAGGAAAAGGAATCTAGCCATTCTTGTTCTTTTCGCAAGCAAGTAGATCCCTCTATATAACCAAGCACGCACAGCCACTTAGTGTCACAAGTTTTTTAGCCTTCCTCGTGCCCTTTTATCGTATCGGAGCCAACTAGTCCAATGGATGGTGTATCGTCTGCTAGTAACGTTTTTCCTGCTCGTCGAGATGATATTACAGGCCAGTTTGGATTGATATGGCTAGTGCTGAGAGAACCATTGATCGTGCCGGTCTTGAAAGTGTTGGTGGTGGTGTGCTTGGGCATGTCAGTAATGCTCTTCATTGAAAGAGTGTATATGGGAGTTGTTATAGTTTTTGTGAAGTTGCTTGGAAAGAAACCAAATAATAGTTACAAATGTGAGCCACTAAAGGATGATATTGAGGTTGGTAATTCAGCATATCCTATGGTTCTAGTGCAGATCCCTATGTACAACGAAAAAGAGGTAACTTTTTTTTCCCGTGTACTATTGCTTTTTGTTTATAGTGCTGCTGTATTCTAATCTGTACTGTTCTATTGTTTTCAGGTTTATCAGCTGTCCATTGGAGCTGCCTGTGGGCTCTCATGGCCGTCCGACCGGGTCATAATCCAGGTTCTTGACGACTCAACTGACCCTGCCATTAAGGTTTCTACCTCTTAACTCGATCTCCTTGTAGTTTGCTGGCGGACGTGTATCTGTTTCCGAAATAAATGACATATCAAAAATATGTGCAGAGCTTGGTGGAGCTAGAATGTCAGAGATGGGCAAGCAAAGGCATTAACATAAAGTACGAGATTAGGGACAACAGGAAAGGGTACAAGGCAGGAGCTCTTAGAGAAGGCATGAAGCACAGCTATGTTAAGCTATGTGATTACGTGGCCATATTTGATGCTGATTTCCAACCCGAGCCTGACTTTCTTTGGCGCTCCATACCATTTCTGGTTCACAATCCTGAAATCGCTCTTGTTCAAGCTCGCTGGAAATTCGGTAATCTTGAGTAGTACTTTAAACACCATTAGGTTAATCATTGAGGTGTGCTAAATAATAATTGGTCTGGTCATTAATTTTTATTTTTGACTGAATTTTTGTAGTCAACTCTGATGAGTGCTTAATGACAAGGATGCAAGAGATGTCATTGGACTACCATTTCACTGTGGAGCAGGAAGTGGGGTCTGCAACTTATGCTTTCTTTGGCTTCAATGGTAAGAAAAATATTGAAAAAGGCAGTAACCTGGTTTGATTTTCTCTGTAAAGCGCAACCAGTTTCATTTCTTAGACATAATGATACAAATATTGACATTTGGTGCAGGTACTGCTGGTGTGTGGAGAATCTCAGCGCTCAATGAAGCTGGAGGTTGGAAGGATCGGACAACGGTGGAGGACATGGATTTGGCAGTAAGAGCTAGTCTGAAAGGCTGGAAGTTTGTTTATGTTGGTGACCTCAAGGTATCATTTACAGTCTCTATGACATTCATCAATTAAGAAAAAAGAAAAATCCACCAAATTTTGATTAGCCATCTGTCTACCTTGCCACCTTGCTAGGTGTTTAGCATGTCAGAAAAAACGTTGGTGGTATATGAATCCTCTGTTAATCACGTGCGGCCACTTGGGTTGACTTTTTTTGCATTTTTAGGTGAAAAATGAATTACCAAGCACTTTCACAGCTTACCGATATCAGCAACACAGATGGTCTTGTGGGCCTGCAAATCTCTTCAAGAAAATGGCAATCGAAATATTCAAAAACAAGGTACAGTATCTTTTCCCTGATGGCCTGATAATTAAGAAAACAGAAAAATCAGGCTAAATGGTTGGTCCATCTCCCAGTTTTAACCAGCAGCATATAATTTACTGCAGAAAGTTTCACTGTGGAAGAAGTGTTATGTGATCTACAGTTTCTTCTTCGTCCGAAAGATTGTGGCCCACCTCGTCACATTTGTATTCTACTGTGTTGTTTTGCCTTCAACTGTTATGTTTCCTGAAGTAAGCGTTCCTAAGTGGGGATCTGTCTATATCCCTTCAATTGTGACTCTCCTCAATGCTGTTGGAACTCCGAGGTCTGTCCATCTGTCCTAACTTTAACCAAACTTTCTTACCGTCCAGTTTCGTAAAACTGTTATTGTTTGTAGATCCTAATACTCCTGAGCCTGCATAATCTTGCAGATCAATCCACCTGCTAATTTTCTGGATCCTGTTTGAGAATGTCATGGCCCTCCACCGGACGAAGGCAACACTCATGGGTTTGCTGGAGATAGGACGAGTGAATGAATGGGTTGTCACTGAAAAACTAGGGGATAAGGCGAAATTACCTGCTAAAGCTACCAGGAAACCACGGATTAGGATAGGAGAAAGGTAGGCTCAACATTCATGATTCCTACATGAGATTACCAGGAACCAGTACTTTTTAACGATTCTGATGATATTGTTTTCTTAATGGTTGGATTTTAACAGATTACATTTGCTAGAACTATGCACTGGAGCCTATCTCTTCTTCTGTGGATGCTATGATTTGGGCTTTGGAAAGAACAGATACTACATTTTCCTCTACCTTCAATCTTTCGCCTTCTTCATTGCTGGATTTGGTTATGTTGGCACCTTCGTCCCCAACTCTTAACAAACAAGAACCATGGCCAAGCATTGTCTCCTCTCAATACCTGTCGTTCCTACCTCGTTTCCTTTCTTCAAGAAACTATAGCACTGTGATTCTTTGGGGACAGATTTTTTTTCTTATCGTTGTTGCAGATCACTGAAGCAAAGGCTGGGCATTCTTTTTCTGCTGAACATAAGGGAAACTGTATTTATTTATTTATTTTTCTTTACAAGAATTTATTGTGATTTGTCGTCATTTTTCAGAGTACAAAATACAGAAAAGAGAGTAACTTGATAGAAATAGTAGCATACACGCTGTGCCAGCTCCTGCAGCCATCTTTGTGAGGGTTGTTTGATATAGATTGTTGAATTTCTTTTGCAAATAAGAAAGAAGATGGACAAGGAATCTGTAATTGAAATAAAAAATTATTTACAATTCATGCGTACCCTTTCTCATTTTTATTTTTTTCTTTTCATTTTCGAGTGTTTTGTTTCCATAACATGGACGGATTCAATGATGTTTTATCTGATAATAAAAAAATAGAAGATGTTTTATACATAATATTTTAACCCGAAATCATTTCTTAAATATATCATACATTATTAAAAAAAAATCCCGAGTAATACTGAACCAGTGGATACAAATTGAGATTTCGAGGAGGAAATCTGTAGCAAAACTAGCATCATCGAAAAACCCTTTTTTTCCAACCTCTTCTTTTGTTGTTTTTTGTTTTTTTAAGAAAAAAAAATCAATTCAATAAGCAGCAAAGTGGATGCTGGGAAAATCATGATTTTCCCAGGACAGAAGCTTTGGAAAAGCTAGCATACAAAACATTGCTGCGGGTGGACGTTGCAGAGCTTCCTCGTCATTCAATCATTAGTTTTAGGTTTTGCAAAGCTACTGTGAGAAAGTAATCGAACAACCAAGATCAATGGAGATTCATATCAAGGAGCTTGTGCAATCACTAGAACCAAAAAACAAACACACTCTCAGGGGGAAAAAACACGGAACATAAAAAAAAGTTGCATAATCCTGATCGAAAAACAAAAACAGAAAGAAAGATGCATCATCAAATAATTATTGGTAGAAATAATTTCTTCCATCAAAATATAATTAATACAACATAAACATTATTGGGCAACTACAGGGAAAGGAGACCTTCTCTGACAAGCAAGCCAAACATGAGAACAAAGAGACCAATGGTGATACACTGCGTAGGAGAGACAAAAGTCTGTGAATAAGAAGACAAGGTGATGGTTGCACCAACCAGTCCAATCCAAAAAGCACTCAAGTTCCGATCCATGGCTGTGCTCCCTTCTTCTTGCTTGCTTGCTTCCTTCCTGGTTAATTTATAGCTTTTCACCCCCTTTTATGGGATATTTTGAAGATGATGAGACCACTTCTTGTCTCGGATCAGTTGTCAAGACTCGGGCTGGTTGTGTCCTTTGAGCCCCAGTTTAGGCCAAGAGCTAATGTATAAAGTCAACTCATACGAAGGATTAGATCTATGATTTATATTACTTGACTATATATTATACGTCTCAACTAGGATGTATATTTATTCTATTGTCACTGTTATTATTTTTTTAAGGCAAGCATTGAAAATAACAGTAGGATGGGCCTGTTTATATGGCCTCGATGAACATTTGCAATCGCACGAGTGGATATTATAGAAGGGTGTTTCACCCGCCCGTGCTGCAAATTTTCAAAAATATTTTTTTATTTTAAATGAATATATTTTTATATTTTTAGATTATTTTGATGGGTTGATGTCAAAAATAATTTTTAAAAATAAAAAAAAATCATTTGCATATATTTCGGCAGGAAAAACACTTCGAAAAACTACCGCAATAGCCCTCCCAAACAGGCCCATAGACTCATGGGTTTCACATTATATGAAAAAAAAAAATTAAATGCATAATCAAAATATAATAATTATTTAAAGAGGCTTGAATGTCATCACTCGACCGTTTTATGCTCTTGTACAAAAACAAACCTGCTATCTGGATAGTGGGCTTCTTATATTTAAGTTAGTAAATTTAATTATATGATGGGGATAAGCAAATGAGGACGCATGAGAAATTGTGCTGTATTGTTTTGTGGGCTTGAATGGCCTTTTTCTGTTGCTTTATTGATGGCCCAATATATTTACTCTTTGGTAGGAGGAGTGACTTTGAGGATCTCCAACGAGGGATCTTGATAAGTGGACAATTTAGTTTTTATTATTTATTTTTATAGCTATAAAGGGAGAGCTGTATGGAATAAATTAATAATTTATTCCTATATATTTGATTAAAGGAACCAAAAATGGTTTAATATATTTATATGTAAGAGATTGATTTTGATTTTGATTGTATTGATTATTTATTACTAATACATAAATATATTAATATTATATATATTAAAATAAAATTAGCTTCTCTAAATGGTTTTTTTTACTAGAATACAAATATTATTAATTAAATAGTATTTTTACTTTGTATATGATATTTGAGACTCGCTCAATTAAAACCCACACGTACTCTCTCTCGATTCTCACTCTCTCTCTCTCTTCTTCACACGCCCTCTCCCCCACAGACAACCACCTCATTTTTGGTCAGCTGTGCTGGGAATTGTTTTCCCAGCCATGCTAATTTGAAAAATATTTTTTATTCAAACCAGCAGAATAGCAACGACATGACATTTTTGGCATCCAGAACTACTTTAAGATAATGGAGCCCTCTGCTAATACTTGCTTCTTTTCTCTCTTTTTCCTAGAGCCATTCTTGGTTGGGTCTCGAATCTATTCAACAGTTGATCCATGGAGTCCAGCATGGAAGGATCCGACCCGAATCTGGTCAACCACAGTAAACACTTGGAGGCTATTGCAGAAGTTTGGAGAAGGGGAGGGGAGATCCCATACAAATTTCTAGTAAATAATAGCACTAGAAAAGAAGAAACAATCAAGAGCATTTATGACTGTAGAGGAGAGTTTTTTTCAGCAGACAGAGGTGTGACAGGCCAGTGACAGGCACTAACCAGAGGCAAAGCTCACCATTCAGATTCTAAAGGCATCAGCAAGCATAAGAGAATTGGGAACCTGAGTGCTGGATGCTGACGAAAGTGCATGCGTACTCTTTGTTAGCTATCCTCCGGGCAGCTAGAAGAGACATTTCTGTGAACGTCACCGAAGTAGACCCTTATTTCATTGACGGTTTCAACCAATAAATCAAATATAGTATTCAATTCAATTACATATCACTACATAGCAGAGAAATAATGCCTGCGTACAGAAAATATCTGTCAGCTGTGCAAGTTTGAAAGGTACAAAACCCGGGGGGGGCGATCTCTACCGTAGGAGTAAAAAGGTAAGACTTCAAGAAATAAAACTGCATTAAGAGAAATCCAGAGAAAATTATTGTGGTAATGATCTATAATTCAAAAATTGTAATAAAAATCCCGGAGCCTACAATAAGTTTCCAGGTCTGTTGCTCGAACTGAGGTTGCAGCAGCAGCAGCAAATCTATCGAAGTTGAGACAGATTCTTATTTTGATTGAATTGATCTGAGGCATGTAACAATATCATAAACGACATTAATTTCTACATGTCCACATTCTGACAACTCTGACCCGGGGTGGTCTCCAGTATGTCATAGTGACCATATCCATGAAACAGCACATTGATGGGATTGACTTCATCTTTCTGGTACTCTTCACCGTAATTTACAATGTTTACCAAATTACCCGTTGTCCTATCTCTCATGAACACTGATATCATTGTCCTGAGAAATTGAGTTTAGAGAAAAGGTGTGTCAAACTTAGAGATCAAGTAAAACAAAAGGAAATTGGAATTCAAAAACAGCTTGCAAGTCCAACAATGGTGATGAGAGCATTTTGCACGCTAGTTAGGAGTCCAAGAATTCTGCTTTGCTATGGCATCACCCATTAGCACACCATTCAACTTTTCAAAGGGGCCTATAAAACAAAGTGAACTAATAACAAGGCTGTGGTGGTGGTCTTCCCTGGCCCCACAATTTATTGTGGCATAAACGAAAGAAGTTCAAATTCAGCTTGAGTGTGAAGCCTTATTTTTTTCACATAACCTATCGAAAGGTAAACATCACACGTGCACGCACACCTACCCATAAACTTGTATGCAGATGACAGGTTCCAGAAAAGTAACAACTTTGAAGCAAAGCAGGATTTTGCTGCTTCCTGAGGCTATCTAAGATGGAGACTCTTTCAGAAGAACTGGTAGAAAAACAATTCCACGTATTTATACTAAAGTGGATTGATTCCTGTTGGTTTTTGTTCACAAGTAAGGAAAAAGTGAGGAGCCATGTCTACATGGCATCATGGATCAGCAAGGGCGTGACAAGTATAAACTATTCAGTAATGCAAGCGATAAGAGAAATTAGGAACTCAAACTCACTTCAAAACATGAGAAGCCATTAACAACTCAGGTTCACCACCCCATACATAAGGTTGCTGAATTCTCTTGACATATGCATCAAAATCTCCTTCAATGAACCTAAGTTGACCACAACCGATAGATAAGTACCATTATAGCTAACTTATAAACCAGAAAGTGCTTGCAGATTTAACGGTCACAGACTCACCATTCAGATTCTTCCCGCCTCTTTAGAAGCTCATCAACAACCTGTTAAAACAAAATTTGGTTATGAATGTTGTTAGCCACTGAGGAAAATTATTGCAGCCTCGGAATCATTGTTAGAAAGTCCATACATACAGTCAGTTCATTATAATTATATTCCAATTAAGCCAGTTGCCTTGTTAGAAATTTTGAGTTAGGATTGAATTCCTTGTGTGAACCAAAATATGGATCGGTGTTGAAATTAGACTGTTCCAAGTAGCTGCAAAATTCATTGGATGACATTCAACTTGCTTCAAAAGTACCCTTATTCTACTCCAATATAATCCAAACTCTAATCATCCAATGAGGGGCTGTAGGTAAAACAAATTCAACAGAATTATCAGTTCAATCTGTTGAGATTTATAGTCAAAACAAACAAAATTTCTACCATAAAAACAGTTTGATGAATTCCACCATGAAAAGTATTCTTAAAAACTCAATAACTGTGAACACCAACACTTACTTGTGCTCTTAATTCATCAGCAAGTTCTCTTTGGCGATTTTCATCTGGGGCCTCCTCTCCATTTCTCAAATAAGCCATATGAGCTATTGCTCTAAATAGACATCGCCCGTCCGCCAGCACCCCTGCAGCAACCTCATTTTAGACTCTGCCCATCCAAAGCAAACACATGCATGCGTGCACATACTCCAGTAACAAATGACAACATCAATGAATTAAAAGCACATAACCATGCATGATTGTGTGTGCACAAACGTACATATATTTGCCCTAAATAGAATTATCAGAAAAGGCCATTGCACGATATAGAGAAGATCGTGTGATGACTTTAGCCAAAATGGAAAAAAAGGGGTTAAAATTTATACTTTGCTTCACTGTAATTTGCTCCGAATAGAGAGATTATTTAAAAAAAATGCCTGAAAAGCAGCATCCACAATACATCAGAGCCAGCAAATTTTAAAGAAAAAATGAAAGGAAAATGATTGATGAATTCTCAGACAATAGGTAAAGCACAAATTATTTTTTAATTTCTTGTACCGATATTACATATCAAATTGTCTTTTTGAAAAGAAAAAAAAATATATAGCAAATTCATAGCTTCTAATAAAAAAAACACTGCAATGAAATAACCCCAATTGACCAAACAAATTAAACAGCATAGTTACTCATAAAAACACACTGACAAAAAAACCAAGAGAGAGAACCTTTTTAATAAAGAAAAGGCAAAAACAGGGTCTGCTGTTACTTTTATGGATTAATAATTGTAAGCAACCTGTAACTTTGTAATCAGAACCAACAGCAGAGTCACTGCTATCCTGTTTCGCGTCCTCAGAACTCGCATTCAAATCAACGCCGTCAATTCTCTCCTTCACCTGGTGATTAATATCATCGATATTATTCACATCACTCAAGAACTCGATCGCCGGCGCAAGGCAAGCACAAACGCCGAACAACAACCAAGCCGAATCAGGCCGGTGGAGCCACCTCGCCGGTCTCCCATCCCACGCCGCGTTCCACGACCCCTCCCCTCTCACACTCCTCCTCTCTGTCTTCCTCCGCCAATCCGCCGGCTGAATCACGTGCCATATCGCCGCCGCTCCTCCGCCACCTGAATCAGCGCTGCACAAGCTAGAGTGGTGGCGGCGAGCCGCGGCGGAAGAACCGGATAGGTGCAATGAGAGGCGGTTGTTACTGTTGTGGTGGTGGTGGTGGTTGAGGTGGAAATGAGTGACGAGAGAGTTGAGGATCCAGTTAGGCTTGGGGCGTGCGCAAAGTACACCAAGCATATCACAGTTTTGGTGGCTTTGTTTTTTGGGTAATTTGCGCTTAAAATTTTCGTAACTTACGCACCCATCAGTGTTTTTTGTGTGGCGTAGCCCTTATTCTGCCTGCATAGAGAGAGAGAGAGAGAGAGAGACGAAGCTCTAAAATATCTGAAGGAGGCTACCCTTCTGACGGCGAAGCCTTTTAGAGAAAGAGCAAGGGCGGTGTGGGGTCCACGATATAATACAATTTTAATTAAGTATATTAAACTCTTAATAAACCTTTTCAATCGAAATGACACAAGTGGTCAATCTTTAGTAATCTATAAAACTAATCCTTATAAATTCAGAAATATTTAATCTTGGCCCTCTATAATCCGAAATAAAATTTGAAGAGTAAGGCTTCATAGGATTTTTTATTCAGAAATACATCAAAATTATAGATTTTTTTAAAAAAAATATATTTTTGATATTATCATGTTAAAATGATCTAAAAATAATAAAAAAATTAATTTAAAATTAAAAATCACTTTTAAACCGTGATGCCAAATTAGGAGAGGTAATTGCTGGTTGAGGGCAGAGTGGGCATTTGAAGCGGGCACGTGAGTGTTGTTGGGTCACGTGGAGGTTGGAACCAGGAAAGTTGGAGATGATGATGGTTTCGTGTAGAAACTTCTCGGGGGCATTGCTATTATATTTGTGGTCATGGTTATCCTGTCTTGGAGAACATCCAATCCAAGTTAGGTCGATCCCTTTTGTTTACCAAACACTGCAAGTCCCTGTCCTCAATTCTCGATGAGATTGCGTTTTGCTGAGTTAAACATCACCATGGTTACGTATAATTTTATCTAGCATCGCATACTCTGGACAGATCCATCCTCGTTCCAAACAAAAGAGGTTGTCCAGATAGATTAAATTCGACGTCTTGGGGTGGCGCGTGGGATAACTTCTTTGATGAGGTCATTTTCAAGGATTTTCCGAATAATAACCAAAACATAGCTTGAATCATTAGATTATTATGCCGGGTCATCAAATTGGTATTGGCTAGCTAGTTTTATTTTAAAATAAAAAACAGTTTACTCGATATAATTATATTTTGTTTATCTAATTATCCATGACTAGTTTAATATTTGTGATCATGTGTTTATACTTTGTTTTTCAAACACTGTGAATGACCTTTATTAGAGGTCAGGAGTGGTTCGTGGGGCATGGGATGGGGCGAATGACCCTTCGCATCTAGCAAATGTCTAATAAATATATTATATTATTTTTATTATTATTTTACTCTTGGATTATTAAAAATAAAAATATTTCTAAATATATAAATAAAACTTTTAAAATCAACTACTAGTATATTCTTAAATACTCTGTAATTGTTGAATTTGATTGCGAAAATGATAATTGAAAGGAGAGGAGATTATTATTTGTTTCCATGCAATCCAGCTATTGTACAAGAAATCAACGGCATAAATTTTATAAAACAAAATAAAATAAAAATTCAAACTCAAAATCAGTGTCAAAAACAATTTACATTAAACAAAAAAAGCTAAAAAGATCGAGATAGAAGGAAAGAAAAGAAGGACAAGCATCCATCACAATCAAATCGACCGCGTGGTTTCTTCTTTCCAGTGCAACTGGACCGTCAACTTGGACATTTCTATCCTTGCACAGTCGTGGAAGCCAGGAGAAACACGTGGAGGTCTGATGTCGATCGTTGTTAGAGTTGTTATTTATCAAACAACTCGATCAAGTCCAATTAATTAAAATTCAGTGATTTGTTCCATCCAAAATTTTTAATTATTAAATTTGAAAAATATAATTCACAACGTCTTGCTCGTCGTTTCTTCAATATAAACGAACTTGCTTACACCTTGTTCTGGTTTTAATATTTTTCTAATTATTCTTCTCTCATTAGAAATAAACTACATATATTTAAATGTCTTCATTTGCAAAAACATTTCTCTCGCCAATTTTAAGTAATTATTTGAAAATATGATTGATGTTGTTTATTAAAATAATTTTTATTTAAAAATACATTAAATAAATATTATTTTATTTTTGATATTATAATGAAAATATTAAAATATTAATTTAATAAAATAAAGATAACACATGAAAATAATTTTGAAATACAATATTTAACATTCCCTAAATACGAATCTTAGAAAATAGAATAAAACTGATAACATCTATTAAATTCAGCGCATTCGAATACTCGATCTAAAACGTGGGTTTATTTATATAAAATCATAACTTAATTTTTTAAAAATAAATATTTCAACCAATTTTACCAATTTAATTATATCCTATTTTAATATACAAGCCAGCTAGTTACGTTCAAGACCAACTGACATAAACAAACAAACACATGGTAGATGGTTATGATTTGCAGCTACGTCCATCGAACATTGGGTAGATGCCTGTCCCTGTTTGCGCAATCCTACCTAACCACGTGTAAAGATTCGAGTAATTCATGTCCCCCCGCGCCAAAATAGATATACGAGGAGGTTATATTTTTATTTTAAAAATTATTTTTAGCTTCACATGTTAAAATGATTTAAAAACATAAAAAAATAATTTCTTTTTAAA
This sequence comes from Salix exigua, assembly GCA_032356905.1. Lineage (NCBI taxonomy): Eukaryota > Viridiplantae > Streptophyta > Magnoliopsida > Malpighiales > Salicaceae > Salix > Salix exigua. The sequence goes on from CM063597.1 coordinate 15,847,849, forward strand.
TCTTCAAAATACTGACACCTGAAGTCCTGAACAGACCTCTAGCCGTGGAGGCTCAAGAGAGAGAGAATTGCCACTCTAATGTGTCGTGGGCCATATTATTTCACAAGCTTCCCAGCTGATATATAAAATCTTGTAGATGGAGCCCATTCAAGCCCAACCCATGTCCAGGAAACCAAGGCCTGGATAACAAGATGGGCCTATTTGCTATATAACTGAAGTGATAGGTCACGTGGCAGTTTGTCTGGACTTTACATTGCATGTATATATCAATATATAGCTCATGAATTTGTGCCGATTCTTATAGCAGTTTAATTAATTTTTTTATTTTTAAATTAATTATTTTAATATATATATATATTTTTTTTTGGTATGAACATGTTGGTATAAAAAATATTTGTAAGAATAATTATTTCAATATAAAAATATTTTAAAAACAATTATTTCAATACAAAAGGTATGCTATGGAATTTGAATTGCTAATGTTAAATAATTAATCCTGTCACTATCTTGCTAGCGTCTTAATGCACATATTTCATTCATTTTCATATATGATTATATATATATATAGATTAACACATAGTTCTTCTAAAATATTTCACAAAAGTTTAATCTTAGATGAGCCTGAAACTATGATTATATTGTCTCATATTCAGCTCTTGTATTAGACTTTTTTATCAAATAGTACATTGCTTGGTTATAGTGAAATTGAATAAAATGATGCGATTGAGTTCATAAGCGCTTTAATACAAGAACTATTTCATTTAAAAAATAAAATTTATAACAGGTATGGCTACGAGTGGCTGAAATTAAAAAAGATGCGCGCGTGTAAAGGATAATGAATGGCAGTGAAGAAAAGATGAGGTGGCCACATGACCGCACATTAAAAATATGAAACGTCTCGGCGAGAGCATCGTTATTGTATTTTTCTGGAGAAAGCTTCCAAAAACAAAGATAGTTTTGCTGGTGGAGCCCGCCCCACACCCATATATATATATATATACACAATGGTTTCTGGGAAGGGTGGCCAGATTTTCTAACTGCCAGGAGCGCCGGCCTCCGTGCGCCTCGACGCGTGGGTTTCATTCAGCGGATATGATTTCTTTATTCTATTGGATGCCGCGCGTGTAACTGTGTACGTATATGTTCTAACTACTTGCCGGATGCGTGCACCGTGTTCGACACGCGTGAAACTTACCATTCTTTTTTTTTTTATGAGTATTATTTATGGTCTGGAAAATACGGAAATAGAGAAATACTGAGAGAAAAGAATTAAGCATGTGCTTCGCCCTAGTGGCATGCTGCACCAGAAAATTCTAGTTTATTTTTTATTTTTCCTGGTAGGTGAGAACCTCCATCAGCACTGATCATGTTTTGATGAGTGAAACAACATGATTATCAATTGTCATTACTGTGATGTAACCAGTTTATGCCTCAGAAAATCAGGTCATCATCTATATCCACATGCAACATGTTAATCAATTCAAATCAATTAATTTTTTTAAAAATATTATTATCTGGTCTTTTATATATAAAAAATAAATGGGATTGAACCTAACCACTAAAATTTAGAAAAATAAACACAGAATCTTTGTAAATGTAAAGTTAATTAGTAGACCGGTTTTCTCATTCCTTAATATTGCCACGAATCACATGCCGTGCCGACAGAAAGTGGAGAGTTCGGTCCAGATTGACCCTTCCTAGAAGTGCCAGTTTTCCGTCCATGAAGCGGTCCAGTGCAAGTCCACAATCGTAATTATGAGTACGGCCCACTCGAGGGCAAGAGAATTCCATTTAGAGTTCACACGTCAATTCTTATGGAATTGATTTGATGCCCACATTCCACGTGTCCGTTTTTCCCGTGGGGAGGGGCAGGTGCGTGACCTTGTAGCGTTGAATGCAAAAGGTTAACAATCAGTGTGACGTGGTGGAATATTTGTAGCCAATCCGAGCTTGAGCCCAGATAAATATTTTCTTATAGAAATTTAAAATAATAAAAATTCTATAGCTCCCAAAATATATATTTTTTAAATAGTGCTTCGTCACGTCCAAAAAGGTGAGTGCAAGGAAGTGTACGGATTACACGTCATCTTCTCTCGTGAAATTCATAAGTCGTGATTTTGTCGTGTCAATGTGACCTTTTCTGTGGTCATAGGTTACTGTGGAGCAGGGGCTTCCCATGGCCACCACCCCACCTCGTCGTGTCCGAGGCCTCCATCTCGTTGTTTTGTGTGTCGTGGATTAGAGCCTGACAATTTGTCTTATTTTTTGTATGATAGAAGCTGGATGAGAGGCTTGGTCGGCCATGAATCTAAATCGATTAGGGTTTAAGAAGAAACAGCGGATAGATTGATAAGAGATTAACTTGACCTAATCCAATAAAAAAAAAAACTCCAGTCAATTTCCAGCCTGATCAACCCATGATAAAATATAGGCAAAAAAACCTATTTGCTTTTTTAATGTGTTTTTATTAAAATGAGGTTTCTTTAATTTTACTGGTTAACCCTCTCAACCCATGACTTGGATCTTATTTTGATATGACCTCTCGGTCGAGTTTCAAGACTATCATGATAATTATTTTTATTTTTACATCGCTATGGGTCAATTTTTATTCAGGTCCAACCTTGAATCAACCGTCGAATAAGGTTTTAAAATTATAATAATAATGATTTATATTTTTTTATTGACACGAGTCAATTGTCAATCCAACCTGGGACACGGGATCAGTTTAGATTTCATCCTTGATCGAGTTCTAAGAATATATTAATAATTATTTTTATATTGTCCAGAGTCAATGCGCAACCAAATCCACAACTCGAACATGGTAATAACTGAATCATATTTTAAAATTATAACGATAATTATTTTTATATTTATTGACATTACAGTGGACAAGTTAACATGTAAAGTACCATGTCAAGTTGTGCCTATTAACTTGTCCATTAGCATAGCACGTAGAATTAATGATAGTCAAAATCATGCGTCCCCAGTAAAATATGATAAAGTAACCTATGCGTCATAGATGTTGATTTTGTTCCGTTCCAGCCGAAACATTCTGTTACATTTATAAAACCAAGATAAAACGACGTTGTTTTTGTCTCAATTTTAATTTTAGTCTGTTCTGAAAATTTCAGCCGGAACGCCTCGGATCCTTTCCGGGCGTGTCGTTCCGGGTTCAAAATCTATTTTTTTATTTTTAAAAAATTATTTTTGACATTTATACATCAAAATAATTTAAAAAACTAAAATATTTAAAATAAATAAAAATTCAAATTTTAATTATAATTATTAAACTAATATTTTATTTATATATATAATTATATATAAATAATACGACACAAAAAAATAAATTGTAATGATATTGACAACTATAATATGAATTGATATCATTTTAACTTTTTAAATGAGATTTATCACGTGTTTTTAATGCAACGTGACGATAGCAACCTATCGGTAAAATTGCCTAAAAATTCAGACCATGCCGAGAGAGAGAGAGAGAAGAGAGACGGAAAAGGTAAATCTATTAATAGCTTGCTTGCACCACTTCTTGATGTGGGCACCTCCACGTCAGGTTTTGCACAAACAACAAGAAGCGTCTGGTGGTCGGATTTTGGATTATGGCTTCTAGTTAAAAAAAATTATTAGACCATAGTTTTTCAACATGTATAACTTGTTTTTTTAAATAAAATTTGTGAGCTTAAAATTCAATTATTTTTCATTTAAAAATATCCATTAAAATTTGCATAAACCTATTGGGCAAATCATAATTTTTTTTATCATCACGACACTGCTGCACACAAATTTAAATATCTAAAAATAAAATAAACAAAAGCAAACAATCTAAAGCAACGAGTAAGAAGAAACAAATATAATATTTAATTCAAAAGAAAATATACATGGTACTGACTCGACTATGCATGTGTAAATTATATCAAGTGTAAAAGAAGCTATCATATAAAAATATCTCCTATCATTTAAAAAATATCATAAATGATTCCTTCATTCCCTCTTCTTAATTATTAACCAGGAAATGAAATCCTTAACCCCAGACCTAATTTCTCTATCTTTTCTTTTTCATCTATTAAATCAATTGAAAAAATAAAATTCTTAATTGATTAATTATATATATATATATATTCAGAGATCCATAAATGTAGTAGTTTCCATGCAAGTCGAGAAAAAGAGGTGCACTTCATATCAAGGTTGTCAATGCCGTTTGGATTGTCATTTCGTTTTTTCTATTCATACGAAACATTTCAGTTTTTGAGCATTTCGGTGTGCCGTTTCGGGGTTATACTATTTATATATAATTAATTAATTACATGTACGAAAAAATAAAAAAATATATAATTTTATTTTTTAAAAATCAAAATTGATAACAATTTTATTTTTTTATAATATATATATTTTTAATTTTTTTTAATTTTATTTTTTGCATTTTCAATATATCTCAAACAGTATATATACACATATTAAAATAAGTGTTATATAATATAATATTATATATATAGCAAATTGAAAAGGCAGGAGTAGGGACCGAAACGGAACATCCAGGGTGATTCCGGGGTGTTTCGGCTGGTATTTGACCGGTATTTCTGATATCGATTGATATTTAAAACGAGACGATAACGAAGTCGTTGGTGTCGTTTTTTCACCTGTAATGAAACGTTCCGGCCATTTCGGGTGAAACGAAATGATATCAATAAATTTAATTAATATTTTTCTTAACCACTCGCTCGTATGTCTTTTTAGGGGGCTTTAAAATATAATTACCAGTTTTCACGACAAGTTGTTGTGGGCACCTCGATCGTAAGTATTTGCACGACCAATAAGGTAAGGCAACAAAAAAACATCATGCAGAGTACTTGTAAATTGATCTCTTTTATATTTCATTAATTAATTAGTCACAACCTGAAGAAAAACTTTTGGGGTCAGAGCTAGCTAGCCAAATCTTTTTCGAGGAAAAAAACTATAAGAAATTACTCACAGCAAAACTGAATCCTTGTACAAAAGATCTAGATCTAGTCTCCAATAATGGAGGAGGGCGTTCTAGCAACCATGTTTGCAGCTCTAAAAAGAAAGCAGTGTCTGTGCCGAGTAAAGTAATAATATTATATATTTAGGGTCCACTGCAATTAATAAAATAAAAATAAAAATCCTATTAAATGAAATTCATCCTATCTTCCCACCCATCATACAACGTTAACCTTCATTTTCATGCACGTAGTCGAAAGTCTCTGTCTTTCTTTGTCAACAGCTTTTTTCTATGTGACATCTTTTTTGCCATTTCCAACTTTTTTTTAATTATTGTTATTGCGGGCAGTTTCTGCACGGACAACGAGGAAATATTAACCGACCGGCCGTAGTCAATCATTTATAAATATATTAAAATGATTTGTTTTTGTTTAATATTTTAAATATTATTATGTAAAAATAATTTAAAGATTTAATTTAAAATAAAAAACTTTTTTTATAAAGGTACTTTTAAAATTAAAACCCAGTAAAATAAAAGAGAAGGCTGCTTGCTGGTATTAATTTTGGATCAGGGTAACACGTGCTTGGCTCATGCGGGGATCATCTTACACGCGCTGAAAGCGATTCTGGCGTCATTTGTTTACTGTAATACCCCTTTCTTATTTTTTTTTTGATGAATTTAATTTGCCTTATTTATATCGAGGGCTGTGTGATTTAATTACAGTCAAAAAGATCTGGGAGTTTATTACATGATGGTCGTGCGTTTTCTCTTTGAAATCTACTTAATTAAAGGGAGATTATCATCTTAATTACTTTTAGGTCAAAAGAGACAGGAACAAGATATGTTACTTCTATTAATATATATAGCATTCTAAACAAGGCAAGTTGTTTATGTAGTCCTTTTCGGGAAGGGACACCCCCTGGCAAGCAACAGCTGCGAAAAGACAAGTGTCATCGGCAAAAAAGGAGGAAAATCAAGGGCAGATAGAAATCCCATCAAGATAAAACTTGTTTCATGTGAAGTGCTGGACATTTTTTCCATTTTATTTCATGGCAATTTCTTTTCTTTCTAAAAGTAAATAGTCTGCAGGGTCTCCATTTACAGATGTAATTATGAAAATGGAAAATATATTCAATATAAAACCAAAAATGAAAGAAATAACATGTTGATCAGCTGCAAATACTGTTCTTTAATCATTATTTTTCTTTTTTGAATAACCCGTATCCCATAAAGGCATTTCAAGACAGGATCTGACCCCCATGTAATTGCTAGATTCACATTAGCACAAGAATTGGCCATGAAAATAAAGTATAAAGAGACCCTATTGCAAGATAAAGAGTAACAAATCAGCAATAATCCAATACAATAAATACATGGCTGGTGACTAGTCAGTAACAGTTCGCCTGAGCGAGAAGTCCTTTCCTACATGGCAGTGTTATAAAATGGAAAATATAGCAGCAAATAAGAGGAAAGCAAATGTTTAAGATTCGGATTAGCAGGTGATTGAGAAAGGTGGGCCCGTTTTATAAAATACAAGGTGGGGTGCCCCAAGCTAGCCTATATGCTTATATAACATACGAAATAAAGCTTGTTTCTTTTCCATTCTTTTTTCTCACTTCATTTTTTCTCTCCCCCCCTCCTTACAACCTTAAAGACTGGGCATTCTATGGCTTTGACTCGTTTAAGGATTCTCAACTGACTCGGTTACAGATCGGTGAGCTCAGTACCGTGCATGAATATTTTATATACAGCTACTCTCTTTTTTCTCTGACCAGCAACAAGTAGAGTGATTGCATGTTTGGGGTCGCGTATCAGAAGAAGATTTCTGGGAGATTTTATTGAAGTTTCTATGGTACACATAATCTTATCCAAGGATTGAGAGTCAGTTAATTTATGCAGATTTGGTTAATCTTGCTTTGAAAAGGAGAAGTTGAATGATAATTTTTCTTTTTTATTATACTGCTGTCCTCACGTGTTTTTCAAGTTCTACAAGAAACAGATAGAGATGTATGTAGTCTGGATTTTAGCGATTAATTAAGAATTATCTGTGAAATGATATCTGTACATTTAAAACATAGATGCTAACTGCGGTTTCTATTAGTCTTTTCTATGTGATTTTTCATGTTTGGCGTGTTAGGTGGGAGTTTATTTGAGTGAAAAACGTGTTTGGGTTCTTGGCAGGAAAGGGTCAGGTAATGCAGAAAGAAGGAAGATGGATAAATCAATGAAATTTGAGGACTCGCCGCAAGCTTTGAGCACCAGAAGCAAATCAGCGGGGCAGAATCACTGACCAGAGCAGGAAAGCGGAAGGAAAGGTAGAAACAGTTTGGGCAGGTAGAATGGGTTCACGGATTAATTATGGAGAAGGATTGATTCTGAGTTCGTTCTTACCGGCAACGCCAGAGAAGCCCATCCCAACGAGATCCACTTTGATGCCAGCTGATGGGCAAGGAAATCCTCAGGGCAGAACGAATTGGCAACTGGCTGGATTTGCCGATGGATGTCTACAAGACGTGTCAGATTACAGCAGAGCGGCCCAACATCCTGACCAGATCGATCAACTTTTTAGGAATGGCGGGGATAGTATTAGGAATGCAGGTATGGAAGAAGTGAAAAGAATGGGCAATAATCAACGCAATTATATAGAGTCTCAAACTGGAGGTTTGGACAGTGGTTTATTAGCAGATATTCTGGAACATTCAAATATAGCTACACTTACCTCTCCAATGGCACCTCCTAGTATGAGTACAAGCGTGCCTTGGAGCCCTTCATTTCCCAACTTGCATCCTCAAGTCAACAATTACAGAGAATCCAGCTTGTTCCTCGGAAACCAGTCTCGCTGCTCGAGTTCACGGCAATTGGGCAGTAACTATATCTCATTCCAGGAACCCAATTGTAAGTGATCATACCAGTCCTTTATCTTAAGTTATTTTGTTCTAAGAGACCGCTGTTAATGCGGGGCCTGCTCGTTCCAATCTGTGAGTAAAAGGAAAACATAAGATGTCAGCTTTTCATGTCATATGGCATCGAATCAATTTGATACAGCGTAGTTCAATGCAGAGTGTCAATTAGCATGTGGGTTTCAATATTTATCTATACAGAAGAAAGACAATTTCCATGCATCTTGATTTAAGCGAAGGAATTTGAGCTTTCTACAGATTAACTAAATGACAGTTCTTTCATTGTTACTAGAATCAAAACACAATAGGAAGACAAAAAACAGAAGACATGGATGAAAACTAATTAGCTTTCACTCTGCCATTTCCTGCATTTATTTGTTTCAGACCTTCTTTTTAATCTTATTCTTAAGAAACTACTTTATGCAGATGAGCCTATGATGCCTTGCCCTCATAATTATGATCTAAACGTGCCACCAAGAATGGAAGCTGACGCAGCCTTATATTTTACCACCTCTTTTAAACTTGCCACGGTAGTACCGGATCAGTGCAGGATGTTGGAGAGCAAGTTTTCTGCAACAGCGACTCCCTCGCATAAACAAGACTCAAGTGGGAAAGCTGATTTGGTCATATTCAAAGAACGCGAAGCCAATCAACATAATTCAAAGGAGCTCTCATGTAACTTTACAGACTCGTCATCTGCTGTCATATCTACACCATTTGAGGAAGCAAAAGATCTAGCAACGGCGAATGAACAAGACATAGATCTTAATAGAACACCACAGCAGAAACCTCAAAAGAGAAGAAAGCACAGACCGAAGGTGATTGTGGAAGGCAAGCCAAAAAGGACTCCCGAGGCTGCAACCACAAAAAATTCTGATCCCAAGGATAAGTCAGTTGAAAAGAGGAAGTATGTTCGCAAGTCTTTGAAAGAGCCAGCAACTCCACCTACAGAATCAACCGTATATACTACACCTCCCAGCTCTGCAAAGAGGAAGTATGTGCGCAAGAAGGCCCTGGATGAATCAGTAGTTCGACACACAGATTCTATTGGAGAGACCATAAATATCCGTGCTGTAAAGAGAAAGTATGTGCGCAAGAAAGACCTGAACGAATCAGCAAATCAACACGCAGACTCCGCTGTAGAGATTACACGATCCAGTTCAGCTGATGCAAAATCATGTAGAAGAGCATTGAGGTTTGATTTGGAAACTGCAGCAGACAGAAGCTGCAGTAATGCAGCTGCTCAGCAGGACATGCTGAATCAAAAAGGAGGGACTTCTGATTTGAATGCAATTCGAGTGCCAGATTTTAGCACCGCGACTTCACAGATGAGCCAACAGCATAGGTTACTGGTAGAAAGCCAGCAATCAGGTGCTACAGGTAACCAGACACGTTTTATGAATCAGCCTCGTGGTGACTCCATAGCAATTTCAGAGAGACAGGTAGTAGCCACGGAACTAACTCCAAGAAAAAGCACGCACATGCAGAAATTAAACCTCAATGCGAGAGATGTAGAGAGAAGTATCCATGCACAAGGTATTGGTCAAATTGTGTTTCCAGAAAAAGGACCAGAGTGGACTGCACAAATAACATCTCAGAATACCCCTCAATCGGTACAAAAGATAACACCTTATTCAATCGAGGGCAGAGGATCCAAGAGAGAACACTTTCATATTGAGAAGACAAACTCTTGCAAAGCGTATACATTGGGCTCATTGACTGATGAATGTCACCAAAATGGCAGCATTCCAGGTGCTGGATATTCAGAGACCCGGAAAAGAAATAGAACAGAGAATGGGATTCAAACCAACACACACAGCATACCTTCTTTTGTTGCAAAAGTTAATTATCCTGGTGACTGGTATTTTCATTCTATGGCTCTGCAGAACCTTCCAAAGCAATGTATTTCACCTCAACCACATTTATGCCTAGAATTGATGGGTGAGACTAATGGGTCGACTCTGGTCCAAAATTCCCTCTGCCCCTCCACTATAGAAACTTCTCACAGGCTTCCACAAACCCCTCTCAAAACAAGCCATGCATCTGATAACCAACTGCAACCCAAAACTTGCAACACTGAAATGTCAAGAATTCAGCGAGTGTCCGGAGGTACTGTGCCCAAACTAATTCCATCTGAAAAGGGTAAGGTTCCACAAGGACCAAAGGATGTCTTGAAAGAACATCAGCAGCCACATGCAAAGAGAAGAGGTATAGTGTGGTTAATATATATTATAATGCTTACCTTCCTAAAATGTTCTTGTCACCATAATGACAGCAACCACTCTTGATATCCAATGCAGGGCGACCAGCAAAGCAGACTTTCTCCTCTACAGTTGAACAAATCATATACCAGATGGAGGGCCTCCGTCTCAATGCAGGGAGCAAGAAAATAGAAAACAAAGAGCAAAATGCACTTGTTCCTTACAAAGGAGATGGCAAACTTGTTCCCTATGATGGGTTTGAATTTGTCAAGAAGCGCAAGCCAAGACCTAAAGTAGATCTTGACCCGGAGTCAGACAGAGTATGGAAACTGCTGATGGGTAAAGAAGCAAATGAAGGCCTTGAAGGAAGTGACAAGGGAAAGGAGCAATGGTGGGGGGAAGAGAGAAAAGTTTTTCATGGGCGAGTTGATTCATTCATTGCAAGAATGCATCTCGTGCAAGGTAACACTTTTGCCCCAACATATTCAAGATTTATTATTGAGTTAAACAGCAGAGAGAGAGAGAGACATACACACTTTTAGTGCCTTCCAACTTGATCAAGAGTCTTTATGCTATGCAGCGTCCACTCACAAACATACAACTTCAAAGTTATCAGAAGTGATAGAACATTCATATTACAGACATTGAATTTTACATTTGTACATGCATATGTACAAGTGTTGTTTATTTACACTTGCATCTGTCCTTCACAAATGCACAAATACATGACATAGAATGTTGCAAATGCAAAAGATGCACCATCACCCTGGAAAACAAAAACACAATTCAGAGAAAAGAATTATTTGACGAGGAAGAAAAAATCATCAGTAAGGTTCCCACCACTTAGCAGTTCACTCTTCTAGTGACAGTTTTTCTTGGTACCAAACTTTTAACTTGCACAAGTTTGTAGCAAAACAGAATCAAGTATTGTTATCGAGAAAAAATAAAATTGGAACTGCAAAAGGTGCTGCTGCCTCGTTAGTACAGAAAAAATATATAAACCATTGTACTACAATTCAGGGAGCTTTTGAATTGCCGAACTCACCTACTGGAAAGATTTAATTGCAGATTCTAAATTGTTAAAATAGTCCATTAACACATTTACCGATGTTTTCTAATGGGAAAACCTAGGTGCAGTGAAGTCCCCAGCTCTGCAACTCACAGATAACATCCCTCGATGATGTACCAAGAAAGAACATGCAATTTAATTCCCTTGCTTAGTGATACAAATAGATAGGTACCTGCACTTATGAATGCAATAACATTATTTGCAGGTGATAGGGGCTTTTCAAAATGGAAGGGATCAGTTGTTGATTCAGTAATAGGAGTTTTCCTAACTCAAAATGTTTCAGATCATCTGTCAAGGTAAATTTGACATTTCGTCTTAATTTCAAGACCAGATGAGCCATGATAATTCATCTCAATTCATGAACTACTTTCCCACCTTGCAGCTCTGCCTTCATGTCTCTAGCTTCATTGTTTCCTCTGAAGTTGAGGAGCTATGGAGCCTGTGACAGAGAAAGCACAAGCATCGTAGTTGAAGAGCCAGAAATCAGCATTCTAAACCCAAATGATATCAAATGGAACAGCAATCCAATCTACAATCAAAGCTCCATGACACGCCATGCATCAGCAGAACCTCAGAAACATTCTGAAACCTTGTTTATAGAAAGAGCAAGCATGGCAGAGACACAAAGTCACAGCCTGGAGGGAGAATTTGTATTATCACAAGATTCTTTTGATTCCTCAACTGTCCAAGCAAATGGAGTCAGATCCTACTCGGGCTCCAACTCTGAAGCAGAAGATCCTGCTACTGGGTGCAAACCTAGCAAGAATGATCATTTATCTTTCATGGATCTTTTACAGATGGATAGTCCCACCATGCTAGGAGAATTTTATGGTTGTACAAGTGGGAGTTCACTGTTTCACAAGGAATACAGGCCTGAAAAGGAACAAGCAGAAGATATACAAAACAGGCTGCCAGGACCTCGATTGGAAAGATTAGGTACTCTGAACTGTTTTTCTACATATAATCAGCATTTCGATCATTGCAATCCACGGATGCAAGAGAAAGTGGTTCCTTGCAGTAACTATGGATTGCTACACGTGACTTCACAATCCAATGTACAGCAAACAGAAGGCTTCAAATTGTACAGTGAAGAAAACACATCTTCTTGTCTGTCATATTCTTCGAGATTCAACAAAGAAGAGGCTGCAACCTGCACCAGCAAAACTGTTGGACAGGAGTTAGAAAGTATGAGTAACACTGTTGCCAAACAATATGAGTTGCCAAGGTATAGACAAAGCAGCTCTCAGTCTTGCCATGAAAGACAAGTTGATGAGAGGAACCAGACCTTGCAATGGCAAAGCATGTCAGTTGGTGGACCTGTAAATCTTGCAGAAGAACTGCCCGAGAAGCAAAACAGTCACAGACAACAAGTCTCCAGCCTCACAGGAAACATTTTTGACGTTGAGAGAATCACTTCAATGAATAAGCAAATGCCTCTAGAAAACAATGTGGTCAACCCAAATACAAAGGAAAAAGTAATTCCTAATAACAGGGAAAACCTCAAGGCAAATCCAAGTGCCTCAAAAGCAAGAAAAGGAAAAGTTGAGGGAGAGAGAAAGGATGCATTTGACTGGGATAGTTTAAGGAAGCAAGTGCAGGCAAATGGAATAAAAGAGAGAACTAAAGACACGATGGATTCCTTGGACTATGAAGCAGTGCGATGTGCTAGTGTCAAGGAGATTTCTGATGCTATAAAAGAAAGAGGGATGAATAACATGCTAGCAGAACGAATGCAGGTATGTTAACATTTTTAACATCTAGCCCTAATAACCTCTCATTCAGCTTTAAAAGGCTTTGTGAAAACTCTAACTCTCTCTCTCTCTCTCCCCTTTTCTTTCTGATGGTAGATTGCATGTACTCAAGGCATCATAAAACATATTGATAATGGGTGCATGGTATTGCAGGAATTCCTCAACCGAATGGTAAGGGAACATGGAAGCATCGATTTGGAATGGTTAAGAGATGTGCCCCCTGACAAAGCAAAGTAAATCATCAAAGATATTAGAGTTCCTGCTCAAAAATATTGATAATTCCCTAATGTCAATAAGAAACTACTCATAGCAACATTTAAGTTAAAGACAAATAATTCATTGATAACAAAATCTATTTTCCAGTTTCTGAAATATCTGATTTTTTCAGGGATTATCTGCTAAGTATAAGGGGGTTGGGGTTGAAAAGCGTGGAGTGTGTGAGGCTCCTGACACTTCATCATCTTGCCTTTCCAGTGAGTATCATGGGTATACAATATGTAATGTTGAATTGCCAAGAAATAGCAACTTTGTACAGTTCAAATGATGCAATTACTTGTTTGTAAAGGTTGACACAAATGTTGGGAGAATTGCAGTTCGACTAGGATGGGTCCCTCTCCAGCCACTGCCAGAGTCACTTCAGTTGCACCTCCTAGAACTGTGAGTATTAAATATCACAAAATGACCAAATTTTTCTCTTTAATAAAAAATACTAACCAAACTCTCTCTAGGTACCCAATACTCGAGTCAATTCAGAAATATCTCTGGCCAAGATTGTGCAAGCTAGATCAGAGAACATTGTAATCACATGACTCTTGAGAGCAGTACTTTCTATGCATAAAAATAATGGTTTATTGTTTATTAAGATAAAGTTTTGCTGATTTCTGATTTTTTTTCTATGTGATTACAGGTATGAATTGCATTACCAGATGATCACATTTGGAAAGGTATGCCCATTTTGGTATTCAGTAGCATATTAATTGGACTATTACTTGTAATTATGCATAAAAAAACCATCAATTTACCCGTACTTCAATGCTTGTGCAGGTTTTTTGCACAAAGAGTAGACCCAACTGTAATGCATGTCCCATGAGAGCAGAATGTAGACATTTTGCAAGTGCCTTTGCAAGGTTTGCGTTTTTATTTATGTTGTGCTGCCACCAGCATGTATCAAGTGAACATTAAGATGCTCGCCATCAAAACATTTATTTTGAAATTTAAAAATTGCAAAGTTGAACATTTGAGTAGTCAAACACATGAAAATAACTAGCTTGGTGATAACTTATTAACAAGTACAAGAAAATATAGCAGGCAGTAGATGCTTGACTGGTCACTTGTGGCTATAAAAAGGTTGCGAGGGGGGACATTGATAGCAATTAGTCATGTTATGTTATTTTTGTTGTGGTTTGACTGCTCACTTGCAGCAATAAAGTAGCAGGGGATGGAGGAAAGTTAATTACAATTACAAATATACAATCTATGAACCAAAAGGATTTATAGCCTCCTAGTTAGTTGCACATCAGAGCCACGATTTTACTTAAATTTAAGAATTAGGCAGTATTTGGGAAACATAAAATTTGGGGATTTTGGAAAAAGAGTTTTCCTATGAAGAAAGTCCTAGAAAAATCATGTCATCGCTTACCATACTGGGTAAGTCATGCCTTCCCATCTAGACCATAGGTATATAGAGGTTTTTTACCACTGCTTTGAGGTTAAAATTTATAATGCCGGTCCAATCTTTGATGCACCCCAGTTATTGGAGGGAAAACAAAGTAAAAGAGAAGTTAGTTTTCATAAATAATTGGTGAAAGAGGTCAGCAGATCGGATAACACTAAGCCAAGTTAAAATTCATTTTTATCAAAATAACATTTTTTGTAAATGTGAGCTCTATTTGATGCAGTGCGAGGCTTGCATTACCTGGACCAGAAGAGAAGGGTATAACAACTTCAACTGTTCCCCTTATGCCTGAAAGAAGCCCCAGCATACTTATCAATCCCATGCCATTACCTCCACCTGAGGACAACCCACATGAAAGACGGGGGTCTGATATTGGCAGTTGCGTGCCCATTATTGAAGAGCCAGCAACACCAGATCAAGAGAACACCGAATTAACAGAGACTGATATCGAGGATTTTGGAGAAGATCCTGATGAAATACCCACAATAAAACTCAACATGGAAGAGTTCACTGAGAATTTACAGAATTACATGCATACAAACTTGGAGCTCCAAGAAGGCAACATGTCCAAGGCCTTAGTTGCTTTGAATCCAAATGCTTCTATACCCACACCCAGATTGAAGAATGTTAGTCGTCTACGAACAGAACATCAAGTGTAAGTACAATCTTCTCATAATCAGGGCCGGATCTCAGTTTGTCCAACTTTTTAAGATTATTTATTTGTCCCTGCACTTAATAGTTTTATAAAGATACCGACACACACACACAATTCAATTTTCATCTCTATCCTTGCTCAAAACCAATCACAGAATGATTTGCTAGAAACAGGCAAACAGCTTGATAAATCAAAGATAAATTCGTTCAATTTATAGAAGCTTAGCAAAAATCACCTCAATCATGTGATAAGATGACCCAATTCCTGGCACCATGCACTTCATGCAAAAGTAGTGCTTGGAAATGAGAACAGAAGACCCAGGTATAAAAATAATGGCAGGAAGCATAGATTTTACACTGAACCATATCAAAATAATTTGTATAATTTGTTGAGAGAGTTTGGACCATGGATGAGGTCCTCAACATCGTATCTGACACTTTGTCTTCTTGATGTTATGCAGCTATGAACTTCCAGATTCCCATCCTCTCCTTGAGGGGGTTAGTTTTCCTTCCATTTTCTAACATTTTTTTTTCTATTTTCCTGAAAATACATGCTTAATTTAACAGCCACTAAACCACTTTATAAAACTTGCAGATGGATAAGAGAGAGCCTGATGATCCTAGTCCATACCTTCTAGCAATATGGACACCAGGTAACAAAACTTGCACAAAACCTGTGACTTCCGATGGTTACAGCAACACCTAAAGTGAAACTCAGACTAACTATATTGTGTTTATATACACTAATTAATCTTAAGAGCATATTGTAAAGCTTCATATAGCAAAGTTGCAACCATTCTACTTATATGATGGGACAAGAAGAATGCTCATGGTATTAGTAAAAAAAGGCATTATCTTGTAGTATTACTGAATAATATCTCATTATTAGGTGAAACTGCAAATTCTGTTGAGCCACCAGACCAACAATGCAAGTCCAGAGAAACAAACAAATCATGCAATGACAAGACATGTTTTTCATGCAATAGTATCAGAGAAGCCGATTCACAAACAGTAAGAGGAACCCTTCTGGTGAGTATTGTTGAAAACACAGCCACAAAGCAATTTTGAATCCCTTCTCTTATTTTATTTATATAAATTCATGTATATAATTGTGCATACATAACCGTATTGTAAAATAAAGATAAGATCAAACTAATCTAATCTACTAAACTAACAAGGATTTTAAAAAACGAGCTAAAAAATCCTCAGCACAAATCCTTTTTGAGTTAGAAATCCTTTTCTTATCTAATAAAGAAACCAAACAAACAATTAATGAGAAAAGAACTACAAATCTAACCTTACCAGTTATTGCAGACTTTTATTTCCTGTCAAAAACAACTCCCGGCTGATGTTGATTGTTAACACTCCCTCAACATCAGCTTTCATTCTTCTTTCTCTTCATACTATTTTATCTCATCTCCAACCTGTATCACTGCAACAGCACCTGATAGTTTTGCAATTCTTTTATCGAGCTCCTCCTTTTCATAGCCCTGTTCTGCAGCCTCAATAAGATGTCCAATTCGTTCTCCACTCTTATTTACTGCTTCTTGGGTGATTCCATCACCAATAATGGTGGTTGTATTCTTGGTAAGAGCCACTTTAGAAGCATGTCCCAAGACCTCATTGTCTAATTTGCCCAAGGAAAGCCCTATCTAATGTCCAATGACAGTTCCTCCAGTCAGAATAGCAATGTCATCAAGGTACTGGCTATTCCGTTCCCAAAACCTGGAGCTTTGAGGGTAGCAATCTTCAGAGCACCCCTAAGCTCACGATAGTTGATAAACTTCTTGCTCAATGTCTTTAGCAATTATTTCATTTAAATGTCCACCTCTAATTGCATCTTAGATCTCTTGCATTCTTGTTGTTGAAAAGCATCTCGCTCAGTGTCTTCAGCAATTATTACAACTGGATATCCACCTCTGATTGCATCTTCTAAAATGGCAATGAGATCTCTTGCATTTATTATTTTCTCACTGCAGTGAGATACAACCACAGTCAAACTACATTCCCTCAACAACATAGAGGTTATTATCTGCATTTTTTTCCTCTTCAAGGGTTACCACTTTTGCTCATAGCTTAACTTTATGTGTTTGCTACCCTTGCGGCATCATTATAGTTATCACAATATTCAGGAGATTTTCCCTGCCCCTGCTATCATTCTATGTGCTCTGCCAACATTAATATGTGCCTCATCATAGTCAAGATTAGTGCCATGGTCTCGCTCCTTGTTTTGGTTTCACTATCGCTACAACTATCCTAGTCCCAATCTTGATCTATAGTTGTTAATGTGAATGCTAATCCCTCCTCTTGTATGACAAAGGATGCTTCAATATCTCATTCATTCTCAACCTGCCCTTTTGAATTGAAAATAGTTGTATTTCTCTCTCTGTAGACCTTTTAATGAACCAACAATCTTTTTTCATGTAACCATTCTTCCCACAGCTGTGGCATCTACCTCATGAACGAAAGCCTCCCTCTTTTTGATGACTTTTCACCTTTTCACCATCTTTTTGGATTCACGTGCCAATTGTGGGTTCAGTCCTAATGGGTATGCCACTTCTGCTATTACTGGTGGAGGGCATCACAATATTGCAGCAACAAAACTTTGATATCCAGGTCTTAAACCAGGGATATTATTCTTTCCATCCAAGTTTCTAGTTCTAGTTTAAAAATCTCACGGCATATTGATTTTATATTATTGAAGAACTGAGGAATCATCATGTCTTGTTGCGCCATTGATAACTATTTTTTAGGAGTTGCTATGTGGTATAGTTCTTTAAGAAGAAACTGGCAAGGATGTCTCAAGCTTCTTTCAGTGTTTTGGCATTCTAAAAACAAGTTGAAAAAAGAAGGCAAGTTGATTGTAGCTTAAAAATAAGAAACCACAGCAAAAAACAAGTGCCAAACAGCAGTTACCTGATTCTGCACACATAAGATTATAATATAAAGAAAAGATCAAACCAATCTAATCTAATCTAATCTAATTTATTCAAAAAAACTAGTTAAACAAGGATTCTAAACCTAAATCATTTTTTATAATCAAACAAATAACTAACTCTTAATAAAAAAGACCTCTAGCATTGCCAGCCTATTGCAGAATTTTATTTCTTATGAAAAACAAACTTTCTTATGTTGATTGTGAACAAGTATATCCATCTTAGTGATACGTAAATAGCCATCACAAAAGCCTGACCATTGTAGTTAAGTATGTGTTTTGCTTACTGATATTTGTATTACCGCACATGCAGATACCTTGTAGAACAGCAATGAGAGGAAGTTTCCCACTGAATGGAACGTACTTTCAAGTGAACGAGGTAAATACCACCAATTTTTTTTGGAATTAGCCTATTCCCTGTGAATGGGTACAACCGCAGACAGTTGACATCTGATTTGGAAACCCTGACAGTCCTGTGTATGCCAGTATTTAAAGTTGTTTAACTTTTCAATAAATGATTATCAAGTGACAGCAATTACCTTGCAGATGTTTGCAGATCACGAGTCTAGCATAAACCCGATTGATGTTCCAAGATCATCGATATGGAATTTGCCCAGAAGAATTGTCTACTTTGGAACCTCTGTGTCATCAATATTTAAAGGTACAAAACAAGATTAGTACATTGACAGGCCAACTAAATTATAAAGTAAAAGACTGGCTAACAAGAACTCGATATTTCTGCCAGGGCTTTCAACAGAAGGAATTCAGTTTTGCTTTTGGAGAGGTATCAAATACTGTTTTCAGTAATTAATATAAATTTGACATATGAAAGACATTAAGCCAGTCATACTGAGAATTTGTTTAAAGCCTGGTCTCATATATTTGACAAATTCAGTCAGCTTGACATGTCAATTGGTGAAACTTTATTTGCAGGGTTTGTTTGTGTGAGGGGGTTTGACCAGAAAACAAGAGCACCCCGTCCTCTTAAGGCCAGATTACACTTTCCTGCAAGTAGGATGGTAAAGATGAAGAACGAGGAAAAATGACAAGCAAGAGACCAGGATGCGAAATTTAACAGAAATAGTTTTGACCAGCAAGTCATAGCTAGCATAGTGATGAAGAAAGATCCGTGACTAACTTTCTGTTGTAGATTCAAGTGCTCTTCCTCTAACATGATATGCATTACAAGATCCAGGCTGGCCACAAGTTTCAAATGAAGTGCTCCAATAGCATCGCTAATGGGGTTGAGCTGATGCTATACAAATTACAGGATCCAGGTGCAGCTGAAAGAATTTTCGATGTGAAATTGTAGTATAGCATGGCTAGTGGAATTTAGTTAATTCTTAGTTTTTATGATGCCTTTTTCTAGTCATGCTCAAAACAAGGTTGCTCTTCAAAAACAAGTCCAATGTGAGCAACACTACTCCCATCCAAATTATTTCAATTCATGCTCGAAGCGCAGCAATTTTCAAGAAGTGGTAAGTGGCAGCAAATCTCCCTCTCCCTCGCCTGATTTTTTTCCAAATCATGCTCAAAATTGAGCTATTATTCAATAAGTAATCAATATCAATGATTATGGAGTCAAAACACTAGAATTTATGGGGTCAAATCACAATTTTAAGACCCGACTTCAAAGACAACATATTTCTAAACAACTAGTACTCGAAGTCATTCAATCAGTTGACAATGAACCTTAGTCCCTTGAAAAACAAAAAAAGCAAATCATAATCCTCTGCGTTCAGAAATTCGTAGCTAAGCCAGACATAATTAATTCACCAGATAAACAGACCGATACACCTACCTCAAACAATCCATCAAACATGTCAAAAACATACAAGCATTCCGCAAACACAAGTTTCTAAGAAAAAGTTAAAACCTAAACTATCATTCTGCTCGGACACTTGCTAATATTAAATTATTATAATCGATACATTTGCAAAACACGCACACATTCGGAATTCAAAAGATAACAGCGCGAAGAATTCATACTCAATAACTTAAATTAAGCTGAAACACTTAGCTCGATCAATTCCTGCACGGTCAATATAATGGTTTGTTTCTCTGCAACCAGACAAACACACGCTCAAGATTTTAAAAACAAATTAAATCAGCAAAAGCAAGGAGAATAAATCATTCTACCACCAAACAAACACATGCTCGAGATTTTAAAACGCATAAAATCAACAACAGCGATAAGAATAAATCGAGGAAACAAACGATAAGCAGATAAGCAGCGGAAATCATACTCTGCAGCTTGGCTTGGTCGATTCCAGCACCGTCAACATAATCGCTTGTTTCTCTGTAACCAGACGGACACGCTCGGGATTTTAAACAACAGAAAATCAAAAGAAGAGACGAGAATAAGTCGCAGTCAAAATCAGATAAGCGGAGGCAGCAGAAATCTTGCTCAATAATCAAAATACGCTGAAATCAGGAGTTCAGATCAGTTACGCTTAAATTCCTAGTAAAGGCAACTTGTTTCGCTGTTTTTTTTCTGCAGTGACAACAAGAAGACTACGTCGATTTCAAAGATAGGGGAACGAAGAGTTAGGGTTTGGAATCGGAGAAATTTGAGTGAGCAGTCGAGTTCAAAGATCGAATTTGTGTCCCTGAGAAGAGAAAGCACCATCGTCAATGGAGACACGGAAATGCTCTCTTTGAATGAGTGGCGGAGCAAGAAAAGGAGAGGGTGTTTGTTGTTTTGTAATTGCTAGACATGGGTATGATTTCCTTGCTGGTTCTTTTTTCATGTTTGCCGCCTTCTTGTTTTCGAACTCCCTCTTATCGGGGATTTTGAAAGTTTTTGCGTTGGTTATGGATGGCTTCTCTGGATTTTTGTGAAACCGTTTTTTTTCGTCGACACGTGTGCTGGAGGGTAAATTATGTTTTGGATCCTGTAGATTCAAGATTATTCTGTTTTTTACCTTGTAGTTTTGAAGGTTTTTAATAATACCCTTATTTTTAGGAATTTTAAACTTGTCACTTGAAAAGGAATGGCATCAGAATCGGTGGAAAATTACTCTCTTGTCTGGAACACTATACCTGCAACACATGTTTTAGACGGATAAGAGGTGAAATAAAATATAAATCTTTGAATGTGTTGTTCAATGTGTGTACCTTGTAGTCCATCATGATATGCCGTGGATTAATCCAGTCATGGATGATATGAAGTTGAATTTGCTCATTGATGTTTGGAAGCATGGTAGAAATTATTTTTGATTTTATTTAAAATATATTAAAATATTTTTTTTATTTTTAATATTAGTAAATGAAAATAATATAGAAAAATAAAAAAAAATAAAGAACTTGATATTTTTAAGTGTTTATACAGCAGATTTTTACGTGCTAACGTCATGATGCGCCCGTTAAAAAATAAAATCATATTCTCGTCCTTTGGGAAAAGGTTTTTTTTATTTTATTGGTATAAAATGGCGGGGGTAGTTGTTTCCATCCACGGTGCATTGTGTGTGTCGGAGGGGTCGTTTTTTTATAAAATTTATTTAAAAATAAATATTCATTATATAATATTAACGAGGAATAAGTATACCTTGCTTAATATTAATATCAATGAAAACATTGTAGGCTATTTCAAAAAAAATATTTTTAATATATTAATATTAAAAAATATAAAAATAAACAGATAAGGTCTTGTGACTCAGCATAAAACCTGTAACAATCAAAAGTTTTATACCTCTCAGGACCTGAAACAACATAAAGCTTGGTGTGATAAACTTGATAACTTAGTCAATTCATATGTACATAAGTTTGTGAAGCTCTATGCATAACTATATCTAATAATGTCATATTTGACAACTCACTAAATCCATGTGTATCTGGACTTGGTGCATGATTGAACCCGAGAATATCATGTTTGACATTCACTGTGTTTGCACCTTGTATGTTCTCAAGCTTTGACACATGGTTGACCCCAACGATGCTAGGTTTAAAAGATTGTGAGGTCATGCATGCTCGGGGTTCAGTGCATAGTCGGTCCTAATAATACCAGGTGTGATAACTTGTCAAGCTCATTGTATACGAGTTTAATGCATCGTTGAACTTAAAATATGTTGAGTTTGACAACTCATTAACTTGATAGGTACAACTAAACATGACAACTTACAAACTTATATGTACATGAGCTTTGATATATGGATGAACCTACAAAATATTCGGCGTGACACCTTGCCAAAACCATATATACATCGATGTTCAACATACGGGGTACGTTAGGTTTGTCAACTTAGGTACTCAACATACAACAAAAATCAAAGATGTTAGGATTAGTAACTCGTCGAACCCATGAACATCCAAGCTCAGCGCATGGTTTAAGCCCAAAATATCGTGAAAACTCGTCAACCTTATATATATGCTGGGATCAACATGTAACTACACTAAACATATTAAACATGGGGACACATTAAAACCGTACGCGCATGGACTTAATGCAAAATCGAAAACAAATATGTCAAGTGCACGTGCGGGAGTGTGATTTAGGTTGTTCTGAAAGTGATTTTTATTCAGAAATACATTGAAATGATATTTTTTTGTTTCTTAAAAATTATTTTCGACATTGACACATAAAAATGATATATAACCACTATTTTTTAATTTAAAATAAAAATTAATTAAATATATATTTTTTATTTTTTTTGAAGAACACTTTAGCAAATTCCCCCTTAACCTCAAAACAAGTCAAACCCGTGTCGCGTGGGTCCGGTATTCTACCCTCCCTTGACATGTCAGTTTATCATCTTGCATTTGGTTTTAAGATAAAAATTTATATATAAAAATTCACCCACATAAACACCTCGTGTTCTGGGATTTATTTTTTACTTTGTAAACATATGGCATAGCATACACATGAAATAAATATATCATGGAATAACTTCACATTCACTCGTATAAAAAGTACATATTGTGTCTATTAGCATATTGATAATTATCTGTCTATTTATTTTTCAAACCTCTGGATGGGGGAATTGAAATTGGCTCCAACATCACCGTGAAGAAAGAAAAAGAAACGACACCGTTCAAGACTATGACTACCTATTCCTCTTCTTCTTCTCCACCCCCTCCATGCCCATCTTCTCCATCCAAGCACGAGACATAAAATAACTCATTATCAGTAGCTCTACCTCCAACGCCACCAGTATCCTGCAACAGCTCCGAACCCTAATTTCATGTTCCTGTCTCAACATTACAGGTAATCTCTTCCTTTCAAAGTGCTATGATTTTTTTTTTTAATTTTATCAACTAGCTTATGCAATTTCTTTTCGTTTTTGCACTCTAGAAAAATAAATTGAATCAAGTAAAAAGCAACAGACTTCTTCCCTCCCCCCTGTCCCGGCTTCAAAATCAACCGGGTAGGAATATTTTGGATGGATTTTGATCATTATCACTAGCTTCTTCCATAGCTGCAGGGATGAGTGCCACTCTTCTTCCTAAACACGTGGCAGCTGTTTTGAAGCAGCAAAAGGATCATCTCAAAGCCCTTGAAATGTTCAACAAAGTTAAAAGAGAAGACGGGTTCAAGCACAATTTGTTAACTTACAAATGCATTATCCAAAAACTCGGGTTTCATGGGAATTTCGTGGCCATGGAGAATGTGCTTGCGGAGATGAGGATGGATATCGATAATAGTTTTCTCGAAGGAGTGTATATCGGAGCTATGAAAAGTTATGGAAGGAAAGGGAAGGTTCAAGAGGCTGTTTATGTGTTTGAAAGAATGGATTTTTATAACTGTGAGCCATCTGTTTTATCTTATAATGCAATTATGAATATATTGGTGGAATCTGGGTACTTCAAGGAAGCTCATAAAGTGTTCTTGAGAATGAAGAATGCGGGGATTGTTCCTGATGTTTATACATTTACTATCAGGATCAAGTCGTTCTGTAGGACGAAAAGGCCCCACGCTGCTTTAAGGCTTCTTAATAACATGGTTTCTCGAGAGTGTCAGCTTAATGCAGTTTCCTATTGCACTGTTGTTGCTGGGTTTTATGAAGAGGATTACCGAGTTGAGGCATATGAATTGTTTAATGATATGCTCAGAATAGGTATTTTCCCTGATATTTCTACTTTCAATAAGCTTTTGCATACTCTTTGTAAGAAGGGGGAGGTCCAAGAAAGTGAAAAACTTCTCAACAAGGTGCTGAAGAAGGGTATGTGCCCAAATTTGTTTACATTTAATATTTTCATCCAAGGGCTTTGCAGAAAGGGTATGCTTAGTGGGGCTATTAGTATGTTTGATAGTGTTATTAGAGAAGGCCTAACTCCTGATGTGGTCACGTATAACACGTTAATTCGTGGGCTGTGTAAAAACTCCAATGCAGTAGAAGCTCAGAAGTATCTGCACAAACTGGTGAATGGTGGTTTAGAGCCTGATGGTTTCACTTACAACACTATGATTGATGGATATTGCAAACTGGGTATGATACAAAATGCTGAGAAGATTCTTCAAGGTGCAATTTGCAAGGGATTTGTGCCCGATGAGTTCACATATTGCTCCCTAATCAACGGGTTATGCCAGAATGATGAAATTGACCGTGCCCTGGCTCTTTTCAATGCTGCATTGGGAAAAGGATTGAAGCCTACTGTGATCCTATACAACATGCTAATTAAAGGGTTGTGTCAGCAAGGACTTATATTGCAAGCCTTGCAGATGATGAATGAGATGTCAGAAAATGGCTGCAGCCCTGATATATGGACTTATAATTTAGTTATAAATGGATTGTGCAAGATGGGTTGTGTCTCCGATGCCAATAACCTAGTGAATGATGCTATCGCAAAAGGATATGTTCCTGATGTTTTTACATTTAATACGTTGATTGATGGCTACTGTAAACAGTTGAAAATGGAAACAACAATTCAGATTTTGGATAAAATGTGGAGCCATGGTGTTACTCCTGACGTGATCACATATAACTCTGTGTTGAATGGCCTCTGCAAGGCTGTAAAGAATGAAGATTTGATGGAAACTTTCAAATTGATGGTGGAGAAAGGGTGCGTCCCTAACAAAATCACATACAATATACTCACTGAGAGCCTGTGTAAAGCTGGGAAAGTAAACGAGGCTTTGGACCTGGTTGATGAAATACTAAACAAAGGCATAACACCAGATACTGTTAGTTTTGCTACAGTAATCAGTGGGTTTGCCAATAATGGGGACCTGAAAGGAGCTTACCAGCTCTTTAGAAGAATGGGAGAGCAATATAAGGTGTCACATACAACAGCGACATACAACATAATGATCAATGCCTTTTCTGAGAAGCTAGATCTTCATATGGCAGAAAAGCTTTTTCATGAAATGGGCGCTGAAGGCTGTGCCCCAGACACATACACTTATCGTGTCATGATTGATGGATTTTGCATAACAGGAAACACCGATTCTGGATACAAGTTTCTACTTGAAATGATTGATAAAGGGTTCATTCCATCACTGACAACATTTGGGCGAGTAATAAACTGCCTTTGCGTGCAGCACAGAGTTCATGAGGCGGTTGATATTATCCATCTTATGGTGCACAATGGTATTGTCCCTGAGGTTGTGAATACCATATCAGACTCTGATAAGAAGGTGATTGCAGCGCCTAAAATAGTCGTGGAAGACTTGTTGAAGAGAAGTTGTATAACTTACTACGCTTATGAGCTTCTGTATGATGGCATTAGAGATAAAAGGACCCAAAAGCAAAAACTTCCAAACAGGCACTAACGTGGTGCAGGAAGGCATATGCTGACATAATTTCTTCACTGGAAGTGGAGATGTGAAAGAAGTTATATCAACAACAACAAAGAAGAGGTTCTGCTGGCTCAACTTCTCTTTGCTTTGAAAATGAATTTTTTTTGAAGAGCCACATGATTTTATCTTGCATCTAATAGATATCAATACTGCTTGTCAGCTTTGCCAAGCTAGGCAGGGAACCTTGAAAGAGAGAGAGAGAAAAAAAGTCCTTAAAGTTTTTCTATTCATATGGCATTAGGTACTCGACAAGATTTCAGGGTCAATATTACCTGATACCCTGATTTCACCATGCTTGTGAGATTTGTTCATGGAGGAGAGTTTTATAGCCCCATGACCTCATAGTGTTCATAGATACTTGTGCTGCTCAGTGTTGCAGTTACTTTTGTCGTTATTTAAAATGAATCTGTGAAGAATGTTGAGTCATGTCTTCGTTTTGTTTCAGAAAATCTGAAATTCGCAATTTTGTTTGTTAATTGACTCATTAGTTTCTGCCTTCTGCTCTTCACGTTCAGAAATGTAGAACCTTGAAAATTTAATTGATTGACTCTCAATTTTTTCAATCTGAAGCCACCCAGGGTTGAGCATCGGATGGTACTGGTAAAAGGGCTTGGCTGTGACCCTGATAATGGGGGTGCTAAGGGCATTGGCAGAGGCCGTGGAACAGGTGGAAAGATTGATTGAAATAGAGGTGAGCCTTAAAATTGGAAATATGAAAAAGAAAAAGCAGTGTATATTTTTCACGTTACAGTCATGTTTGCAAATGGATATGTTATACTGCTTACAGTTTCCTGTTGCTGGTGTCTGAAGTAAAAATATTTTTTCTGGCCACGACTTTGCATCAAATTCTAGGTAGATTAATTCGAACTAACACCAACATTTTGCTTTCTGGTGACAGGAACAAAGTGATGGTACTCAGCTGGTTGGATTGAAGGAGGCCTATATTGTCTTCGTTCCCTTTTGAACCAGCTGCCTCGTATAAACCTATTTTGAGCAGCAGCATCCAGCATGAGATGTTCTGATAATGTTAACTTTCTTAGCAGAAAACTATTTTTGTTTCAGCTTCTATATAGCTTGCTAAGCGGTTGCATTGTCAGGGAATTATTATCAGAATTCGGAAACATTTTGCTATATTATCTAGTATTCTCCCCTTTTTTTGTGGGGGCGAAACGTTTTAGATGCATTTTCTTATTTTGATAATTAGATCCATTCGGATTGTTAAGCTACTTTTAAGAAAAAAAATACCATTAAACTACATCGTGTTAAAATAAATATATAAATAAAAGCATTGATCCATCAGTAGGTGAGTTAATTTATATATATATATATATATTAAAATAATATTATTTTAATTTGTTTGAAGTTTTTTTTTTAAAAAATCATATCTCTTTAAAATATCATTGTTTTGATAAATAATAATAAAAAACTGAAACAATGTGGTTGACAGCAAATTTTAACTTTCACCAGATTAATCTTGGATCGAGTTTGTGCCCTTTGCTTCCAAGGTCTTTTTGCCAGACGCCCTTTTTCAGCAAATTGAATACTGAAATCTTATTTAATTTTTCTCTCTGTGAAAATTGACGTCACCCTCCATCCTCATCTCCTTAGTCCGTTCTTCCTTCCCACTCTCCTGATTTCCCTTTCTTTCCCTCTCTCCTCTTCTTCTAATGCCAAACTCAATGGCCCTTGACATAAAATCCTTCGAAACCATAATACCCTCTCGTTTCCTCTCTTTCACAATCCCCAACCCCGCACTCCCAACTCACCTCCTCCGAGTGGCAGTCCTCGACAACCCAATCCAACTCAACGAGTCTCCTCAAGTCGCAGCTCTCTTTGTCCCTCAAAACCGTGAACCAGACTGGATTTTCTCAACCGAGTCAGGTCACCTCCAGCTCCTCTTATCCTCTCCTGGAATCTCAAGGCTCATATTGATCGGCAGCAATCCAATCAGCGGCTCTGATTCATCTCCATTGACTTACCACAAAAGGGACAATGCCCAGTATGTGAAAAGTCTCGAAAATAGTGTAAAGCCTTTGTTTTTTGCCTTATCTCCTAAAGTTAGCGTTCAAGATGGGATTTTTGATGTGCCTATTTTAGATTATGAAGATAATTTGATTTGTAGTGTGGTTTTGGAGAGATGTGTTGGTGTTTTTGTTTGTGAAATGCTTGTTGAGGATATTGAGATCGAGAGTGATAGTGAATTGAGAGAGTTTAGGAGGAGATTGAGGTTCAAAAGAATGCCAAATTTGGTTCAAACAGAGATTCGAATCGTGCCTCAGAAGGTTTTTGAGTTAGATCGTGTTAAGATTGGTGGAGAAGTGAAGTTTAGGCCTGACACCAAGGTTCTGGTGCATTCATATTTGATACCAATGGTAGCTAGTCTTTCTTTGATTGGTTCTTGTATCGAGGATCTGTTTCGAAAAGGGTTAAAGCCTAAAGCTTTGTGTTTAGGTGTTGGTGGTGGAGCTTTGCTTAGTTTTCTTAGAACTGAATTGGGGTTTGAAGTTTTTGGTGTGGAGATGGATGAGGAGGTTTTGAGGGTTGCGAGGCAGTATTTTGGGTTGGAAGATTGTGAAATTCATGTTAGTGTTGGGGATGCTATAGAATATGTAGAGAAGCTTGCGGGTAGAGATAGGGTGCTGGTTTCAGGTAAAGATAATGGTGATTTTTATTTAAATCATGCAAATGGGTTTGATGCCAAGTTTGATGTCATTATGGTTGATTTAGATTCTTGTGATGCTAGAAATGGTGTCATTGCTCCGCCATTGGAATTTGTTAAGAAGCACATTCTTTCGGCTGCCAGGTCTGTTCTTAGTGATTTTGGGATTTTTGTCATGAATGTGATTCCTCCGACTAGATTGTTCTACGATACACTGATACATGAGTTTCAGGAGATTTTTCACGAGCTGTATGAAATTGATGTTGGGAATGGGGAGAATTTCGTTCTTATTGCTAAAGTCTCGCCTGTTACATCACCCCTTGGTGAATGTGAGAATAGTTTTCTTCAGAAACTGAGGATAGCGATCCTGGGAAGATACTTGGATTCCATAAGGAAAATTTAAGTTCTGGTGGTTTATAGAAGACCAAAAATGTGGTTTTTTCCTGATGATATTGTTCCAAGTTGAATTCGGATCATACCAGGAAAGTCTCAGGATTTTTCTGAAGAGCCTCGGCTTGTGGCAAGCTTCAGAAGAAGGTTTTGCGGCTCAATGTTTCTCTAACTGGGTCTTGCTTGTAAGCACCATTTCTTACATCTCCTTCACTGTTATTTCTCGAGTTCTAGGTTTTTGAAAAATGACAGTCTTTTTCCATGTAGCAGACTTTAAAATTTCAGCATTTGTGAAGTGCATGGATGGCTCCACCTGTAGAATACATGTGGCAAGCTAGCTGATGCACACTGGTGCTAAAACTGTGTATCAAATCGTGACTTGTATTCCCCAGTGAAACTTTCTGTCAAAGACAGAAAATGACCTGTCATAACAGCAGTTACCAAGACCTCCGACCACCTCCACCACCAACCTGAACACAGCCACCGCCCCACCATCTCCACCCAACACGTCACACAATTTTGGTCTTCTATTTCAAGTTCTTGACAGACTGAAGGTTATCAGTGATCATGACTGTGAAAATGAAAGTTCAATTATGAAACCTGGAATTTGTGGTTGTGTTTAGTGAGAATTCCTTCACATAAATGATGGGAATATTAGAAACAAAAATATAAAATAAATATATTTTTGAATAGTTTTTGAGTGAATTTTTATATTTTTAAACATGAAGTGTATTATTTATGTACATGTATTTTTTTTTCTTTTTCCTCATCTTATGAGTTCTGATTACTATCTTTTAGGATGGATTTTCTGGCTGCTCAACCGTTAGGTTTGAGAGATAGAGCGAGATGTTGCCATTTACATTTAAATCTTGGGAGCTTTTGATGATCCCTCTAGCTTTAACTTTCTAATCTTGCATGTATATTCAAGTCGTGACAGTTTTTATGATGTTTAAACTATAATTATTAATAAAAAAATAAACACAAATAAAATAAATCTAAATCTCTTAAGGATTTACTTGAAGTGGTGGATGAAAAGTTCACATCTTAACATGCATTATTATTTTGGAAGAAAAACAATTTATTTTTAGATGATGAATATTTTTTAAAGTGTTTTTTTATTTAGGAATATATTTAAATAATATTTTTTTTATTTTTAAAATTTATTTTTACTTATCGTTTCAAAATAATATAAAATATAAAACAATTAATTTGAAGCAAGAAAAAGAAAATTGTTTTAAAGATACCTTTAAATCGTAAAAAAAAAAACTTCATTTTTAAATACTAAAATCCATCGTGGAGTGTAATTTAGTTATAAATGTTTCTTCTGCAGAAGTACTTCACGTTTGCTGCCAGATAAAAATGTATGCGTCGTATAATAAATTATATTAATTGTATATATATATATATTAGTATTTAAACCGAATAAGAACTTAGTTACTACATGATAAAGCTAATACAAACAAATATGATCAAAACGTTTCACCATAAAATTTTCCTGTATTTACATTAGGCCTAGCTCTAAGTCGGGTCAATCTTAACTTCGGCCTAAAACGGAAGCCCAGCCCATGACCATATCCCCCAAACCCTAACATCTCAGAACTCCCTGTTTCTGTCCTATATCTTTAACTTTCCTCTACCTATAGCTGCTCCTCTTATATTTTTCGTCTTTTCGTTTCCCGACAACCAAACAAGATTCCTCTCGATTTGCCGTTTGTTCACTACCATGGGCGCAAAAGCAAAGAAATCACTGAAAAAGAAAATGAGCAAAATTTCTTCTTCTCCATCAACTCAGCTAGTTAATGGAAAACAAGCCTCTGCCGATTTCTTGGTATGTTTTTAATTTTTTTCGTCTCACATTATAATTTTTTATTTTATAATTAATTTTCGTGTTAAAAATAGCCTTTAGAAGGTGGACCGGCGCGGAAGTTACCTGAATTGAAAGAGCTGAAAAACAAGTCCGGTGTGCTGTATATTGGCAGGATACCTCATGGTTTCTACGAGGAAGAAATGAAAGGTAAGGTTTGATTTGTTATTAATGAGTGATGTTTGTGCTTTGTTGAGGTTGTGTTTTATGGTTTTGTTTATTAGATTTTTGCTGTGTGTTTCAGCTTATTTTTCACAATTCGGTACTATCAAGAGATTGAGAATTGCGAGGAATAAAAAGGTCGGTCTTTTCTTGGTACTTTGTATGTGCTTAGTAGACTAATGATGTCTTAAATGCATTAGTTGGTTTGATTTTTATTGTAACTTGGTGTTGTATGTGTGCTTTTTGGCAGACTGGAAAATCAAAGCATTTTGGATTCATGGAATTTGATGATTCTGAGGTTTTGGAATTTAAGATTACAGTATTGGTTGTATGCTGATGTTTTCGAGGATTTATAACAAAACCCTATGCTGATTGCAGGTGGCAGAAGTTGTAGCTGAATGTATGCATAACTATCTGTTGTTTGAGCATCTTTTACAAGTCCATGTTATCCCACAGGAGCATGTTCATCCTAAATTGTAAGCAAAGGAAAGATTGCATCATGTGTTTTATTTCGTAGACATTTACTAATGATATCCTGCTGGTGGGTTTTATTCTTTGTTTTTTTTGGCTAAGTTTATTGATATGTGAGTTTTGAAACTATGAACACAAAATCCTATACTGTCTACTTTGGTTGCCGCCTCCATATTTTATGTTTACTCATTTTGTTTTCCCCTTTTCTTTTTGGGGGACACAGATGGAAAGGTTTTAATTATCGTTACAATCCCTTGAACCGGCTTCAAACTGAAAGAAAACTGCACAACAAGGTATGCAGTGGATAGGAAGTGATAATCACAAGGAATTACAGTTTACATGCTATAGAAGGAAAAAATGTTATTTCTGACCATTGCTTGATAACCCTTTTGTTTTGTGCTATGGCTATTCAGGAGAGAACACTTGATGAGCACAGGAGATTGGTAGGCAGGATTATGAAGCAAGACCAGAAGCGACGAAAAAAGATAGAAGCTGCTGGTTTGGATTATGAATGCCCGGAATTTGTAAGATCTCTTATAATTTTTCTCCTTTTAATACTTGACTGAAGTACAAAGGTAATTGGGGAAAAGGAACCAGAGAAGGAAATTGGCCTGCTATGTTGATAGCATCAAGATTTAGAATTAATTTTTTCCATTGATTTAGTCAATCTCACCAACCTAGCTGATGTCAATGAGAAAGCATTGCCATGTATGTGTATACTTGAGTCTACAGTTCAGATCTCTAACTTCCAAGTGATTTGAAAAATTTCCAATACCCAGCTGTCTTTTTTTACCCAAGATTTCTTCCCTTTTCCCGTATCCTTGATTCCAAAAGATTCATGTTTGAATCATGACCAAAACTCTGCTCTTGCATTTAGCATGGAGCAATGATCAGTTGTATTTATAGGAACTGGAATATTGACTCACTTAGAATGCTGCTGAGCTTCCTGTTTAACTCAGCTGGTAACAAATTAACTTTGAGTGCATGTATTGTCTCTGATGCTCATACTCATTTTATACAAATCAGCTTCTCTGTGATCTGTAAGCATGTCATATTAGTTATTGTTGGGTGGCTCAAGAAATGTGATTGGAAAGAGATAAGGCAGGATATAAAAGCTTTCAGATTCCTTTGTACACGGCAGCACAAAATATTACTGTTCAACCACTTGCTCCTGCTTCAAAACAAAATCATGTATATTGCACCCCTTGCCTCCTGTTTCCAGCATAGTGCTGATATTTTTTTCTTTCACGAAGAGCTTTTACTGCTTGTCGACTCTGTTTGCATTTGGTGGGCCACTCTCAAGCTTACTATGGCTGTATAGAATCATTTATATCTGTGGTGTAAAATTCTATTCATGCGAAATGAATAGGTAGCTATCATGCCTTTTTGTATAGTTTTAGAGAAAATAAAGTTTAGCATAAAAGCATTGAATTCCATGGCGATGATTATTTATTGCCATGATATGTTACAAGCCAAGAATGTGGACCTTTCAGCCTTTGTTTTGGTATCCATATATTATCACCGATCAAAACATTTTATGCCACCCTCCTTGTTTTGCAGGTTGGTGATGTCAAGTCTGTGCCAAAGAAGATTAAGTTCAGCCAAGATTAGGATTCTGTGGAATTCCATGAGAAGTGCTGCTGTGGTAATTTTTCATTTTTCTTGTAGCGTAAATCAGCCTTTGCACCTTGTACGAGTTCAGTGGATGCTTACTAGCCTTATCCTGCTAGGTTTTTTGTCAAGAAGAAAAGGAAGGAAGGGAGGACTGTTATGCAAAGAGTATATTGCCATCTTGAATGGTGAATCGAGCTGTTTGGAGAAGTTTCTGAATGTAGACATGGGAGCCTGTATCTGACCTTTTGCTTCTATATGTTATAGCTTTTTGTTCACTAATCTCATCCTAAGAATCCACCAGTCGATGATACAAGGATTATTTAATGTCAAAGCAGAAATTTTGCGGGGGTTTATTTTATTTGAATTCAGTCTTGTTCCGAATATCCTTTGCTTCTCTCCGTTTGGTTTCCACTTCTATCATATCTGTCTGCTGCTCAATCTCTTTTGCCATCGTGTTCTTGGCATACAAGCTATATGAAAGAACAAAAATAAAAGTGGATCTCCATGCCGCCTCTTGAAACCGTTAAAATTTTATAACATTGGCAAACCGCTGCGTTGCAATCCATCTGCCTCAGCAGGATTATTTCGTAAGGCATTTTAGATGGTGTCTTGCCATTTAAAAGATCGCTCATACCGCAACTCCTGTATCCTGAGTTGCACGAGGGAGTGTTGGTAATTATAACTAGGGCACTTTCTTCTTCTTCTGGCATTTAACTATTTTACCCAAGTTGGGTTTCAAATTTAGCCACGAAACAACCCATCAAAAGGCAGTGCTGGAATAAGGTACTGAAGTTTCTTCTTCAGACAAACTTCGTGACACCATATAGAAACACGTAGCTAGGGTACAACTATGCTCCACCCAGATTTTAGTGTTCAAAACAAGTTGAAATCAGTTACATGGATTCTGCTTCTCCATTCAACGATTCATTGGAAAAGCTCAAGGAGCTACATAATCTCTCCGATAATATAAAAAATTCAACTTCAACCATAGAGCATTGTACGAAACAGCGGGAAACGAAATACAGTAATTTCCGCCACTATATTTCCAAGAACCAATAACGCATGCCATAAATAAAATTCAATAAATTATTACAACTACGAAGAAAGACTCTAAGAAGGAATACAATACCCTCAAAGAAGAGTGATAAGGATGAAAATAAGGAGAGCCGCAACGAAAGAGTACTTAAGAGCAGCGATAAGAATAGCAAAAGCAATAACGAAAAGCTGCCAAAGAACTTGAACACTAGCCCAGGACAGCAAACCAGTTAATCCAACAGCTAAGATGTTATCAGGATCTGGGTTCAGCAACAAATCACCCCACTTGATATCGAACAAGGGAGGTGGCTGATCTTGCTTCAAATCATCCCCCCCACCACCACTGTTATTGGCAGACCCATTTTTCTTTTCTTGTTCTGGTTCTTTGGGTTCTTGAGTCAGGCTGTTGTTATTGTTGGATTGTGCAAAAAGGAGTCTTGGATGGGTTTTCTTTGAGATTTTGAGAGGGAAGGAAGCGGGAGGGAGGGTGGGTTGGGGATGGAGAAGAGGGGTTCCTGAAAATGAATGGATTTGTGGGTGGAAGAAAGAATTGAGCCCTAGCATTTTATCCATGGCATGTCAAATTAAAAAAAGAAGGAAAATATAACGTGATATGCATCTTGATTCTTGTTTAATCAGGAATTAAAAAATAAAAAACTACTAGAAACCGACCACAGTGGGAGTCGAACCCACGACCTTTTGATCCGAAGTCAAACGCGCTAATCCACTGCGCTATGCGGTCCTTAGATGGTAAACAGACGTTATAAATGTATATAGATATAATCGTAATGAGCATTTCATTAAGCAGAAAGTTATGGCAGCAAGCAATTTAGCATACGTTTTAAAGAACTAGACTTATTTTTCTTAAGCATGACATTAATGCATTTCTTCCACTGGAAACAGCATGGAAGGTTTATGAATGTACATCAAGCAAGCATGATATTCTGGAAAAAAAAGGTTTCGCCACCGAGTAATTAGAACTTAAATTTAATGATATTGTTTTATTATATGAAGTGTCTGTTTGAGAGTGTGGTTGCAGTTGCTTTTAAAAGTATTTTTCGTTAAAAAATATATTAAAATTATGGTTTTTTATTTTTTTAAAATCATTTTTCACACTAACATATGAAAATGATCTAAAAACACCAAATTTTATTAATTTAAACTTAAAAATAAATTAATTTTTTTTCAAAATCATTTTATTAATCTAAAAACACCGAAGTTCTGTCTATCTACATCTATGTATCAAATGGGTCTTGGGCTATGGAATAGGATAGGGTTAAAGAACCACTTGTATTACGATCCCTAGTTTTATAATATGATATTTTTTTTTGTCGAGAAATATAAACAAAAGGTTAAAAAAGAAGAGAATGTGATAGCTAGGTTGCAACAATCCCCGCTAGAGCTAGAGGCCTCCACTTTCGATCAAGTGAAAATCGTTTCCCTTTCTAGCACACCATTGTCTTTTTTCCTTTCGACAATCTAGACTTTCCTTTCTGTACGTATCTCGGTGACCCCTCTCCTCCTCCACATGCAGCTCCGGCAGCCAATTAGGGCATGGCAAGGTTACCGTTGCATCTGGGCCGTCCAATGCACGGAGAAAAGGCAAGACCCGAGATTATCCAATGATAGTCCTGCAAAAAGGAGCCCCCCTTTCTCCTTTTCTCTCTCAGAATCAATACACAGATCTCCATATATCTCCATAGTCTACATCCATTTTCAATCAGGACCCCCACCACATTCTCAACTTGTTCGTACATTAGCTTGACGTGATTTGTGTTTGTGATGTCCAGCTATGTGAGATCAGGATCCACACAATTGCCCTTTCAGGCAAAGACAAACCCAGATGACAAGGGCGCCCATCTTACCAATAAATCCACCCACCCAAATCATTTTCACAACTTTAATCATTCGCTTTATTATATCTTCCAGGTCAGATATGATCTTTGACAATCACATTCATTCTTTCAGTGCCTTTTAATTACAGATGCATCACCTTGTATATATGCCTTCAAGATTGCATGCCTTTAAAAGCATTCCATCTTTATGCAAGACAGTTTTTCATTCTCTTGTTGGCCACCACAGTGATTTTGCATCATTGCTAGGAGTGCTCGAATAAGTGGTTTTTCTTTTCTATGTAAATACAGAAACATTGAATTCTGTATAAATATATGAAAAATCAAATGATGAACCCGAAAATATCACAATCTGTGATCCCATTTATTAAACTCGTCCCGGTCTGATTGCTGTTAAGTTTAGAACATAGCTACTAGCTCGATCGCTCACCCTGGCATCATTGAATATTCATAATCCAGCATGCAGCATGCTGAATGTAAAATTGTTTAAGAGAAAAGTTAGTGACGGAACCTCCATGAGAATTAATGATCTCATTTCCTTACAGCCATCGCTTGGTCCAGTAATGATTGACTGCTTGAGCTAGCTGCCCTCTAAATCTGCTGGCTCTTTTATGGATATATATATATATATATATATGTATGTATGTATATATATAAAGAAAAAAAAAACCCAATACTGAAGCGATGTCACTTCACTTCCCTGATCATGCAAGCATGAGAGAAAGGATAAGGTCAGCAACGTCTGGGGTAAGTAACGTCTGACAAGTGTGTCTCAGGCGGTGATTCAGATTCCTCGCCATTCCAATCTTACGTGAGAAACATGGATAATATTAAAGATTCAGGGACGACTCAGTTCTTGTTGGCACACACATGAACAAGACAAAAAAGGTTTCAGTTTTTTTGAGCGTACGTGAAGCCAATATTATTTAGGTTAAATTACTTGCTTCTTGATCAGTTTCATGATCATTGTTATTCATCCCCACCGATCCTCTTTGTGGTTTTGAATACAATTCAGGTTGATTTTTAATTTTAATTTATTTGCTTCAATCAGCCCCTTGCAGTTGATTTACTTAATTACTCTGATTAAAATTATATATGTTTTAATAAAATAATACATCAAGTAAATAACCTATTATATAATTTTTTAAAGACTCGGTCCCCAATCGGTATCAGTACTCCGAGAATTCAAAAACTGTCCCTTGACTTTTGGGTTAGACATGAGGGCACCTGAAGAGTTAAAGCTGTAGTTTTAACTTTTAACTCTATTCTGGAAGAGAGATGAACTGGGGAAAGCTGCTTTTCTACTCCAGAAAGTAAAGTAATTTATCATTTTTTATACACACACACACACACACACACACACACACACACACACACACACACACACACACACACACACACACACACACACATATATATATATATATATATATATATATATATATATATATATATATATATATATATAGTACTGGGATCTGCAGTAATTAAGCACCCTTTGATATATACAGACCTTTGTCCCTCCCTCCCTGTATGCACGATGCATTGTCCTATGAATACCACCCCATCGACGACGTGTATTTAGCAACGAGATCACTAAAAGAGATTCTTGAAATTATACCAAAGCAGAAGGCGTAAATCAACAATAAATAATAATCCGAAGGATACACTTCTCTTGTAGTTGATTCCATTTTTCTCGATCCCTGAAAAAAATAAACGATTCTCTTCGCATAACTTTATATAAATATATGTTAATTAGTTGCTTTTTGTTGTTGTTGTTTCTCTCTAGCCCGTTCTTCCTCTTCATATGCCCGGCGACACAACATTTTTGTTGCTGCTGTTCAATCGACAGAAATTTATCTGCTCATAAGTAATTAACAAAACCTATATGATATCTCATATAAAGTGTGTGTGTTGTGTTTAATACCGTACGATGATAATGTAAGAAAAATAAATAAATAATATAGAACACTGGCGTTTTCCAAGGGCAATTATTAGATGCTTTGTAAACAGAATTTACTCGGTCAAATAAATTATATAATATAAAGAATTATCATTTTTTACCCTATAATTATTAAATACTTCATAGATGGCATTAAGAAACATAGCTTAAATTCAAGCTAGAACTTTCTCACTCTAAAATGGTTAAATCTAAAGAATATTGACTTTTACCAAACAATTAAGAGAGATTGACCCACCACTAAACTTTGCAAAGATTAGTGTGTGTGACATTCTACTATATATATATACATATAAAAAAGTTTATTAAAAGAGTATTTACAAAAAAAAATTATTTCTTACAACCCTTAGTTTTTTAGACAATACAAACCTGTAACATGAATTTGTGGTGGCTAGCAAACCTTCTCGGTACCTGAACCAGCAGTTGGAGGGTTGAGCCAGCCAGCCAGCCAGCCATATGGCTTCTACTAGGGCACCAAACCGATGAAATCATGTTTAGGACAGGAAGCAAAATGGTCGGTCAAAAAGTCAAATCCTAGATACTGTGCACGCGTCATCTGATCAGAGCTCGAACAGTGGGTTATCATCCTCGTGTAATGCTCTGACATTTGTCACCCTCTGATTGGTCCATACACATTACGTAATGTTCTCCTTCTCTTTCTAGAGAGAAAGAGAAAGATTAATGAAGTAGCAGTGATGAAAAGTTGCGGTAGACTCGGATCCTGTCTCCCCAAGAACAAAGTTCCAAATTTATCCATTCATCCAGCTTTATAATTTCAAGCCCCCAAAAAAGAGAGAAAAAAAAAAATCTCTTTCTCCTTTCCTTTCTCTGTCTGTAGGATTTTCTTGGTTTCAAAACCTAGGGGAGGGTAGCAAGAAATGAGTGAGCACCACCACCAGTACGGACTTCCAGATCTCCGGCAGCTGAGGCCGGCCGGAAGAGCTCATTTTCAGGGAACACAGCAAGGTAACGAGCCATTCTTCGCTCAAAGTAGGAATCTTATGCCACAAACACACAACTTTGAGCCCATTATGGTTGGTCACGAAGCAATGTTGCCTAGTGGTTCAGTCAAGCTTGGTGGGCGTCATCATAATCATTATTGCACCAATGCCACTAATATTAATACCAATAATACTATAACTAGTGCTACAACTGGGACTAGCAGTTCAGCTGGTGTTTGTACACTATACGGAGTAGAAATGGAAAATGCTACGGCGGCTGGGTGGATTGGAAATGATGGAGGCAATAATAGTAGATGGCCAAGACAAGAGACTCTTACGCTTCTTGAGATCAGATCTATACTTGATTCCAGGTTCAAGGAGGCTAATCAAAAGGGTCCGTTATGGGATGAGGTTTCTAGGTACTCATGCTCTCTTCTTTTCAACCACATAAGTTCTGCCGGACCCTTCTGTGCAATACGTACATATCCTTTTCCTTTTAGTATTTCTTATTCTGGCTAGCCACTTCTTGCATTGCTGATACTGGATTAGGAAACCCTAATTTGGTTTTGTCATGAAGTGAACGATATGGATTGTCTTCTTTCTTTTTGTTTTTATTGTGTTAAAAGGCTCAAGCTTAATTTGAATCGATTTGAATTGCTTATTTGATATCATCATCATCTCTTGAGATCATTTTGTGAATTCCTTCTAATAGCATTTACTGGTTTTTCATACCATATATAATTCTTTGCTGATTAAGTTTCTGTTATGAACTTCTTGGAAGCAATTGGGGTATTGAAAGAGCTAGCTGACTAGCTTCTTCTTCTTCTTCTTCCTCCTCCTCCTCCTCTGAGAAAGGTGGAAATAACTGGTTAAGAATTTAAAGAGAGACAAGATCGTAACCTAGTTGGCGGGATCTGCATTAATTATACATGCCAAGAAGAATGTTTTTGAATATTTAATGCTTTAATTACTAAAAAATGATGGTCAATAAATTAACTAATCAGTAGGTTTTTTTATTAATTTTTTTGTGTGTGATAGTATTATTAGTCTAGCAAGGACACGGAATTTCCACCAAGATTTTTCTTTTCTTTGAAATTTGTAGTCCTTGTCTAGCCTGTTTTACATATACATACTAGTAATATTGAGCCATCATTTTGACTTTGCTGATAATCAGGATCATGGCTGAGGAACATGGGTACCAGAGAAGTGGCAAGAAATGTAGAGAGAAGTTTGAGAACTTGTACAAGTACTACAAGAAGACCAAGGAAGGTAAAGCCGGGAGACAAGATGGGAAGCACTACAGGTTCTTTAGACAGCTCGAAGCTCTCTACGGAGAACCGGGCAACCAAGCTTCAGCCTCGGAACCCCATTTTACGAACAACACTCTTCTTTATCAAACTCCATTGACCAACAACATCAACCAAGAAAGTCAAGAAACATTTCAAGAAAACAAGCACAGTGAAAGTCTGAGTTTCTCCAACACATCTGAATTTGAGACCTCCTCATCGGAAAACAATGGCGATGAGCTTTCAGCTATTGCTTACAACATGATGAACCGGTCAACGGAAAAGCAGAAGGGGGTAGATGAGAGCCAAAGTCTTGCAGGGCCTAAGAAGAGTTGGAAAGCAAAAGTTGAGGATGTTGTGGAGTCACAAATGAGGAAGTTGATGGAGAAACAAGATGCCTGGATGGAGAAAATGTTGAAGACCATTGAAGATAGAGAATATGAAAGAATGTGTAGAGAGGAGGAGTGGACAAAGCAAGAGCTGGCTCGGTTCGACCGAGAACATGAATTTTGGGCTAAAGAGAGAGCATGGATTGAATCTAGAGATACTGCATTAATGGCAGCCTTGAAGAAACATGCAGAGAAAGGACCCGAGCTGTCATCGTCAGATGAGCAGATTGCAGTAGCAAATCAAAGGCACAGAAACAACCAGGACAGCACCACGAGTGCTAAAAAGATTCAGAAAGACAAATTCAGCAACATCATATGGACCGAGCCCGAGATTCTAAGCTTCATACAGCTCAGAACTTCCATGGAATCAAGATTCCAAGAAAGTGGGTACTTGAATGAAGGACTTTGGGAGGAGATAGCAGAAGAAATGGCTAGTTTAGGCTACGATAGGAGCGTGGAGGAGTGCAAGGAGAAATGGGAAAGCATGAATATCTACTTTAACATGACGACAGAGTCTAACAAGAATCGCAAAGAGGATTTAAGGACCAGCAATTATTTTCAGCTGCTTGAATCCTATAATGGCATGAATTCATCACCTTCTAATTCTTATTTGGGCTCTCAAGTGAATGATAACAGCTGCTTTCAGGTTCAAATAAATGAAGGAGATCCGCAGCAGCAGCAGCAGCAGCATTTGTGGAATACTAACAAGTTTGACCTGAAGCTCAGCAAGGAGAAGAACCAGCAAGATTGGCGCAAGTAATTAGTGATTAATTAGATAATGTATCCAGTTGTTTTTCTATAATTATTTATATAGATCGATGTCAATTAATTAACTTGTTTATCATGAGACTCGTGTGACATTTGGGGATGATCAGGTTGTTCGTTTGTGTAAGTAAGAACTGACTGGGGAGTTTATTAGACCATCAAATCCTTGTCTTTCATGGCCAGAACATAAAGGTCCGAGGGAGGGTTTTTACTCAGAAAAAATGGATGTTTTTGTTCTTGTAATAAAGTTTTTTTTTTCCCAGTTAATCATTTATTTTAAAAGTGCATATGATCGACTTAAAAAATATGAAATATTTTTCTGTTTTTTCTAAATTTTTTTTTATTGATCTGATATATATCAGAAGTACTCAGAACTAGTACTATCTCCTATAGCTGATGGCATCGATCTGCCAAACCCTTGCAGTATATATATATATATATATATATAAAACCTCCATGCTGTCCTTCACTGCTAATCATATAAGAAAAACAGTTTTTCTCGAGATCGAAACTATTACAATCCTTTTTAATTTTAATTTTAGTGGGTTATCCAAAACAATTTATAATCAAATTTCATTAGATTAATTTTCACCCGATTTAATTTGAAATATAACCATAACCAGGGCTGGCATCTCACTGGGTCAATGAAATTGCTTGCGTGAAATGATATTTACATATATAAAATCCAAACGGAAACTCTGTTATATATATATATATATATATATATATATATATATATATATATATATAGGCTCACGCAATCATAACAGTTGTTTGATAAAAAAGAAAAGGAAGGAGGAGCTAGGAACAGCCATTGTCGATGAGCAACTTGATATGGATTTGATGATAAGACATGCAGGCCTCCCATCTTTCGAATCATGGTTCGGTTATCCCTCAATTCTTTTCACCTGAACAGGAGCTCAAAATAATCCCAAGGTTGCCCTAGCGATGGATCAATCCAGAAGTTCACAGGAGTATTTGCGAGGTGTTAGATAACTCTCGATCTCTGGAGTTGTTTTTGAGTTCATGTTAATTAGGGCAACCTGTGTTTTTTGTTTGAATTTATGATAACAAAGATTTTATTTATTTATTTAGATTAATAAAATGTGTTTTTTCATAAAATAAGATTTCCAGAATTGAGGTTAATTTGCAGTGCTGGGTTTTTTCTTACCAGCCCGATGAATCAAAATAAAGTATCAAAACCTCATGCATGATCTTGCTCAACCTTGTAAATAGTTCGTCTAAGTGACTAAATTATGATTCAGATTATTTTTTTAAATGCTTTTTTTCATATATATATATATATATATATATTTTAAAAAATATTATTATATTACAATAATCTAAAAACATCATTTTTTTTCAAATTTAAGATAAAAAATTAAAAAAAAATCCCAAAATGGAATGGACCCCCCTTAACCCAGGCTCCAGACCCCACCCCTGAGCTCTGGACAAAAGTACTGCAATCGCCTGGCCCATACCCAGAGGTTCTTACATTGGGCCTGACAAGTAGGTTTGAGAACACAATCCTGTAAGTTGTTGTTATTTGAACAACATAATTTCATAAGAAAACATATAGTAGAAGAGATAAATAAAAATAAAAATAAAAATAAAAATAAAAATAAAATAATAGGTACTATTCGAGAATGCCATGCTCGGAGAATAAGGGAGTTGATGTGCAACTAAAAAGTTCCGTGCTCACAAATATAACAATGAGTTCAGTATCTGTTTAAAATGATTTTTTTTTCATTACATATAGATTCATTAGTTATTTTAAAAAAAAAATAACTTAAATTCTTTATAATACTACATCACATCATAGTTATAAACCCTCGAAATTGGATATTTTTTTTAAAAAAAAAACTATCCAGTATTTCCTTTTATTTTGTATTTAATATTTGTGGGGGAATGCAGGTCTAATTAAAAATATATTAAAATAGTATTTTTACTTTATTTTTATATCATCATATAAAAACATATAAATAATAAAATTTTATTGTTTTAACATATAAAAA
This sequence comes from Salix exigua, assembly GCA_032356905.1. Classification (NCBI taxonomy): domain Eukaryota; kingdom Viridiplantae; phylum Streptophyta; class Magnoliopsida; order Malpighiales; family Salicaceae; genus Salix; species Salix exigua. Next base: position 15,891,145 of record CM063597.1, read on the forward strand.
AGCAGTTTAAAACGCCTTTTGAAATCAAATAAAACTTCAAAAACACAAAAAAAATCCTAACATCAAAGAAAGCAGCTACTTCTAAAATCTGCGGGCCTACCTTTTCCCGGCCTTTCACTCCCATCTGAATTGGGCTAATCTCCGGCCATGAACACAAATAAATAAATTAAAACTATTTATTATATCATCTAGTTTTTTTTTGTAATAATAATAATAAGTTTTGAAGTGTTTGGTTAAAAATATGGTCGAGTTTGAGATTAATAAAAATAGTCTCATGTGTTATGTTAACATTACTTTGTATTGTTTTTTTAAATATTTAATAATTATAATAATAAAATATAATTAGTAATTCAAGTAAATTAGACACTTGTTTTTATTCTCTCATCAAACTAGTAATTTTATCACGAATTATAAATCTATACGAGAAGGTCTTTTCGATACTAGAACAATATATAGTAAAATATCATCTGAAATAAAATCGGGATTACGAGACAAAAATTATATTGTGATCTACTTCTAATATATTATTTATTGTAATTATTTTAATATTAAAAATATATTTCATAATATATATATATATATAATATTATATATATATTTTTCACCCCAGCCCCCACCCACCCCACCTCACGTAAAGCAGCAAATTATATTTTATAATTGCTGCTTTCCGTGAAATTCAGTTTAAATAGTGAATTAGTGGGTCCCATGCCCAAACACCTTGTAAGTCGTGACAGGTTAATTATATAATAAGTATACAACTGATTTCCTGCTTAAAAACGTCAGGGATTTATATAATTTGTAATGTTTATATATATATATAGTTATTTGTCATTGGTTGATTGATATCAAGGTGCTTATATAATTTGTAATGTTTATATATATATATAGTTATTTGTCATTGGTTGATTGATATCGGTGCCTGTTGATGTCATTCTTTAAGAACGGGAGTGGTTTCCTCAATGTAAGTTTATTAACTTAATATTATTACTTTTACAAGTATTATTATTGATATTAGTAAAATATATTTAAAATACTAATATTTTTATTTTAAAATAAATATTATTGATATGAAACATTTTAAATCGTAAAAACACCTAAGTTATTGTTAATGTAACTAAAATAATCACTTCTTAGTCAAAGACAATCATGATTTGGGTAAATGACACAAAAAGGCATCGATTTCTCATTTTAAAGATGATGGGCTTACCTTATCGCTCACCTTTCTGCCTCCTGTTACCATTTTAAGGTTAACCCTACAGACATGTCCATGCATGTAAAGATTCTCGTGAAGTACCTCCATGGTTTGGTCCAGAAGGGCCTGCCTCCGAATCCAGTTATGATGCTTCCTCCAATGATAACTCAATTAACAGTTTCACTTTTGTTCACAAGGAGACAGAGACGTAAAGAACACAAGATTTGACTCTGACGCGGACCTAGAAGAAAACTATTGGCAAGACACAGGCCTGAATAGAAAGGTACCAAAAAGCAAGATCAGGTGATCCAGCCAGATCTGTATCATGCGGGGCACATTACAGTACCTAAAGCAGAAGACATGAAGGGCATATCAGAATTGCAGGCCCCACAAGAGTTGCATCAAGTGCAGAATCGATAAAAGAAATCAGGCAGAAATGTTGGGGTTATCTGTGTGCACATACTTTGCTACACTATAACACTGTGAAAAGGAGAGAGGCAAGTAAGAACTGCTACTCCGTTGAACTATTCTTGATCGGATTCTAGTTTACAACCGAAACTAACAAAACTGCCAAGAACTCAACCATGTTGAGGGAAGATTAAAAAACAAATGACCTGTGGAATATTTACAGTAAGCCACAAGTGAAGAACAGTGAGCTTTCTGGGAGTTGTTCCAGCAGCTTATGAATTCCAGCTTTTTTCACTTTATATACTCGTATTTGAACTCTGTGAAATTGGAAATCGTAATGAATGCAGCTTAAACTCTGATCCCGTCTGAAGGATTTAGGGATTTGACGGGCTTTCTGCATGCTTGTCCCCCGTGTCCTTTGCAATCTGATTACTCTCGGTTAAGGGGGGTGAATTCTCCCCACATGCTTCATCACCATCAGATGCACGACTATTATCTTGAATGGTGTCCACCCCATGGCTGTCGTATAATCTTGGTGAAATCGCATGCCCGGTCAACAAGTAGTTACAAGAACGGGAATCAAAGGTCTCTGTGCCATATTGAGAGCGGATAGCTGAACTGAACAAGGGTTTCATCACGCTCTTCTTCTCGGGACACTCGCGCAATGATATTCGACATACAGGACAAGTGGAATGCCGTTGCAGCCATATGTCTATGCAGGTCACGTGGAAGGAGTGCCCACAATAGGGGAGAATCCGCAATGTATCTTCACCAAGGTAATCAGCAAGGCAAACTGAGCACCTGATACAGACAACAGCCACACCTTGTTAACAGAGGAGCGTGAAATAGAAGAATACTACAAAAATGGCATGATGAACAGAGCAAATCCCCAAGCACAGCGTCAACTAGAATGCTGGGCAGAGGACATGAACATGGTGGATTCAAAACCTCACTGATATCTGTCATGACGATCCAATTCCATGTCTAGGATGCTTCTTCAGAAGCAGGTTGTATAGCATGTATCCAAAAATATAACAAAAATAAAAATAAAAATGAGCCAGTTTAAAATAATTCTGAAGAAATACAGGCATATATCCGTTGGCATTTCAGTGATGGAAAAAAAGAAGGGTAAAAGCACCAGAACTATGAGCTAGAACATGCACAAAAGGTTCAGAAACTGAACCAGTTCTGCAAGTCCAATAAAGGGCAGTGTCACAAACTCAAAAGTATTGAGGAATTATATTTTCTGGAACTTTTTCTCAGAATCACACTGCTAGGAATTAACAAAAGGATGGCTTATGACCGGAGAAAAGGTAACCTAGAGAGAAGGTTTGGCTGTTTAGGATTTGAAACTTCATTTATGGGTGAACAGCTAGCAGCAGCTTATGCCTTTTGCTGGGAAAAGAACTCAAATAATAGGGCACCAATTTAGCGGATTACCAATCAAGTCCCAAACCTTTTTCTCTCTTTGTGCAATTAAATTATAGGATCAAACAATCAACAATATAATGCAAATAATCAAACACATCAACACCAAGATTTTTACGTAGAAAATCCGATGCGGGAAAAACCACGGAACCGTAGTCCACTTAAAACTGCCACTATCACAAATAATAGGTTCACAATATTCTTCCTTAGATTCCACTAAGGACCACAATATATATCATCAAGAATAACTTATTCTTGGAATACAACAAGATAAAAGAGAACAAAGTTTGAGAAAAGCTCACAATACTGACAGCCCCGTTTTCTGTCAAAACGGCCAACTTCCACAACTCCAATCTTCAATCTTCAATCTAACCGTTTAGAATAAAGATTAATGTGTCTAGAAGCTTTTGTCCAAATCTCAGCTTCATCCAACGGTGAACAAGCTGGAAATCAAAGAAGGAAGATGCACTGTACAACAACCATCATTTTTCTTTTCCTCCCGGTTCTTAATCTCTTTTTTGTTTCTCCTCTCATTCTTTTACAAAACCTTACTGCACCCTTTTAATACGTGGCAGCCTCTCTTTTTAATTGAATGTGGTGGTCCCACCAACACATGGTGCGGGACCACACAACAAATCTCCCCCTCACGCACCATGTGAGGAATTCGCCATATTGACAATCAACTTGTAAACTTCAATTTAGAAGGCTCTACCAAGCCTACTTCCTTTCTGCAAAACTCAAACTTCTCTCTCGATAAAGGCTTGGTCATCATATTTGATGCATTGTTATCAATATGGATTTTCTCAACAACAAATGACTTCATCTCCATAACATCTTGAATCCATTGATATCTAACTTCAATATGCTTTGATCGAGAGTGAAAAGTAGGATGCTTACTGAGATGGATTGCACTTTGACTGTCAAAATGCAACACAAAGTTCTCTTGAACTAGACCAAGTCATGCAAGAACTTCTTCATCCATAACAACTCTTTGCCCCCTTCAGTAAGATTAATATATTCAGCCTCTGTAGTGGATAATGCAACACATTTTTGCAACCTTGATTGCCATGAGACTGCTCCCCCTGCAAACTTCATCAGGTATCCTGATGTGGACTTTCTAGAATCAACATCACCAACCATATTTGCATCTGTATATCCTTCCAACATAGGTTTGTTATTGTCAAAACACAAGCTAAAGCTAGAAGTGCCTTTGAGATACCTGAATATCCATTTCACTGCTGACCAGTGTTCTTTACCGGGATTGGAGAGGAACTTTCATTGCTGACCATTTGTTGCGTGGTCCCGCACCATGTGTTGGTGGGACCACCACATTCAATTAAAAAGAGAGGCTGCCACGTATTAAAAGGGTGCAGTAGGGTTTTGTAAGAGAAAGAGAGTAGAGACAAAAAGAGATTGAGAACCGGGAGGAAAAGAAAAATGGTGGTTGTTGTACAGTGCATCTTCCTTCTTTGATTTCCAGCTTGTTCACCGTTGGATCGAGCTGAGATTTGGACAGAAGTTTCTAGACACATTAATCTTCATTTTGAACGATTGGATTGAAGATTGGAGTTGTGGAAGTTGGCCGTTTTGACAGAAAATAAGGTTGTCAGTATTGTGAGCTTTTCTCAAACTTTGTTCTCTTTTATCTTGTTGCATTCCAAGAATAAATTATTCTTGATGATATATATTGTGGCCCTTAGTTGAATCTAAGAAAAAATATTGTCAACCCATTATTTGTGATAGTGGAAGTTTTAAGTGGACTACGGTCCAGTGGTTTTTCCCACATCGGGTTTTCCACGTAAAAATCTTGGTGTTAATGTGTTTGATTATTTGCATTATATTGTTGATTATTTGATCCCATAATTTAATTGCACAAAGAGAGAAAAAGGTTTGGGACTTGATTGGTAATCCGCGAAATTGGTGTCCGATTTCTTTTCCCAACACCTTTCCAATTCAAAAGTGACCCAATTCTTCATTATTCCTATCAGCCCAAGTGGATTACCGTTGAAAATCTTTTCGTCAACAGGTGAAAGAACAACCAAGAGCATCCAAGGTCCAACTCCAGTTAATTAGTACCAAGTAATCATATTGGGGACCAACACAAATCCAATGTGCCTTGTAGAAACCTTTTCAATGGTTCTTGACCAATCAATCAAGCGCAAAAAGACAGCATCTAAGTTAGAAGCAGGGAAAACTGCACGATGGCTAAATGAAATTTTTTTTTTGCACAAAGCTAAATTTGGCGCTGTCACAACAGTCCAAACATTTAGCTATAGAAGGCGCTTCAGAAAATCTCTCTGTCAAACAGAGAGTGTAATTAAGAAAATCAGAATCACAACATGAGAAATAGATCCCGCCCCCAAACCGTGCCTCCTCTATCTAATATGACGATAGCCAAAACTAGATCTAAGTCTATATCAGAAGAAAACTAAAGTCAAGTCCAATTCATAATTCATGGCATAAGAAATTATCAATCTTCACACCTCCCCATCCGGCTCTTCACTCCTTTCAAAATTTAAAACTACAAATAGATGAAACCTTCCAAATCAAAAGGCTTTTTAACACAATCATTGGCACTGGACATTCTTCATTGCAGACAACTTAAGCTGACACAGGTCCAAAGACAATAAAAGTCATCTATATCATACAAAATCATCACATAAAACACTATTAAGGAATTAAAGCAGGGAGAGAAGAACATACTGCGCATCTTCTGAAGCCGAGAAAAGCTTATCGTTGTACTTCTTGGTTGGAAAGTTAGCTATAACTACAGGCTCAAGACCATGGAACCCTCGTTCCAACTGTAACACATGTCGATGAATAACAGTCAAGCTCCAAGACATTAACAATTACCCCACGAAACTCTTCAGCATACAAAAAAGTGAATATTTCATTTTTTAAAAAAAAAAATGAGTCCTTTTCCTCCTTCACATTAAATATGGATTAACACCAGACATTAGTGTCCAACTATGCCGGTTCCAATTTTGCTACGGACAATTAATTTGGTGATTTGCTTTCTTTGCCCGCAATTAACACATCCAAAATTGAACACACACAAGAAACCAAACTAAAAGAATAATCATAAATATCCAAAAGAGGGAAAAAAATAAACCCTGCTAAGAGAAAATAAACATAAAAACTAAAAAGCCAACCAAACTAGCTCCACTCATGCAATTTAAAAGCCAAAAACCAACTCCGGTTTCCAGAAATAAAACATAGAAAACACATTATAACCATCAACCAAGTATAAAAACAGTTCTGGAAACCAATGGAAAGACAAGGGGAGATGCTTACTATGCTAAGATCAGATCTGGAAGCAATATGAAAAGATCGTCTTGAAGCATTTAACTGAATCCGAGCACAAATAAGACGAGTGCAAACAAATACTATAAACATAGTGCTTACAGCAAATCCAATCACTGTCATCACCAAATTTATCCCTGAAGCCATCATTTTTAGATATAAAGTTCAAATCTTTTTCACGAAATAATATTCAAGAACTCAAAATCAACGAGACCCTTTAATTTTCTCAATCTCTTTGCAAAACCCATGATCTAATTCTACAATTAGAGAAACAGCAAGTAAATAAGGTCCCGTCTTGAGACAGCAAATAGGAGCGGTAGTTTAGAGTGTGATGATCCATGTCTCTTCCTCTCTTTCTATGAAATGTGTAAGGAAACAAGAGAGGTAGTTATACGAGAAGAAGCAGGAAAATAACTGTCCGTTTTACTGTTGAAGTGAGTGAAAAGGAATCTATTTTAGTGGGAGAAGAAGAGCTCATGTTTGGTGGTGACTGGTGAGAGAGAGGCGGCAGGGAGGGAGGCAGGGAGGGAGAGATTAGGAAAGAAGATATATGAAAGATTGCGGGATCTAATCATCTCTGTGTAGATCACAAGTGGGTGAATTCTTTTTTATTTTTTTAACTCAAATGGAGCAATTTTTTTATAAGAAAAATAATATACACAATTGAAAATTGCTATTTTTTTATTTTATTTTTCAAGTGAGTAATTAATGCCTTTTATTTTATGTTTTTAACTGATATATGTACTTTTGATCCATATCATACGTAGGTGCTAACATCACTGTTATGATAAAGTAATGGTGTTGTTTATTTTTATGTTATTTTATTTTAAACTACTTGATTTTTTTTATCATGAAATGAGGTAATTTAAAATTGATATCTCAGTCCAATTTTTTTTTAAAAAAAATCATCACTCCCCTTACAAATGCAGTATGAAAACTTTGAATTGAATGTTCTTTTTATTATTTATATTTTAAAAACAATTTTTTTTTGAATCATCACCCAAATTCCAAATTGTTTGTAGTTGTTGTTGTTATTTTAAAAAAATAGCAATATTCACAGTTGTTATACGTAAAGACAAAAATGGGTAGCATATAAAATATTAAATTAAAATAATAATAATATAAATTATATTTTAAAATTTATCTAGTTATTAAACTTTTTGGGATGATTTTTTTAAATATAATATTATATAATAAAATAATTATAATTTCAAAACTTACTATTAATTTTATTTAATTTCAGCCAATAAAATATATTAAAAGTAATATAAACATCGACTGCTAATTTGATTTTTTAGTTTCCACTGATTTCTTTTCTATAAACTATTCTTAACCGTCATGGTTTATATTTTACTTTAGACTTTGAGTAAGATTCTTGTGTATTTGATAGCCTTGCTATAGCCAGATAGTATTCACCAAACCAAATTAACTCGTGATCGGATTAAGTTTTATAAAACTATTTTTTTTAATTATATCTGTGGCAGTTTAGATCAAGAAGAGGATGTAAAAAAATAGAGTGAATATTATAAAACTATTATTTTTTATTTATTTTAAATTAAAAATAATTTTAGATTATTTTGATATGCTAGTCACAAAAATAATTTAAAAAAAATAAAAAAATATCATCTTAATATATTTATGAACAAAAAATATTTTCTAAAACAACCATAGCAAAACTCCCAAATATTCTCATATGTTAATGTTAAAAATAATTTTAAAAAATAAAAATTTTATTTTAATATATTTATAAATATAAAAATATTTTTTAAAACAACTCCAATAACACTCCCCAAACGAAAAGTCTACTAAAGCACTTTGCTGCCAAGCTTCTTTAGATTCTAGGATGAGCTGGAGATAACGAATCCAGCAAATTTGAAGTATTTTGTCCGTGTGTACAGATTTTCAGGATTTAAGCGATTTTGATAGCTATAGCTTTTTAAATTAATTTTTATGGTAAAATATATCAAAATGATATTTTTTAAAAATTATTTTGATATCAGCATATTAAAATATCTAAAAATATCAAAACATATTCATTTAAAATATAAAAAAATCAAATTTCAACAATTAGGATAGCCAAAAACAATGAATTTCATGGAAAAAAGCAAGTGTTTCCTTCGAAGGATCAGAGCACAGAAATATTCTTCCAGGATTAGAATCTTCAGGATATATTTTTAAATTGCTTAAATTAAGCCTGGATTAAGAGAAATAACCCACAGAAACTGTGACAGATGGCAGGCATGGAGGTGCGGCACCAGCTGAGGTATCTTGCAGCTACCTTCCTCGGCTCGCAGATACCTGGCTAAGGTAGACTTCATTTCTGGACGTGCGATTAACAGAGAAAGATAGTTAAAATAAAGAGATTATTATGATTCTGAAATTGTCTTGACTAAGCTTCAGTGACTCGATTCATTTTAATTATTATTTTTAAATAAAAATATCCAGCTTGAGCTGACGTGGTACCGGTTAAACTAATAATTAAAGTTTATTATTTTATATGTTGTTCCATCAGATCTCACTGGGTATGGTCTGCACGAAAAAACATAGCTTGCTTAGTAGATGGCTTTATTAATTATTATTTAATTTTATGAGCCCACTTTGATTGTGGATTTGTGTCAACGGAGGCACTGAGCCCACTAACGAGTTTGTTGTTTTCGTAGAAAGCTGTGCACGTATCACAACTCGTCTATCATTTCACAATTTCGCTATCTATTTTCTACAATTATTACACCTGCTTCTGCCTCAATAATTATATAATTATATATATATATATATAAATAGTTTTTGTTGCGTATATAAATATAGAAAAAACTAGAACAATTCCAAATAATTGATGATAACCCCTGGATTTTTCTCATCTCCTCGTATTCAGGCGTGAGCTGGATTCAAAGATAAATCTTCTCTTTTATCTTTCTCCGTGGTGGCTAATGGCTATGGACCTCATCTCTCTTATCCACGACATGATTGCGAACTAGTGTTCTTATGGCTATAAAATCTATTTTGGGTATCGTTCTGGTTTTTTATTTGGAATAGAACGTTCTGGTTTCGGTGTATTCTGACATTTCGTTCTTGTTTTATACTGTTCATATTCATTTAATTATATATATATAAAAAAACAAAATATTAATTTAACAAGTATAATTTAATTTCAAGATAAATGAAATTTAAATTATACAATACAAACATAATTTCAAAATTAGAAACATCTTTAAAATTTCAAAATATTATGAAAGTAAAATGTTATAAAATAAAAAAAAAATACATCAAACATCTTTATCAAAATAATTTAAAAATAAATATTAATAAAAAACAAATTCAATTCCAAGCACCTAATACAAATAAACATCTTTATCCGCCACACATGCTCCGTTTCTCCCACCCTCTTACGCTAAAAAGTAAAAACCCAATCTTTTTTATTCCTTCAACCCTTCTGCTCCTTCTCCGATCCTTCCCTCTAATCACTCTCCGCACGACTAGACCCTCCTCTCCTCCAAACTCTTCTCAAATATCACTTTTCCAAATCACTTTCAACAAAATACGCAAAACCCCTTGCAGCTCTTTCTGCTTCTTCTTCTTCCCCTGAAACCATTCTCAAGCCACAACAACAACCAAAAGATATCCTCCACCGGGTCTCTCGTACCAACTTCTGCGGCCAGTTATCCATCAATGATGTTGGTCAATTCTGATGTAAACGATGTCGTTTTGGCTGACACTGGAATCGAACCCCCGGTACAAAACCGGGGCGTTCCGGCCGGAATGGCCGGATCGGTCAGGAATTCTACCCAGGACAAAAACGTCGCTGTTTTGTCCCGGCTTTTTCAGTGGAACGGGCCGTTCCGGTCGGAACGGAACGGGATTTATAACTTTGAGTGTTGCTGTTCGCATTATCCAACTCCTAATTATTTCAACCTTTTTTTTTCTTCTAATGAATGATGTTTTTCAAGATAAAAAAAATCCAACTAAGCCTATGCGTTTTGTTTAATGGAAAATAAAATCTAAAAAAAAAAATCTTATTATATATAGTCAAATATTTCTCAGCACACAAAATCTATACAAGACAACAAATTTGTGTTACTAAAACCTTGGATCAAATAATAGAGTATCAATCTATTTGGATTGACCACCATTACCAGATGTGCCTCCACCCTTGCTAGTGTCACCTTGGCCGTCGCCGTCAGGAATCACCGTGCGAATCTTGAATCTCTCAAGCCTTAATGACGATTCACCTCCATTTCTTGAAGGTGTTCTTGGCGAGCCAACACTCAAGCTTCTTTGCAATGCCCTGGCCTTGACTTGACCAGGTTTTTCTATGGACAAATTAACGCCACCCATGTTCTTGAACAGGCCCGAGAATTCATCATGTAACTCGGGGAATAATTTCTTGAAGACTTCCCTTCTTCGAATAATAAGTTCTCTAAAAAATTCTAGCAACACCAGCAACCTTGAATCAATCGAATCCCATTTCTTGTCTTGTTTTCTACGAGAATGATCACTCATGTCATCGTACTTTTGCTGGTATAGACCACTTTCCAATAGTGACGTAGTATCAAATGTCCCGAAAAATGGAGAATCATTTGAGCTTGATGCCATGGAGTTACTTGTATCACACCTTGGATAACCATATTGATAAATATCCTCTTCGCGACACATCGGAGAAGCGTCACGAGAAGTGCCCTCGGACATGATCCTAGAAGACTTTAAGATAAGCTAACAAGGTTAATAAGATTGAGCTAGATTATGTAATATTTGATGTTGCTGAGATGTTATGAGAGATTGCTTTGATTTCTGATGAATTTGTGAATGGCTAGCCAGGCCTTGTTGGACTAGATATATAGATAGATAGATAGATAGATAGGAGGGAGGGAGGGAAGGAGGGAGGGAAGGAGAGGGGAAGGAGGCATACTTGCTCAGCAATCAAGGATGTAGATATCAGATCTTCCAAGTTAGGACCTTGTCAAGTTGATTAATATACGCGTTAATGACAATCAAGGATGTAAATATCAGATCTTGCAAGTTAGGACTTTGTCAAGTTGAATAGTATTCGCGGTGCTGGCAACCCTTTCTTCTCTAGATTGTTCTAGCCACTGTGACAATGAGCCAAGAAATCAAGTCTTGACAGCCAAATCTTGATCATAATTCCAGAAGAAAATACCAGGCCAGCTATATATTGTGAAGGAATTTTTCAAGGGTAGATTCATCAGGTGAACATGACTGAGCTGTGAGGTTATTATATAGTGATTGGACCAACTGTCATGACTGTCTTTCATGGAAGATGCTTTGTCTGGAACTCGACCACAAAGGTCTTACTTTTTGTATGAAAACCTAGATTAATTGACATTGTTACAAAAAAAAATTTAACAAAAAATTCAGTCAAGATTTTAAAAGAGTTGTGGATTGAGCTGCTAAATTGATAAACTCCCACCGCAGTTTAATGTATAATTCAATGGGAAAAATAAGGTGAAAACAATTTGCAGATTACTGGGTGCTGTGCAAAGTTTTGGATCTTGACCCAAACCAACGGGATTTAAACATGAACCGTATCAAACCCTTGCCGATCCGACATCAGCCATGGAGACTAATACACTTTGCACTTCACAGTTACCAAGCCCCAAGTTTGTCGTATACTCTATGCATTTGTTCAAGTCCTTGCTCTGAAGGAACATTCCGGGGATCACATCCCACTCAATTGAATATCCAGCGATGAAATAAAAAAGTTTGAATCATAAGTGATTCTGGGAATCTACAGCATTAGCAGAATGAAGGGATAAGGCTTTGCTCCATGCATATAGGATAGAGTGGTGGTTGGGGAAACAAGAGTAGCACTTGAAGTGGGTTGCATCTCTTTTACAAAACTCCATCTCACATCAAATGATACAGCGAACCATATAGAAATAATACAAATATCCCCTCTCAAGGGCCATGATTTAACTATCATGCTACACATCGCTAATCCTGAAACATTGGTGGTAAAGCTAATTTTTGAAAACCTAATAGAATGTTCAATAGCAAGTTATTATCTATACATGTTTGGTCTAATATGATCATCAGAGAATAAGAAATGATTTGCAGGAGGGATAGTAGTCCTGTTGGTGAGGAAGGAAGGGAATTCCCTAGAGGGCAGCAATGGCATCTGGTCGGGATAAGAGGAATTTGCAGGATAAGTATACCTGTCTGAAGGTGGTAAAACTGAATCCAAATAAGGATCAAAATAAGGCCTCTGAGTAGAGATTCTAGATCCATCCTCGACATATTGGCTGGTCAGAAATCGATCCTCTGTAGGAAACCTTGTTCCAGAAGCCGAGTAAGATCTGCTGACAATTTGATTGCTGGCAGCTGCTGGAGGTCCTGTATCACGGTAATGGTTTCCCAAACCTAATGGAGTATTAGAACTAAGGAAGTTTGCTCGCATGCCACCTTCAACCAAACAATCTGTCGGTAGTCTGAAAAGTCCAACACTTCCAAGGGGAATATCTACTTTACCACCCAGTATTGGAGCAGGGAGAGAAGGATCAACAGAGTTTCGAATAGATCCACCTTCTACTAATGGTAATGGGTTGGTTTTCTTTTGCAACGATTGCCTTGCTTGTTTAAGGGCACGCAGCACACCACCCAGCTCATTAGATGCTCTATGTGGCACCGGTGTGTAGAGCTCATTTTGCCTCCCAGAAGCTTTCTCTTTGCTGAAGCTACCAGTTGCAGATTTGCTAACTGGGGAATCATATGAACGGTGTGAATGTGGATGGTGATGGGAGCTGTGTAGAGATGAATTATGATTGTTCCCAATGCTCTCCTGATTTTGCTTTTGCTTGCCTGCATGAAATGCAAAATCTTGATCAGAGGTTTCAGAAGCAGGTGTGCTACTGCTCTTCCATTCCTGCAACTGTCTGTTATTTGAAGGTGGTAGAATCCCATTAGGTTGAATGCTGGATGGATTTTGTCTCCCAGAAGCTTTCCCTTTGCTGAAGCCACCAGTTGCAGATTGGCTACCAGGGGAATCATGTGAACTGTGTGAACGTGGATGGTGATGGGAGCCGTGTGGAGATGGATAATGATTGTTCTCAATGCTCTCTTGGTTTTGATTTTGCTTTTCTGTATAAAATGCAAAATCTTGATCTGAGGTTTCAGAAGCAGGTGTGCTACTGCTCTTCCATTCCTGTAACTGTCTGATATCAACATGTGAAGGTGGTAGAATGCCATTAGGTTTAATGTTGGATTCATTTTCAATTTCTGACTTTTCCCCATTGGATTGGGCAGCTACTGTCCCAGCATGGTGTGGAGCTTGCACCTTGATCTCATACCCTTCCTCGGTGACATCTGAGCGGTTCCCAGGATTATATGAATCCTAAATCATTATGACCAAGAGATCAAAATGTCAGTGTTTATTGGAACAGGATCTCATGCTAAGAAAAAAAATGTATAAAAGAAACTATTTTAATTTTTTACACACTAAATCAATCAGGACAGTTGCTTCTTAACTATTACAACAATTGAAAGGAGAATTTAGAACCGGGGAGTGGCTGATATATCATTAAAAAATCTCCTATTTCTTACTGTTTTGCATTCAGGCAGATTCTGTCTGTCCAAACACAGATATTCTAATCACCTCTCATTTTCAGAACATAAAATATCCTGAACAGTTTGCTTAAAATTCAAGACCCTAGGGAATCATCTCAATAGCTCTTTAAGAGTATTGACCATCTCTTTTTTGCAAGTTGCTGCTATTTGTTGAAACATTTTCCCTCCCCCATCAAAGAAAGCAATAAATTTAATAAGTGAGATGCCATTGACATGTTATCAACTTGATCAGACAGCAATTTAATTGTTTGTTAGTTATATAGGTTCTGGTAAGCATACTGGTGTACTGCCATTGTTTTCTCTGAATTTCTCTTCCCATTCTCTTTGAGCCTTTTCCATTGCTTCATATTTGTCAATGAGTTGTGCTTGATGTTCAAGTGCCTTTTCCATGTCTCTATCACTGCTAGATGCATCATCTTCAAGCTCATTACTATGGGCATGCTGTCCATTTTCTAAGTTGCCTGAAATTAGGTTCTCTGTTAAAGCTTTCTCTTCCCCAACTTCGATCCTTCCAATCTCTGGCTCCAAGCAATTTGAAAAATCTTCTGAAGAGTTAGCAACTCCATTTTCTGGAGAATCAACCTTAATTGGGCTGGCTCTAAACTCTTCAATCATGGATCTGGCAACATAACTAATGCATAAATACTTTTTGTAAAAAGAACTCAAAATGAGTAGTTATTGGCATCTCTATGTGAGAACTTGAAAAGGAAAAAGACCTAAGAGGTTTATAGTAGAAAATGGCATGGCAAGATGACTAACTAATTTCTTACCAGGAAATGTGGAAACTTGGACTTCGATCATAGCTCAACAAATGTTTTAAACATGTAACTATTCTATTTAGAGGGATTCAAATAGAACTGTTATCAATAAATGAGGTATATGCCTCCCAAGGGTAATTTTTAAGCCTGGTTCCACGTTTTTGCTTATAATGATATGGGTTGTTTATAATGAAAAAACACAACATCACCACATTAACTAACTACAATAAATTGGCACTTTTTTACTTAAAAAAAGGTGCCAAGTTATTGCTTACATGTACATTAACAGCAAAGGGGCGAGATGAAATAACCTTGATTCTTTGCTTCTTATTTGGCGGCACGACTTGCCTTGGCGATGTTTGGGGGAAGAACTGGTAGATGTGAAACTCCTCCTCCTTCTCAGAGATGGATCCTTGTACTTTTCAAGGGAACATGAACTATGCTTGCGACCTTTCCAAGACAAGTTTCTACCTTGTTCAGAACCTGAATGTCCCAACTCATATTTCCTCACTTTTGAATTGACCAAACCCTCTTCCGCTTTAGATGCTTTGTTACCCACTTTGGATTCACTAGGAGTGTCCTGATCACAATTTGAATCATACACTTCAGAATCATCACTTATATCACTGCTCTCCAGGATAGCAAGAACATCTGCTGTGGCTTTCTCTGCCTTCATTCTTTGAAGAGACACAATCCTTAGCTGTTTCTCCAGTTCTGCTACCTAATTTTTAAACAAATTTTGATTTAATAATAGTTCTAAAGGAGAAACAAGAAAGTACAGTCCCTGAACCAAACAACCTCCAACACCCCTTGAGGAAAAAAAATCGAAGCATACTCTTTTTGCTAGTTCTTCGGCTCTCTGTCTTGCACTTCTTGAGACAGATCTTTCAGACAGCAACCGTGCCCGAAGGAATTCAATTGTCATAGCTGTGGTATCCTCCATGCTAGAACTGGTCCTGTGAACGAGGATAAACCAAAAAGAAAGCAAACAAGAATCAGTAAAATTCCTACCAAATCTCAAAGCAAAAAATATGATCACATCATTTCCAAAACACTGAGCAGTTTTTAACTGACTGGTAACTGATCAATCAGAAACTGATAGCTTTTCTGACCCATGGAGAGGTATATCTAATGGAAGACAAACCTCTATTCAAGGTTCAACACCCCAGGCAGCATCCAGAATGTAAAGAAAAATTCTAAAACCCTCTCTCTTCAAGGGTTAACATCAGAAAAAAAGAAATGTTATGATTCTATCGTGTTCGTATTGGGAAAACACTATCTATAATTACAATGAAGCTGATCAGCTAACTTTCCTGAAAAAAATAATGTACAATCTATCATTCCAAGATTAAAAAGTTCTTCCATTTTTGTACAATTTCAGCAGAAATGTAATCTCATCCAAGCAAACGAATCAAAACCTTGGTGCTCATAACTAAAGCCATAATTGTGCATACGCAAGCATGAACCTTCTAACCCATTTCTTAACTTGCCACAGTCCTCCCATAGAAAAACAATATGGAAAGCAATAACTCTTCTCTGAACACTCGCAAGAATCTAACAATTCAAAGACAATCAGCTTGGAAACCAACTAAGGAAACACAGAAAAAGCAAACAAGAGTACCCAGAAACCCAAAACCACAAAAAAATCAAACTTGTACCCACTAGACCAAAAAGGAGCAAAAAGAAGAATAACCAGATGGATTTTACCTCTGATCTCGCTTCTCGTGATCAGAATTATTCATATCTTCACAATATAAGCCCAAAACGAAAGACGCAGAAAGCAATAGTTAGCTCCTCCTGTGCTAAAAAGGAAACAGAAATGATCTTCCATTTTCATTTATAAAAATTCCTAGCACCAAGAGATCAAATCAAAACCAAAAACAAGAGTGTGATTTACACAAAGATGACGATAAAAAATTTGTGAGGAAGCTGAATGGGACCTACCTTGTTGAGGGATAGAGAGACTAGAACAGCATCATCATTGAATTAAAATGGTGATCAAGACTTTTCTTTCACTAAAACTATCGAGAGAGAGAATTTGGGCATGTTGGGAATGAACAAAGAAGCTTCGTTTTTTAGCAAAGATGGGACCATTGGCATCCCAGTTTGTTTCTCTGACATCTTTTTCCATGGCTATAGAATATAGATAATACTTGTTATATTTTACTTTCTTGCTGTGATATAATAATAATAATTATTATTTCTTAGGACGCTTACACGAAAAAAAGGGGGTTAAATATATAATAATAATATAAAATGGAATTGAAGATGCATGCACTTATTAAACCGAACCCGGCCCGGTAGTTTTTGACCAAACCCTTCTTATGGGCCGAGTATATATATTATATATATAACCATTGCAGGGTTGATCTTGATTATCCTATAAGAATCTAGATAGATTAAAAAAAAAAATTATATAGTTTTACTTTTAAAATGACTTCTTATAATTTAGTTTTTAACGTTAACTAAGTCATGAGTCGAACAAGGAGGTTTTGTAATTGATTCGTTTATGTGAAATTTAATAAAAATATCAAATAATTATCTATAACCTTTTTTTTGTTTACAATAAAAAATATTTATCCAACTCATTATAGTATAAAACCTATATTTTTTTATTTAATAAGAAAAAAGTGTTTCAAAGGAGATTAAAAAACTCATGGACTCTTTTGATAGCTAATACATATGAATTTAATCTTAAACCAAAATATTAGTTAACTCAATAAATATGTACTAAATAATATTTATCGAAAAAAGCAATAGATTCTTGCGTAGCTTTATTCAGAATACTCATATGAATTTATTTAATTAAAAACATTTTATTTATATCAAATTAAAAAATTCTTGAAAATATTAATAAATTAGAGGGTGTGTTGTTTTTGCGATGCAAATCAAGATTGCAAAAAAAATGAGCAACTCGGTGTTTTGTCAGCTTTGAGAATACGAAATTTGACATGGATCCCGCATAATTATATAAGAAAAACACCGATCTAATAAAAACAGTTAATATATGTTTTTCAATTTTTACAATACACCAATAAAAATATTTTTTATTAACCTTAAACTTAATCACAGTTTTGATTGAACACTTCAACAATCATATTGAATCGCAACTAAAAATATTTTTCATGAATCTTTTTTTAAAACCTCAACTATAAAAGCAAAAACAATATCAAACACACTGTTAATTTGGTGGTCAAATCTTAATTGAATTCTCAAATCTGAATCTTGGCATCAGTTTTAGCATAATCTTGATAATTGTTTTTGACAATCTTCACATAGAAAAGCCTTCGCCCTTTCAAGGGCTCGAGGCTACAAAGGCAGTCCAAATAGTCATGCAAACATCATCAATCGTTTGTTAAAAACTTAGAAAAGCTTTTGTTCATTAATTCATTTGTAAGGTTGATTTCTGCCGGACAATCTAATTTGACTTGATTCAAATGACACACTGCTGCTATACGAAGAAATCACATTTGATCCAGGGCTACATGATTTCAGCCCAGGGATTGTTTTCGGCCATTAACATGAACTGAGTTAAATTCATTATTGAGTGAATAATGTTCCAAAAAAAAGAAAGTAGAGTGAGTTTAACACAGTATCAGAGAGCTTATATAATTATACAAGGCAGAGGTATCTCAGCGAATGGACTCCATGATCTTGCTCAGCTCTTCCAGCTTCTTCATCCTCTGTTTTTCACTCTCAGTCAGCAGCTGACAAGAGGGAAACAGTGAAAAAGAAAGATTAGAAGAAAAGAACAGATCAAAACTCAAAAGGTTTTCCCACAAGAATACAAGTCTGAAACAATACCTCCATTAATGTGGCTACTAGCTGAG
Source organism: Salix exigua (assembly GCA_032356905.1). Classification (NCBI taxonomy): domain Eukaryota; kingdom Viridiplantae; phylum Streptophyta; class Magnoliopsida; order Malpighiales; family Salicaceae; genus Salix; species Salix exigua. The sequence continues at coordinate 15,909,639 of CM063597.1, forward strand.
CTCTTTCCTTGTTCTTTTCATTGAATGCTTCCAGGGCTTCTTTGTATTCTTTCTCCTGTTAAAAACCAGAAGAAAAGAAAATATATATGTTGTCCAGGAAGAAGAAAGAAAGCAAAAAATGGGAGCAACTGCTGCTCGCACCTTCTTCTGGCAGCTCTGGCCTAGAGGTTTCAGCTCTTTATATGCCATGTCAATCTTCTTCCGTACAATTGCAACGTCTTTTCTCAAAGGGTCAGCCAGCACTTCAAGTTCCTGAGGGGCATAAAATGGTTAAACATCAACTAAATTTGTTGCTGGTTATTCAAGCAGCGCAGTTGCAGCATTATCTTCCCTGGTAACTTACTTCCCAGATGTGTGTCAGGCGTCTGGTTTCTTCTTCGGCGCGGCCTAATTGAAGCTCGACTTTCTCCCTCACCTCCTTCTTCCTCCTCTCAATCTCTTCTTCTCTAGCTTGAAACTTGGATATGTCAAGCCTTGGAATCTCATCTTCTTCGTTGATCTCTTCTGTCGATAGCCTCCCACTGCTGCCAGTATTTGCTCCCGTGTTCTTCATCTTTCACCGCAGACCAAAACTACTCTGGAGCTTCTACATCTCGCAGCAAAACTCTAATATGTATCATCTCCTCGTGCTGGTACTGTCATGTTTTGCTTTTGCTTCAAACCTCCACGATCAAAATTGCTTCCCTTTCACTACATTCCTGAGAAAGCAAGAAAATATATCCCAAAATGCTCCCCGAGACTACTTAATTGCTTCCTGTTGAAAACAAATCGAAAAAAGCGAAGACAAGAAGACATCCAAAGAATTGGGATCTAGTAGTTAAACAGTCAAAATCCCAATATAGAAACCAATATCTTTCCCAAGATAGGTAAGTGATTGCTTGACAGAAGAACAACGTTGAGGTGTACACAGTGCATTCGTATATCTGTAGGGAAAAAGAGAAGTTTGCACATAAAACTTGCTTGAACGGGAAGGAACTGTCTCGTGTGACTTCACATGGTTTGGTGACTTTAATTTGTGTATCTGTATATTATTATTGTCCTTCTTCTTTTCAGGTTCTGTTGATGAAAGTAATTTAAATGGTGTTGATGATTTTTTTATTAACCAAACCAGTTTCAACATAACTCAACTAATTTTACAGGTTTTGAAGTTAAAGTTACAGTTTTTTTTGTTTTTTTTTCTAATTAAAATATTATGATTTTAAAAAATAAAAATAAATTAAATTCACTAAATTACTAGTTAATCTACCATGCCACTTGACTTTCATCCAGTGGACTCATTATTATTATTATTATAATTATTAATCAATCTAAGACAAATCAATCTAGGATAAATCCCGAGTTACAAGTTAGGTAAATTGACACAAGCTAATCGGAGTTAACAATTTTTTTATAAGAAATAAAACTAATAATGTTTTTTCTCTCTAAAAAGGCAGGTTGTGATGGAGTTTTTCCTAGATGAACAAGTGTGAGCTTAGATTTTTAACCAGGTTATGTAGCCGTTTGGTAAATGAGTTTAAAAAAAAACAGATAAGTGTTTGCTAAACTTTCATAAGCAGAAGGTGCACATGGGGCCCACACAATTTTTGTATGGAGACAGAGTTTGCAAATAAACAAGTATTACCTGCCTTTTCATTTCTGCAAACGGCGATCAAACCTTCAATTGTGTTTAAATTACAGTTGAAAATAAAATACCTTAAAACATTCTCACCATCTACCTCTCATTACTCACTCTGCCTCCGTCCCTCACCCTCCGTTCCTCAAACCCAACAGATTTGCAAATTTTACACGAATCCATCTAATTCTCGCCCCTGACTGCCTCACCCTTACTTCACCATCCACCTCTCGTTCCTCATTGCCTCCGTTCCTCACCCTCCCGTCCTCAAACTCAACAAATCTACAAATTATACACAACCCCATCTCTTAATTGTTAATCTACTCCTTGTCACAGAAGATCATAAATCAGTGGATTAAAACAAGGGCCTACTGGTGTGACTGTGATGGTGTTGGATACAAATCCATGCCCTTGTCTTTCTTGCTGGTGTGATTGTGATGATGGGTAAGGAGAGGAGGAGGGTTGTTCATGGTTTCTCTCAAGACAGAGAGCATACCAGTGGTGGGAGCATTTTGTTGGTTTTCCTTTGCTTTCATTCTTCTCCTCTCACCTGAATAAAACGGAAAAAATAACAAAATAAAGGATGAAGAATGATAGCAGGAAAAATAAAAATATTTAAGAAAAAACTGGAAAAGTGGGATGAGGAATAATTATTAAAAAATAGAATATTTAATAAATAACTTAAAAAACAAAATAAAAATGTATTTCTTAATTAACATTAAAAAAGAGAGAGAAAAGTGGGATAAAAAATAATTTATAAAATAAAAAAAATAAAAATCGATAAAAAGAAGTATGTTTGTATATACTGTTTAAAATAATTTCACAAGTTAAAAACAATATGAAAAGCTTAGTAACTAAACACATAAAACTGATTTTCATTAATCTCAAACTCAAAACAGTTTTAACTAAACACTTCAAAACTTATTTTGAACTACAACTAAAACGATTTTTATGAAACTGTTTTTTTTCAAATCTCAAGCAAAATCAATATCAAACACACTCTATATAAAATTATATAGAATTAATTCTTTTTATATATTTTTTTGTTGAATACCATCCCAAGTGAATTCAACTCATAGAAACTTGATTTGATTTGATTTATATTAATACAAGTAACCTAATTCACGATCAACTGCTAGTGCGATCAAGTTTAAAATAATAACTCTAACCATTCGCATTTGTTAAATTTATGACTTTTTTTCCTTTCTTTTTATTTTCCCAAAAAGGAAAACAGATAAGACCAAAGGGGTCATTGAAAACCAGGATTGCGTGTTGTGTCGGGTCGAAATAATAAATAAAAGCTCGTGAATAATAAATATTTAAAGTGCAAATTACAGCAATCACGGATGTTATATCTTTTTCAATAATGCCATTTTAAAAATAAAACGTATTTACTGTAAATCAATTACAATAAATGTAAAAAAATCAATCAAACAATATGGTTACGATAACAAAATTGATTTAAATTTATATTTTTCTCATGAATGAAAAACAAATGGTTGAAATTCGGACATGTTTTTGTGGAGCATTTTTTCCCAAATATTTATGGAACAAATCTTAATTCCAAATTAGTAATTGAAATCCAAATCAAATTTATTAAAACCAATTACTTTTTTTATAGCATTTAATTATTGTCTACAACGAGATAAAATAAATATAAGAAATTTATTTTAAAACTATATAGAGATAACTTTATTTTATCCCTCCTTCTTCCCTTGTCAACCAAAATTTTTCATATATATATATATATATAAAATTAATAATCAAGTAATTAATTACTTTAATTACTCACTAATCGCACAAGCACCAGGTAAAAGCAGAGTATTATGACACCACCATACCACTAGGTCAAAAAAAGAAGCAGTAGACACCCATGTCCCTCAATCTACTCTTTACCTAAACGTCCTCAAAAAAACCGAACTACTTCTCTATACATCACATGAGAAATTTAGAGAAGCGACAAACAGAGAATTTGATCAAATACAGGCAAGAAATCGATCGTGGGTTTCTTTATTTTCAACAACAAAGAAAGGTTTGATCATTTTTCTTTGATCTCTCAATCGTAGAAATCGAATTCCAATCTGGAATTTTATTTGACTGGTGTTTTCAGTAGATTTGGAGTGTTGCTAGTGTAAATCTGCAGAAACACTTTAATGGGTTCTGGCTATTTCAGGGTTTGACTTTTTAAATTGCTTAAAGATTAAATTTTGGTGATTTATTGTGTTACGATAGACTCCATATGATGAAAAGTTGAAAGCTGTATATATAGATAGATAGATATAGATAGCGGATTTGCTTTTTATCTCTTAAGTAGTTAAGAAAATGCAGTCTAGGAAGCCTGGAGATCACACCGCGCGGTCTCCATCTGCAAAGACACGTAATCAACATAGAACTGAAGTTCGACATGAGTCTCATCCTGCTCCTCGCCGTAACGCAGTGGATCGGTCTCCACGAGTGCATCGGCGAAGGAGTTTAAGCCCTCGAAGTAAGGTTGAGGGTACTAGAAAGGTAGTTCACGGGGAGGGAAGGAGCAGCTCGACCGAAAGAAGGGACTCTAGTTGGCATTTGAGTGCAGGTAGGACTGAGAAAGTCCGGTCTGGTTCCCCACAGTATGTGCAAGAGCGTAAAAAGCCTCATTTTGATGAGGGGGTTGTGCATAGGAAATACAGGCAAGTTGAGGAATTTGTTGATGGTACAAGTAATAGATTGAAGCGAGGCTATGAATATGATCATCCTGCTGCATCTTCTAGAGTGAGTAAAGAGAAGGATTATCGTGATAACAGGGTCATGGGTATATCAGTGCCTATGGAAGATGATATGATAAGAGGGTCATTTCGGGGGCCTCGAGATTTTGTTCCCAACTCAAATTATAGAGATACTGGATCACATATGCAGTCAATGTCTCGGAACATGGATATTGGTCACTATGAGGATGAAGAACGTCAATTTCGAGAGAATATACCATCAGATAAGATTCCGGTTAGGAGATTTTACGAAGAAGGTGAGAAACCTATGTTACATTCAAGATATGTTCCGTACACCAGGATGTCAGCTCCTCACTCCAAGGATTTGGAAAGTGCTCCTCGATTTAAAGATTTTGCTGGTTCATCTTCTGGATTCTCAAGGGGTGAGTTTCCAGGTTCTTATAGAGAAGGCATGCCCTTAGCTGCTTCAGATGAATATCCAAGGAGCAGCATAAAACTCACAGAACTTACGGATTTTAATACATATAGGGAAAGGTCAATTATGGACATAAGAGACCATGAGGCCGGTAAAAGAATTATGACAAGTAATCCACAGGGTGCCTATAATCCTAAAAGGGCCTCGCATGATCATTACTTTTACTCTAAATCACAAGGAATTGTGGATGACAATCATGCATATCCATCTGATGATGTACACAGAATGATGTCTCCACCTTCTCCATTGAACTATGAGCATGCTCAAACAGATTTTGAGAGCAGAGATTTTTCAAGAATGAGCATGCACCCTGTTAGAGACAGTACTGGTCACACTGATGGTTCCTGTATAAACGTGAGAAGGAGCACTGTATTTGACCATCCTACAATACAAAAGCAAGCACCCATGGAGAACCTTGATACAAGCAGAATACAAAACACATCAAAGCACAATGTGGAATATTTGGGTTCTGCATATGCTCGAGTTGATTTTGGAGAGGGAGAGTTACAAGATAATAGGAGATCTCATTCGGGTGTCAAACAGGATCACCAAGTCCCACATTCGAGACCAAATTATGGGTTTGGAAGAGATGCAGGTCCACAGTTTCAAAAGGAAATATTGCATGATCCTCCTATGCCAATATATGACATGGATATGCAGAGGCTTGCTGCCAAGAGGCAAAGAATGAGGGAAGACCTTGCCTCGTATGATCCACCAGACAAAGCATTCTACCGAAACTATGTAATGGAAGAAGAAATAAATAGGCATGACAGAAAGTACATCGTGGAGGAAGATATAAATAGGCATGGTACAAGAAATATTGTGTCAAACAAACGGAATGCACCTCAAGAATTTGAAGAACTTTATGAAAGTGGTGAGGAATGGGTAGATGAAGATACAGGTGCTTTACATGTGTCCAGGACTCGGAGAATTGACCAGGGTACATATAGAAATGCTAAAAGGACATATGATAGAGATAATTTTGGAGATTCTGCATCTGAAGACTGGTTGTCCTCTCAAGATTCTTCAGTGCATGCGCAAAGGGATTCAATTAGAGATTATAAACCAGGTACTAAATATATGAAAGTTCATTCGAGATCTGGTCCCTTAAGTTGGTACAACTCAAACCAGACTGATAAAAAAAGTGGAGTTCATAGACAGCATAGGATTTGGAAAAGAAATGATGATTATGACAATGATGCAAATATAAATGATGATGACCAGCCGGAAGATTGGGTAAATCTTGGGGAGGCTGAACCACGTGAGGGATCAGAGGAATTCAAGCAACTGGTGGATGAAGCCTTCTTACTGTTTTCTAAAAGATTAAATTTGAACCCAGCAGTTCGAAGAAGATACAAGGAGCAAGGAAAAGCTGGTAGTTTGTTCTGCATCGTTTGTGGCAAAAGGTCTGTTTTCTTTTCTGTGATATACATTTTTAAAGTGGAGAGCATTTCCATATTTTGATTCAGGAGTTTCCTAGTTTGTCTTACCGCGGAAACCAGGTGAGTTTAGCCTAACCCAAAAGACATGTTTTTCAGTTATTTCTGTGATGTCATCATTACTTGCTGGGTTATCCTTATAGTTTTTCATTTATTTCTGTGTTATGTTACTATTACTTGCTGGGTAATGCTATTACTTGGTGAGAGGTGATTGGTCAGAGTAACTCTTTCGGTCAAAGTCACATAAATGATTGTTGTGTTGCATCTTGATGGAGTAAAGAGTGATCAAGAATTGCAAGTTCTGTTTGACAAAAAGTATTCTCTTAAACTGTAGTTTGACATGACATTTAAATGCGAATTTTTTTTGCAATGTAATAACTATTAGCAAATGTTTATAATGTGTAACTGGATGGCACTACGCTGCCGGAAGCAGAAGAAGAATTACACTGGAGGTATGTAGTGGGTGGTTATTCTAGAAGAAGATGGGGGGTGCTATAGTTATGGATGTACCAGAAAGGAAAGATTGAGTTAGTTAACTGGTCCAATTGGTTGGATAAAAGGGGCGAACTGTTTTGCAGTGTCTTGTACTGTTTGAGGACATGTTTAATTCTGTTTAATTGTGAGGCACCAGCACTCTATTTCTCAAAGAATGCCTATGTGATATTTGCTTGTTCACCTTGCATATGTTTTCGCTAGGCACGGGGTATTGTTAAGGGCTTCATTTGCTTTCCATAAAAAGAAGCTTATTCTATGCAACTGGTAGAAATTGGCTCATGAAACATTAATATTAATTTATGTTAATTTCTTTATTTTACTTATTGATGGATGTTATGCCTGTCCATCAAGTTCCTTTTGGCATTGTTGTAATGAAGTGCGCACTCCATTGTTGTATGTTTACATGTCTGTACTTCTAACAGCTCATCAAAGGAGTTCATGGCTGCTCAAAACCTGGTACAGCATGCATTTATGTCCCACAAGATTGGGCTGAGAGCGCAACACTTGGGTCTTCACAAAGCAATATGTGTTTTGATGGGGTGGAATAGTTCTGTGCCTTGTGACGCAATAACATGTGCTCCTGAGATCTTGCCTGATGAAGAAGCTTTTGCTCAGAAAGAGGATTTGATGCTCTGGCCTCCACTTGTTGTCATCCACAACATTTCTATGTCAAACAACAATCCAGAACATCAGAAGGTCATACCTATTGAAGGGGTTGAGGCTTTTTTGAGAGGTAAGTCACAATTTATTTGATTAGTTACTGAATACAGTTGTGCTAAAATCAGATTTTAGTGGGTATGGATGTAAAGAACATCTTTCTGATTCTAAGGAGGAAGAGCAGCATACGTTTCATGTTTTAATTTTTTCTGCACAATTTGAAGCAGCTGTATATTTAGGAGTTGCCAGCCTAACATTCTGTTTCACTTCTACTAATTTACTGCATCCCTCGGCTCTTTGCATGATGATAGGTAAAGGTATTGTTGGGGGTAAAATCAAGGTATGCCTAGGAAAACCTGCTGACCAAAGTGTTATGCTGGTAAAGTTTTTGGGAACTTTTACTGGACTTGGAAATGCAGAGAAGCTTCACAAATATTTTGAGGTGAAGAAACATGGGAGAGAAGAATTTGAGCATAACACATCCAGCAGCAGTAACAACAGAAATAGTTTGGAAGAAGAAACTCAAGGAGGCCAGTTGGAGGAGCACCTACTATATGGATACCTGGGAATTGCTGAGGACCTGGACAGGCTTGATTTTAATACCAAGAAGTGGATTCTAGTAAAGAGCAAGAAGGAAATTCAAGAGCTAGCAAATGCTCCTGTTAAAACTGATGATAAGTCGCTGAATAAGTAGCTGATGACAAATATTGACTTGAAATATGGTGAAGCAATTTCAAGTTCCTTAAAGAGGAATCTTCCGTGAAAATGTTTCTCCATCTTTGGTTCTAGTCTATTGGTAGTGCCATGCTATCTTTGTTGCGAAGACAGAAAATACTGTGCAAAAGTTATCCACCTTTATTTGTATTTTACTGGCAGTACAAACACTAATATTAAGTTATCAACACAGATATAGATTTGGAACATCTTTGTTATGTAACTGTACCCCTAATCACATATGATCTAATGGCATGATTTACCGTGTTTCATAACAATCCTTTACAGATCATGCCAGTTCAATCTGAGCCAAGCAGGTCCTGCCCTTTTTACCACACCAAGGAGTGAGAATGGCATTCCGATGGTAGGAGTTGCGCTCGTGACTTGGAATGCCATGGGCTCTCTGCTGAATCCCGCTCCTAAACCCTTCTGTGTTACACACGATGAACGTGATAGAGTGACATGAACTGTATTTCAGAAATCATGGTCGTGGACAAGAAATCTTGGATTTGACTTGTACCTGATTCGTAATATATTTTTCTGCTCTTCCGTGTTAGGTGGTGTATTCTTTAATGCTCGAGTCTTAACTAGCTATTCTGGTTCCGAAACTGAACTAGAAAAAGGGTTCCAACCACTGCTTTACCGAGTCGATCTATAAGATCAATCCAAAATTTACAATTTTTTTTATTAAAATGGTGAAAATTTTAAAGTTAACTCACCATGTTAATTAATAAACAATACCCAATTGGGTTAAATATATTTTACTCAGTTTAAATTAAAACTCGGCACAGATTAGCAAGCCACTGGTAAATTTGTCTAGATTTCAGACATTACAGTCTGCAAGATTCTTTCGAGTCTCCAGAAGAGTAGGACAAAACCGATATGGGCGGCTGCAACGGCTCCGAGGAAGTCATAATCAAATCCTAAGCTTGCCTGGAGGAAGACTAGCTTCTTGGCCTGCCATGGCTGTCGCCTTCATGAATGCATTTATCTCAGGATCTGGTTTTATTCCCGCTTCCTTTCTCTCCTTAACAACTCTGCCGACAATTCATATCTGGCTCCGATTCCCTAACAGAGCCTTGAAAAATCCAACGTCTCTCTGACTGTCATCTTGCCGTGATGAAGATCATGCTGGCTTATGTTCTCTGAGGAACGAACTCATGGAATTCATGTCCACAGCAGGTGACTTTTCCTGATACCTGAACAAAAAGTTAAACGTGACAAAGCCAGGAATCTGGACTTTAATCTTACATTGATAGTTCATCCAGAATTGCATGAGACCAGAAGTGGAAGCATAAACACACCCAGAGCTCCTTAATTCTCTTCCCTGAAAGTGCCTGCAGCAATGTAGTTTTGCCTGATCCTGGAGGTCCTAGAAGCAGAGTCATTCTGAGGAAACAAGAAATTTCATAAACAGAATGAATGATCTACAAAGTTCAGGAAAGCTTTATCAAGATTCAATTAGTCCAAACCATTTCGATACAGATTCATTATAGAGAGAACCAGCATGAATCAGCCAATAACAAATAAACAGTAATACTGTGAAATCACAAAGATGTACCTCATTGGTTTTACGATTCCGCTCACATCATGGAGAATGCTGACTACTCTTTTATTAGATTGGAAAAGTCTCAGAAATCCTAAAGGTCTCAGATCATTACAAAATATTGAAAACAAATTTATCTATCAGAACAAGATTTAATGACTTCACATGTATCATAATGATTTCACACTTCAGAATCTTTTTTCTGCATGCTCTACATGATTAGAATCAAATAATTTGTCTGCAGAAGTAATTAAAATGACGGGAGGAACCACCTCTAGTTTGTTCATGGCAACAATCACCAGAGTTGGGAGTGCCCTGGTTCCAACATATGCATCTCCCTCAACCGACAAATGCTCGAACCGGAATTCAATCTTAGGAGAGTCAATTCCCAACCTGTTGAAACAAGGCAGGGTTGTCAACAAAAGAGAAATTATTTATACAAGAAATATCATAAAAAAGAGCTTGACCTGTCAGTCTTTTCCCTCACTCTACGAAGAAATATCACATTATCCTCATCAGCAACCTTGAGTATACTCGCTATGAGCTGTTTCTTGCCTTAGACAACAAGATTAGCAACATCAACCTCTTCATACCGAATACTTCCACTATCCAAAACCTGTTTGAGAATGCCTTTTCTCAACCGATCATTGGTAGGCGATCTCTCGATTGCAGCCCATCTAAGCTCCTCCTCCTCCTCCTCTCTCCCACTCTTTTGAATCGCGTCTCCTTGATTGACCCACACCTCGCGAATACTCGTTGAGGCCCAGTTCCTTTCACTCGCTGATGATAAACTCCTCATGCTCGGTGACCTTGTGCCCAGCGACCTCATTGACCTTGCAAGGTCTGGCTACCAGAAAAGGCCTCAACCATGGTTTAAAAAATCTGTACTCTCAAGCTATTACAACACAGCAAGATTCCTTTGAACTATACCGACTTTGTTATGGTGCAAGATGAACTTGCAAGGAGGACTTGAACATATGAAATTTTCAAGACAAAACAAATCCTGATTGAACAATGCATCAATTATCTTTGGAGGTGATGAGCATGTTCAAAACGGTGATGATGGGCTGGTTTCAGAAGGCATGGTTTGTATAGGTGTAAAAGATCACAGGAAAGGCGAGATAGTGTCAGAGAAGAGTATGAGAGGTACAAGGGAGCTGAAAGATTTTGCACAAAAGGTATCAGAAATTTTGTCAGGTACCACAAGGATGGGATCATTACATCCTTTTCTATTCTATGTCGTTGTAACCTAGGAAATCAAGACAGATTCTAGGTCTTCTGGCAACAATGATAGGTACCTTTGAGTCCCATGACTGGTAACTTGGAGCCCTCTTAGCTGACAACTAGAATTCCAAAAGGATTGGCATATCCTCCAACTCTTCAATCACTTATTATTATAGTTTCTCTTATAAACTTTATTTATCTAAATCCTAGCGATTAACAGTAATACAAAGCAAGAATCTACCTGTAACTGGTGAAGGATATGAGCAGCAAACTCCAATATCAAACCTTTTATGTTGTCTTTCAGGAGAATGATAAACAATTTCTCACTTCGACACAAATAAGAGTCTAAGACAGCATTCATTGGTTACTTGGCAACATCTAAAATAAAATAAAAATACCTGCCCTGAAGACTCCTTGCCTGTCATTGTGGCAAAGGACAAGGAAAACATGGGCCAGACATTAAATTATGTAAACTTTTGATCATAATGGTATAATTAAGACCTGGTTGGTCTATATGAATTGACGATAAAAGAGAGAGTAAAAGCTATTGGACAGTCCTGGTTCTTCGCCCAACCAGCATGGAACATGACGTAAAAGAATCATGTATGAATGCATTTTTTGTCGATCGGATAACAAGAAATCAAACCCCTCATAGACCACAAGTAGCTCGTCCAATAACCTCAGGAATTGAAATAAGTTTTTTTTTTAAATAAATTAAAATAATGTATCCTAGCTAGCTAGATTTCATACATTGAACATATGTTAAATCGGTTTGTTTTGGTTAAATTATGGAATTAATAAAAAAAATCATTTTTCATGTCCTCAAAACTTTGGTTAGTCACCCAAATGTTTAATCTATCTCATGATCAAGTCCAATGTTTACCCTAATACCTAGATAGCCCTAATGTATGACCCCCTGATTGACATGATATAGAAGGAAGTACTGGTAGAAAAAGACGGTAGCAATTTTAAAAAACTGTGAAACTGGAAAAGGGTAAACACAACCAGATGATTTGGAAAGATGTGGAATTTCTGGAGGTGGGGTTTATCGAATCCCAAAAAACAGTGAAAAAAGAAAAGAAAAGAAGATTGGGAAGGCAGAAACATCATTATAAGGCCTGTGAAAAAGCTACGTAAACACTCACATGATACGCCTTCAGGACACTACCAAGAACCATTGGCAACAAGGTCCATAAAAAAGAAGCGACTCCACTGGTCCTTAAGAGTGTTCCATTTTCATCTTGATTCTTCTTTTTTTTCTTCCGTTCATCTCACAGCATATCTCGAGTGGACGATCCACGTTAAGTCCCCGTAAGCTCCAGCTAATATCAGATTACAGCAAATGGTCGCAGTATAGTTGAGCCAACCATCCAAATGGGGAAATGAATCACCTAACCAGAGCCCGTTCTTCGTTGAATGTAAGGATAATATCCGATGAGCAGCACCAGGGATCACAATTCAAGCCCTAACCACAAGTCCATTGCTCGTGTTCACCAGCTTGCTCGCCGTGATCAAAGTTGAAACTAGGATGTGAAAAAAAGCAGGTGTTGACAGAAAGAGACCTTTTCTCCAAGCTTAGCGTTGTGTTTCTCAGGTTGAACGTCCCAAGCATAAACAGAGAGCTAAGCAAACCAGAACAGAAAACATCCACATAGTACATAGTTATCAAATATCAATATCGGAAGAAAGACCAACCTGGCTAAATTGTAAATAAGAAATGCCTGCATGGAGCATGGGGCAAACGTAGTTAAAAATGCACATTTCTTGCCCAGTATGCTGAAGACATGAGATTCGCACCATGGCAAAAAACCCTGTAAATTTCTTCTTTTTTTCCATTTTTTTTCCAGGGACATCGACCAAACTCCCTTGTAATAACATTTGGCGTGAGGTTTACTGATACAGAATATACATTCAATCAAAATCTATACAAAATTACAATACTTAGGTTGTTCTCCAAGGGCATCAAAAACAGCAATGGGGCTGCAGTCCTTCCGGTGGTAATTATGGGTCCAGCTCAATTAGTATTAGCAACAGGAACGGCCATTTCCAATCAATCACACAAGTGGGTGACAGCAACTTCAGTTGAATTGGCAACAAGAGCAGCTTCAGCAATTTTAAGTGCCATTGCAGCTTTATAGGTTGCCAATTCTGCATTCTTCATGAGCAACTGAGCCCTTCTACGCTTGAGGATGGCAGCTTCCAAAGTTCTCTTCACTGAATTTTCAGCTTCTTCGATTTCATGCATGGCATTATGTCCTTCAAAAGTGCATTGTCCAGCAGCCATTGCTGTACAGCATAGAATTACAGAAGATAAAGGTTTATTTTATGATAAATGACAGCAAAAATAATATTAATGTACAACTATAAAAAAAGAATAAAACTGAGAACCAGACTACAGTAATGTCCACTTCAAATTCCTGTGTCATTTGGTATAAAGATTCTTAACAAATCCATACTTGACTATGAAATACAATATTAAGTTAATATATGCGTTGACTAGATCAAAAATATAATAAAAAAGTTCTAAAAGTAAAAGAGATCTTACCTTGCAATAGACTTGGTTTTTTGCCTCTTCTGAATTGACCAGGAGGCCTTTTGAATGACCTTCTCTTACGCAAAACAGATTTTGGAATCAGTGGGGTTTTCTGAGCTTGGTGCCCCTGGTAGCAAGGACCATCAATTATGATCAGATTATCCAATATTGAACCATTACCAGCCTCAATTAGCATGCATGTAAAACAATAAGTGCCGTAGGAGAGAAGAATGAGAAAATGTAAAAAAACTGACATTATTTAAAGTTCCATCTACATGACACAAAAAAACCTAGCAAGAACATTATAGAAATTTTACACCAACACACCGCAAAATTAACTTCTCACGGCAAGCAGGAAGTTCAGGTTCTTGTGGCCTCGTCAAAGTTAATGCATTATTATCTTAATTGAAATCATTTATTTACGTTCCTTTCATTTTGTTTTCACCAAAATGATTAATACTATAGCTAGATGAGAATCTTTCCAGCCTATTAGCAAGGCAATTGATGCCATAGTTGTGGCAATGGATCATTGTTTTATGTATAGATAATTTGCTTTAGATTTCAACTGCTTATGGAAATCTTCACTGGGTTGCATTTTTGTAACTCCATAATCAGTTGAAATCAAATGCAAATATTCACAATACATAAAATGCACTGAATAATACTGGAAATTTTATCGTCATGCCAAGCTAACCCCTCAAATGGATAAAACACGATTCACAGATGATAAAGAAGTCAAGGAAAATTGATAATTCTGTACATGTATGAGTCAGATAATGATCAGGCAGGTTTATGAAATTCTTTTGACTCAAATCTCTACTTGATGCAAAATTATACTTTAAAGATGCAAAATTGAGAGGCAAAATGATAGGATATTCAGTTCAAACTGCAGATATCAAAAACTACTGTTATTCAATTCAAGCTTCAGATAAGTGAGACATAACAAAACATTTACCTGGAAAACTCGGAGCAGCGGTGAACATTTCTGTTTCCGTTTTTTCATCCAGTAAACATACACAGCTTCATCCACTTCCCTCCTACCAAAATCCTTACAATATTTTGCTGCTGCATTCTCATCAGTGAAGTCATCTGGATTGCTGTAATATGACTTCTCAAGAGCATCAATCAATAACTCGAAGTCATCCTCTGAAAGATGATCAGATCCTACTAAAACATCATTATTGTACTTCTTAAGCCATTCCTCATCTTCAGAATCCATGTCATAGCTTGCTGTGCTCCTCGCCAAAGCTCTAGCCACCTCATCATTTTTAGAAGAGATGTATGCATATGGTCTAAAGAAGGGATCACCGCCACCATTCTCATAGTCTAACACTTCTTGTACTCCAGGAACAGAAATAACCTTTGAAAAAGAAGCCGGAACATTGCAATCCGAGCATTCCTTGTACAATTCCTTGAAAATGAACCAGTCCTGTCGGTTAGGGAATTCTAGCTTCCAGTTGTCATCCCCAGTCCAAATTATATCATGAGTGAAACGATTTGAAGCGCAAGTCCTCATACTTTTTAGTGCCAGATGGGTGTATCGGGTTAACCCATCTTTCTTCACCACGAGCACCCACTCCCTTGAATCATTGAGTTCAAACATGATAGTGGCCCCTTCTAACCTGTAACATCTGTCTGAATCGGAAACCAGTATATTTGCAGTGCAGCTAGACATATTCATGTCCTTCTTCACTCCAACTGCATCAGAATTCATCTCTTTGATGTTTTCTGCAGGGCTACCTCGCATTGATCTTCTAAGTTTGTTCTTAGACACAACAGAAGAGAAAGGGATACCATTTCTCCTACTGCTAATCAAATCAGAAACCAAAGCACCATTAGCTTTGTGCAGGCAAGCTATAGAAGAATTTCTAGGTCTCCCTCTCCTGAGTGAGCTCCTTCTTTTTTGAATACCACGGGAATTTAATCCATTCCTGTACTGGTTGCTTCGACCAGTTAGCTTGGAAGCTCTAACAGATGGATGTACAACTGCCTTACTCCCAAAATTATCAATTTCAGGCATGGCTGTGATTTTCAGAGCGAAATCTGTCTTCATGGTGGTGCATGATTGATCAACTTTACTTCCGCTCATCATTACATCATCGTCGCCATCGTCGTCATCCAACGAGTTATTTACAGGTATAGGAGACAGAAATTTAATCCTAAGAAATAAACTGAGATGCATGTACACAAAACATGAAGGAATTGAAGAAAAGTCCACAGAAAACATCGGCTGAAACTGCCTGGTCTCAAAAAACTTGCAAATTCCAATCCTATCAGCGGGAAGATCCTGAAAGAAAAAAATAAGGGAGTCAGGCAAGTATGTACCATTCAAACTTAAAATACTGACAAAACCCAAATTTTAAAACTTTCTTTTAACAACAAACTAAGCTAAAAGTAACTTACACTAAATCGGAAAAAAATGAGCAGACAGAAGTAACACTTTGACCTTCAAATGGTGGACATAACCGCACAAAGGACAGTCATTATATAACAAGAACCAACACTTCCCCGCACT
Organism: Salix exigua; assembly: GCA_032356905.1. Classification (NCBI taxonomy): domain Eukaryota; kingdom Viridiplantae; phylum Streptophyta; class Magnoliopsida; order Malpighiales; family Salicaceae; genus Salix; species Salix exigua. The sequence goes on from CM063597.1 coordinate 15,925,554, forward strand.
TAGATATAAAATAAACAGCTATACGACTTGATAATCATTATATAAAATGAACCAGAACTTACCCGCACAAAACGAAGTCCATTTGAGGCAAAAACACTGCTGATTGGCTCCGACGAGAGAAAATCAGCAAGGTCGGAAAGGCTCAAAATGACCCTCTTAATATACCTCAAAACTGAACTCAAAAAACGAGACAACCCATTACTTCTGCTACTACAACTAAAACCCTCAACTAAAACAACAAGCTCAGGAGTACACTCGAGACTCTCCGAACTCTCACCGTCTTGCCTCCTTCGCTGCCTACGTGAAAACTGAATCCCATACTTCTTATCATCCGGATTTTCTCCCTTTTCACCATCAAGTCTCTTCCTTTTCCTTCTATAGACAATCCCAAACTTCTTTTCGCTCTTAACCCTCTTAATTCTCTTAGACGCTGCAATGGCAATAACAACACCAAGATCTTTCTTCAGTTTATCATCATGGGCCCACCCACTATTCTCCTTGTACTTTAGATCAGTATTTTTATTTTGATTCTTCTTCTGGTAGTTGTTAGCGTTCTTTATCATAGTGTGGTACCACTCGTCGCCATCATTGCTTCTCCTGAGCTTGCCATCACCAGATTCTGGCCATAAACGCCGCCCAGACCTTAACACCCGAGCGCCGTCAACTCCCTTAATTACCCCAAACACCCTCGTCGTCCTCCGCAACCCCACCGAAGGCATTCTCGTCGTTCGGCCCCTGCTCAAACCTACCCTAGTCTCGATCTTCTCGCTCCTCAACTCACAACCGATTCTCAAATGTCACTCAATACTCTACTGGTTAAAAAAAGAAGTCTTGGTTCTCCTTGCCATAAGGTTCACAGTCCGGGTAAAGAGGATAAAGGAGCAGAAACGTCCATGGGTCGCTCTACTCGCTCAGATCTAAGAACAATCGACTCGCTGTGGTATAAAAGAAACCGGGTTAACTCCGACTTGACTCGGGATCAGACCCCCACATAGATGTATCAGACACTATGGTCTCAGAAAAAAAAACATCGTACCCAAAAAAAATCATTAAATAATAAAACGATTTGGATCCATATAACATCAAAAAAAACCCCACAAAGACCCCCTAAACGATATCAAAAAATTTCGGAGAAAACAGCAAGAAATCTTGAAAACAAGAGATGAGGGTCTCTTTTCAAAGAGAGAAGAAAAAACGGGTTTCTTTAAGAAGACTGAATTGTTCTTGAAAATAAAAGAGACTCACGTAAATCTTGTTGTTTTGGTGCGGTTATTGACGACGACGATGATGTTTGCTTGAGGGGGGGAAGAGAGAACAGGCATTTGTGTGCTGGGGGAGCTGGCTAGGGTTTATGACTGAGGAAGAGAGAAACATGAGGGAGGGAAACCAATTCACCGACTTATTACAGCTGTTGGATTGAGGAGATGGATGGTCGAGATTTGTTTTAAGGGTCCGGATTGTTCGGTTCGAATCATTCAGCAGGATTTAGAGAGAGAGAGAGAGAGAGTTTCATAGCGGAGAGGATATTTTGTGATTCAAGTTGAAATGACTTGACTGTCCTTGATGTAGTGGTTGGGTTTGAGAGGGAAATGAAAAAAAAAACTCAACTTTTTTAGATCACTGTGTTGCATTGCATGTCTGGAAAAGATGTCCAGATCACTGACTCAATCAATTGTTTTATAAAAAAACTAATTATTTACATCGTTAGGATTGAATTTAATAAAATTAGCTAAGTCATTAAAAATCTTTTTTAAAAAATAAGTTAATATTTTTTATTCAAATAAGATTTTAAACCATAAAATCATCTAGTCATTTCATTACTTTAGTTGTTTTTACGCTTAAATTTTAGCTTCATATTTTTAAAAATCATAATTTATATCCTAAGTTTCACCGGTCATTTTATTTTACACATGAATACGAACAATAATTTTTTAAAACATAGAAACAAATATAAAATCAGCTAAATTAAACTATAATATAATAAGAGCAAACATGGAAAAACAGCTAATCCATAATACAAGTTTTTCACAATGTAAAACGGACCCTAGAGAATGAAGGAGCGACTCTACCAACCGTAAGATGTTAAAATATTTTTTATAAATCACGATGTGGTGAGAAAAAATTATGGTTTTTTTTTTTTTATATATATATATATATATATATATATATGCACACACGCGTGAAGCATTTCGTTCCGTCCGTGTGGTTTTATTTATAAAACCGACAAACATCGTTGTTTTGTCCTGTTTTAATTTCAATCTATTTTAGAAATTCTAGTCGAAACGTCACGGTTCCGTTCGAGTATTCTGTTTTGGATTTAAAATTTATTTTTATTTTTATTTTTAAAAATTAATTTTAACATCTATACATCAAAATAATTTAAAAACACAAAAATATTTAAAATAATAATAAAAAAATTAATTATACTTGTTAAATTAATTTTTTATTTATTTTATATATATATATATATATAATTAATTATATATGAATATTACGATACTAAAACGACTCATTGGAATGCTCCAAAATCAGAACGTCTAATTTCAATAAAAACCAGAACAATAACCGGAATGATATTTACCACTACAGCTCTTATGGAAGGGTGGCAAAGTCACCATCACAGAGAAGCTTTTGGCAGTGAATTACGGAGCACTACTTCATCACTTTCACCAGAAAATATGGCTGGTGGGGGTTTGCCAATAGCAGCCTGGGCAGCAACAAAGTCATCGAGCATTAACTAAAATTAATTGCCTAATCTAATCTTTTCCAACAATCTATCAAGGCATTGATTGATAATCTTCTTTTAATTTCATTGATATTTCGATGTTGATGGTTTTTTTTTTAAATCTGTAACTTAAAATAAAAATAATTTTTTTTATATTTTTTTAAAAACATTTTTGAAAAACAGTGTAAAACACCCTACTGCCAATGCTTCTCCGTTTTTGACCAGGCTTCAACTATATGGACCAAGCCATGCAGACTAGCCAGCCTCAACCGCTTTCTCCTTTTGACGAACATAATGGACCAAGACAGCTCGAGGTGGCGTGGACCATGCAGTGAGAGCTTTCAAGAAGCTGAGAAAAGGGTATCTAAATTCTCTCCCTTGCTTCCCTCAAAGCGAATACAGATTTTTTCCAGTTGAAGAAGAAACAAGAATCTAACACCCAATGGAGAAGGTTAAATCTGCACTACCTATGATGAATTTTCCATCTCTTTTTGTGTGATTCAACCTACCTTAAGGGTTAGTTGGCACATCAGTGTCTCACCACAAACCAAGAAGGTTGACTTCATCTAAGGATAAGGTCAATTCGATATACTGAGATGCAGAAAATGTCAAGACAGTGAATAAGAAACGTGTAAGATTTGTAAGCAGCACAGAACCTATTATATATATAAGAATCAGATTGCATTTTCTCACTTTACCTCGATGCAGGGGAAAGAAAGACCAGGGCTTGTTAAAGACGTGGGACTCATTAGCTGCGAATTGACGTGTTCATGCCAGATTGCAGTAACCTCCCAGTAGCATTGCCCCTATGGGTCCACGCCAGTGAGAGTGCCTGGTGAACTGAGCAGAAACACTTGCACATCCCAATTTCGCTCTCTGAAGGATTTGCATGTGTTTTCTCAAATATTTGGATTCAGAGCAATATTGATCAAGGAATTTCCCTTGAATAGCAATCTACAGTGATTCAGTCAATAAAGTTTTAAGGATGAACTTATATCTGCTATTCCCACATAGCTAAACGCAACAGAAGATAAGAGTAGCTGTCAACTTACCCAGCTCGAGAAGTCGACGGGGATGAGGGCTCTGTAACAAATCTAATGAGCACATATAATGCATTTCAATGTTGCACAGAAAGCAAGTTGATGATATCATCAGTGAAGGGGTGTTTTAAATTGAGGTTGAATCTACTTTTCATTGAAATTCGAGGTTTTTTTTAATATTTTTAGATTGTTTTTGATGTATTAATGTCAAAATATTTTTTGAAATAAAAACATTATTTTGATGTATTTTCGAGTAAAAAACACTTTGAAAAGCAAGTGTTATCACACTTCCAAACACTCCCGAAATAAAATCACGAGCTTCCTCCATATGTTTCCAATTACAGCAGGCAACACTCCAGCTCGATCAACAATAATAGTCTCAAATTCTAAATAACTTGAATGGTGATGTTTTGATCGCCCTATAAAAACCAATAATAAGTAAGCCTTGTACTCCAAAGTCCAAACCAAATCACTTGCTTATATTCTCAACCATCCATAATGAAATCAGTCGGAGGGCATTTATTTCCACATGACACCTAATATCTGGCCTTCCATTAATGGTTCCTGAACATGGCACCCATCTTGACGAAATAATCTCAAGCAAGCCAAGCAAGGAACTATGTCCTGAGGGGCACCCAATAACCATCAACTGACATGAACAATTGAAGCAAGAAAGAAATGCATGAACTATTTTAGGAAATTCAATCACAATAGCCAGCGGTAGTGGTCTTGCACGTACGTGTTCTGCTTTCACTAGAAACAAAATGAGACGACTCGAACTTTTTTCTTTCCCTGTACCAAGTTGAAAAGCATGGAGCAAGATTGAGATAGAACCCAAAATGTTCTACTTTTCATGCTATCCCCCAATCATTTTTCATGCTATAACTACTTTTCCAATCAATCAAATCTTACTTGACCACAAAATTCACTGTAACATTCACAGTAATCAAACCCTTTATGACAACTAAGCTCCCATGCCATTCGATATCATCCACGACTCCTTATCAAACAAATTGACAAGCTCACAACTTTAGAAGGCCCAAATCCAGAAATACAATCAAATTCAAGACACCAAACACAAGCATCGAACTCGACAGAGTTTTTCACTGGTAGCATTGAAGCAGGTAGAAATCAAGCTGGTAAAAACATCACTGTGTCATCAATTTTCCCAAAAAGAAATCAGATTATCTTGATACTTCAAATTTCAATAGCAACCAACATTGGGTTTCACACAATCTTACAGAAACAGTTAATAACAGCAGGCAGTAATAAGATTGCTAAACATGTGCAAAAAAGTCTAACCTTGAGCCTCCCAATTGGCAAAAAAAATTGCACATGGGAATCGAAAATGCAAGGGGCAAGAGTCTGTTTTGGCTAGGCTCCTGGTGTTTGAAGGTCGCAGACCATTTTGAAAGCAATGAAGAAAGGTTTGACAACTTTTTTTTACTGTAAAAATGAGTTCCATGAAGAGGAAGAGGGGAGCAATAATCGGTGGAGAGAGGATTGGACTTCCATTATGAATCTTATAATTTTTTTTTTAGAAATGTCTTGTGGATTGTATTTTTGTTTTTTAAAATATTTTTTATTTAAAGATATTTTTTTAAAAAATATTTTTATAGATCAGATTAATCAAATTACTAAAATTCCTATATTTTTTTAAATTAATATTTTTATAGTCTAATTTAAAATTAGAACCTGAATAATTATATGCCCAGATAATATTTTTATTTTTATATATAAAAGACTCGTTCTTAAAGGACTAAAGAGGAACAATAAACCGGATATACAATAATAAATAGAGGACAAGTTAACCAAAAAGTGACGTTAAAGAAAATATAAACACATGAAAGGGTAAGAAAAAAAACCCAAGAGACAGTTGACAAGTAATCAGAATATGTTTGACTTTTTTTTCTTCTTCCTGTCTGAAGATAATTGTTGATATATATTGGCGGATGTATAATGCAGTACGTACAAACAAAGTTTGATATTTTCATTCTTTATCTTCTGGATAATTTATTGCTAAGAAAACAATCTATTGTTAATTCATAACTAAAAACAAAAAATCTAAAATATTTTTCTTTATTATTTCCCCAACATGGCGTGTACTTTTCTTCCCCCTCACAATAATGATATATCTACACAAACAGAAATATAAGGAAGCTTGCTATGGTTATTTAAAATTAATATGATAATATTTAGAGCGCAATAAATCGCAATAAATATAAATACTTGCTAGTTCAAAATCATTTAAAATTGATTTCTATAGGATTTTTCTTTTCCTCCAAGGTAATAAAGAATTTAAATTAATTATTCTCAATTTCTATAATTATTTTTTTAATAAAAATATAATTTTCACAGCTCAAATAATTCAGAATCACTTGTGTGCTTACAAAAATAATTCTTAAGATAACGAGGATATTTTTTGTTTTGAAGATCAAGTAACTAGATAACGGACAAAAAAGAAACGTAGGTTGAATAATAAATGATTTTCTCAGCCATACTCAAGTTTACACAAACAACATAAACATTAAAACAACCACACAAACGATTTGACAGTGATTGTTTCTCTCTTTTGTTTCACTTTTAAAGCCAAAAGAGAGATACCGCGATATCAAAAAGCGGAAACCTCCCGTGAAACTAATTTATTCATTAACTACAATTTTTTTATTGGTAAGCACTTGTTTGATGATTGTCTGTGTATGTTATGCTATCTGGGTTTGGATTGTTGCCTTGTTCTCTTACTTATTTTTGTATTTCTCGATCATAAACTGCTAAAAAGGTGAAGACCCATTAAAGTTAAGCTTGTTTTTGTTGTTGTTAAGATTTATTACGTTTAAATATTGATCATTTTGTTTGAATTTTGATTCAAGTTTGAGTCTTTATATGAGTTTTGTGGAGATGGTTTTGTTTGAGTTATGGGTAGGGTAGAATTATGTTTTTTTTTTTGTGGATTTTAGAGAGGTTCGTTGTGATTTATTATTGCTGTAATGGACAAGTGGAATGCCTGAAGGGACACCTTTTTTAATTTACATGGTTGGTTCCTTAAAAAACTTGGGAAAGAAACAAGATAATAAAACTTTCCTAGGATTACTGTGTCTGGGTTTCAAAATGACAAAAAATAAAAAATAAAGGATAAGATACTGATGCCATGTAAAGTTCAAGTCTTTTCCTTTGTATGATGTTTTTTTTTAGATTTTAATGCTAGTTTTGAATTGACGATGGCTGAAATGATAACTATTGCATCATCAGGAAACTTTCCAACCTGGTTTATTATCCAGGTATCTCGAGTCAAAGCTGGGATCTGAAACTCATCCGATCGAAGGAATTTTAGGTCTAGTGAAGATTAATTTTATTTGATAATCAAATTGTTGATGGCAACTTCAGACGCAATTCTGCAAGTTCTGTCCGGGGCGGGTCCTTGTGTTTTTAGCTCCAACCCTTGCTTTCGCAGTTCAGATTTGACATTCTCTTCTAAACTCCACGTAAAATGTGTAAAGAAAAGAGCTTCAAGGTGTATGAAAATGTTCAAGTGCTCGAATGTTCTGCAGAATGGTATAGGAAACCACTGGTTTAAGGGATTAGGTGATAGAGATCTGTCAGTGAATGCAACGATCAAGAAATTGCATCTTCTGAGGTGCAAAGGCCCGCAGGCAGAAAGAGTTAGTGGTGTAACTGAAGAAGGAGGAAATAGAGCATGGTTTGTAGATGGTGCAAATTCATTAAACCTGAATGGGGCGGTGACTGGTGAACAAACGGATGGTTTTGGAGTTCAGGATGCTCAGCAGTTGACACGGGAAAAGGAGGGTTTTGCATCTATTGGTGCCCTAAATCAGGAAAAGGAGCGTTTGGAAACTAATGGTGCGGTAGGAACAGGTAGAGATGCCTCTCCCAAGGTCAGTGTAGATCCGATTGAGGAAGAAGCATGGGAGCTACTGCGAGATTCTATGGTTTATTATTGTGGCAGTCCAATTGGAACGATTGCTGCCAATGATCCTACCAGTTCCAGTGTGTTAAATTATGACCAGGTCTTCATTAGAGACTTCATACCTTCTGGCATTGCTTTTCTTTTGAAGGGAGAATATGATATTGTCCGGAACTTCCTTCTTCATACACTTCAGTTGCAGGTAATTTAATCATTGATTGTGCTGGCCCCTTTTTTTTTTGTTGTGGGAAGAGCCTTTTAAGAGCTTCCTTTTTTGTTTGTTATCTGATTTGCTACATGACTCCTTTATTGCAGAGTTGGGAGAAAACAATGGACTGTCACAGTCCTGGACAGGGATTGATGCCTGCTAGTTTCAAGGTGCGCACGGTTCGTTTGGATGGTGATGATGATTCTGCAACAGAGGAGGTATTGGATCCTGACTTTGGAGAGGCAGCAATTGGCCGTGTTGCACCAGTTGATTCTGGTAAATCAATTTTCCATTGATCAATTTTCCATTGAATATCAAGTGTTCGATTGCTGGCATTGCTGAAATTTTCTTATGTTATCATGCCAATACTAGGATTATGGTGGATTATTTTGTTACGTGCATATGGAAAATGCTCTGGTGATCTCTCACTTCAGGAGAGGATTGATGTGCAGACTGGAATTAAAATGATTCTGAGGCTATGTCTTGCTGATGGTTTTGACATGTTCCCAACATTGTTGGTCACAGATGGTTCTTGCATGATAGATCGCCGCATGGGAATTCATGGGCACCCTCTAGAAATACAGGTAATCAATTGTTGAGTGGTTTTCAGATCATTTAGAAGAGTTGTTTTATGTTAAAATAGCCAGTAATCCATGGAGCAAGGGAGGTTTAATGAAAGAAGGGTCCTCGTGGGAAATTTGGATGTTGCCCATATTTCTGTTAGGTGACTGTACAAACAGATGCTTGAACGAATTCTGAAATTATGGAATCAGGATACGTTGACAAAATCAGGAGTAAGAGTATGTAGGATTCAGTTGGTTGAAGCCACTCTTTGGTAAGGCTGTTGGCTTAAATGCTCTTCCAGCAGCGGTGTCAAAGTTCATAAGATGAATAACTATATTTTCTTTAGCAGCTGAAGGTGCTTGGTTTTCAGTTGAATAGATTGACAATCACTTAGTTCTAATGCATGCTCATCATAAAATTCTGCCAAAATCTGCATATATCAGATGGATGAGGATGCTGAGTCTTGGAAATGGTTTTCCCAATCTAATTTCGGATGTGATGTATTTTTCTCTTGTAGGCACTCTTTTATTCTGCCTTACTTTGTGCAAGGGAGATGCTTGCTCCAGAAGATGGATCAGCTGATCTCATTCGAGCTTTGAACAATCGTCTAGTGGCTCTTTCATTCCACATCAGAGAGTATTATTGGATTGATTTACGAAAACTAAATGAGATTTATCGTTACAAGACCGAAGAGTACTCATATGATGCAGTTAATAAGTTCAACATTTACCCAGATCAGGTTTCTCCTTGGTTGGTGGAATGGATGCCCAACCAAGGAGGCTATCTTATTGGAAACTTGCAACCAGCTCATATGGATTTCCGATTTTTCTCTCTCGGAAATTTATGGTCCATTGTTAGTGGTCTTGCAACAAGAGATCAGTCAAATGCGATATTGGATTTCATTGAAGCCAAGTGGTCTGATTTGATAGCAGACATGCCATTGAAGATCTGTTATCCCGCTCTTGAAGGTCAGGAGTGGCAGATTATCACTGGAAGTGATCCTAAGAACACGTAACGCTGCTACCTAACGAAAATTGATCTCATTTTCACTTTCTCTCTGTTTCTTTGAGTCATGAGTTGTTCTGTTTGATGCAGGCCTTGGTCCTATCACAATGCAGGTTCCTGGCCAACTCTTCTCTGGCAGGTTAGTGATGGTAGTGTAGTTTGTTAATGCTTTTAGGTGAGATTCAAACTCGTGATCATTGGGTCAATAAGGCTCTGATACCATGTTAAATAACCATCTCACCTAAAAGTTTAAGCTTGTAAGTGAGGCCCCATAATATGATTTATATTATTCTCTAATATCATGCTGGTATGGAGTCATAAGAATGCTCGAATGATACTCCTATCTGATATTGTATTTGTCTGTGGGTCATTTGCTGGTCATATACCAGTTTCATACCCTTATCTGTTAGTAATGTCCCTCTGGATGACCATTACCATTGTTTCTGTATGAAATTTTTTCCTTTCTTCGGAGTCCATTTTACTTCCTTGGTGCTTTACAAGCTGCGAAGGGGTTTTGATAGCTATATATGAAAAGGCAGGCCAGCTGAATGTTATGGTGTTGGTTAGTAGAACTTGAACATACAATTTTGACATGTATAATACTTCTTTCAGCTGACAGCTGCATGCATAAAGATGAACAGACCAGAAATTGCTGCAAGAGCGGTCAAGATTGCTGAGAAACGCATATCACGTGACAAATGGCCTGAATATTATGACACCAAAAAAGCAAGGTTCATTGGAAAACAAGCTCATCTGTTCCAGACATGGTCAATTGCTGGATACCTTGTGGCTAAGCTCTTGCTTGCAGACCCAAGTGCAGCCCGGATGCTCGTGACCGATGAGGATCCTGAGCTTGTCAGTGCCTTCTCCTGCATAATCGGTACTAACCCGAGGAGAAAGCGTGGGCAAACGAGTTTGAAAAAGACATTCATGGTGTAAATTACCAGGCTGTCTCAACAGAACTACCGAACCAGGGCACTTGTTCTCTTGATTTGAGAACTGATTATCAAAGTACCTATTGTTACGTATAATGAATTTGTATACAAAGTATAATATAACTAATTAAACATCTTCTAATTCAATTATACGAATACAGGGAAATTTCAATCCCACATTATTTATGTAACGTAGTAGTGTTGATCGAGTAAAACACATGTAAATAAATATGGAGCTACAGGATAAAACTTGAAACCCTTGATGTGGATGGAACTTTGGTGGTTGAATATGCCTGTAACTCTTACATTAGTTTTGGTTTCTTGAGAAACTGAAAGACAAGCAGATACATATATTGAAGTTAATTAACTTTTACACTAGTTAATTCTGTGTAGATGATCTAGGGCAAGGTGTGTTATCCTCTCATCAATTTGTTAAGCAAGCATTACATATATTGTAAGGTATTTTGCTTATCCTACATACTTATTATGTTGAAACTTTCCATTTTCTGGAGATGGTGCTATATTGCATTGAGCAAATATCACTGTGCAGAGGATACAGGTTGGAGATGAAGATTTCAATGCATCTAGCTCAGCTTCTCTGGACCCAGGAAGATGACAGATTGACAAATGGCCTTATCAGTACTGTCTTGACTCTGTCAACCGGAATTCTTTCAAATCCAATTGCTTCTCGAGATCTTCAAGACATGTGTTTCAACATAAACCAATGAGCAAGTACAAACAATTTGATTCAATCAACACGCTCTAATTTGTCTTCATGAGTTGGATAATTTTTCAATTGCTGTCATTTTTCTTTAGGCCACAGGGTTAGCTCTTCTTTATGCAAACCAAAAATAGAAAAAGGTCGCTTGAAACCATCAATGCTTGCTGGTCAGGCTTCGATTTTGCTAGCAAGCCGACTTGTGTCTTCATCAGTAAAAGTTGTCATGGTTACAGGCTCATTATATTGTCAACCACGTCTAAAGTTCCGGAACCTGGAGGAGCCTGCTTGAACATCATATTTTCCACTTCTGTTGACGCCATGATAAGTGCTCACATTGAATTTTGACTCTCCATAATGGGGTGAATGATTATATAGGGTGGGCAAAGACTACTATATTTTCAAATACTTTCTTAATCTACTTTAAATAATATCATCTAGCGATGTATTTGAATGAAATTATTAAACCCGATTCAATCTAGAATTAGAATAAAAGATTAAAACATAGGCATGCACACAAAGTAAATTCAACGAGAAGGGATATCAACTCCATATGAATTTACCTTCACTATTTAAAATATAGTTACAAAACCCTATATTAAAGGGCTAATATGATGATTCAATGACTTGGAGTGCTTGAAATGGATTTTACTTTCGAATAAATTTTCCTTTTCTCCTTCTCTTTTTCTAAAATGATATTGTTTATACACACACACTGCGTTGATCCATCAACATATAATGCCATGTTAACAACTTTGGATTTTCTAAAGTACATAAACTAAGATTAGTGGAGTATAAAAATCTTTTGACCTGAGTTTGGAATCCAGCTATAGCACCCTGCATGGACCCATCCCTCTCTAAAGATGCCACGTGGCCCAATCCCATTTCGCCGGCTCATGGTTCCCTTCACTTCAAAACCTCAACTCTCGCTCCACATTCTCATTCCCAAACCCCAGATGCCTGATTTCCTTCCACCCACCATTTTCTCCACCACCGCCACCATGGCAGCCCCCATCATCACCTCCACCATGGAGCCAAGTGTGGAAGATCTATCCGATGATCTTGACAATCTTAGCTTCACCTCCACCACCACTGCCGCTGAGACGAGACACAGCACAAGCTCAGGGTCTGAAACCACATGGACTACCTCAACCTCCAGCCTCGCATCAAACTCCTGCAAGCCCCATCATCCACCTCAATGCGATGAATGCTGGCATGCAATTAAACGTGGCAAATGTGATAACTCATCCTTAACCCTTGCTGATTTACGCTTTGTCCACAAGTTAGGAAGTGGTGATATAGGAAGTGTGTATCTTGTGGTGCTCAGGGAAGGCAATGGGTGTCTTTTTGCAGCCAAAGTCATGGACAAAAAAGAAATGGCTGCTGGGAACAAAGAAAGTAGGGCTAGAATTGAGAGGGAAATACTGGAAATGCTGGAGCACCCATTCTTGCCTACATTGCATGCCACACTGGACTCGCCCAGGTGGTCTTGTTTGTTAACGGAGTTTTGTCCTGGCGGTGACCTCCATGTCCTCCGGCAGCAGCAACCGGATAAGCGTTTCGACGAAGCAGTCGTCCGGTATGTATGAACAATGCATGCATATACACATCCAATATACAAATTCGTGCATGATGAGAAATCATAATGGGGTTAAGTTTACTAATTGTATGAACTGTAAATCCATGTGAATTTCTGGCGCAGCCATTGATGTTTTGTGGACCATGGAGCTTTTGGTGTGTGTGTCTCGTGCAGTAGATCATAATCATGAATTCATAAAAAGGAGTAAAAATTAGATTGATCGATATCCCTTAATCTATGGCATGTTCCAGCACATTATTTCTCGGATTTTTGCCTTTTTCAGCGAGTCCCAAGATATCATTTCAAGAATCAAGATCCACCCCTTTTAAATCTATTCCTTCTTCCAAATCTCTACTTTATTGTTATTTTTAATCATTAAATCAGATTTAACCTCTTCCCTGTTTTTTTGAAGTTTGGTTAGCTAGTGCTTTACAATAAAATATAAAAAATACATAAACGTGTTTGGCTAGAAATTAAACAATAATAAAAACATAATCTTTATATATTACTGTTACTATATATATATATAACAGGTGTCGGAAAACACTGTAGCAATCTACAGTGTTTTCCCATGATATATATATATATATATACAATAAAACGCTGTCGCGGTTTTATCTGTGCTAATCTACAAGAATACTTACTATTAATATATATTTTCGTGAAAAATAAACGGTTGTTGAAGTAGTCAAAGTGGTCTAAATAACGTCGATTAAGATCCCCTCCGAGGGCATGAGTTCGAATCTCACTCTAAACACATTTCTTTTTAGCGAATTCACATTATAATTAGATTTAATATATATTTTCGAGAAAAATGAACGAATGTTGAGGTGATCGAGCTGGTCTATGAGGCGGGAGATAAAATTTTGTTCGAGAGGTTGGGGGTTCAAGTCTCACTCTTGATAGATTTCTATTTTACTTAAAAATATGATTATTTTTTTTAATGATAATGATATTTTTCTTGCTTTTTTAATGATGATGATAATTTTATGTTGATTATTTCGTTGAAACCTATTAAACAGATAAATTTATATCGATTTAAAATTCATATATTTTATAGAAAACTTGCACTTCACAAGAATTCTGCATAAATCTATTATTTGATCAAAAATATATTATAGAAAAAATTAATATTTTTTATGTTGAAAAATATATGTACCACCCTCGACTGAGACGCTGGGCATTGGCTAGTATATATATATATATAATTGCATGTGCATTCTCGTAACATGATATATAAATGTAATAATCTTTATAATTAGTTGAAGAATACTTGTATATAATATATATCATTGATTGATTAGTTTTTGTTGCCTTAGGTTTTATGCATCAGAAGTTGTGGCTGCTCTTGAATACCTACACATGATGGGAATCATCTATCGTGATCTCAAGCCTGAAAATGTTCTTGTAAGATCAGACGGTCACATAATGCTTACAGATTTTGATCTCTCCTTAAGAGATGATAACTCGACATCAACAGCTCAGATTATTTCTGATCAAAACCCACCAACCACATCATCGACGACAAGGGATTACCATTCTCATGATACATCTCAATTTGCCACATCCTCATGCATCCTACCCAACTGTATTGTGCCAGCTGTCTCCTGCCTCCAGCCAAGAAGAAAACGCAAGAAGAAACTCAATCAACGGGGGACCCTCGAGATTGTAGCGGAGCCAGTAGACGTTCGGTCCATGTCATTTGTTGGGACCCACGAGTACTTGGCACCGGAGATTGTATCCGGCGAGGGACACGGCAGCGCAGTGGATTGGTGGACCCTAGGCATATTCATATTTGAGATGTTCTACGGTGTCACACCATTTAAAGGGATGGACCATGAGCTAACCCTAGCTAATGTTGTGGCTCGAGCCCTTGAATTCCCAAAGGAACCATCGATCCCAGTCTTCGCCAAGGATTTGATCACACAACTTCTCGTCAAGGACCCCACGAGACGACTGGGTTCTACGATGGGAGCCACTGCGGTTAAGCATCATCAATTTTTTGAAGAGATAAACTGGGCATTATTAAGGTGCAAAACTCCACCTTACGTCCCTCAACCCTTCACTTATAAGAACTTCATCGCCACCAATAATGGGAACAGCTTTATAGAGCATTACTAGTAAGAGATTCTCCTTTTCTTTTTAATTTAATTTAATTTAATGAGAAAATATATATACCAGGTCTCCTAGAAATGTAATTTTTCTTTGGATTGTTTGTCTGAAAACTTTTGAGGGAAGCATGCCTCGGATACCACATTGAAAAGTAGTCTAACATGTTCTTTTTTTTGTTGGATGCTAGAAAATATTATCTGCAAGAAAGTTTATTTTATGAACTCGAGGTGAACAAATAAAATTTTGGTATTTTAAGCTAAATTGATATATACTGAATCAAATTTGAGATTTATTATACAGATACTAAATCTTTTATTAGTACGATACGACTATTGGATATAGTCCCACTTGTCACTTTATATGTGTTTATTGTCTTATGATTGAAAATTATTACTTTAATTTAAAATCCTTCGATAAGTGGGGCTTGTCAATAGATATGAAGAATTAGGCATGGTTATTGAAACTGAAAGGAAGATCTACATCTCAATTGATATGGGTTTTAGTTGAGGATAAGCTTCAATTGATATTTACTCCATGATTAAAAACCCAAGTTTATTGAAATTAATCTTCTTTTTTATCACAAGGGCTATGTCAAGTTGGGTTTTTTTTATCTATTTTATTTTTTTATATTTTTTTTTATTATTATTATTTATTATTATTATTGTAGGAAACCAAATTTATTATTCATTGATTATTAAGAGATTTTATTTTTAGATTTTGTTAGAGCTTGACCTGTAGTTAAAAAGAAACGCCGTATAGAACTGGGCTTTTATAACTGAGGTAATACTGGGCCTTGCAGGCCTGTGCTTATAGCTATACCTGGCGATGGCAATACTTAACTATGGTCCTCATATGTTTCGAAACTTTCATTCATAGTCTCCGTTTTATTAGGTTATTTTTATACCAGTAGTTCAACGAGAAAAATAAATAAATGTAATCGTAATAAAAAAATTTATTTATTTATTGATCCCACATCGCTCGAAAATATTCGTTCCAAGATGATGTCTTAATTATTTCATTTAATTAGAAATTTCTTGTATGCTTACAATAAAGGATAAAAGATGATGGGTTAATTTGAACATGCGTTTCTTAATAAAAGAATTATTACTTTTATTGAATCATTTTTCAAAATTAATTTTCATTTATTATAATTACCATCATATTTATTATTCAAATTATTTCTTTTCTACGTCAAAATAATATGATCATGTCTTTTCCTCGTGGAAGCCTATTACATCTCATAACTCTTTCTTTTTTTCTTTTTTTTTTACTACATTGACTGGATGAGGAATCGTCAACGTATTTATAACAAAAAGAAAAAAAATAATAAGTTTTTATTTCAATTCAAGATTTTTTTTTTTTTTACCGAAACCCAATTCAAAAAAATGTTTACAGTCACACTTAAATCATACACCATATATAGAAATGTAGAAAAAGATGTCATCTTCTTGTCATGGACTGAAACTATTATTTAAGAATGAATTTTTTTTATATAATTGTTCATAGTTTTGTATTTACTAATGGAAAACCTTCTCCACATATTTCTACCCCTTGAAATTAGGGCACAAAAATCCTCCCTTCACCTGAATTAAAAAATAAGAAGAAGCTACTTTGCTTTAAAAGCCATGAAATATTAAATGAACAAGCATGGAGAAATACAGAAGTTGAAGGGAGGGTTTTTGTTATAAAAATTGAATTATAGATAGAGAAAATTAAAAAAAAATAAAAGCCAACAAAATCTCTAACACAAACCAAGCATGGAAGCCATCAAACATGTTATAAAAATAACATATATCCATCTTAATGTATGCTGAGCATTTTGAATATCAAGAGAAGAGAAGAGCAAAAACTAGAAGAAAATGTTGAGTGCATGTTTGATTTTGGGCTAAAATTAGCTTTTTGAGGATGGTAAAAAAAAATGAAACAATTTTTCAAAATAAAAGGAAAGAAATTTATGGTGATAATTAAGGTATATGTAAGGCTTAAAAAAAAGAGTTGTATAAATTACATGATACCATCCCTAGCCATATCTACAACTTCTAATTCATATTCTATTTATAGTCCCATGTACAATAATAATACTAATAACAACAACAACAACAAAATTAATTTTGGGTGTATTATATAATTTGTATATTTATAATAAACGACAAAAAATGAATTTTGTCATGAAAACAAAAACAAAAACTTGTTGTGAAAACAATTATTATTGTTATTGACTCATTTCTCAAGATTGATTTTCATTTATTACAATTATCCATTAAGGGAATATTTCTTAACACATCCATAGTAAACGATAAAAATAATATTTTAATTTGGTTTATTATATAATTTGTATATTTATGATAAACGACAAAAATGAATTTTGTCGTGAAATCAATTATTATCGTTATTGACTCGTTTCTCAAGATTGATTTTTATTCATTACAATTATCCAATGAGGGAATTTTTTTAACATATTCATACTAAACGATAAAATTAACGGTTTTGATTCCGTATCGCTTGATAACAAATTATTTCAAATGATTAATATATATAAAACAAAAGATCGATTTCTATTTTATAATTTGTATATTTATAATAAACGACAAAAAATGAATTTTGTCATGAAAACAAAAAATAATTTTTTGTTGTAAAACAGATTATTATCTTTATTGACTCATATCTCAAGATTGATTTTCATTTATTACAATTATCCATTAAGGGAATATTTCTTAACACATCCATAGTAAACGATAAAAATAATATTTTAATTTGGTTTATTATATAATTTGTATATTTATGATAAACGACAAAAATGAATTTTGTCGTGAAATCAATTATTATCGTTATTGACTCGTTTCTCAAGATTGATTTTTATTCATTACAATTATCCATTGAGGGAATCTTTTTTAATATATTCATACTAAACGATAAAATTAACGGTTCTGATTTCATATTGCTCGATAACAAATTATTTCAATAAAATTTGTATATTTATGATAAACGACAAAAATGAATTTTTTCGTGAAATCAATTATTATCGTTATTGACTCGTTTCTCAAGATTGATTTTTATTCATTACAATTATCCAATGAGGGAATTTTTTTAACATATTCATACTAAACGATAAAATTAACGGTTTTGATTCCGTATCGCTTGATAACAAATTATTTCAAATGATTAATATATATAAAACAAAAGATCGATTTCTATTTTATAATTTGTATATTTATAATAAACGACAAAAGTGAATTTTGTAGTGAAAACAAAAAATAAATTTTTGTTGTAAAAACAATTATTATTGTTATTGACTCATTTCTCAAGATTGATTTTCATTTATTACAATTATCCATTAAGGGAATATTTCTTAACACATCCATAGTAAACGATAAAAATAATATTTTAATTTGGTTTATTATATAATTTGTATATTTATGATAAACGACAAAAATGAATTTTGTCGTGAAATCAATTATTATCGTTATTGACTCGTTTCTCAAGATTGATTTTTATTCATTACAATTATCCAATGAGGGAATTTTTTTAACATATTCATACTAAACGATAAAATTAACGGTTTTGATTCCGTATCGCTTGATAACAAATTATTTCAAATGATTAATATATATAAAACAAAAGATCGATTTCTATTTTATAATTTGTATATTTATAATAAACGACAAAAGTGAATTTTGTAGTGAAAACAATTAATGTCGTTATTGACTCATTTCTCAAGATTGATTTTAATCATTACAATTATCCATTGAGGGAATATTTCTTAACATATTCATACTAAACGATAAAATTAACGGTTGCTCGATAACAAATTATTTCAAATGATTAATCATAAACAACATAATATATATATTGTCTTAAAAACAATTATTATCATTATTGACTTGTTTTTAAAATTAATTTTCATTTATTATAATTATTGGTTGAGTGAATACTTTCATTTATCACATTTTCAATCTTCTTTTATTGCATTATATACTTTGTACTAACCCTTAATAAATAAATGTCTCCATTTACATTTTCTCTCTTTTCTAATGCATTCAAAAAAGCCTCTATGAAGTACTAATTATTATATTTCTTACTAACGAAAGCCACTTCCATTTAAACCGACAAATCCTTTTCCATCTAAGCCTATATGCACAATCCTTTTGTATTTCTTGCCAAATATGCAGGCATGGCTTGCTTCATTTCAAATCTTGAGTGAACCCGTAACGCCTGTTTTGCCAGCACAGAGGCATGCAAGAAAGCTCCGCCACGTTTTTGTCTTCACCTCAACCATGGTTTTTTCACGTTTTACTACTCTGTCTTCATCTCTAAAATTGCGTGCAGATTCAGGCACGGTTACTCCTCGAACTACCTATATAAACCCCCCCTTGTGTTACCTCTCATGCACCACTCCTCGCTAAGATTCTCTCTTCTGTGGGGCTAGCTTCTTCTCTTCATCAGCAATGGCAGGCTCGGCAGCTCTTGAAGCTCTCACTGTGCAGCTGTATGACTTCATTCAGTCCATGGAAGATAATGTATTTTCTCTGCTAGCATCATTCGATCAGTGTCTGCTCACTTGTTTTCTGGATAAATCTTTTTATGTGTTTTTGATTGCCAACTGTTTTGCTTTCAGGGAATTGTGGACTATCATTTCAAAGACTGTTACAACATGAAAGAGGCCAATGGACCCTTCCTGTTTATTGAGCTTCTTCCTACCTACATATCTGACTCTGAAGCCACCTTAGAGGAGATGACTACCGAACTGTACGTTTGGATCTCATTTACATGCATGCAATGATTGTTCTTTCAGTTTATCTAAATGAGGTATTTTTTGTGTTTTATCACTGATTATTATTTTCTTTCATTCTTAATTTTCTTACAGGGATCAGCCTCTTGTGAACTTTAAACATCTCGAACAACTATGCACCAAGCTTAAAGGAGGGACCTCATGGTGATATAATTGATTCCCTATCAATCCGTTCAATGATTAGATCTAGCATGCGTTGCATTAATTAATCCTTATGAAACATGTTTAAGAACTTTTTGATTCCTTGATTTTTTTTATCTGTCAGAAACAATCGTGTCGGCGTGCTTTGTCGATTCATGATTGAATTGCCTGATGAAAAATTCGAAATGCCTTCAGTAGAACTACCTAGCTTATGAATTTTCCTGTGCTGGGTCGGTTGTGTTTAATCATGGCTAATAATACTCATCATACTTCATATAATTATTCAGACTCACTTGCTTTGTTCAATTTGGTGTTGCAGCATTGGCGCATGCCGGGTCGCGGCTTCTTGTGGGGGACTTCGTCGGGCTGCTCTTGCCAAAAACAAGGAGAAGTAGGAAATCATTAAAATTATGCTCCTAATGCAGTTTTTACTTGAAATTGCAATAGATATTAGTTATCATATCTGCCATCCACTCACTTTCTGCACATTATCTGATTTGTAGCTGCCTCCTGACGCTGGAGATGATCAAAGTTGATTTTTCCATTCTGCGTAACAGACTGGAATCTTTCCTTGAGGTAACAGATATGATATTAGTTCGAGTTTGTGGATTTCCAGCACTATATTCGACGCAGAAAGTTATCAATGACTGTTTGTATTAGTAATGGTGTGTTGTTCATCTGGGATTTCTCTTCTCTGATGCAGCTGGAAAGGATGATTGTGACCAATGACTACAAAGGTTGCTGAAAAGCACATTCTTGTGGTTTCTGCTATGCTATGCTATGCTCTGCGGGCCATGTTTCGGAGCTTTCAATAATCAAGGCTGGAACTTAGTAGTTTGCAGTCTGTTTAGAATTGTCAGATTTCATTTTTAGTCCCGTTTGATCTTTCAGTTGTTGTTTGATGTCATGAATGTTTCCCTGGAATTATTGTGGGCATCTTTCTCTACCCTACGGGGGAGTTCCGGTGCCAACAGTAATTTGCAGCGAACCTGTGTTTCTCCTTCATTTGCTGTTCTAAACAAAGAAGAGGGGGAGATTTATTCTCTCCTCTAGAGGTTTTTATTATGCTGTTGTTTGGATTGTTTATTGTCTTTTGGTTGATTTCTGGCCTCGAAGATCTAAAGGCCAACAACAAATTCACCAGAAAAGCTGTCCTGAACAAAAAACTTACAGGTTGATGTTATGGTTAGAGCAGCAATCCCAGAAGTTAAATCAAAACAATCTCAGATATATCCTTACCCTTAACTTGAGACAAGAGTAGTAATCCTATCGTCATCAGCTTCAGCACCAGCTGAAGACCATAGTTCAGAGCATTGAAAAACTCAGAAAGCCTAATTATTTCCATAAACATCGATGGAAGCAGAGTAATATAATGCATTTTGAATATGCTGTTTGCTTGAAAATATATTATAATGATTTTATATATATATAATATCAACTCATCAAAATCATTCGAAAAACACCAAAGAAAATACTATTTTGATTCATTTTTATACCGTATATATTTTTAAATTGTAAGAACAAACCATCTCTAAGTATAAGAAAGCATGAGATAAACTGATCATACATAACCCGGGTTAAGATTCTTTGCAGAATAGAACACAAGCATATAAATCAATCCTATTGACCTTAAAATCAAGTTTGCTTGAACCAACAACACAGCCCGTTCTTATGCTTAATTTGGTAGGAAAATCAACACGCACGCATCCAACCTAAACTTTTCAACCCATAACACACAGCATCAGCAAACAACTCATTAACATTTTAGCATATCACATTCAGCATTGTGAGAAAAAAACTAGCTAATCCCCTGTTTTTTTTTTTATCCCAAATAGGATAATAAATATTTTAACATAATTTATAATGAGATTTTAATTTTTTGGTCATTCTTTTATTCCCAGGAATAATATCATCCAAACTCATGAACACAAAATTAAAATTTTTAAAATAAAAGGACCCAAGGTTTCTTATTACTTGCCTTTTAAGATTTCTTCTTTCCACCCAAGAAAAAAGCAAAAAAAATCATCTTTCAGGCCATAAAGAAGAAAACAAAACAGAGCGTATACCAGAGGCAAAAATCTTCTTGATATCTTCAGCAGAAGGGCTATTGGACACCCAAAACAGCCAACAAAAAAGCAGCAATAGTCTTCATTGTTTCTTTCTTTTTCCTCTCTCTAAATTTCAACAAAAGCAAACAAATAAGATTGATGAAAGAAGGGTTTGCCGTAATGCGAAGAAAAAGTCAAAGAAAGATTTTAGCTTTGAGGAAAACCATGATATAAGTGAGGGTTATTTATATAGTCAGGAGTAGGGTCTTATGATGCCTGGCTAGTCGGATACAGTATGTTTTTTTTGTTTTTAACAATGGTTTTTAATTTTTTAGAAGACATGATAAATGGACTAATTTGTGTTGCTGATATGATATGACCAATTATTACTCTTGAATTCCCTTTTCAAGCATCTCATGGCATTGAAAAAAACATGTGTTGAATAAATGATTCTCTTAAATAAAATTATCATTTTTTTATGAAAATAATTAGTAGAAAAAACTTGAAAAAAATATTTTATTCAATATGACAAATTTACACTATCATTTATAGTGAAGCTAAATTTGAATATGATAAAAAATAAACATTTATAAAATTAATATCCACGAAACGATGAAAGTTAATTAATTAATTGAGATAAAAATATTATTTAATCAAAGTTATTAATTTATCAACAATTAGTGGGAAAAGTAATAGAAGCATGATATAAAAAGTTAAATGAAAATCAAATCAATGATTAGAGATTTCATTCATACTAGTCAGCCTTTGTGATTGGCTACAATATTATTACCATTTGATTTTGAATTTAATAATTCCGATGTAATAGAAACTTTTGTTCTTACCACCCAGTGAATCAAGAAAGAAATATCTTTTTCAATGCGAAAAACTTGCTCTGTTTCCTGCTCAAAGGTTTTTTAGTTGGCTGCTGGTGCTGTTGGGATTCTTTGGTGGCCTCCCTCTTACCTGGAGGTTTTCTATGCCGATGATCACCACAACTTTTCTTTGAAATATATGAAAAAATAATATATATATATATATATATATATAATCAACAACACTGACATTCCTCTTCACTTTCACCTTTTCTTTCTCGTCTCTTGAGTTTTTATCCTCCAGGCTCTTGCGTTTTCTTGTAAGAACGAGAAAAAAACCTATGGACTAGTGTGATGTTGGGGAAGACAGCACTGTGAGTTCAAAAGCTAACGCGCTCATTTTACTAGTCCTGGCCCCAGATATGACCTCTAAACGGGTCAGGCATACAATTCATTTTGCGTACTTTCGTATCCTGAGATGGATCATGTGAATACTATTGACATGCAAGAAAAGAGAGATTTTTCTGTATAATGATAATACAGATAACCATATGAATGTAGCAGAGAAATTATTATAGCTTACATCCAAGTAAAAGGATGCTGGATAGCCACAATCCACATCATGATCATAGAAAGTTCGACAAACTATAACCCATTAGAACACTGTTTCAAATGGTAAATATTGGAATTATCCGCATTATGCAGCAGCCACGGTTTCTGCAGGCTTTGCGGGTTCAGCTGGTGCCTCTGCTTCCCAGAAGGCAGTCTTCTTCCCGGTCTTGGAAACAGTCTGAAGAACAGCATCTGGCTGCACACTTCCTTTCACTGTGACTTTTTGCTCCTTCAAATCAATGTCATAAGATTCCACGCCTGAAGATGCTCACAGAATAAACACTCTATTATCATCAGATAGCAAAAACTATGAACCAGGCATTTGCTCATGGAATTCTTAGACAGATTGGATGGTTAATATTTGAGATTTAACTTTCATTCCTTTTCCTTTAATTGGTTGATGAAGAGTAAAGAAGTGGATTGCCTTCTGATTGTAAATTTCCTATTCTCACAAATTGCAGATGCCCCGAAACCTCATCATACCAAACTGCTTACTAACCTACTTGCAAAGGTGCAAAATTCTGCAACCAATGTTTGCCCCAGTTCATTATCAATAGACCATGAACATGATGTACATCTTGCCCTAAACTTCCTGGAATAGTACCTTAGCATCAAGGACTATGATTGACAACCCAGCAGAGCCCATCTAAAATGTTTGTCCATTTCAATTGTTTTTGTGTGTGAGTTGAGAGAAAGACAGCACAGTCAACAAAGCTCCAGAGACTGAAAAGATTAGAAACAAGGGCAAGAACAGACCTTCCATTTTGCCCAAAACCCTTTTCACAGCCCCAACGCAGCCTTCACATGACATACCAACCTTGAGGACAACAGTCTGCAATCGAGCAGAATTGAAAATCATTACACATTCAAAAATCAGCAGCAATAATCATAATGTCAACAGATCAAGAAAAGGGAAGGCAGCAAAAACCAAGACAAGCTCAAAAACAGGTTAAGACTTCTGTTAACATCCAACCCTAGACAAATTTCTAACCCATAACAATAAAACAACAGAAAAAAAAAGCGCACGATTTTCACTCACCCATAACCGGAAACGATCCAAAACTACAGTTCCAGGTTCCCCAACAGCAAAGCAGCAGTCTTTCTCCCTCAATAACGAGGATCAGAAATTTTAAAATTTACACCTTTACCAACAGTTTTAACCATAACAGAGTTCACTTAAATCCTCGAACAGAACAAAATCAACAAAAACCCAATAATCCTAGAATGATTCAAACTTGAGATTGAACATGGCAATCCAAAATCAATCAAAAACTCACAAACATCCCATCACAAGTCAAAACAACAAGAAAATAAAAATATTAAAAACATAGCCTTGCACAAAAGATGGATCGAGAAACAAGAAAGCTCGGTACCTGAGACATGATTGTGGTATTACTGATGTATCAAACAGAACAAAAAACAAGGAATCAAGAAGACAGGGAGAGGATGATAAATCTGTTCTTGGTTATGTATTCTTCAAAAGTCGTCGATTTATAGAATTCCTTCATGTGCGTGATGACATTTGTTCGTTTTGTTTTTTCTTGTGGGTCCCGGCAACAGTTTCCTATTTTCTCTCTATTTCTATTTTTTCCTCTTTTTTTGGTTCAAATTATCTACTTGTGCCTAATGTAATCTGTTTCTTAAGAGTGTTTTTTTAGTTGGTCAACAGAAAACCATTTCTTATTGAGAGTGATTTAAGAATTTATAAGTATATTTTCTTACAAACTCACAACCTAACCTGACCTGACCTGACCTAACTCGGGCGCAAACAATGTTTTAACCATATTGTTTTGTCTTTGACTTGTTAATACTTGTAAGAAAAAATATTAACATCCACGTATTGTTTCATTTTTTTATTTAATAAAAACATGTTTTTCAAGCGTTTTTTGTGTTGATGTTGCCGTAATGTATTTAGAAGAGCATCGTAGTATCTTGGGAGAAAATCCACACTTAAAAAACAATATTTGTTCTGGGTTAACCATAAAAAACATTTAATTGAAAAATGCGAAGATTAATATCACAATAATCTTAAGTTTAAAAAATTATTTTATTTTGGGAGGTGAGGTGACCAAATGGAAAGAAGAAGATATCCATGGATTCCCTTTCAAGGCATGCAATGCAATAGGAAGGCAGTACAGACTTGTACCGCGCATGTAGTACACCCAACCCCTCTTGCTGTACGAAACTCCACTTACCAAATGCTATTTATATAAATTCTGCTACTATTAAAAATAATTTTTAAAATTTTATTCTTTTTAGTAGATAGTTTTTCTAGGGTTTGTAAAATACAGTGCTCATTTTTTTTATAATGTATAACTTTTTTAGTCCAGCTATATATATTTCTAACTATATGATAAAATAGATGGTCACATAATTGAATTCATTTAGAAAAAAATTCACCCTACGATGCTGGGATATTCTTATGATACCAAGTTAATGTTGAGATTTCATTTTTGATACCGTGATAATTATATTAAAAAACAAATATTAAATATAAATTTCAACAAATACATAATATAAAAATAAATTAAAGAAACCAGTGACCAAAGAAATAAAAGGAAGGTAAAATAAAAATAAAAATAAAAAACACAATGTAGATTCTAATTCATAATATTAACGGTGTGAGAAAAATGTTCCCCACGCCTTTTTTTAGCTTTAACAACATAATGGAGCGGGCCTCCATCACATGAAAGATTTCAAGTGCTACACTAGAAAAAGATAATTGTGGGCCCCCAGCCCACCTAGCAAAAGCCCAATGTCAACTCGTCCATCCATTATGGTCACTAACATCCATATTTGTCAGCTTATGATATATAGGCTGTCTTCTGTGTATAATGACGTGGCCAAAAATAATTCTTAATTTCTAAAATGAATAAACCTTAAATATAAATATTCTGTGTGTCTGAAATTTATGATCTCATATAAAAAAAAATCGAATTTTATTTTTTATAAAATAAATATCTCCTGTAATTAACGGTTTGCGTGTGGAACTAATAATAACAGATATTAATGTTATGATTATTATTTTTTTTCTAAATTTGTAAGGGTATTTTACTATTGACCGTACCTCTAATTATTAACTGTCTGTTTGGAAGGGCAGTTGCAATTGCTTTTGAAATTGCTTTTCGTTTAGAAATACATCAAAATAATATATTTTTTTTCTATTTTTTAAAAATTATTTTTGACATCAACACATTAAAATGATCTAAGAACATAAAAAATATTTAAAATAAAATAAAATTTTAAATTTTAATCAAATACCAATTTAGCCGCAATGCCAAATACTCTAAGTATTAGTTAAATGCAAGATTACTGCCTGATAATACTTTTAGCCGCATTCCTATTATATTCCAGACGATCTCCCTTTCTTCTTCCCTCTTTAAATTACATCAATAATTTATTATTTTTGTTTAATTTATACAAAAAAAATAGGTTGATTAAATATGAACTATGAAAATTCAATAAAAAAACGAAAACAAAATCTGTGACCCAAAGCAACATGAATCATAAGTAGAATTTTTTCCCCACTATCCACTATTTTTTTCTTTAGATTCTAGAACATGTATATAATATATATTAACTAAAATATAAAATGTGTGCTGGTTTTACTGTGCAAATCCATAATAACACTTACTATTTATATACATTTGCGTGAACCATGGACAATATATTGAGGTGGCCAAGTTGGTCCAAGACGCGGGACATTAAGGTTGTTTTCTAAGAGGGTGTGGGTTCGGATCTCTCTCTCAGCGTGCCATTGTGGCCTTTTTCCTAGAGGGCAAAGGTTGGAATCCCATTCTTAGCGTATTTGTTTCATTTCTTGCTTTTTTATCATTTTTTTATTTTCCACTTATAGATATATTTTTATTTGTTTTTTATATATAATTGGGTTGTATGGGTTAGCTTAAACGCACAATGATTAATCCTCAAAACTATTTTTTCTGATCATTATTTTTTCATGAAATATTTTTTTATATATTTCTTGGAAATGTGGTTGATATTTTTAAAAAATATTTTTTTTATTTTTTAATTAGTTTTAACACTGACACGTGAAAATGATCTAAAAACATTAAAAAAATATAATGTTTGTTTTCTTCGTCCGTATTTATTCATTTATACTTATAGATTCTTTTTTTTCGTGGTTTTATTTTTATTAGGTCCTGTTCTGAAATTTTAATTTATGTTGGTGATAATTTTAAAATTAATATTGATTTTTTTTCTATTTTTTGTGTTTTCTGTTATTTTATCTGTTTTCAGATCAGATAATTTTATGATTTTATTATCTGAACAATAATAATGATAATTTTAGTAATTATTTAAAAAAAAAAATACTCGTGGAGAATTTCTAGCTAGTTTTCTAATACGTTTAATATATTTTCCTTGAAATTTTCTTCCATCTATTATCTTCCTGGCACATGTGAGTTATGGAAATCACAGGCGTGTGAGATAGATAGATAGATCTTCCACGCTCCTCAGCCTCTCATTCTCCACTTCGCTGTCAGAGATAAATTTCCAGAAAGTGCAGATCACACCTCCGTACGCAGGTGCCTGGCAACTGGAAGTGGGCTCTTCTGCTCTGTAAAACTCACAATTATATTGCACCAACCAACCATCCTTCCAGCTAGCGTACTCGTCCTGGCTGCCATAAATGTTTGGATTCCATGTGCAAAATATGGGTGTATTGATGAACAGAAAGCAGAGCTATCCAGAACTTTCAGCCCCCCCGTGACTTTAAAACCCCCGTGACACATTCAATTCATTTTTAAAAATAATTAAATATGTTAATATATGATGTTATCAAATATAATTTATGATAATATCAAAAATATTATTTTAATATATTTCAATAAAATATCACTTTAAAATCTGCTATCCATCAAAAAGACATGATAAAAATAATATTAGAATTTTAAATAAAAATAAATACACGGGCTCGACCCTGTAAAACATTTTTGAAGTGATGTTGCTGTGTTTTTAACCCTTCATTCCTCTAAAGAACACTGTACGTTCTCCTCGTCCGTCATCCGAAGGAGATCTGGCTTTTACAAAAGATTTGCACGCATTTTCCTCAATTAACCTGCAGTCTAAGCTTGACTTTGGAGGGTCGGCTGGGAATCTGATGGTTTCTTTCTATCCAGGTATGTTCTTGTTCACCTCAGACAAGAGATCCTATTCTCTTACTCTTTTCATCCCCATGATTAATGTTGAATGCTCCTTTACTGGCACTAGAGATATCTGGATGACACATGAGGTGTGTTAATCTTACTTGGTATTTTTACATATTTCACTTATAAATATTAGAAGATATTAATTATTAGATTTATTAATAAAACTCCCTCATTTATTAGTAAATCTAATAATTGTTGTTAATTTGGGTTCAGATGACTATGGAAATCTAATTTATGGG
Organism: Salix exigua; assembly: GCA_032356905.1. Classification (NCBI taxonomy): domain Eukaryota; kingdom Viridiplantae; phylum Streptophyta; class Magnoliopsida; order Malpighiales; family Salicaceae; genus Salix; species Salix exigua. The sequence continues at coordinate 15,954,171 of CM063597.1, forward strand.
ATTTCTTTATTGAAATTTGTATGTGTTTATGGTAGTGATCTATTTGTAAGCAGCTTAATTACTCTCCTAGATTAAGATCTATTTGTAAGCAGCTTAATTACTCTCCTAGATTAATCACCTGGATTTAATTTATTTTTCCAATAATCTATACACCTTTGTCAAAAAGCCAAACCAGATGCACGTTAACGGGTCAGTCACAGAGATCCTAAATTAGCCCAGCTGATATTCTGCCTAATTGATTTAGGGATTGGTTTCAAGGGTTCTAAGTTCTTGGCTTGATTTGGTATTAAAAATCGAGGCTTGACGGGTTTGAGATGGTGGGTAAAAAAGAAATTAAGAAGATAAAATTATCGGTGTTTTCTTTTTCCTGAACAAGAAAATCTAAATTGTTGGTTGTTTTTCTTGTAGAAGAGATACTATTAGATCATGAACTGTTATTTATGGACTAGATTAAATTAGATTAATTAGGGATATAAGTGTGTGTGTTCCCAAAGTTATTGATACCGTTTTGTTTCGGCCGAAATGGCCGAAACATTTCGTATTAAACAAAAAAAAACAAGATAAAACGATATTGTTTTTGTGTCGTTTTAAATACCGATCCATACTAGAAATACCGGCAGAAACACCCCGGAATTGCCTCAGGTGTTCGGTTTTGGTCCTAGTAAACAATTAATTCTCATCTCTCCCAATATATATATATATATTAATTATATGCATACTATTGTATATGAGATTTATTGAAAATATAAAAATTAAAAAAATATATATTATAAAAAAATAAAATTGTATCAACTTTGATTTTATAAGAAATAAAAAGTATATTTAATTTTTTCCCTTTTAAGTTTTTTCACATATATAATTAATTAGTTATATATGAACAGTACAACACTGAAACGACACATTGAAATGCTCCAAAACCAAAACGTTCCGTACCAATAAAAAAAACACTAACTGAAAGGTTATTGACAATCATCCCCCCATTGATGATAGTCATTTTCTATGATAACATGATTGGTTGGCATTTAACCATATTGATCTTTATTATTTTATTTATAAAAAATGAAACCATCAATGTTCATATGCGTTTTTGCTCTATTGCTTTTGCTTATGATAGAGATTCATTACAGAATGTTTTTCTTTTGTTTGTTTGTTTGTTTGTTTCTGAATAGAGGTCAATATTTTAGGTCATTTTGCGCAGCTGTTTGATAGTATAGTTGCGGTAGTTTTTCAAAAAAAATTTCGTGCCGAAATATATCAAAATGATATTTTTTTTTATTTTTAAAAAATTATTTTTGATATCAACATATAAAAATGATTTAAACGTATTAAATTTTTTTTTATTCTAAATACAAAAAAAATAAAATTTGGCCAGTGCAGCCACTTGGCCGAAGAGACACTTTATAGGTTAAATGGTCACCGTCGTTCTTCTCCGCTCCGTGACTCCTGACCTCTTGCACATATCTATCATGTGTGTACCACGCGATAAACACGCATGAATCATACCAAACAATGATGAAATAGAGATAGAAATAAAAATAAAAATCATACAATATTATTCTGAAATGACCCTTTCACTAATTTCTGCCTGAAGCCCACCGCTGAGCATCGCAGTTAGCCCCGGATCGAACCGGGGAGCAGCCTCCGGCGTAGCCATTTTAACGTCGAACTTACGCACCACAGCAAGAGCTACAATTTTCATCTCCACGAGTGACATTTCCTTCCCCAAGCAAACTCTGATCCCAGCCTGAAAAACTGGGCACTTGAAAGGACTGATTGGACAAAACGTACCGTTTTCAAGCCATCTTTCCGGCCTGAATTCCATACAATCTGTGCCCCAAATCCCTTCCATCCGACCCATTGCGTAGGGATGGTAAGTGACCCTAGTCCCCTTCTTCACGAAAGTCCCATCCGGCAAAACATCATCTTCCATGGCAAATTTTGAGTCGAACTGCACTGGTGGATATAATCTCAGGCTTTCATTAACGACTGCGTGGAGATAATGCATTTCTCTTACCTGTTCATAGCTTGCAAATTCTTGATTCGATGCCATGACCTGGTCGGACTCCTCTCTCACTCTGGACACAACTTTCGGGTGATTTGCTAGCAGCCAGAAGAATGTTGTCAAGGCTGAGGCCATCGTGTCACGGCCTGCCAAAATAAAGCTTATAACAATGTCTCTCAAGTATCGATCATCAGTAACGCCAGCCATGAATCTTGACAGAAGATCTTGATTTGTAGAGAAACCTAACTTCCTTTTCTGCATGATGACCTCGTCCGCAAGAAGGCCGACAACCTCGATAGCTTCCTTGAGATGTTTCTCTGTGCCCATGTTGAGAAACCTTTTGATCTTCCAAACTAATGGCAATGTTGCCATGGCCCTCTCCGCTGATAACTTCGATGCAAGATCGAAGGACTCGGCGAAAACAGAAATCGGCAATGATGATTCAAGACAACCGGGGTCTAACCCGAAGGAAAATTTACAAATGTTATCGAACGAAAATCGTCTGAAAACATCCTGTAAATCTATCAGGCCACCATCTATACTCTTAGCAGCTGATGCCAGCAGAGGGAGAAGGCGGCATTTGACCTCAGTGTTGACAATGTCAAATGCATAGTTTCGAATCGAGATGCTTGCAAGCTCTAGACTAGCCATTTTTCTTTGAAACAGCCACAAATCGCCGTCTACATTGAAAATACCTTTACCTAGAAAATCACCGAGGATTGCAGAAAAGGGCCTGCCTTTTGGGTAGTTTTCAAATTTTGTTTTCAGAATGTACTCAACATTGTCAGGATTTGCAGTGATTGTGTTGCCAAGCACATGAATGTGAATCGTTTGTCCTGGAGAGTTTTGGAGAAGGTGAGTGTACCAATCACAGATATTTTTGAACTCTCTTGACCATCCTGATAAGAGGTAATTAGCACAGATTTCACAGTTGCAGTGCCAGAATTTTGATCTTAGAAGATACAGCAGCACAAAGGCTAGAAAGAGGGATATGGTGGGAAAGAAAAAGGAATACCCAAAAGTAGCTTGCACAGAATCTTTAGACTCCATTAACGAGGGAAGCTTAAAACTCCAGTGGAAAAGTAGAAAAGTAAAGGGGCTAGGTTGGTACGGTAGACTATTGGTGCCCTTTAATTTAGGATTATCCCAACCCTTTCCAATTCATAACATCATTCTATCTTCTCCTCCTCACAGATTATATATATATACCAGTCAGTGACTGCGGGCGGGCATTATTTTTTTTTATTATAATATAAATTTTGTCAAAATAATAAATTCATGTAAAATTTATGTCAATTGCAAATTTTCTATAAAATATATGAATTTTAAATTAATATAAATTTACTTGATTCTAACAAAATAATCAGTATAAAATTATCATCATCATTAAAAAATCAAGAAGTTCTAAATATATGAATTATTGAATTCACTAAATTAAGATTAGTTCATTTTATAATTTAATTTTAATCAAATACAAAAACAAAATATAAATTGTAAAAATACTTGGAATAATCACATAACAAAAATGAGTAGTTAATTTTCTATCCACAAAAGACGAAAACATAAATTGAAAATTCACCTCCACGTTACCGTTATTATCATTGCTATAATAGTTAAAAATATTATTAGCATTGCTGCTTAAACTATTAAAAATATTAAATTGTTCTGAAAAACTAAAAAAAAAGAATTTTTTTTACATATAAACAATTAAAAAAATAGTAACTAAAATTATTATTATTATTATTATTGTGAAAATAATAAAATTATAAAAATCATCTGATCCAAAGAACAAATAAAAATAACAGAATACACAAAAAAAGGAAAAAAAAGAGAGAAATATTAATTTTATAATGATTATCAATATAAATTAAAATTTCAGGATTGAAACGATTAAAAATAAAACCCCAATAAAAATTAACAAAAAAATGAAAAGCATAGATGCATAAATACGGATAAAAAATAAACATTGTCCAAGAATGACAAAAATAAATCAAAGGAATTAATATTAAATAAAAAAATTCAAATAATAAGAACCAAAAATAAAAAATAAAATATACAATCAATTTCAATCGAATGATAAAATTAAAATAAATAAAAATCTTGGTACCGAAACAAATAAAGCTATTTTAAAAAAAATATTATAATGTAATTTTGTTAAAATATTAAAAGAATAAGGACCAAAATGAAGAGTATAATATACGACCAATTTCAATTGGAGGACACAATTAAAACAAATTAAAACAATATATATAATTAATATCAATTTAAGGATAAAACTAAAACAAAAAAAACACTTTGGGACTGAAATGAATAATGACATTTTTAAAGGTAATTGCTGTTTGATTTTGTTAAAAAATTAAAAGAATGAGGACTAAAATTAAAAGAAATAAAAATTAGTGTACTGAAAATGAAAGGAATAAAAAATAAATAAAAAGTATAATGACTGTAATAAAAGCCAACATTTATAATTGTTTTAATTGAAGGGTATAATTGAAACAATCAAACTTTCAATTCAAGAAATCAAGAATAAAAACGAAATTCAAGCCATAGGGATCGAAATTAATAAATGACAGACATTAAGGACTCAAGTGTAACTTTGCGTTGGGAAGAGAGAGAAAACATCTAAAATTGTTCGCTTGCGATTAACCGTACACCGGAGACGAACACGCACGCCATTTGTGGACATGGAGCGAACTAGAAGAGACTGCAGAGGTGGAGTTTTGGCTGCTGAGGACCTTGCATGCGCCGTCTTGTAGGTGCGTCCACATTGAACACCACGGGAGCTTCCATATGACGTGCCCTGCGGTATCTGAAAAAAAAATAAAAATATATTAGCTAATTAATTTAACACCCCTGCACAGAGTTAGAATCATGAAATAACCGGAGCAAAAAATACAACCTTGTGTTTGAAAAAAATAAAAAATATTGGTTAATTAATTTAACATGCTTGCACCCAGTCAGAATCATGAAATAACCGAAGCAAAAAATACAACCTTACCTCATCTACAATGCTCATTTTTGTGTTTTTCGGTGGCTATTTGCGTCGTTAGTCGTTACACTGTGCAACAAATCTGTAAATATCATCCGTGTCTTTTGAAAAAGTCAAAAATTCCCTTGGTCCTAGGGGGCTAAAATTTTTGGTTATGAGGGTAAAATGATAATTTTACTGTCGAAATGAACAGTGCCCTGAGTCCGTGCGTACAGTGAAGAAAAACACAGTGAATGTGACACGAGTTTTATTGTATAGTTGATATATAACCCCATTTTTGTTTTGTCCTAGAAAATTCTTTCGTCTTGGGAGTTTCATGGAAATCACAGATGAAAATGGCTTTTAATTTGAAAGCAGCTATACCACGACCTTTTTTCTAAAGCGTTTTTAACATATTAATTACCTAGCCGTGCTTGGATTTTATTTTTTTGGAGTGTAATTGAGATTATTTTTAAAAATATTTTTTTTATTTAGAAATGTATCAAAATATTTTTTTAAAAATAATTTAAAAATACACACAAAAATATAATTTAAAGTATAACATAATTTTTTTATTTAAAAAAAATACTTTCCAATCGGACTCCCAAGAACCCCCTAGTCATCTTTAGTGATCAAGAAATTGGATTTTTAAACAGATAAGCTAATTCATGACTTTTCCAGCCCCAATTTATTTAAAGGATGCCTTCAATATTTGGCTATAAATTAAAGATCGTTATTTATTTATTTCACTTAAGATCATATTTTATAACTTCCAACAAGTATTTCAAAAAGTAATTGATAATATGCATCTCTTTTGTATCCTTATGAAGACCATCATGTTCAAGGATATTATTTTAGTTTTTCATGGAGATTTCCCACCAACAAGATTGGTAAGACATTTGTAGCCAGTCAATCCATCATGATCTTTCCATTCAGGGCATTTATTTCCCAACTTATCTCACCACTCCAACTTGCTCGTAGATTCCCTCGAAGCAATTCATTCATCAGTGACTGTTGTACCATCCTTTTCTATTTATTTTTTGTATTTTAAATAAATTTTTTGATGTTTTAAATTATTTTAATATGCTAACGTAAAATATTTTTAAAAATAAAAATATTATTTTAATATATTTTAAAATTAAAAATACTTTAAAAAATATCCGTAACTGAACTCCCTTCCCAGCTGTACAAGGTGTCTAGCACTCACCTGTCATGAACAAGGAACCCCTGAGAGTTGATTTAGTCAAATTCGCTCGTTAAAACCCAGTTTGATTTTTATAATTCTTTCCCCTCCAAATAATACTGTTTTAGCCTTTTCTCTTGTTTTATTTATACTGACCTAACAAGCCCATGGTCCGGCTCTCCAGCCGAGTCATGAGCCTAATAGCTCTATAATCATCCATTAATTACGCACGCTATATTTTTCGAGCTGAATATTAAAAAACTCAATTTTAATGATAAAAGGATATTAAAAAATATATATAAATGCCATTGCTTTTAATATCCTCGATTGCATCACGCGGTCCACATTTGGAGGCCGGTTGGCATCATGGCAAACTGTTCTGTAAACGTCAGCATAAACAAGCACCTGACACCCATGTGCAAGCTAGTCTTTTCGAAATTGACCCGACCCGGTGCGACAGCCATGGCTATTACCCATGTGCAAGCTTGTCTTTTGGGGAAAGTTCGGTAATTGCCACCGTTCGGGTCAGTTTCGATCAAGTTTGATTGATTTAATTATATCATAATTTAAATTATTTGAATTACATGGACTGCTATTAAATCGAACTTGAATTAAATTGGATTTTTTTATTACTAGAAAATCTGCTTTTAATTATGGTTGATTTAGCTAAAATACGTATTTTTGTTAAAACCATAGTTGAAGCTACAAATACAGCAAAATATTTAGTTAGTTAAAATTGTGATCGATAATAAAATTAAAAAAAATAATATTTTTTATTTTGCATAATTGGAAGAAAAAACAAACTATGCTGTCTCATCAATCCTATCAAGAATATAATTCATTCACCAAAGATATCAACCAAAATATAGAAAAAATTAGCGTTATAGCCTCTAGTGAATGGATTATACAATAACTTAAATTTTAAAACACTTAAAAATCAATTTAAAATAATAAAAAAATATATTTTTTCTATTTTTTCAAGTGCTTCCCAAACAAGACAAAATATATTATACAATTAAACATATCTATCGTGAACAAAATGCAGCTATTGGCTTCCATGTCTATGAGAGTCTCCTGATTTTCTTAAAGATAGTATTGTTGATAGGTGGGAGTGTTCTATTTTGTTTTTTGGGCTTGTAGCCCCTTTTTTTAAAAAGTCCTCCGTTGAACAAATAAAAAACCAAAATGGATATTTTGGTGACATCTTGACTTCAGACCTTGCGTGTATCTTTCCACAACGTTGTTTGACAAGTCATCACCTAAGACGGTTTGGTACTGAGAATGGGTTGTGTACAAATGCTATTTAATTTAAAGAGATAAATAGTATTTTTATTTAAAATATATTGTAGATTTTTATTTAAAGGAAATAAAATCAACAATGATTTCAATAATTAATTTAAAACAGATATATGCATTGTAAACTTACAATGAAAACTAAAATTACAATATATTTAGGGTTTTAATTCTACTACCTGATTTCTAATCTATTTTAAAAAAAACTAAATTAGAATAATTATTCATAAATAAAATACAAACGAGGGTTCTAGTATAAAAATCCTTTTTGCTTCAATTCTGTTTTACATCAAATTTTATTAAATTATTAAATTATTCGTCCAATATGAACGTTGGATTAAAGAATGTTTTGGGTACGATCTATCTTTCTTTGATCTCCAATAACCTTATAAGAACGATTGTTCTCCAAACTTACTCCACGATTACTACAACTTTAGAAAGTTCTTTCTTTCCTCGTTTTGCTTTTTCCGATGGAGGGAAAGAGAGTTTTCCAGGTTGTTTTGCTTCTTTTTTCCATCGCTGCTATTTCTGCAGGTTAGAAGACCGATTACTTTATCTTAGACTGTTCATCTATTTTCCTCTCTATATATTACTTGGAGCTTTCTGATGATTCACCACTCGTTGTTTTCAATGGTATCTCAGCTCAAGATTGTCCCAAGGGCTCTCCAAAACTTTTTGTTTTTGGAGACTCCTATGTCGATACTGGAAACTGGCCGAAGAATGTTAGCGGTACATGGAAGGAACCTTTTGGTCTAACATTTCCCGGTAAACCAGACGGTCGAGCCTCCGACGGTCGTGTCCTAACTGACCATATAGGTGCTTAATGACTTTCCTCTTATATATGCCTGTTAAACTCATCCCGATCTGGCAGGCCAACTTGAAATCTGTCTCAGGTGAGTCAAACTCTGATGACCCGGAGAGTTAAACCATATATATATATGGCTGACAAAACTAACTCAAGTGAGGCTTGGTTCAATCAAATCCAGTGACATTTTTTCATTTTCATCCCAGATGTTTTTATTTTTTTTGGAGCTGTTATAAAAAACTCAAACGACTAGAGCAGCCAGCCTGCAACTCGACTGGTTCTGATAACTATATATGTATATATACACGCAGCCTCATTTCTAGGAATAGAATCGCCAACTCCTTATCAGCTGATGAGAGACGACGCTTCAAAAAATACGCAGCAAGGATTAAACTTTGCATATGGAGGCAGTGGTGTCTTCCCTACAACATGGACATGGACGATAGATAGCTTGACGGCCCAGATCAATCATTTTGATCAAATACTCAAGGAGAATGAATATAGTCAACGTGACCTTGATAATTCAGTTGCTCTGGTTTCTACTGGAGCCAATGACTATCAAATCTATTTTACAGCCATAAAAGGTTTCAAGGATGTGAGTCTTTCATACCCTAAATAAAGAAAGTTTTACAAGTATTTTTTCCAGTTGAAGATCTTGGAATTTTGTTTATATGATAGGGACTGCCTGCTTTCACTGAAGGACTTGTAAACCAGCTCGCTGCAGACCTCCAGCGTATTAATCACCTTGGAGTGAAAAAAATTGCAGTGGCAACATTACCACCTCTAGGATGCTTGCCTTTAAACACAATCCCACCAAATTCATATCAGAACTGCGATGAAGAATCCAACAAAATCGCCATGATCCACAACCAGCTTTTGCGGAAAGCAGTAGAAAAGCTGAACACTGATGATGGAAACAAATGCACATTCGTGATTCTTGATCTCTATAACGCTATGGTTTCTGCAATCGCCCAGTTCAGACAGGGTGCAGGTGAATGTTTTTCATGATTTCTTAACCACTTTTTTTTAATGCAACACAAGTACTACTAAATGTTTATGTTTAGCTAACCTTTCTTAATTCTTTCTACCTGTCGTAGAAAACACAGAGTACAAGAACCCATTGCAGCCATGTTGCTTCAAGACTGTTGATTACATGTGCTCAGTGGATGGAGTATGCGCGGATCCAAAGTCATCTTTCTTTTTTGATCGGGGACACCCTTCGGACAATGGCTGGAATGCTATTTATTCATTTCTGCAAGATTCTCTCGACAAAGATCTGAGAGTTTGAGGATGCTCTTCCTTATATTTGCATACATCATATATATATAGTCCATCTGCGGTTTAATCCCTTATGATTCTGATTCAATTTAAAAATTTGTCTTCCTTGTAATATCATTTCATACACTTAATTATATATTTGATTGTGAATAACTAAGATTTTCGTTACACTTTCATGCACCTGCAGTCGGTGAATTTGCAGGGGGGGTGGGGTGATCAAAACAGAGTAAATGCTAGGGAAAAATAAATTAAAAAATCCAAGTGGTTGCTAAATGGCAAGCTATTAAAAATATAAACACTGAATGTATATGATTTTAAATTGTCAACTATTGGTGAATTTGCGATTAGATAAGACATTTTATGTAAGATAATCATCTCATCTAAAAGTTTAAGCTCGTAAGTGAGATCTCATAATATGATTTATATTATTTTCTAACATCCCCTCAAGTGAAAGCTTTTTGAGCTTGAAACTTGCACATGCTTACATTACTTTGTGCTTGTTTTTTATCAAATAAAATGGAAACGTTGAGATTTGAACTCGTAATCGCTAGGTCAATAAGACTCTGATACTATGTTAACGAACCATCTCACCTAAAAACTTAAGCTTGTAAGTGAAGTCCTATAATATAATTTATATTATTCTCTAACATCTTGTAATTCATTAAACATTAAATACAATAAGTTAACAAAGTATAATAATTAAACAGACGTTGAGGAGCTATGATCCCTAGCGTTTTCTCTTTAATTTAATTGAAGACATTAAACTGAACTAACTAGTCTATGAATTAAAGGAAATTACAAGATAGAATTCACGAAAATGGCCAAAATGGGAACCTAAGCCAAGCTGTATTCATAATAAAAATTATTCTGTCAATCTTTGCCTAAAAAAAAAAGCTAACATATTTTATTTTAAAATATCACCAATCAAATAAAAAAATTTAAAGCCAAAATCTAAAATTAAATGGAAAATAATAATAAAATCTTTCTCCTTAGGAGGTTTATCTAGAAACCCATCTCAACTTGAAATAAAAAAAAATAAAAATAAAACTATAAAAGAATGAACCATAAAATATGAAAAATTTTATATTTAAAGATCCAATGTTCCACTTTGTTATATAGTGGCTACTATAGGATAAATGGTCTTTAAAAACTTGTAAGAGTTTTAATAATTATATTTTATTTGAGTTGTTATATACAACTAAATCTCTTTACAAACTAAATTAATTCTACTAGCCTATAAATATATTTGTTAGATCATTCCTAGAATCCACACCTAATTACTCCTTATCATAGTATCGATTAAACCTATAAAATAGTAATCCAAGACCTAGATTGGGATTTAGTATGATAGAGGATACGGGTTATGGGGTTAATATTTGAGCTACCGATCTTGGAAAGATTTTTTTTTTTTTTTTATAAAAAATGAATTGATTTTACTTAGATAAGAAATCCTCCATTATATATATATATATATATATTGAAAATTAAAATTACAACTAAAATTAAAATTAGAGAAAGAAAGTAATTTGTTGACATCTTGTCTTCTGACCTTGTGTATCTTACCATAGATAGTTTTTTTTTTTTAATTCATCATCTAAGATTCAAGTATTTGGACCCATCAATATTATTAAATTAGGTCCAAACAATGACTAGATAAAGAGACCGGGTCATTAGATTTGTTGGGTTAGCTACTTCGTGGGATTTTTATATCGTTAGATTAGAATATTCTGTAAATGAAATCATTTAAATTTAATTAATTGGTATCAACTAGTCAACAAGTGTACATATTGAAAAGTCATTTAAATTTAATATTAAATAGTATGCTAAAATAAATCAAAAAATACAAGAAAAATTCAAAGTCGTATATCTTAATTTGGCTCCCGCTTAAACACTCACCTTACTATATTACTACGTTAAATATAGATTTAACTTTAGCAGCAAATAAATGTTCTGCAAAATCTAAAATCTAACCTTTTTTTTTTTTTTTTTATCATAGTGCTAGTACGAGAAGTACTATATTTCGAGTATATTTAAGAGTTGCGATTTTAAAGTATTTTTTATTTAAAAAATATTTTTTAAAAATTATTTTAAAAATATTGTACTCATGCATATTAAAACGAAATTAAATATTTACGCAGCCTCGAGAAAATTAAGTAAGAGAGAAAATGATTTGTTGACAAGTTGGCTTAATTCGATAACACGTATGTATGTACTATTTATTTAATTAAATCACAATCTAGAGTTGAAACTCTCAACGACATGCAGGCATCAAAATTTGGACCATGGCAACACACGTTATCGTGGCATGCAGAGGTTTTACCCGGACAAACCTTCATAATTAATTAACGAGCATGGTCATCCTCTATAAATGGACGAGTTCCCTTGCATTCTTCTCCATCCTCAATCTTAACTCTCTCAACCCTATCATCCTGTGTTAAACTACACTAGCAGAATTAGCTAGCTAGTCATTTTAATTGTGTGTGTAAGTAAGAACTTACTGGCCGGTGCAGTCGAGGTTGAGAAAACTCACAGAAATGGCAGCGAAAGCGGCGGCATCTTTCATTTTCATGCTGTTTTTCTTGAGCACCGCCTGCCAAGCAAAACTCTCCTCTTCATTTTACGACAAGTCGTGTCCTAATGCAGAAAGTGCAATCCGAACTGCCATCAGCGCTGCAATTGCGAGAGAACGGAGGATGGCGGCGTCTCTCATTCGCCTGCACTTCCATGACTGCTTCGTGCAGGTACTGGTGCAACGTGAAGCAATTGTTCTTCTCTTTTTATTGACTCTGAGCTATCTCGTGTTCTTATACGAATTATATTCCTGCTCGTTTTTTCAGGGTTGTGATGCCTCCATTTTATTAAACGAGACTTCCTCTATTCAGAGCGAAAAGACTGCGGGGCCCAATGATAAGTCTGCTAGAGGTTATGAAGTCATAGATAAAGCAAAATCTGAAGTAGAGAAGATATGTCCTGGAGTTGTATCCTGCGCAGATATCATTGCTGTGGCCGCAAGGGACGCGTCTGCTTACGTGAGTGTTTATAAATAATTTATCTCTTCAAATTCTTGTTGGCGTTTCAAGTTACTAAATCAGTTTATCTAATTGATGATCACTCTGAAAAACATGACAGGTGGGTGGTCCATCTTGGGCAGTGAAGCTTGGAAGAAGAGATTCAACCACTGCCAGTCGAGATTTAGCAAACACAGATCTGCCAGCTTTCACTGCCAGCCTCGATACACTTATATCTGGGTTCCAAAAGAAAGGCCTTACTGCAAGGGACATGGTTGCTCTGTCAGGTTCTCATACGTTAGGACAGGCTCAGTGCTTTACATTCCGAGACAGGATTTACAGTGGTAGCAATATCGATGCTGGATTCGCTAGCACTCGCAAGAGACGTTGTCCACTCACTGGTGGCCCGGGAAATTTGGCTCCACTGGATTTGGTCACACCCAACTCTTTTGACAACAACTACTTCAAGAACTTGATGCGGAACAAGGGTCTCCTTCAATCAGATCAGGTTCTTTTCAGTGGAGGCTCCACAGACAGCATCGTCACAGAATACAGCAGAAACCCTGCTAAATTCAGCTCTGATTTTGCATCCGCCATGATCAAAATGGGAAACATCCATCCACTGACCGGATCAGCCGGGCAGATAAGGAGGATTTGCAGTGCTGTCAACTAGTTTCATATCTTTCTAGAAATTATTCTCTTAATAAAGTGTGCAGAGGCAGGTTTTAACTCTTAATTGTTTCATCAATTGTTCATTCTGAAAGAAATTGTCAAGAAATAATAAAGAAAGTTCGTTATATTGCTTATCATTTGCGTCCTTCGATGGTCTTATCATACCCTCTAATCTGGATCCTAGCTAGCAGTACTCTTCAGGCCCTGGACCTTTGATGAATGGAATTGATTAAGAACAAGAGATGCAAAAGATTGAAGAACGCATATATCTAGATTACTTTTGCCTTTCCCTTGAATATGCATGGCCCAATTAACCCTTATCTTTGAATTTCTGTCTTCAATCATGAAAATGAGCATGTGGTTGATTGAGATTTCATTTTTATTTCAAATTTTAATGTTTTTTTATTGGGTAATATTTGATAGACCGGGATGACTACCCTATAATTGTTTTATTAATATATATAAATGGTATGGGGAAAAACACTGTAACTCTCTTCATATAAAACTGTAAATTGCTACGGTGATTTCCCTTGTATTTTTTATAACCCGGTTGTTCTTTTTTTATAATCGGAATGTCCGGGTCAGTTTACGAGCAACACGACTAATATCTGAATCTATTTTTTTCTATATTTTTTATCTTGTTTTTCCCCAGGTATACATTGTTTTTTATAACCGGGATGTTTGGACCAGTTTATACGCACCACTACAAATCCTCGGGTCAACTTTTATTTTTTTTTAAATCTATTTTTTCCCCACTTATATAATTATTTTTTGAATAACCGGGGTGTCTAAGCCAGCTTACGCGCATCATAACTAATCACCGAACCCACTTTTTTTTAATTGCTACAGTGCATTCCTGCCTATACTTTTTTTTAATAACCGTGGTTTATAGGTCGACTTATGTGCACCACCACTAATCCCGAACACGCTCTTTTTTACATTTTTTTCCGATCCCCCCTATACATGTATTTTTGGTTTTTTTTTGTAGCTAGGGTATCTAGGTCAACTTATGTTCACCACAATTTTGTTTTCCACTTACATATTATTTTTTGTTTTTTTATAATCGGGGTGTCCAGGTCAGCTTACTGCACCACGACTAATTCTCGGACCCACATTTTTTTTGGTTTTTTTAATACATGCATAAGAGAGAGTTTCATTTTTTTATAACCAGGATGTCCGGGTCAGCTTACGCGCATCACTACTAATCACTGGACCCACTGAACATTCTACAAGCCCAGTGAGCAGGAAAGACACTGCGAGGGTGATAGATATGCACAGAGAGGATCGAACTCGGGTGCAGAGGAAGGTAACAAGTCTCTTCCCACCTATTCATGATAGCTATTATCTTTAAAAAATATGCACATATTAGAAATTTGTTAATTGTATTCTACATAAGTCATGTCTATTTTTTTTTTACATACCACGGTAACTCTTCTCACAAAACATTGTTAATTAGCACAGTGCTTTCCCACTTATACATTTATACATAACAACATTAAGTTTTAAAAAATGTGCACGTATTAGAAATTTGTCAATTGCATTCTGCATTTTGCACGAGTCATGTCTAAAAATGTTATTATATTGTTTTTTAAACTATTCTTCATAAAAAAGCTAAAGGAGATCAGGGTTTTGCATATTAAAATTCACTGTACATTTAGACACGTTATTATGGATTATAATGGTGAAATTACTATTTTACCCCTTAGTGAATAGTGATTTTAGTCATGGGTCCAAGGCTATTTTAGATTTTTAATGTTTTTGGTACAATAAAATAACCTTAATACCCTCTAATAAGACAAAAATCAATAGTTAAATATGAGGCTATTAAGAATATTGCACATGTTTTTTGTAATATACAAATACAAAATAATCTTTGCATATATGCATAAGAGAGGGTTTCATTCTCATTTTACACCACTAAAGCTAAACTTACTATATTTTTTAGTGCAAGCTGCATTTAATACAAATAAAAAAAATTAAACTAAGAGTAGAGGTGTATCGATACAAAAAAAATTAAGAACTATCTCAGAAAGACTGAAAAAAAATCAAAGGGATCGAAACTCAATAAAAAAAATAAAAGAATAAAAATAAAAATACAAAACAAGAAATTATATATGTTAAAACTAGATAAAAATAATTTATTTCCAGTGGCGGAGCGCAAGTTTATGGCCTGTTTTTTCTATAATGAGACAAAATTTTCAAGGTAATGAAAAATACTTGTACAACTTTCCTCGTCATGTCTTTACTATAACCCATTAAATTGTTGTTAATGTTTATTTTAAATACATGCATGACATCTTAATTATCATAAGACTCAAACTATTCATAATTAAAAAAATAAAAAGATAATTATCAACAAACTATCTCATCTAAAATTTAAATTATTAGGTGAGATTTTAGAATATAATTTATATTATTATCTAATACACTCTTTCAAATGAAAGTTATCTGTGCTTGAAACTTGCATATATTTATACTATCTTATGTTTAATTTTTATCAATAAAATAAAAGTAATGATATTCAATATCATGACTGATGGGTCAACAAGTCTTTAAAATCATGTCAAAAAATTATTTCACCTAAAAACTCACAATATAATTTATATTATTCTCTAATATTTCAAATAATACAAAAAAGAAATGGAAACTTAAATAACGAAGATGTAAATCATATATATTTTGGTAGGAAAGTTCTCCGTTCTTTTTTTTGAAAGTTTTTATAGTTGATTTCATTTCTTTTTTTTAGATGTTCCAATTTTTTTACATTTTTAATATATATATATATATATATATATATATATATATATATATATACATACATACATACATATATATATATACATACATACATACATACATACATATATATATATATATATATATATATATATATATAAATTTTGATGGTTAAGATACGTTTTTGTTTGAAAAGGGAAAAAAGGAACATAAATAAGAAAAATACTAATGTAAAAGAGAGAGAAAAACATATGAAAGAATACACCTATTATATAATGGTGTATACCCACATTATATCCCTATATACATCGTAAAATATGAATTAAACTAAGACTTAAAGTTGAAGAGGAGAAGAAGTCAAAACAAAAAACAATTATATATAAAGTCAATCAATATTTTAAAAAATACAGTAGGAAGAGAACATAAGGAAATAAACATTTCAATACTTGCAAGCATGAATAAAGAACACAAGGCCGGGAAGAGACCAAATTAAATACCAGTTCCATGAGATGAATTGATTGAGAAAATGGTTGAGTTATCACTTTTGAAAAAGGACTTTTCTCCCTTGTTTTTTGTGGTAAAAAAACAATAAATCTATTAAATATCCAACTTTTGTTATAATCAATCATCGGCAGCATTTCATACAGCTGCCACGCAAAATCAGTTTTGACCGACGGCTGCGAAAACAATCGCTGAAAATTCTGCCACTATATTTAAATTTTCTTCGAGTGAAGCACTTGAAAATTAAAAAAAAAAACAGTGATTTTTTAGATAGTTTTAATATATTAATATCAAAAATATTTTTTTTAAATTATCATTATAATATTTTATTAAATGAAAAGTATTTTAAAAATTAACATCGAAATCATTGAAGAATTTTTAGTGCCTATGCATGGCTAGTGAGAATAGAGGGATCCAGGCTCACGACCTCTCTAGAATTACTACTATATCTCTTTTAAATGTCATTTTTTTCAAAACAAGCAACCTAGGAGACCTTTTAACACACCTAACCTTGAAAACAAATTTGGGTTTACTTTTGCTCCTGGCATTTTGCTTACCAAACCCAACCCTATGAAACAGCAATCCGAAGAGGCTGCTTGGAATTTCCTTAAGAAAATAATAATTAGTTGCTTGTAGCCATGGTTATCTTCTTAAAACAATCATTTGATGGTGACAAACTAAGGATAGATCGGCCTTCTGTTCTCTTGTCGCCATTGTCGTTACGCTTATTAAGACAATATCAATATTTATGCCGCCTTGAAAATCAGAGTAAGAAAATGATGACTTGAAGACAACTTGGCTTTTGACAGTTCATCGTAGCTTGAAAGAAATTATTGCTTTTTAATTGATATCACAGTCTAGACTCTTACCGGCATGCAGACATCAATATTGAACCATGATTTACACGTTATCCCCCACAGCTTTTACTGAAACAAATCATCTTAATTGATTAACGAGGTTCATCATCCTCTATAAATTAATGGACGGGTTCCCACAATCCATTCCATTCCACTCCATCTTCAATCTTAATTAATTCTCTCCATTCCAGCATCTCGTGTTAAGCTAGCTAGACATTTTAATTGTGTGTGTAAGAACTCAGTACTGTTGCACTTTAGAAATCACGGAGAAATGGCAGTGAAAGTGGCGGCAGCTTTCATTTTTATGTTGTTTTTCTTGAGCACAGCCTGCCAAGCAAAACTCTCCTCTTCATTTTACGACAAGTCCTGTCCTAAAGCAGAAAGCACAATCCGAACTGCCATCAGAACTGCAATTGCGAAAGAACGGAGGATGGCGGCGTCTCTCATTCGCCTCCACTTCCACGATTGCTTCGTGCAGGTACGTACTGGTGCATGCAACTGTACATCAAGTGTTCCTAGCTACTATTGTTATTGACTCTGATCTAGCACGTATATATTCTCCACGAATTATATTCCTGCTCGTTTTTTCAGGGTTGTGATGCCTCGATTCTATTAGACGAGACTTCCTCTATTCAGAGTGAAAAGACTGCAGGGCCCAATGATAACTCTGTTAGAGGTTTTGAAGTCATAGATAAAGCAAAATCCAAAGTTGAGAAGATATGTCCTGGAGTTGTATCCTGCGCAGATATCATTGCTGTGGCCGCAAGAGATGCGTCTGCCTACGTGAGTGTGTAATAATATGTAATTCATCTCTTAATTTTCAAGTTACTTAATCAGTTTATCTAACTCATGATTACTCTCAAAAATATGACAGGTGGGTGGTCCATCTTGGGCAGTGAAGCTTGGAAGAAGAGATTCAACCACTGCCAGTCGCAGTTTAGCCAACACAGATCTGCCTGCTTTCACTGACAGCCTCGGCGAACTTAAATCTCTGTTCCAGAAGAACGGCCTTACTGCAAGGGACATGGTTGCATTGTCAGGTTGGCTCCTGCGACCGACAGACACATATAAGATGGCTTCAATAAAAAATATTAAACTCCTGAAGCTAAATATATTCGTTTTCGGGTGCAGGTTCTCACACGATAGGACAAGCTCAGTGCTTTACATTCCGTGACAGGATTTACAATGCCAGCAATATCGATGCTGGATTCGCTAGCACTCGCAAGAGACGCTGTCCTCGTACTGGTGGCCAGACAAAATTAGCTCCGCTCGATCTGGTCACGCCCAACTCTTTTGACAACAACTACTTCAAGAACTTGATGCGAAACAAGGGTCTCCTTCATTCAGATCAGGTTCTTTTCAGTGGAGGCTCCACAGACAGCATCGTCACAGAATACAGCAGAAATCCTGCTAAATTCAGCTCTGATTTTGCATCCGCCATGATCAAAATGGGAAACATCCGTCCACTGACCGGATCAGCCGGGCAGATAAGGAGGATTTGCAGTGCTGTCAACTAGTTTTTCCCTCTACGCTTGATTTGTTTTACTTTATTTATTTATTTTACAAAGTGTGCAGACGCCCGCAATTTGTTTCAATTAAAGACCTGCTTGTTGTATTGGTCGTCGTCGTCAAGTGTGCATATGCATGTGTGATCCCCCCGGCCCGAAGTGTCGAGTGTTTATGTTTTGAAGATTTAAGAAATAATGAAGGAAAATTCCTCTTCATGGTTTGTCATACTGTTGTCAAATAAAGATATTAAATTTTTGAATCTTTTTTTCCCTTTATTTCGAGTTTTTTTTTATTATTAAATCCTGCCTGGACTGGAGATCATTGTTGTTATTAATGAGCTAACTTGCCATCTACTTCCCATGTTTTTTTTATATGGAAAAAATTGATTGATTTTCTGTCTGTTGTAATTAATTATTTTAATATTTAATTAATAAAATTATAATTCATATAATCTATTAAAAACAAGTTTTTTTTTTAATTTAGAAATGATTGAATGCTGCTATGTTAAAACTGTTACTAATAACATAACAATTATCCACCTTAATCACTCGGAAATTATAAAAGTTGAAACGATAAACTTAATTATTCTTAATCTATGATATAATTAAGTACACGAAATGATAGTATTACAAGGAAGCCACTTTTTTAAAATTGAATACAATCATCAGGGATGAAACTGAAGATGGACAATGTATAATGTTTGACTTCTTGTTGAACGGAAAATAGAAGGAAGCATCCTCAAAATTTTAGATCTTTCTCGAGAGAACATTGCAGAAACGAAAAAATAGCATTCCAGCCATTGTCGGAAGGGTGTGCCAGATCAAAAAAGAAAGATGACTTGGGATTCGGGCATACCCCTTCCGCTGAGCATATGAACTCAACAATTTTTGAGCAACATGGCTGCAACGGGTTCTTGTACTCGGTATTTGCTGTGACAAGTAGAAAGAATAAAGGTTGATCAAGCTTTAAGCTTGAGATACATATAAAAACAAATCGTGGATGAAAAATCATGAACATAAAAATTACCTGCACCCTGTCTGAATCTGTCAATAGCAGAAACCATAGCGTTATAGAGATCAAGAACTACAAAAGTGCTTTTCTTTCCATCATCAGTGTTCAGTTTGTCCACTGCTTTCAGCAATAGCTGGTTGTGAATCCTGGCGTTTTTGTTGGATTCTTCATCGCAATTCTGATACGAATTTGGTGGGATTACGTGTATAGGCAAGCATCCTATAACTGGCAGTGTTGCTACCACAACTTTTTTCACTCCTAGACGATTAATACGGTGTAGGTCTGTAGCGAGCTGGTTTACAAGTACTTCGGTGAAAGCAGTCAGTCCCTATCATAGAAAGAAATACTGGTTAAAAAGCTAAGGTTCAGCTTAAAAAATGCTTGCAAGACATTTTTTTTTTATCTAGGGCAAGAACAACTCACATCTTTGGAACCTTTTTTTGACGCGGAGTAGAACGAATAGTCATTGAGTCCGGTGGAAACCAGAGCAACTGATGAACTGTAGTCAAATTGACGGCTGTATACATTTTCTTTGAGCAGCTGTTCAAATTGATTGATCTGGACTGTGAGGCTGTCATTCTGCCATGTGGGGAAAACACCACTGCCTCCAAGTGCAAAGTTTAGTCCTTGCTGAGTAATTTTTGATGTATTTCTCAGTTGATAAGGTGTAGGTGATTCTATTCCGAGAAATGATGCTGCACATTTGTATATTTAATATATTATCTGATCAGCTCTAAAAATAATTAAGAAGAGAAAGTGAGGGAGAGAAAAATGAGAGTAAGAGAAAAGTCATGAAGCACCTATATGGTCAGTAAGAACACGACCGTCGGAGGCTCGACCATCTGGTTTACCGGGAAATGTTTTGCCAAAAGGTTCTTTCCATGGACCCCTGACGTTCTGTGGCCAATTTCCAGTATCAACATAGGAGTCACCAAAAACAAAGAGTTTTGGAGAGCTCTTGGGGCGATTTTGAGCTGAAATACGAAAGAATAACAATGAATGATTAATTTGTTGAAGATCGAAGACTTTGATTCTGATTCCAAGACTAAAGTGGTATAGAGCTACATAATTAATCAATTAGTGTTCATCAATTTTAAATAAGATCAATTGTTGATCAGTTTTAGTGATTTCCAATATGAAGCCTATCTAGAATAAGTATAGAGGAAGAGTTTGTAATAGATTAGATTTCTTATTCTTGTAATGGTTCAATTTTTCCTATAAAAAAAATCAAAGGGATGGCAGTAGCCTGAGCACAATTCTGCTCTTGATCTTCGTAAATTAGTTGCCTATTATTCTTGTTCTTTGGTTCTTTGTTGCTGCAAATTATAGCAGCCACTGTTATCTTCAATTCAAACAGTGACCGTTTTTCTGGAAAATAGAAACAGTAACAGTTAATGATCTAAACAGTAATTGTTCGTGCCTTCAAAAATTTCCAACAAAATTACCAGAAATCACTAATTATGTGTTAATTCAAGACTCAAAACTACCAATACTAGAAAATAGAAGATAAACATTTGAGATAAATTTATCGATCGACGTCTTAATTACCTGTAGAAATAGCAGCAATGGAAAAAAGAAGCAAACCACCCAAGAAAAATCCTTTCCCTTCCATTGGAAAAACAAAGACAAGGAAAGCGGGAACTTTATAAAATTGTGGTTATGATGAAGTAGTTTTGGAGAAGGATCATTCTTATAGGGTTTGCCATCCGGGGCTCTTGCATGGAGGTTTTGAAGGTTGATGAGTTTAGCTGGATTGAGAATTAGGCAGAATTCTAAATTTGATTCGGAAACATCTGGCGAGAAGGTGGTGGTTTAATTATGTCATTGCCAGTTAGAAATCTTATGTCCTTGTGTTAGTTTCGTCACGAAATGAGGATTGATCTCTATCTTAAAATGCCAACCTGCGTTTGGGGACAGCTTCTTTGGGGTAATAATACAACTCATTTCCATGTGAAAATATCTGTAAAAATTGGAAATATTTCTAAAACGAGAATCATGTTTTAGAAGATAGGATGTTTGTGAAGAACAAACCGAAGGAGTTCTTCCTTTCCTAATTTTTTTTTTTAAAAACAATACTAATAAAACAAAGTTTTCTCTTCTTTCTTTTTTCACGGCATATGGCGTGTTAACACTGTTGTCAAATCAAGATGTTAAGTATTTGAGTGTAGGACTTTGGAAATTACTACAATTGTCACCAGGGTTTTTTTATGCTAAAATGTTGCTAGTAAGAGACTCTGAAGACGACCAAACCTGAAGGATTCTTTTTAGTTAAAGGTATGTTGAAGTGAAATATTGATGCGCCATTAATGGAAAACTAAGGCCTTGGGAAGCTTTTCATATTTGTTTTTATTATTTTTATAATCAGGATGTTTGGGTCAACTTATAATCTTTGGAATTAATGAACATCCTACAAGTTTAATGAACAAGTAAAGAGAGTGGATCTTGAACCCAGACCCCTCCTGTAGTTTTTCATATCAATGCTACTATGGGATATGTAGATATTCTTCTATGCTATATAGCTTCAGCTCTCTGTTCTGAAAGTAGCTCGTGTTGGGGAAATGGTGATTTAGCCATTCCCTTGACAAGTGCTCTGGCTTGGGTTTCTCTATTTCTTTCGTGTATCTGTTTTTTATATGGTGACCTTTAGGTTGCTCTTAATCTTATTTTCTTATATATATATATATATATATATATATATATATAATTTATCAAAGGGCTTAAATCATTGATCATCATGTCAGTTTCTTGAAAATCTTGAGTCAACCATTTTATTTTTTAAAATTCTTTGAAATAGACCTGGTTCAACTTGATCATATTTAAATGGTTTAACTGATCACTAATTGACATTACACAATCTTCTTGTTTTTCTCTTTTTTTTTTTGCAAAGTTTCACAAGGATGACAAATTTCTTAAATTGAATACAATTTATGCTAATATAAGGAAGCATCCCCAAGCTTTTAGATCTTTCTTGAGAGAACATTGCAGAAACGAAAAACTAGCATTCCAGTCATTGTCGGAAGGGTGTGCCAGATCAAAAAAGAAAGATGACTTGGGATTCGGGCACACTCCTTCCGCTGAGCATATGAAATCAACGTTCTTTGAGCAACATGGCTGCAACGGGTTCTTGTACTCGGTATTTGCTGTGACAAGTAGAAAGAATAAAGGTTGATCAAGCTTTAAGCTTGAGAAACATATAGAAACAAATTGTGGTTGAAAAAACATGAACAGAAAAATTACCTGCACCCTTTCTGAATCGGTCAATAGCAGAAACCATAGCGTTATAGAGATCAAGAACTACAAAAGTGCTTTTCTTTCCATCATCAGTGTTCAGTTTTTTCACCGCTTTCAGCAATAGCTGGTTGTGAATCCTGGTGTTTTTGTTGGATTCTTCATCGCAATTCTGATACGAATTTGAAACAGTCATTTATATAAAAAAGCATTAATTAATCGGTATCTACTAGGTGGTCAACAAGTGTACATATGGAAAAGTCATTTATTATTAAATATTATGCTAAAATAAATTAAAAAATACATGAAAAATTCAAAGTCGTATATCTTAATTTGGCTCCCACTTCAACACTCACCTTGCTATATTACTACGCTAAATACAGATATAACTCTAGCAGCAAGTAAATGTTCTGCAAAATCTAAAATATAACTTCTTTTTTTTTTATCATAGTGCTTGGACGAGAAGTACTATATTTCGAGTATATTTAAGAGTTGCGATTGTTGTTATTTTTTAAAGTATTTCTTATTTAAAAATACATTTAAATAATATTTTTTAAACATTATTTTGACATTAAAATCTAAAAATATCTTCATTCTACAAGTATTTTTGGATTACTTTCCAAACCCCGATATGGTTTTACTTAGGCTGAAAAGGATAAGAGGGACCTATGAATTGAGGACCTGATACTTCTTTGTCCCTAAATCTATATCCTGTTCTTTAGAAGACTCTTTCCATATTAGAAAGATTCTTAGAGAGATAATGCTCAACCCAACCCTTGAGAATTTATGGGTTCACTTTAATGCTGAGCAAGCCATTGTCATTAATTATTGTAACTCATGCATGTTAAAACGAGATTAAATATTTACGCAGCCTCGAGAAGACCAAGTAAGAAAGAAAATGATTTGTTGACAAGTTGGCTTAATTCGATAGGACGTACGTACTATTTATTTAATTAAATCACAGTCTAGAGTTGAAACTCTCAACGACATGCATGCAGGCATCAAAATTTGGACCATGGCAACACACGTTATCGTGGCAGATCGAGGTTTTACCCGGACAAACCTTCATAATTAACGAGCATGGTCATCCTCTATAAATGGACGAGTTCCCTTGCATTCTTCTCCATCCTCAATCTTAACTCTCTCAACCCTATCATCCTGTGTTAAACTACACTAGCAGAATTAGCTAGCTATACATTTTAATTGTGTGTGTACTAAGAACTTACTGGCCGGTGCAATCGAGGTTGAGAAAACTCACAGAAATGGCAGCGAAAGCGGCGGCATCTTTCATTTTCATGCTGTTTTTCTTGAGCACAGCCTGCCAAGCAAAACTCTCCTCTTCATTTTACGACAAGTCGTGTCCTAATGCAGAAAGTGCAATCCGAACTGCCATCAGCGCTGCAATTGCGAGAGAACGGAGGATGGCGGCGTCTCTCATTCGCCTGCATTTCCATGACTGCTTCGTGCAGGTACTGGTGCAACCTGAAGCAATTGTTCTTCTCTTTTTATTGACTCTGAGCTAGCTCGTGTTCTTACACGAATTATATTCCTGCTCGTTTTTTCAGGGTTGTGATGCCTCCATTTTATTAAACGAGACTTCCTCTATTCAGAGCGAAAAGACTGCGGGGCCCAATGATAACTCTGTTAGAGGTTATGAAGTCATAGATAAAGCAAAATCTGAAGTAGAGAAGATATGTCCTGGAGTTGTATCCTGCGCAGATATCATTGCTGTGGCCGCAAGGGATGCGTCTGCTTACGTGAGTGTTTATAAATAATTTATCTCTTCAAATTCTTGTTGGCGTTTCAAGTTACTAAATCAGTTTATCTAATCGATGATCACTCTGAAAAACATGACAGGTGGGTGGTCCATCTTGGGCAGTGAAGCTTGGAAGAAGAGATTCAACCACTGCCAGTCGAGATTTAGCCAACACAGATCTGCCAGCTTTCACTGCCAGCCTCGATACACTTATATCTGGGTTCCAAAAGAAAGGCCTGACTGCAAGGGACATGGTTGCTTTGTCAGGTTCTCATACGTTAGGACAGGCTCAGTGCTTTACATTCCGGGACAGGATTTACAGTGCTAGCAATATCGATGCTGGATTCGCTAGCACTCGCAAGAGACGTTGTCCTCGTACTGGTGGCCAGGCAAATCTGGCTCCCCTCGATCTGGTCACGCCCAATTCTTTTGACAACAACTACTTCAAGAACTTGATGCGAAACAAGGGTCTCCTTCAATCAGATCAGGTTCTTTTCAGTGGAGGCTCCACAGACAGCATCGTCACAGAATACAGCAGAAACCCTGCTAAATTCAGCTCTGATTTTGCATCCGCCATGATCAAAATGGGAAACATCCATCCACTGACCGGATCAGCCGGGCAGATAAGGAGGATTTGCAGTGCTGTCAACTAGTTTCATATCTTTCTAGAAATTATTCTCTTAATAAAGTGTGCAGAGGCTAGTCTTAATTGTTTCATCAATTGTTCATTCTGAAAGAAATTTTCAAGAAATAATAAAGAAAGTTCGTTATATTGCTTATCATTTTTTTCCTTCGATGTTCTTCATCATAACCTCTAATCTGGATCCTAGCTAGCAGTACTCTTCAGGCCCTGGACCTTTAATGAATGGAATTGATTAAGAACAAGAGATGCAAAAGATTGAAGAACGCATATATCTAGATTAATTTTGCCTTTCCCTTGAATATGCATGGCCCAATTAACCCTCATCTTTGAATTTCTGCCTTCAGCCATGAAAATGAGCACGTGGTTGCTTGAGATTTCAATTATGTTTTCCAATTTTAATGATTTTTTTTATTCGGTAATATTTGATAGACTGGGATGAATACCCTATAATTGTTTTATTTCTTCTATATATAGTGAGACAATTTTCAAGGTAATGAAAAATGCATTGTATGTATTTGTACAAATTGCCCCATCGTATCTTTGCTATAACCCAGTAAATTGTTGTTAAATACATACATGCCATCTTAATTATCAAAAGACTCCCAATATTCATAATTAACGAGTAGAAAGTATAATTGTCAACTATCTCATTAAAAATTTAAATTATTAAATGAAATTTATATTATTCTCCAATACAATCTTTCAAGTGAAAGTTAAATGAACTTGAAACTAACACATGCATATATTGTCTTGTATTTTATTTTTATCAAATAAAATGAGAATAGTAAGATTTAAATTCGTGAATGTTAGGTGAATAAGACTTTAAAACCGTATTAAGAAATCATCTCACCTAAAACCTCATAATATAAAATATATTATTCCCTAACAACAACTAATATTTTAGGAGGAAAGTTCTGCATTCTCTTTTTTTTTTGAATTTTTTTATAGTTGATTTCATTTATTCTTTTTTTAGATGTACCAATTTTTTGTATTATTTAAAAAATATATTTTTTTATTTGTTGTTTACGAGATGTTTTTGTTTGAAAAGGGACAAGAGGAACATAAATAAGAAAAATACTAATGTATAAGAGCATATGGTAGTCAATTTGTTTAATATAAAAAATAAAAGCATATGAAAGAGCACAACCATTATATAATGGTGTATACCCACGTTTTCCCTACACACACACACACACACCCCGTAAAATATGAATTAAACTAAGATTTAAAATTGAAGAGAGAAGAAGTCAAAACACAAAACAAATATATATGAATTGATTGAGAAAATGGTTGAGTTATCGCTTTTGAAGTTGAAATAGGACTTTTCTCCCTTGTTTTTTGCAATTAAATATCCAACTCATGTTATGATCAATCATCGGCAGCCTTTCATTATTCATACAGCGGCCACGCAAAATCAGTTTTGACCGACGGCTGCGAAAGCAATCGCTGAAAATTCAATTTTCTTCGAGTGAAGCACTTGAAAATTAAAAAAAAAAAATCAGTGATTTTTTAGATAGTTTTAATACATTAATATCAAAAAATATATTTTAAAAATCATTCTATTAATTTTTTAAATGAAAAATATTTTAAAAAACAATATAGCCATAATCTCAAACATAGAAAACAAATCAAACAGGCAGGAAACGAATAAATGGCTAGTGAGAATAGAGGGATCCAGGCTCACAACCTCTCTAGAGTTTCTATCTTGCAAAAAGAAGCAACCTAAGAGACTGTTTAACACGCCGAACTTGAAAACAAATTAGGGTTTACTTTTGCTCTTGGCATTTTGCTTACCAAACCCTATCATGAAACAGCAATCCGAAGAGGCTGCTTGAATCTTCTGTTAAAAAACAATAATTAGTTGCTTGCAGCCATGCATATCTACTTAAAACAATCATTTGAAGGTCAAAAATTAAAGAGGTGTTTGGAAGCGAGATAGTAAAGTATTTTTGAAAAAAATTAAAAATAAATGATTTTATTTTTTATTTTAAATTAAAAATTTGATGTTTTTTTTAAAGAATTTTGATTTGCTGATGTTAAAAATAATTTTTAAAAATCAATAAATATAATTTTAATAATTTTTTAAATCAAAATAATTTTTAATAATACCTTCAACAAAACTTCAAAACAATCTCTCAAGTTTGGCATTATGTTCTCTTGTCGTAATTGTCGTTACGCTTATCAATATTTATGCCGTTCATCGTTCATCGTAGCTTGAAAGAAATTATTGTTTTTTAATTGATATCACAGTCTAGACTCTTAACGGCATGCAGACATCAATATTGAACCATCATTTACACGTTATCCCGCACAGCTTTTACTGAAACAAATCATCTTAATTCATTAACGAGGCTCATCATCCTCTATAAATGAATGGACGGGTTCCCACATCCATTCCATTCCATCTTCAATCTTAATTAATTCTCTCCATTCCAGCATCTCGTGTTAATTAAGCTAGACATTTTAATTGTGCGTGTAAGAACTCAGTACTGTTGCCCTTTAGAAAACACAGAGAAATGGCAGTGAAAGTGGCGGCAGCTTTCATTTTGATGTTGTTTTTCTTGAGCACAGCCTGCCAAGCAAAACTCTCCTCTTCATTTTACGACAAGTCCTGTCCTAAAGCAGAAAGCACAATCCGAACTGCCATCAGAAGTGCAATTGCGAGAGAACGGAGGATGGCGGCGTCTCTCATTCGCCTCCACTTCCACGATTGCTTCGTGCAGGTACGTACTGGTGCATGCAACTGTAAATCAAGTGTTCCTAGCTACTATTGTTATTGACTCTGATCTAGCACGTCTTCTCCACGAATTATATTCCTGCTCGTTTTTTCAGGGTTGTGATGCCTCGATTCTATTAGACGAGACTTCCTCTATGCAGAGTGAAAAGACTGCAGGGCCCAATGATAACTCTGTTCGAGGTTATGAAGTCATAGATAAAGCAAAATCCAAAGTTGAGAAGATATGTCCTGGAGTTGTATCCTGCGCCGATATCATTGCTGTGGCCGCAAGAGATGCGTCTGCCTACGTGAGTGTGTAATAATATGTAATTCATCTCTTAATTTTCAAGTTACTAAATCAGTTTATCTAATTCATGATTACTCTCAAAAATATGACAGGTGGGTGGTCCATCTTGGGCAGTGAAGCTTGGAAGAAGAGATTCAACCACTGCCAGTCGAAGTTTAGCCAACACAGATCTGCCTGCTTTCACTGACAGCCTCGGCGAACTTAAATCTCTGTTCCAGAAGAACGGCCTTACTGCAAGGGACATGGTTGCATTGTCAGGTTGGCTCCTGCGACCGACAGACACATATAAGATGGCTTCAATAAGAATATTACAGTACTCCTGAAGCTAAATATATTCGTTTTCGGGTGCAGGTTCTCACACGATAGGACAAGCTCAGTGCTTTACATTCCGTGACAGGATTTACAATGCCAGCAATATCGATGCTGGATTCGCTAGAACTCGCAAGAGACGCTGTCCTCGTACTGGTGGCCAGACAAAATTAGCTCCGCTCGATCTGGTCACGCCCAACTCTTTTGACAACAACTACTTCAAGAACTTGATGCGAAACAAGGGTCTCCTTCATTCAGATCAGGTTCTTTTCAATGGTGGCTCGACAGACAGCATCGTCACAGAATACAGCAGAAATCCTGCTAAATTCAGCTCTGATTTTGCATCCGCCATGATCAAAATGGGAAACATCCGTCCACTGACCGGATCAGCCGGGCAGATAAGGAGGATTTGCAGTGCTGTCAACTAGTTTTTCCCTCTACGCTTGATTTGTTTTACTTTATTTATTTATTTTACAAAGTGTGCAGACGCCCGCAATTTGTTTCAATTAAAGACCTGCTTGTTGTATTGGTCGTTGTCGTCGTCAAGTGTGCATATGCATGTGTGATCCCCCCGGCCCGAAGTGTCCTGTGTTTATGTTTTGAAGATTTAAGAAATAATGAAGGAAAATTCCTCTTCATGGTTTGTCGTACTGGTGTCAAATAAAGATATTAAATTTTTGAAACTTTTTTTCCCTTTATTTCGAGGTTTTTATTATTATTGTTTTTATTATTATTATTATTGAGCTAACTTGCCATGTACTTGCCCATGTTTTTTTTATATGGAAAAAATTGATTGATTTTGGGCGTTGTGATTAATTATTTTAATATTTAATTAATAACATTATAATTCATATAATCTATTAAAAACAAGTTTTTTTTCATTAAAAAATAATTGAATGTTGTTATGTTAAAACTGTTATTAATAACATAATAATTATCCACCGTAATCACTCAGAAATTATAAAAGTTCAAACGATGAACTTAATTATTCTCAATCAAGATATAATTAAGTACAAGAAATGATACTATTACAAGGAAGCCACTTTTTTAAAATTGAATACAATCATAGGGATGAAACTGAAGATGGACTATGTATAATGTTTAACTTCTTGTTGAACGGAAAATAGAAGGAAGCATCCTCAAACTTTTAGATCTTTCTTGAGAGAACATTGCAGAAACGAAAAAATAGCATTCCAGCCATTGTCGGAAGGGTGTGCCAGATCAAAAAAGAAAGATGACTTGGGATTCGGGCACACTCCTTCCGCTGAGCATATGAAATCAACGTTCTTTGAGCAACATGGCTGCAACGGGTTCTTGTACTCGGTATTTGCTGTGACAAGTAGAAAGAATAAAGGTTGATCAAGCTTTAAGCTTCAGAAACATATAAAAACAAATTGTGGTTGAAAAAACATGAACAGAAAAATTACCTGCATCCTTTCTGAATTGGTCAATAGCAGAAACCATAGCGTTATAGAGATCAAGAACTACAAAAGTGTTTTTCTTTCCATCATCAGTGTTCAGTTTTTTCACCGCTTTCAGCAATAGCTTGTTGTGAATCCTGGCGTTTTTGTTGGATTCTTCATCACAATTCTGATACGAATTTGGTGGGATTACGTGTATAGGCAAGCATCCTATAACTGGCAGTGTTGCTACCACAACGTTTTTCACTCCTAGACGATTAATACGTTGCAGGTCTGCAGCGATCTGGCTTACAAGTACTTCGGTGAAAGCAGGCAGGCCCTATTATATAAAGAAACACAAGTCAGAACGCTACATGTTCAGCTGACAAAATTCTTGCAAAGACTGTGTTTTTTTTTTTTTTTATCTAGGGCAAGAACTACTCACATCTTTGGAACCTTTTTTGGCCGCGGCATAGAATGAATAGTCGTTGGCTCCGGAGGAAACCAGAGCAACTGATGAACTGTATTCAAGGTCATATTGACGGATGTATACATTTTCTTTGAGCAGCTGTTCAAATTGATCGATCTGGACAGTGAGGCTGACATTCTGCCATGAGGGGAAAACACCACTGCCTCCAAGTGCAAAGTTTAGTCCTTGCTGAGTATTTTTTGATGTATTTATCAGTTGATAAGGTGTAGGTGATTCTATTCCCAGAAATGATGCTGCACATTTGTATATTTAATATATTATCTGATCAGCTCTAAAAATAAGAAGAGAAAGTGAGGGATAGAAAAATGAGAGTAAGAGAAAAGTCATGAAGCACCTATATGGTCAGTAAGAACACGACCGTCGGAGGCTCGACCATCTGGTTTACCGGGAAATGTTTTGCCAAAAGGTTCTTTCCATGGACTACCCCTGACGTTCTTTGGCCAATTTCCAGTATCAACATAGGAGTCGCCAAAAACAAAGAGTTTTGGAGAGCTGTTGGGGCGATTTTGAGCTGAAATACCAAAGAAAAACAATGAATGATTCATCAATTGAAATCACTAACTATGTGTTAATTCAAGACTCAAAGCTACCAATACAGGAAAATAGACGATAAACATTTGAGAGAAATGAATCGGTCGTCTAACCTGTGGAAATAGCAGCAATGGAAAAAAGAAGCAAACCACCCAAGAAAAATCCTTTCCCCTCCATTGGAAAAACAAAGACAAGTAAAGCGAGAACTTTATAAAATTGTAGTTATGATAAAGTAATTATGGAGAAGAATCATTCTTATAGGGTTTACCATCCGGGGCTCTTGCATGGAGGTTTTGAAGGTTGACGAGTTTAGCTGGATTGAGAATTAGGCAGAATTCTAAAT
This sequence comes from Salix exigua, assembly GCA_032356905.1. Taxonomy (NCBI): domain Eukaryota; kingdom Viridiplantae; phylum Streptophyta; class Magnoliopsida; order Malpighiales; family Salicaceae; genus Salix; species Salix exigua. The sequence continues at coordinate 15,985,717 of CM063597.1, forward strand.
TTGATTCGGAAACATCTGGCGAGAAGGTGGTGGTTTAATTATGTCATTGCCAGTTAGAAATCTTGTGTCCTTGTGTTTGTTTCATCACGAAATGAGGATTGATCTCTATCTTAAAATGCCAACCTGCGTTTGGGGACAGCTTCTTTGGGGTAATAATACAACTGATTTCCATGTGAAAATATCTGTAAAAATTGGAAATAATTCTATCAATGTAGCATAGCTAACCGTTAGTAGTCCCAAGTCTCACAAAAGCTATCGTTCTGCTGGCAAGTAATTTCCATGAAGATAGTCCAGCTCTTCAATATTCGAGTTCTTAATTTAGCTTCGAAACAGTCCAAGAATCCACACCTCATTACTCCTGATCATGGTATCGATTACAACACATTTATAGAGGACAATTGTTATTTTGTATGATCAGTTACTAAGATCACTTAGATCAATCTCAATTTCAAAATTATATTGTTTGGAAAGATTTTTTTTTAACAAAATGAATTGATTTTACTTAGATAAGAAATCCTCCAATATATATATATATATATAGTGAAAAATTAGAATTAAAATTAAAATTTGAGAAAGAAGGTGATTTGTTAACATATTGGCTTCTGACCCTATATATCTTACCTAGGACATTTTTTATAAATTCATCATCTGAGATTTAGGTATTTGGACCCATCAATATTATTAAATTAGGTCCAAACAATTACTAGATAAAGAGACTGGGTCATTAGATTTGTTGGGTTAACTAGTTCGTGGGCCAATGGTAAATTGTTGGACAATTTTTGATATGCTAATAGGGTTTTGAATATTGTTCCGTTCCTACTGTAATATGAGTTGATAACTTGATTTTCTCTATCCCTGAATTTATATCCTGTTCCTTAGAAGACTCTTTTCAAATTAGAAAGATTCTTAGAGAGATAATGCTCAACCCAACCATTGAGAATTTATGGGTTCACTTTGATGCTGAGCAAAACCATTGTCATTAATTATTGTAACCCATGCATATTAAAACGAAATTAGATATTTACGCAGCCTCGAGAAAACCAAGTAAGAAAGAAAATGATTAACCACCAATGGGTGGTTTAGTGGCAAAGACTTGGGATCAAGGGTTTGCTCCCCTTTGGTCTCAGGTTCGAGTCCTGCTGTCGTTAATATTGGTGACCACTGGAGGCTTATATGGTCGTTAACTTCAGGGCCCGTGGGATTAGTCGCGATCGTGGCGTAGTGGCCGAACACCCACGTTAATCAAAAGAAAAAGAAAGAAAATGATTTGTTGACAAGTTGGCTTAATTCGATAGCACGTATGTACTATTTATTTAAATAAATCACAGTCTAGAGTTGAAACTCTCAACGACATGCATGCAGGCATCAAAATTTGGACCATGGCAACACACGTTATCGTGGCTGATCGAGGTTTTACCCGGACAAACCTTCATAATTAACGAGCATGGTCATCCTCTATAAATGGACGAGTTCCCTTGCATTCTTCTCCATCCTCAGTCTTAACTCTCTCAACCCTATCATCCTGTGTGTTAAACTACACTAGCAGAATTAGCTAGACATTTTAATTGTGTGTGTAAGTAAGTACTTACTGGCCGGTGCAGTCGAGGTTGAGAAAACTCACAGAAATGGCAGCGAAAGCGGCGGCATCTTTCATTTTCATGCTGTTTTTCTTGAGCACAGCCTGCCAAGCAAAACTCTCCTCTTCATTTTACGACAAGTCGTGTCCTAATGCAGAAAGTGCAATCCGAACTGCCATCAGCGCTGCAATTGCGAGAGAACGGACGATGGCGGCGTCTCTCATTCGCCTCCAATTCCACACACATAAACTTTGTACCATTATCTAATTAGAGTGTATGAATATGTCATTGGTATATATTGTATCAACACTATTTTTTGAAATTCTTAAGAAGCTTCATTTACATCACTTTTATTTCGGAGAAGAGATATTCAGGTTATCAAAGTACATTCATTAATAAATATAACAAAATAATGTGCATTAGAAAATGAGGAAACTTTTATTCAAACTTGGTAGATAGAGAATACGGTGGCTTTTTACCAGTTCACAAATTTCACACTGAAAATCCAAAATACTTAAACCTGAAAATAAATGTGGTTGTAACTTCTTAAGGTACCCAAAAGAAAGATATTTTAGTCATCGATACCACAACCATACAAGTACGTGAGTTTGATCCTTATTTCTGGTCTGATGTGCATGACCTAGCTTTGACCCCCTTTTTCTGTTCACTCTAAATAATATAAGTTGCATCGTCTAACACTATAATCAAGAATCTTCCGAATTATAATGTTTTGAAAAACACAAAAGAAAGGTCAAAATATTATTATGCACATAAGGGTAATAGTAATTTGACTACTCGAGAGAAGGTTATATTTAAGAGATGAAACAAAAAGGATAATGTCTAGGGTTATAGTGTCAGTCAAAATACCGTTAACAGTGCAAATAATTAATCGTGAAGAGGATTTAGGACATATGAATTTACCGGAATCTATAGTCATGTCATTGGATGCATCTATATCAATAATCCAAGTACTATTTTTAGTAATAACAAATTGTGCAAAACTTTTACCAGGTACATGGACCACATTTGTTATAGGTTGTACCTGTTCTATGTCTGTCATATTTACCATAGGTTTTCTGATATTTTTTTGAGATTTTTTTTTAAATCCCACCAGTCCAGGTAACCCATAATTTTATAATATTTTTGTTTTGAATGACCCACTTCACCGTAATGAGAACACACTAGCCCACTCGATTTTTTGTAACCAGAATGAAATGGGTGTTCATGATCCATTTGTCTCTCATTTTGACTCGTCTGCCTCTCACCCCTAGTTCTCTCACTCCCGTGACCTCTGTCACATTCATAGCTCCCCATTGATCAAAGGTGCCCTGCCACCATCGTCGTGTTGTCATGGAATGCTGAAGGGGCTCCTACCTGCTTGTCGTCCATGGTGTGCTTTTGGTGTTGTTCTCGCCAGATGGCAATATATGCCCCTTCAAGGTCCAATTTTGGTTCTTTTCGTAGGATCTCACCTCGGACCTGTTCAAAAATAGGGTCAAATCCACTTAGAAATATGTGGACTCAGAGGTATGCCATGGCCGAGTGGAGGTGAAGGATGTCATCGATTGTGCCAGCTTGGGATGCACTTCGGCCGTCAATTTCTTGGAAGATGACCACCAATTTTGTATAATAAATGGATAGTAGATGACCATTTTGTCGGGTGTGGAATGATCGTTGATTCAATTCGAAGATGCAGGTTCATCAGCTCCATCATAAAAGGTCCTTGCAACGACTTCCCAAATGTCCTTGGCCGTCGAGAGGCGGATGAACCTCTACATCAAAGATGGATTCATGGAGTCGATGAGCCAACATTTAACTCGGTGGTTCTTAGTGACCCATGCTTCCAATCGCGGGTCGCCTGGTTCGGGTCGTGTTGTATCTCCGATAAGATGTCCAACCTTGTTACAAGCCCCAATTTGCATTTCCATTAACTGTGACCATAATGAGTAGTTGTTTTCATCCAGCACAATACTTGTTGGAAATGCAATTTTATCTTGATGGACGATAACTTGTGGTGACAGGATGGAGGTAAGTATGTTCGTTGGATTGATTTCCATTTGTGGATTCTGGGTTTCTGGGTTAATGGTGGGTGTTGGTGTTTTTGGGTTTCGATGGATTTTTTTCAATGTTTAGGGTTCGTGTTTCTGGGTTTTTTTACTATAGCAAGATGAACCCTAATTTGAAAAATGATTGTTCCATGAACAACAGTACTGCACTATAGCAAATAGTAATATTTTCTTGGACTGATTTGAACAATAACTATTCGATGAATAGTAATACTAGAAAAAAATTCATAAATGCTCTAATATCATTTCAAAAATAAATCTGTATATTTCAATTGATTACAAGCTATTACATTTGGTGTTGAATTTATAGAATAATTACAATGTTAAAATCACGGTTTCTACTTTTCATGAGTAAAAATCACGGTTTCTATTTTTGGTTAATAACAAAATAATAACTATATTGTTAACAATCATAAAATATGAATTCTAATAGCGTTTCATATAGCTGTCACGCAAAATCAGTTTTGACTGATGGCTGCGAAAGCAATAAGCTGAAAATTCTGCCACTATATCTAACTTTTATTCAAGTGAAACACTTGCATGCACGTTTTAAAATAGTTTTTGAAAACAATTAAAAAATATATTATAATTTTTTTAAAAATATATATATTTTATTTCCAATTAAAAAATTGAAGTATTATTAGATCATTCTGATATGTCATGACAAAAATATTTTAAAAAAATAAAAAAAAATATTTTAATATTTTATCAACAAAAAAATACTGAATCGGAAACGAGTCGGTTAAGAATTCTCAGTGCCTACAGCTAGTGAGAGCAGAGGGATCCGACCTCTCACAATTACTACTGTTCTCTATAAAAAAAAAAAAAAAACTCTTTTAAAATGTCATTTGTTTCACAAGAAGCAGCCCAAGAGACTTCTTAGCACGCCTAACTTGAAAACAAATTTGGGTTTACTTTTGTTCTCGGCATTTTGCTTACCAAACCCTTTGAAACAGCAATCCGAAGAGGCTGCTTGGAATTTCCATTAAAAAAAACAATAATTAGTTGCTTGCAGCCATTGGATATCTACTTAAAACAATCATTTGATGGTGAAAAACTAAGGATATATCGGCATTATGTTCTCTTGTCGCCATTGTCGTTACGCTCATTAAGACAATATCAATATTTATGCCGCCTTTAAAATCAGAGTAGCAACTTGTCTTTTGACAGTTCATCGTAGCTTGAAAGAAATTATTGTTTTTTAATTGATATCACAGTCTAGACTCTTAACGGCATGCAGACATCAATATTGAACCATCATTTACACGTTATCCCGCACAGCTTTTACTGAAACAAATCATCTTAATTCATTAACGAGGCTCATCATCCTCTATAAATTAATGGACGGGTTCCCACATCCATTCCATTCCACCATCTTCAATCTTAATTAATCCTCTCCATTCCAGCATCTCGTGTTAATTAAGCTAGACATTTTAATTGTACGTGTAAGAACTCAGTACTGTTGCCCTTTAGAAAACACAGAGAAATGGCAGTGAAAGTGGCGGCAGCTTTCATTTTGATGTTGTTTTTCTTGAGCACAGCCTGCCAAGCAAAACTCTCCTCTTCATTTTACGACAAGTCCTGTCCTAAAGCAGAAAGCACAATCCGAACTGCCATCAGAAGTGCAATTGCGAGAGAACGGAGGATGGCGGCGTCTCTCATTCGCCTCCACTTCCACGATTGCTTCGTGCAGGTACGTACTGGTGCATGCAACTGTAAATCAACTGTTCCTAGCTACTATTGTTATTGACTGATCTGATCTAGCACGTATATATTGTCCACGAATTATATTCCTGCTCGTTTTTTCAGGGTTGTGATGCCTCGATTCTATTAGACGAGACTTCCTCTATTCAGAGTGAAAAGACCGCAGGGCCCAATGATAACTCTGTTAGAGGTTATGAAGTCATCGATAAAGCAAAATCCAAAGTTGAGAAGATATGTCCTGGAGTTGTATCCTGCGCAGATATCATTGCTGTGGCCGCAAGAGACGCGTCTGCCTACGTGAGTGTGTAATAATATGTAATTCATCTCTTAATTTTGTCAGCGTTTCAAGTTACTAAATCAGTTTATCCAATTCATGGTTACTCTCAAAAATATGACAGGTGGGTGGTCCATCTTGGGCAGTGAAGCTTGGAAGAAGAGATTCAACCACTGCCAGTCGAAGTTTAGCCAACACAGATCTGCCTGCTTTCACTGACAGCCTCGGCGAACTTAAATCTCTGTTCCAGAAGAACGGCCTTACTGCAAGGGACATGGTTGCATTGTCAGGTTGGCTCCTGCGACCGACAGACACATATAAGATGGCTTCAATAAAAAATATTAAACTCCTGAAGCTAAATATATTCGTTTTCTGGTGCAGGTTCTCACACGATAGGACAAGCTCAGTGCTTTACATTCCGTGACAGGATTTACAATGCCAGCAATATCGATGCTGGATTCGCTAGCACTCGCAAGAGACGCTGTCCTCGTACTGGTGGACAGGCAAAATTGGCTCCGCTCGATCTGGTCACGCCCAACTCTTTTGACAACAACTACTTCAAGAACTTGATGCGAAACAAGGGTCTCCTTCATTCAGATCAGGTTCTTTTCAGTGGAGGCTCCACAGACAGCATCGTCACAGAATACAGCAGAAATCCTGCTAAATTCAGCTCTGATTTTGCATCCGCCATGATCAAAATGGGAAACATCCGTCCACTGACCGGATCAGCCGGGCAGATAAGGAGGATTTGCAGTGCTGTCAACTAGTTTTTCCCTCTACGCTTGATTTGTTTTACTTTATTTATTTATTTTACGAAGTGTGCAGACGTCCGCAATTTGTTTCGATTAAAGACCTGCTTGTTGTATTGGTCGTCGTCGTCGTCAAGTGTGCATATGCATGTGTGATCCCCCCGGCCCGAAGTGTCCTGTGTTTATGTTTTGAAGATTTAAGAAATAATGAAGGAAAATTCCTCTTCATGGTTTGTCGTACTGGTGTCAAATAAAGATATTAAATTTTTGAAACTTTTCTGGACTGGAGAATGAATAATTGTAGTTATTATAATTGATTATTTTAATGTTTAATTAATAAAATTGTAATTGATATAATCTTGTAAAAACAGATTTTTTCCCACTTAAAAATAATTGAATGTTATTACTGTTAAAACTATTACTAATAACATTACAATTCTCCACTCCACCGTAATCACTCGGAAATTATTAAAGTTCAAACGATAAACTTAATTATCTCAATCAAGGATATAATTAAGTACACGAAATGGTAGTATTACAAGAAAGTCAATACAATCATCAGGGATGTCCATATATAATGTTTGACTTTTTGTTGAACGGAAAATAAAAGGAAGCATCCTCAAACTTTTAGATCTTTCTTGAGAGAACATTGCAAAAGCGAAAAAATAGCATTCCAGCCATTGTCGGAAGGGTGTGTCAGATCAAAAAAGAAAGATGTCTTGGGATTCGGGCACACTCCTTCCTCTAAGCATTTGAAATCATCAATTTTTGAGCAACATGGCTGCAACGGGTTCTTGTACTCGGTATTTGCTGTGACAAGTAGAAAGAATAAAGGTTGACCAAGCTTTAAGCTTGAGATACATATAAAAACAAATCATGGTTGAAAAAACATGAACAGAAAAATTACCTGCACCCTTTCTGAATCGGTAAATAGCAGAAACCATAGCGTTATAGAGATCAAGAACTACAAAAGTGCTTTTCTTTCCATCATGATCAGTGTTCAGTTTTTTCACCGCTTTCAGCAATAGCTTGTTGTGAATCCTGGCGTTTTTGTTGGATTCTTCATCGCAATTCTGATACGAATTTGGTGGGATTACGTGTAGAGGCAAGCATCCTAAAACTGGCAGTGTTGCTACCACAACTTTTTTCACTCCTAGACGATTAATACGTTGCAGGTCTGCAGCGAGCTGTTTTACAATTCCTTTGGTGAAAGCATGCAGGCCCTATCATATAAAGAAATACAAGTCAGAACGCTACATGTTCAGCTGAAAAAATACTTGCAAGACTTTTTTTTATCTAGGGCAAGAACTACTCACATCTTTGGAACCTTTTTTGGCCGCGGCATAGAATGAATAGTCGTTGGTTCCGGAGGAAACCAGAGCAACTGATGAACTGTATTCAAGGTCACATTGACGGATGGATACATTTCCTTTGAGCAGCTGTTCAAATTGATCGATCTGGACAGTGAGGCTGACATTCTTCCATGTGGGGAAAACACCACTGCCTCCAAGTGCAAAGTTTAGTCCTTGCTGAGTATTTTTTGATGTATTTCTCAGTTGATAAGGTGTAGGTGATTCTATTCCCAGAAATGATGCTGCACATTTGTATATTTAATATATTATCTGATCAGCTCTAAAAATAATTAAGAAGAGAAAGTGAGGGAGAGAAAAATGAGAGTAAGAGAAAAATCACGAAGCACCTATATGGTCAGTAAGAACACGACCGTCGGAGGCTCGACCACTTGGTTTACCGGGAAATGTTTTGCCATAAGGTTCTTTCCATGGACCCCTGATGTTCCGTGGCCAATTTCCAGTATCAACATAGGAGTCCCCAAAAACAAAGAGTTTTGGAGAGCCATTGGGGCTATTTTTAGCTGAAATACCAAAGAAAAACAATGAATGATTCATCTTTTGAAATCACTAACTATGTGTTAATTCAAGACTCAAAGCTACCAATACAGGAAAATAGACGATAAACATTTGAGATAAATGAATCGGTCGTCTAACCTGTAGAAATAGCAGCAATGGAAAAAAGAAGCAAACCACCCAAGAAAAATCCTTTCCCCTCCATTGGAAAAACAAAGACAAGGAAACCAAGAACTTTATAAAATTGTGGTTATGATGAAGTAGGTTTGGAGAACAATCATTCTTATAGGGTTTCCCTCCGGGGTTCTTGCATGGAGGTCTTGAAGATTGATGGCATAGCTGGATCACTACAGCTATTAGACAATTAGGCACATTCTAAATTTGGTTATTTGTTTCTTTTTTATGGAGTCATATGGCCAGAAGGTGGTGGTTTTATGTCATTGCCACTTAAAAACTTGTGTGCTTGCATGAGTTTCATCACCAAATGAGGATTGACCTCTATCTTCAAATGCCAACTTGGGTATTTGGTTTTGTTTGCCCTCCTACCTCCTAGCTGATAAATTATAAATGGAGACAGCTTCTCTGAGGTAATAATACAGCTGATTTGGAAGTAAAAATCTCTGTAAAATTGAAATTTTGTTACTGCCATCCATGCAAGTGACCTTTTCCTTGCCTTCTCTCGTTTTTATTTTGTATATTCTCTTCAAGATTGTGCTGTTAAAAAGAAAAGAAAAAACCTTGAAATTCATAGCTAGCAGTTAGTCCCAAGTCTCACAAAAAGTATTGATCTGATGGCGAGCAACTTTTGTCCATGAAGATTACCTTGTTCTTAAATTAACTTCAAAACATTCGACCATGCCATTAATTGTTTTTTTTTAATGAAATCGTTCTCAGTTGTCCTTTAATCTTAATTATATAAGGATTTGATAATAATTTTCTTATGGTTTAGGATTGGTTTTATTTAATAATGAAAATCTTATAGAATTAAAAATTATCAGAACCAAGACATATCGTCTTTGCCTATTTTCTATCGTGTCAAATTGCGAATTGTACAATGACTTGGTGTATTTAGGATCTGGGTTTGAAAGTTCTCAAAATGTATTGATTCTATATATATATATATATATATATATATATATATATATATATATATATGAAGGAAGAAAATAAATAATTAGTATATAAGAAAAGGACAAATTACATTCTTAGCAGCTTGATTGATCTGATCAACAATCAGGTCTTACAACATTATCTTCTTCTTCTTAGTATAATTTTGTCCTAAACATCTGAAGATCCTAATAGAGTCGATGAAGTGAAGATTTCAGAGACGAATAGACCTGATCCCAACCATTCTGTGCTGGATGTACCATATCCCAGAAGATGGACAGCTCTGGCTTTTCGCACACCACATACTTCTTTGCCCCATTCTGGTCGATGTTCCCACACGAGTAGTTGCTTGCCACGCCCACACAACATGGCATAAGAAAAGTACTCGACTTCATATTTCCTGCAGGACTCAATTTGGACATGAATGCAGTGTACAGATCCAGTGTTTCGTAATTGTTTTCTCTGCTCTCTTTGTTCATCCTCTGTATTTTTTGCTGCAATTTCTGGTTGTGAAACCTGGAGGCAGCATTCCAGCTTTCACTGCAATTCTCATATGAAGAGAAGGCTGTCGACATTGGCAGGCATCCAAGAGGCTGCAATGTTGTTACTGCTATTTTCCGCACTCCGAAACCATGTATTCTTTTCAGGTTGGCTGAAAGCTGGCTGATTAGTGATGTTGTGAAGGCTGGCAAACCCTGCAGTATGATAACAAGATCATGATTAGTGATTCTAACTGGTTAAACAGCTGGTTGATGGATCATAAGCTGATGCTAAGAATAGATTAAAGATTATGATTATGTTGTTTTGCAGCAGATTACCTACCTTACCACACCATAAGCTAAAAACAAAAGGTAGGTTGCCAAACTCACCTGAAGCATGCCATTTCTTTGAATATAAGTAGTGTAGTCATTGCCTGCTAGGGACACCAGGGCAATGGAAGAGTAAAGATCTTGTTTGGTGTAAGCTTTTTCTTCAAGCAGTTGTTGAAAGAAATCAATTTGGGTAGACATATTTGGCGCATTGATGAATGTATCAAAGACTCCAGTTCCTCCAAATGCAAAGTTCATCCCAGATTGTAGACCAGATTTTTCTACAGTTTCTCTCCATGTGTAAGGGACTGGGGACTGTATACCAAGAAATGAAGCTGCAGTCCAGGAACTCAAAATATAAATTTACACTCATGTCACTCATCTAGGAATGATGAGAATGCACTATAAAAAAAACTGTCTACCTATGTAATCTGTCAGGACACGACCATCAGAGAATCTACCAGCTGGTTTGCCAGGAAAAGTGAATCCATAAGGCTCTTTCCAAGAAGCTGCAAATTTCTCCCAGTTCCCGGTATCTGCATAGGAATCCCCAAATACAAAAAGCTTCACCGATCCATTTTCTCGGCGCCCATTCACAAGACCTTCTGCAGCAACTAAAGCCAGTGGATTGGATTATAAGGTTGCGAAAAGCATAATTTTAAACAGAGAGCAAGAAAAAATAATCCCATCTATAAATTGCAAAAAAAAAAAAAGAGTATCAATATAACCTGAAAACTTTATGTAAGAGAAACAGAACAGGGCAAACAAGAAGTGGATGAAGTGAACTTGTTTCTCCATTGAAGAACAAGAAGTTGTGGAAGTATGGAATATGGGAGTGTATGTATAATATATATGAAGGGAAATGGAGGAGATCAAGGTCACATCTCCTTACAGGATTGACATGTGGAGTGTTCTTTCTGGTTGCCGGCAAGTATAAACCGAGCTAAGCAAATATTTGGTTGACCTAATTCATCAGTCGAAGAACCAAGTAATGAAATTATGGACACATTCTGTGAAAGGTTAGGACACCAGAGTTAAGACTATAGCTTTCTTTTCGTTTTAACCTTTCCTTTGTTAACTGTGCAGGTTTGCCCACCTGTCTATTCATAAATGGTGATGGTAGACTGAGTAATGGATTTTACCTTCACACTTGGCCATGAATTTGACACATCTTCTTTAATATCTCTTATGTACAACAGTACAGGAGCATTGATGGCATCATAAATTAAGGTCCGTGTGGCTTTGCTACTCTTGATGCTGCTATAGAGTTCTTGTTATAGTTCTCCTGAGAAGCTAGAAATTGTTTGGTTTGAGCATGGATGAATACATAAACTACTGAGAAATGTTCGTCTTCTTAGGACAAACTTTTTTTTATCACCCTTTTCAATTGAGGGAAGGACTTTTCCATCCTCGAGGGGATAAGATTCGGTAATTAGGGGCAAATGAGAATAGTTTTTACATTTTAAGGATCAATTTGTAAGTTTGTTCTTATTCGTTTGTTTCTTTGGAGCTAAGTCATCTAAAAGTATTAATTATATTTACCTCTCAATTCCATTACCTTATCCCCCTACCCAAGAGGTCAAAGCAGGGGGTGGCTAATTCACACAAATATATAGAGTGACATAAACAAACCACTTTTTTTCACAACAAAAATCTATTTTAAAAAAATGCATTTATATAGCATTTAATTAGTATTTCGAAACAGAAAAAAAAAAGTCCTTTTTTTTTCTGGCTTGATAGTATTTTGCTTTCTGTATTTGAAAGCGACAGGACACGTCCATTTTAATCGGTCGGCTGTGCTTATCTCTCTCTAGAAGTCTATCAAACCACGAATTACACTCAACACAGATCAGAGAGAGAGAGAGAGAGGACAAAAAAAACTTGTGTTTACTTCTCTATTAACAATAATCATCTCTTGATCAAAAGCCTCAAGTTTCAGGCCTGTTTTCTATTTCTTGTCTGTTCATTCTCTCTGGTTGATATTTAATTACAAAGGTTGAGTCTTTTTAATGCAAACTGTGTTGGGTTGGTGGAAACTTTTAAAAGAATTGTATATCTCAAAATTACTGTAAAGGTTGAAACTTCGAGTGTCGGGGCTTTGAGTTTTGATTGAATCATAGTGTTTTTTCAGGTTTTATTGCATCCAGGTATTGGGATTTTAGCTTCTGATAGAATTGGAGGGATGTTTGATGTGCTGCTTGTTTATAAGATGATGTCCTTACCTTTCATGGGATCAAGTGCTAGTTTTGATGTTGTGCTGGATTATAGGAGATATTGAGGCTCAAGTCTTGATTTAAGGATCATTGATTTGTGTAGGGGTGATTTTTAGGTGGAGAGTGGCTTAAGGATTATTAATTATTTGGTATTTTTAGTGTTGAGGACAAGATGTACAGCAATTTTATGGAGCATGGTATGGAGTATGCGAAACAGGCAGTTAAGGAGGATGATACTGGAAACTATAGTAATGCTTTAAAGCTTTATATGAATGCGTTGGAGTACTTTCAAGCACAATTGAAGTACGAGAAGAATCAACAGATTGTGAAAACAATTAGGGAAAGATGTATGGGATATCTGAGGAGGGCGGAGGAGATTCGAGCTGTTCTTGATAATGGTGGGAGTGTGCCTGCCCCAAATGGTGATGTGTCAGTTGCTGCACAGCCAAAGACTAGCCCAAAACCAAAGGATGGAGGTGGGAAGGACAAGGAGGATCCTGAGCAAGCGAAGCTTAAGGCAGGGCTTGATTCTGTTATCATCAGGGAGAAGCCAAATGTGAAGTGGAGTGATGTGGCAGGTCTTGAGAATGCCAAACAGGCGTTGCAAGAGGCTGTCATATTGCCTGTTAAGTTCCCACAGTTTTTCACTGGTTAGTTTCTTGGTTGTAATGCTTGCAAAAGTGTTCTGCTTCCAATTGTCATGATATTTGATTGGTTTAAGATTCTATGTTTGACAATATTTGATGTCTGGATGTTATTCGTCCGTTACTCATTCAGGGAAGAGAAAACCATGGAGGGCATTTTTGTTATATGGTCCACCTGGAACAGGGAAGTCATACTTGGCAAAGGCTGTTGCAACAGAAGCTGACTCAACTTTCTTCAGGTAATATATAAACCAAGATATCGTAACTGTCCAGATTACTAGCTGGTGAAAGTTTCTTAAAAAACTATGCACACATTGCATCAAGTGAGTGTTTGAATTATGAATGCGTAAACAACATTAAATTGTATCCTTCCTCTCGGTTTTGATAGTCAATATATATAGATAGGTAGTCTTTGCAAGCAATGGTCAATAATCTATCCAAGAAATTTGTAATTTGCTTGTGCATCAGGCAGGACCTTGAGAAAATTCAAATTCTTACTACTATCCCTCTTTTGTTAGATTTCACTTTTATAAATCATAGATAAATCCCAATATCGCGGACAGAATCTTTGCCTTTCATGCGCTCTTTTGCCGATCAAAGTTTTTGACAACTCCCACATGCTTTCTTTGTGCAGTGTCTCTTCCTCGGACCTGGTTTCCAAATGGATGGGTGAAAGTGAGAAGCTAGTTTCAAATCTTTTCCAAATGGCCCGTGATAGTGCACCTTCCATCATTTTCATTGACGAAATAGATTCACTGTGTGGACAAAGGGGTGAAGGTAATGAGAGTGAAGCATCTCGGCGCATCAAAACAGGACTTCTTGTACAGATGCAGGTACTTTGTGTTCACTGTATGTGGATAAAGAACACCGTCCTAATCTTCATTTCCACATATACTAATAAGAGCACCGTCATAATCTTAAACTGTGGTTTTTCCACATATACTAATAAGAGCACCGTCATAATCTTAAACTGTGGTTCTTGTCCCTTTCCAGGGTGTAGGGAGCAATGATCACAAAGTTCTTGTTCTTGCAGCCACAAATACTCCCTATGCATTGGATCAGGTTAGAAAAACATTGGATTTTAAACTGCCTCGACTGTGGACAGAAATACATGTATTTTCATTGGAATTACATAGTTGGTAATGCTAATGCAAAATAATCCACAGGCTATCCGACGGCGTTTCGACAAGAGAATATATATTCCTCTCCCAGATTTGAAGGCAAGGCAACACATGTTTAAGGTATTGCCCATCAGAACTATTGTAGCCTGTTTTTTGACATGTTGAAACATGTTCGTGTGATTCATGAAATTAACTTCCTCCTGTATGCTGACAAGCAGGTGCATCTTGGTGATACTCCTCACAATTTAACCGAAAGTGATTTTGAGAAGTTGGCTCAAAAAACAGAAGGATTTTCTGGCTCAGATATTTCTGTTTGTGTGAGTGTCAAGTTTACATCAGAGCTCTTCCATATTTCAACTCTATTCGCATATCCAATTATAGCAAAATGTTTGAAATGTAGTATTTCTTTTATTTTCCTTTTTCATTTGTGTGAAAACTGAAAATAGTCAAGAGTTGCTTATTTTTAAACTCGGTCCTGACTTTCTCATTGATAGGTCAAAGATGTGCTCTTTGAACCTGTTCGTAAAATCCAGGATGCTGAATATTTCATGAAGTCCTCTGATGGCACGTGGGCTCCTTGTGAACCAAAACAACGAGGAGCTATCAAGATCACATTACAAGAACTTGATGCACAAGAACTTGCTTCAAAGGTATGGATTGTATAAAACACTATTACAGAGAGTTCAACCTTGGAGACACTGTTAGAAATCTATAAGAGGAGAAAAATCATGTTCATTTTTGTCCGTATTTCCGTCATGTTCAACATGAGGAACTGAGAGACATGTTATCATGATTCATGATTATACACCCCCCCTCTAGAATGGCTGGTTTCACTGGAAATTAATCTGGTTTGTGACTTCTAGCTTCATGCTTCCTCGTTGGTGACAAACAATGACGTCATGTATTTGAAATCAATGGCTTTGCAGGTCCTTCTGCCACCCATCACAATAGCAGATTTTGATAAAGTGCTTGCACGGCAGAAGCCAACAGTGAGTAAAGCTGATCTTGAGGTGCATGAGAGATTCACGAAGGAGTTTGGAGAGGAGGGCTGATAACTTTTCTCAAGTGGCAGCAAGTCTTTGATTAATCGATGAACACATGTTATACTTGGTGTAATTGAATCATTTTCCATCTCTGGTGGCTCATGTCGGGAAATATCCCTTGTAGGCCTATGAAGTCTAGTGTTTCCTGTATGCTCTCCCCAATTACTTGTGCAATATTTCGAAAAAGAAAAAATGGGGCTACGAGGCGAACCAGATGGAATGACAGATCAATATATACAATGGTAAATGGTAAAATGTGTATACAATATTAGCATTATTTGCTATCCTCATCCCTTGTATGACTACTTAATTCATTTCTTATGACCGTACAATGTCACAGAGAAGTACTCCGGCTTGCACAATGAAAAAATAAGAAAACATATGCAGTAAAAGTCAATGTAGTTATCACATGATCATTATTTAATTACAAGTTTAAAAGGACAAGAATGAGGAAATGACTATTGGTTCTGTGAACTACGAATTCAATGCAAAAGACTCAGGTGACTGGCGAGCAAAATCACTCACCACACATGGATTGAGGCCTCCCCCCTCTCTCTCATGCTGCTTGTCTTGGTCGACCCCTTCCGTTTCTTGGTGGGTTTGTTTTGGCAACATCAACAACAATCATCCAGCCATTGATGATCTGCAAGTAGGGTTTTTGACAGTATGAATGTCAGCCTAACAGCTTGGACAGTTAAAAACTGAAATGAAGTGAAACAACAAGGACTTGTTTTACACCTACTTTTCCATTCATCTCCTTGAGTGCTGCGCTTGCAGCCTCCTCTGTGGTGTACTCTACAAATGCATAACCCTTGGACCTCTTTGAAATCTTGTCCATTATTATTTTAACTGTCAGGAATACGACACCATTATTTTAAAGACCAATGAAACAAATACATGTTAACAAACTAAAAAGGCAAAGCATACCTTCAACAAGCTCACCAAAGCCCTCAAATGCTGCACTCAAGGTTTTCTCAGACGTATAAAATGACAGGCCTGCTCAAAAAACAGATCGCCATGCAATTAAATAAATCACAAAGCTAGCTAAATCAGGCATATTTATATTATCCAAATACTAGAGCTGTCTTGCAGGTAGTATTTTACAACCAAAGAGCAAAAGCTTAAGAGCATATCATCAGAATTTGATTTAAGGATGCAACATACCGGTTATAAAAAGTTTCTTTGTTCTAACAGGAGTTATTTGATTTGCTTCCGAAGAATCTGATGGATTTGCGGAATTGACGAGGTTATCACCTGGAAAATTACATGTTGTTAGGATTATGGAAGAACCATTTGCCAAGGAATAAAATTCTCCATCACATTGAGCTTTGAAAAATGACAATTGGCTTTTCTGAGACCTCAAATAACAGTATTATAACTTAATATCCAGCAGCAAATCCTGATGCTTAATTCATAAAACTGAATCGATAATTGCATATATACCACCAGCAACCCTATTGCTAACAAGAAAGGGACAAACCTCCATAGTCCTTGTTTTCTGACTCGAAGTCTTTATCTGGCTGAACAGACAAAACACCAGGAACACCTAGAAATAAAAAGAGGTGTGTGTCATTAAACAGAACAATAAAAGCAAACAAAATTTCACTTGAAAGGGAATAAACTAACCAGCTAGCTCCCGTGCACATTCCTCGTCAATTTCACAACAGAACCCATAATTCGATTGCCATGAAACATGATATACACACATTTGAGCATCCTTCTCACTGAAAAAGAAATCAACCTGTCACTTCCATAGCATGTAATAAATAGCAAGCAGATTGCATTCCTTCTCAAAATTAACACTTACTATCCCATGACCTTGGTTAGTATTTGAGTATAATAATCAACCATTTGAGCCTTTGTAACAACTCCAACTCCTGGCTTATCAATTCTGACCATCCAATGTTTCGTATTCCCAGAAGGGAACAACAAGTTGCTTCCAATGTGTGGACTTGATAATGTACTCAACTTGACACCAGAACTATAATCTTTTTCCACAGAATTATAATCTGGGTCAGGCCTAACTGATAAGACCCCAGGCAACCCTGCATCCACAACAATCATAAATCTCTCAAATTTTACCATTTGAGTATCATAATTCTCTACATGTTCGGAGCCAAAGGAGAAAGAACCTTACTGGCAAGTTCAAGGGAAGCATCTTCATCAATATCACAACAAAACCCAAAATGAGTATCACAAGAAGCATCGTATATACACATTTGAGCTTCCATTTCACTGCTCAAAACCAATAAAGCAACCAATTTTAGGCCAAAAAATATATATATACTAAAATGGTTCATCTAAAAAACACATGGAATTCAACCCACCCACCTGCCTAATACTCTCTCTAGAGTCTTGACATAGCAATCAATAATTTCTGGCTTTGAATTGGCACCCTTTGGAGGACTTTCCATTAGAACCATCCAGTGGTTGTTAGTTTTAGTTGAAGTTAAAGGAGTAGATGCTGTTGCTTTTGTTGATAAAGAAAAACAAGAAGTGAGAGGATGCGGAGGAGAAGATAAAGATTGGGTTTTTGTGCGGTTCTTGTTCTTTATAGGGTTGTAAAGTTTGGAAATCGAAGCTTTAATTGGGAGTTTTTTGGATATGGGAGCGAGAGTGGTGGTGCATAATGAAAGTGAGAGTGTTTCCATGGCTGCCTCTAAGGTTTCATTACAGAACAGGCCAAGCTCCTTTGACTATTGTTGCTTGCTGTTCACTGTCGTTGTAACAGACTAGCAGTAGCAGCAGAATCTCTATCTGTTTTCATATTTTTTTCTAGGCGCTTTAGATGAATGATGGTCGTTGATTTGTCCCCTGTCGTTTTTCATGAGAATGTCAAGCAACGAGTCGTTCGGCTTTCATGAGCGAGGGAAGTTGATTTGCAAGCTATTGATGTCAATCTAGGATAGCGTTTGGGTGTTTGGTACCGTTTTCCAACCGCGTTCCAAAATTATTTTTGTGTTGGACCGCAATCCCAAAAACACTCGGTACCAAACAATGTAGTTTTTTGGGACTGCATTCCAATCTGTTTTTGCGTTGAACTGAACTGCAACCCTAAAAACACTCAGTACCAAACAATGACTATATTCACAAGCTACACGCTCACGCACATCTTAACTTATTTGTTTTTGTCCTGGTTAGTTCTTTGTTTTCTTTTATCCGTTGTCAAGGAAAAGGAAGAACCACAGCCATTAATGCAGCTGGCAAACATGGTCTGCACATGGTTACACTTGTTTACGGTTTCTTGAATCTCATTTTATCATATTATACAAAAATTAATGCATCGATAAATTGTTTCCAGCTTCAGATTTCATTTTTTTAGAGGTCAAAATACCTTGTTAGTTGATGGTGAAGCATCAATCCTTGTTTGCTGATGGCATATAATTTGTCTTCAGATGAGCAGGTCACTTCACCGATTGAGCGGACAATGAGTTGCTTATAATCTTGAAAGTTGAGATATTATTGCAATCAAACACACTGAACAGGAGCAGATGGAGTTTTTCCACCAAATCTCAAGAACAAGCCTGAAACAGTTAGCATAGCTAGCAGGACCGGAAAGCGATTCAAGCATCCCTCGACTGCTTTATGCAATAAGCTTTTATTCATAATCAATGGTGGTGGAGAATTGCAAGATGGGAGGAGAGTACGAAAATCTTTGCATTGTTACAGAAGCACAAATAGACTGACAGAAACACGAGTGAGTGGTGAACAGTTCCGCAAGATGTACAAACCTCATCAGCTCCCACGTTCTTTACTCTTGCACTGTAATTATATTTAGTTCACATGAAAACAAGACATAAACTCTACCGAGATCGAGTTAATTTGAACCCTATGAACTTTATTTGCTCCTGTACAGAGAAGCATACTAGAAGTTCTCTTTGAGCCCACCACGTGTATGACCATGTAATAATTGGGGGCTTCGACTACTCCACCTGACTGGTCAATGCTGCATCGTCATCTTCAGCATCCAATTCCTGTTCCACACCTTTCACCTGCACGGATAAGATTTTCATGAGCATATGTAACAAATGTGTCTACATGTGTATAGGAAGAGAAACTTGGAAGGAGAGGAACCCCTTTGCTGCCGATCTAATGTTTCTCAGTATTTCCAAGACCCATATAATCCCTTGAGTTCTAGACATTAGAAATAGCAGTACTTTCATCTTTCTAAATATTTTGGTAAGAAAAAAAAAAGTAAATTACTTGTCAGCATGCACCTTAGAAGGCAATAATTATATCCAAAACACGCCAGAAATAGTAGCATCAACCAAATTTTCCGTGCGTAGCACAAGAGAACATAGTTAGTGACCTGTGTTAGAGAATAATATAAATTATTTTATAGGACCTCACCTACAAACTTAAACTTTTAGGTAAGATGGTTCCTTGACATGGTATCAGAACCTTGTTGACCCAGCGGTTACGAGTTTGAATCTCACCACTCCCATTCTATTTGATAAAAAAATAAGCACAAAGTGATGTGGTTCTGTGCAAGTTTCAAACCCAAAGGGCTTTCACTTGAGGGAGTGTGTTAGAGAATAATATAAATCATATTATGGGACCTCACTTACAAGCTTAAACTTTTAGGTGAAATGGTTCCTTAACAACCTACACCCCCATATATCTTCAAGAACTAGTCAAGAATCAATTGATGTCTCCAAAGCTTTATAATCAGGTTTTAATGCTTCCACCAAACTAGCACTAGCCTGCTGGTAAGTTGATTATATAAAGTTTGTCATTGCACTAATTCTCAATGTCCTTCGTTCTGTTCCTACATTCTTAAGTTGATGTGTAGTAACCTCACAGGCACACAAATTACAGACATACAGACCAAAGTGAATTATTAATTGGTGGTGGTGGATTTCCATATACCAAATTTTGAAGTTTAGTGCAGAACCCGATACGATGTTGTCAGACAAAAGGTGTAATTTTGCATAGTTTATAAATCTCAAAGATGATTTTCACTTTTTACCTCTGGCACATAATGCATTAGCATATTCTCTATTCCAGATTTCAAAGTGACAGATGAGCTCGGACAGCCACTGCATGCTCCTTGCATTTGCAATTTGACTATTCCAGTTTCTCTATAGAGGGAAAACGTACATATTTCAATTAATGATAAGTAACAAAATAAATTGTTCGTTCAATATTCTATGAATTCATTTAATCAAGAGAGGAGAAACCTACTCGTCAAAACCCCGATACTCAATATCTCCACCATCATCCTGCACTGCTGGTCGAATACGAGTCTCCAGCAACTCTTTAATCATTGCAACAGTTTCTGAGTCATCCTGCACTGACAGGAGTTACTATTATCACATTGAGTGCTTAATGCTCTATAGAAATGAGTTAATATGGTTAGAGAATAACCAATGAAATCCTCCAAAATCTCACTTCTCTCTCCAGTGATACCCTAGACTATATTCAGCTATTTTACAGTAATCAACATCAGCAAACATCTGTTGACTTGACAGCAGAAGTGTACAAAAGGGATGAAAGGCACCGTTCAATTACTCATAACTATAATATTATGGCAAAAAACTGTATGACATAATACATCCATGTCCATAGAATCTCTTATAACAACCATCTGGATTTTCTCCACATATGCAAACCACCACTACTCCTGTGCTAAACCCATTAAAAAGAGAATTAGGGGCCATAGAAAAGAGAGCATGAGTACACCTTTGTTATAGGTTAATGCCCAAGGAGAACTTTTACCAAGGACCACCACCCAATATGAAATGCTCGCTCAATAACAAAGAAGAGCAGAAGCATAATCCTACAAAGCAAGCTTCATTTGAGTGGGCAGCTGGAAAAGGTCAGTGAACTAAAGATATACCTCACTAATAGCTGTATCCTTTGCTGCAGCAGTTTGTGAGTCTAGAAACAATGGTTCACCAGAAGAATAGAAGTCCATGATTGCTGCAAATATCTCAGGCTTTAGGAATTCCCAAGTAGCATCATCTGACTTTGTTACAGTGATAAAATCAGATCCAAAGAAAACTCGATTGATACCTATGAAAAAACAGTACAGTGTACAGATTAAAAAATTATAAACAATCATGGCAATATGTTTACCTAAGGACAAAACCACTTCAATCTTACCATCGATTCCGTAAATAGCTTTAGCCAGTGGAGAATTCATAGCTGAGCGTGCATTCGGGAAATCAGCACTTCCTACATCCATCACCGCCTTCCCAGGATAAAACATAAGGGATGATGGATTTGGAGTGGATTGAGTTTGTATAAACATGGTCCTCCTCTGCCCTGTGCAAACCATCACACCTCAGCTTACTAAACTTCAACAATCATTGATCAACACAGAACTAAAAAAACACTGTAACCTCTGAAGTTCAAACTTTACAGCATACCCCATAATTCTCATGTAAAATCAATAATCTGAGTATTGTTATTTCGCAATAACTGCAGGTAACTAAGCTAAATAACCAATAAAATACAGATATCAGTATCAATATTAATTCAATATCTTCCTCAGCTCATCAAAATCTCTAAGAACCCATTTTATTACCACATTACAGCAACATTATTAAAAAAAAAAAAAAGGACCCTTTACATATCTTAAGACAGATAACATACAAATTCAAACCGCAAGGTAAAAGTAACAAAAAATAACGATAATTTCAATCATAATAGAACAACCTGTCAAAAAGGTCAATTTCTCAGGATGTAAAGAAGACGCCACCGTTTTCGAATTAGAGAAAGCACCACCGCTGCTGTGCCAAAACGCTGTCGTTGCTGATGAAACATGTATAAAGCGGCGAGGTGTCAGACGATATGTAGTGTTGATTTCTCTGCAAAGTTCGAAGCTTTTTCGGTTTGATAGAGCTCTCGATATTAATCTGCAAAAAGCCTTCATTATTTCTCTCTTGTAGCTTCGCTTTGAATGCGAAATGGATGCAGAAGATGCAAAGCTTCGAGATTTTTAGTGGTGATGGTGAATTCGTAATAAAGTGAGTAAGTAAGGGTATATAAATTGAAAGCAGGTGGAAGGAAGGTTTGAAATTGTGTATCAAAAACTTTCTACAAAATAATAATAACAATAATAATAATTTATTTTTATATTTTGAAATATTTTTATATATTGATTTCAAAAAAAAATTAAATAAAAAAAATATTATTTTTAAAAACAACTTCAACTACATTATAAATATGTAAAAATATTAACAGTTTTGGTGGAAGGGAATTGGATTGTTTGAACAGTCGATTTTAAAATTATTTATTGGAGTTTTGAAGGTGTTGTTTGATCCTTATAGTTTTTGGAAACATTTTGGTATTTTTCTATGCAACATCTTTCTAGTGGTGCACCAAGACTACTTTAGGGTAAATATGATTAATCATCTAATCAATCTTGATTTTTCAGATTTGTGCCTAAAATCTGGGCGAGACCAGGCGAGGTGTCCTCTATTTTTTTTATGATCGGGGTGTCCAGGTCAGCTTACACGTATCTCGACTATTCCCTGGGTCCACTGAACATCTTGCAAGGTCGATAAACATGTAATGCACCACGAGGTGACAGGCATACCGCGCAAGGATGGACACATAAACAAAATAGTAGGACTCCTCCAGCTCCCACTCCCATTGAGAACTCGAACCTGGGTCCTGTGAAGGAGGGGGTTCCTCTTCAACCACTGGACCACATCGCTTGCTGGTGAGGTGTCCTTTATCTTGATAGGCAACGACCCATTCGTTAATATATATTTTTTCTAAAAAAAAGTGAGTTGACATGTTATCCTAAAAAAATAAAAATGCTCCAATCATGGCCCAACATAAATGAGTCGGACTTGTTTGCTTTTTCATGTAAAAATTATATTTTGATTAATATATATATATTTGTATATTTTACTGAATAAACTATATTTTTATCAATGTATTTTTTTACTTTAAGATGATATTTCTAATATGTGTAGTTATGCATCATTTTTTACCCTTTTTTTTATTCAATTAATTGAATGTGTCTTTTTTTTAATTGTCGTTTGTTTGAGTAAAAAAATAACAAACAACATGACTCTCATTGTAAAATCTTTTAATGTTCACCCTCTAGCAATTAACTTTGGATTATAATAGTGTTTTTTGATAAAAAAATTATCAAACTTTTTCTTTGTACAATCAAGATTTTTTAAGCCCATTTTTTTTAATATAGGGTTGAATCGAAAAATAGAGGACTTAAATGAAAAACTCGAGTAATATGGTTGAATTTTTTGAATTTATTTGAAAATTATATTTTATATTTAAAGTTAAAAGACATAGGAAAACATTATTTTCCTCCTATATTTGCATTGTGAATTACAAAAGCAATCCATTTGTTGTTGTTTTTTTCTTTTCATTTTGACCCTTTTTTTTTCTTTGCTTATTGTTTTTTTTTTTTCTAAAAAATCGGTACTTGCACTATGTATTTAGTGGTATTTAGAGTCAATAATTTATTTTAACTTGTCTTTTATATTAGTTGGGAAATAAACCACATGATTTTATTCTTTAATTTTCATTAATTTTGATTTGTATTTTATATGGTTTTTTAATAGTTAATAATATATTTTTATTACTTATAGTTTAATAAATAATATCTTAAAAAATAAGTTGTTAATTCCACAGCATATCGTCCAAACCATATATACTTGCTTTAAGCCACGAGATCATCTTTCTTTGAACTCTCCATTTCCTGATTCTATGGTTACACCAATATATATTATAATTTTACACGTATTTCATTATTTAAAAAAAATGTTTTTTTAAAAAATACAAAGCCAAACAGTAAATTTCAAACTCAAAGCCAAACAGAACCCTAGAGCATAACAGGACAAATAAATAAAAACATGTAAACGGACGCAACGTAAAATTCTCTTCAGCGATATATAAACGCCACGTGTTACCCACTATATAACGTCGCTTGCACTGAAAACACGCAGTCGTCAAGCCCTATCATCTGATCTCTCTTTCCTGATAAAAAAAATCTCCCCAAAAGAATTCCCCAAATCGCAAACCCTAACACGAACACGCATGAAATCAAGTGGTTCCCAAACAAATCATAATAGATTCCCAACCGAACCCTAGCTTAATGATTCTGACAATCCAATCACACAAACCCTAACAACTGTTAATTCTCTCTCTTATTGGGTTTATTTGTTGTTGTCATGGAGGGCTCTGTGGTGGTGGATGATCTCGGAGCCCCCGAGTCATGGGAAGTGGCTGATTTGGACGAGACGATGAGTCGTTTGTTGCTTAATAAAGACTCTAAACAGCACCAGCAACAGCCTCAAGACCAGCTCGCTCGTTCGGGTTCGGGTTCTTTCGGTCCGGGCGAGAAAGTAGCCGATGATGTTATCAATCATGTTGATCAATTTCTTCGTGAGGCCTTGCAAAACCCTCGCGAACGGCTATCAAGTGAGTTTTTTTCCCCATTACTTTGTTTTAATTGTTTGATACGCTAGTTTTGTATGAGAGCTGTGTGAGATTTTTTGTTTCGTTTATTTTTATGCATGTTAATGAGCAGAGTGGCGAGTAATTTAGCTAAACTTGGTGGTGATTTCGTTGCCGTATGTTATTAATGGATGGGGTGGTGCTGATTTTGTTGGATATTTCGTGAGTGATGGTGTTTTTTACTGGTTGTAATGCGGTTAATGTGTGAATTTCACTTGTGGATGATTATGGATGAGATGGAAATTGTATGTCCTACCTTTGAAGAGAGCAATGCTTCCAGAGGAATGATGATGGCCATGAATGGGAAGATATTCTACTACAAAGCTTAGAGATGCTTGTGTTTAGAGATTTTCAGGTGGTTTTAGTCAGATTGCTTGAGGAAATTTGGGTGGATGATTTTCTCAATAATCAAACTGACATGTAGGAAAGATTTACGAGTATTTGCAATGGAAAGAAAACGAACTGAATTCAATGAAAGAAATCCTGGTTTTGGCTTGGTGAGAAGGGGCGTGGCTGACCTACAGACTGCTTTCTTTTGGTCTGTGTCTTTATTTGTTTATTGTTGTTGCTGTCTTCTTGTTTTTATTTTTGGAGGGAGAGGGGTGCAGAGGAGATGGACTGGGATTATGAGTAGAATGTTAGGTTGGTTTCAGCCAAATTCAGGGCATGCAGCTATTATCTGAATTGGGTTTTATCAGGAATATAGATTTTCTTAGATGCAGTTGATAATGATCTTACGGTTCCCTGTTTCTCTTTGTGCAAAAGTCATTATTATGAGAATGTAGGGATGACCTGCTAGTTGTCACCATTAATGTCATTGTTGTTTTCTTTATGTGATTTCAAGTATTTTATAAATCCTATTTTATCATACAAATAAAGACATATATCTTCTTTTCAGTTTTGCGGATGGAACAAGATGTTGAAAAGTTTATCCGAGATCCGGACCAACAACAACTAGAATTTCAGCAGTTGCCTACTTCATATTTAAGGCTAGCTGCACATCGTGTGGCACAGCATTACTCACTACAATCAATGGTTTTGCTAGACAATAGTTTACCTGATGGCTCTGGTTCCAGAATTATTGTCCGCAAAACTTCTGACTGTAGCATTCCCTTGATTCGCCTGGCCGACATCCCCTTGAGTTTGCCATCAGAAGATGATGTTATTAAGGTTGCAATTAAGCAGAGACCACAGAAACGCTCTCAAATTGCCAACAATTCAAATTCAATGAAGTCGAATAGTTCCAAAAGTGTGGAGGAAAGAAAAGAAGAGTACAACAGGGCACGTGCACGGATATTTAACTCTAGTAGTTCCAGCGGTGATTCTAGCGGGAAACCAGAAGGTGAACCAAGATTGAAGGATGGTTCCCAGCATGGTTCAGTTGGCATGTCAAAGTTAGAAGATAAATCTGCTCCAGCGATTTCTGATTTAAATTCTGGGCGGGGTTTAATTGAATCGTCCACAAGTAGCGGTAGATCAGCTAAGGCTAGGATTGAGAAGGAGCCAATTGGTAGGTACAGACCAAACAACAAAGTGGCCATTTTTCGGGACCGTGAGGTTGAGCGGAAGGACCCTGACTATGATCGAAGCTATGACAGGTATTCTGTCCTTGCATTTCTTCTGCCATCTCTTTTAGTTTGCTTTATTTAGTTGGGAATGGCTCCCAAGTCTTGCTCTATTCCTCTTAGTGTTGCTTTGTTTAACGTTCTTTCTACGAGTCTAGTTGCTAAACTTCATGCAAATTACTGTCTAGTCTGAAAACCTATTTCTTGCTCTTGTGATGTTGATTAGTTTACTACAGCAATGAACGATTTCTTTTTGTTGAGTAGAGCAAAATTATGATGAAATGTTCTGGCAGGTATATGCAAAGATTTGATCCTGGCTTTGGATTCAATGGGGGAGGATCTTATGCCATTCAGCCTATGTACACTCCTGCACTGAATTACAACACTGAATTTCCACAACTTGGGTCCACCCACAGGCCTCAGATATCTTCAGAACACCAACCTCGGCCTCACCCTCAACATGTACCTGGACCCTGGGTTGCACCATCAACCCCTGCAGGGATTGGATATGGTCATCCTGATACTCATATACCACCATTTAATCCAAATCATGTCGGTGCACATTCCACATCTGCCATTTATCTACATTCCTCCCGGTATCCATGTCAGCACCCAGGAATGCCTTTTATCCATCCTCATGAACATGTTCAGCCTTTTTCACAGGTATGCCAGTTAGGATGGCTTTATTTTCCTGCTATTAATTGAAGCAATCTTTTCTTTTTTTCTATGAATGGTGTTTTTTGGTACAATAGTAAGTGGAATATTTATCATGAAATTTGTAAGATATTTCTCAATTTTGACAATCTTAGGCTCCGTGCATTTGACTTTCTACTCATTGATAGTATTTTCGAGAGAAATTACAGTGTGAATTTAGTTCACCACCTGAAACTGTGGGCCAACCAATTGAGAGGACTTGTCATTCTATGTAGCCACATCATCCACTCTAAAATTAACTAACAATAACCATGGCTATTTTTTAAAAAACGATTTTTTATTTATTAAGAGGGGTGATAAACTATTTTGTTTCTTGATATGGCTAGATATATGTCCCTCATAATTGGTTGGTCCATAGTCTGAAGTGATGGACCGGATTCTCCTAATAAAATCCCTGTTTTCATTACTTGTGCCTTTTCTGACCATCGTGTTTGACCAAAAAGATGCCTGCTACAACTTATGCAGATTGCCTGAAATATCCTCTCTTCCCTCCTAAAGAAAGAAAGTGGGGGAAATCTGTATCATTAATGATAAATATGTCTCAAAAAGTAAAATTGGTTTAGTGACTTGCTTTCAATGTGATCATTGCGGTTCTATTTTCAGTTGTTTGATTTTTTGTTATGGTATTGATTTCCTTTTCCATTTCCGTGTTTTTGCAGTCTCATCAACAGCAACCTGATGCAAGTTTTGGTTTAGCCCGGCCCCGTTGAGGGGCTTGGGCCATGCCTGCACCCTGCCAGTCTTAACTTTAGCTTGAAATATCGATGAGCTGATACAGCTGCACATCATATCTGAACTGGCAGGAGTGCAGGCATAGAGAACCGAGCTGGATTGGAGTGGGCGATATTTCTCATGAACATCCCAGTGATCCATTCCACCAGTCTTGGTTTTGCTTGAGGCTTCTTCCATGTAGTGAAAGATGAAGAAGCTCAAGGGCTGGGCAGATAACTGAGTATTAATGTACAGTAGCTCTGTTTTGTCACTGATGGTGATGAAGAATCAAATTAGGAAGAAGAATTGTAGGAGTTGGTCTAACTGAAGGTGCATGCATCCCTTTGTCACTTTGCTCTTGTTGTTTATCTTCTAGGCATGTCTGCATCTTTTGATATAAGATAAATTAATTAAACATCTCTTGGTTATGGTATTGATTTCCTTTTTCCATTTCCTTGCTTGCGCAGTCTCATCAACAGCAACCTGATGCAAGTTTTGGTTTAGCCCGGCCCCGTTGAGGGGCTTGGGCCATGCCTGCACCCTGCCAGTCTTAACTTTAGCTTGAAATATCGATGAGCTGATACAGCTGCACATCATATCTGAACTGGCAGGAGTGCAGGCATAGAGAACCGAGCTGGATTGGAGTGGGCGATATTTCTCATGAACATCCCAGTGATCCATTCCACCAGTCTTGGTTTTGCTTGAGGCTTCTTCCATGTAGTGAAAGATGAAGAAGCTCAAGGGCTGGGCAGATCAAACGAGTATTAAAGGAGCTCTGTATTGTCACCGATGATGAAGAAGAAACAAATAAGGAAGAAGAATTCTCAAAGTTGGTCTAATTGAAGGTACACCCCTTTTGTCATTTGCTCTTGTTGTTTATCTTTTAGGCATGTTTGTGTCTTTTAATACAAGATAAATTAATTTGCTTTCCTCATCCCTACAGACCATAAGGGCCAAAGGGGATGAGCTTGGAGGACATTTCTATCAGAGTTGGCATGTTTCTGGCTTGTCACAGCTTGGCCCTATAGAGAACTCTGATTATGACCGACTATGCTGTACACTTGACTTGCAGGAATAATGAAGCAATTCGCATCATGTATTATGGGAACAGGTCATTTGAACTGTAACAGCATCTTTGATTGATATCAATGATTGGTGAAGTTGTTTGTAGTCTATTCCTTCTTCCTTGCATGTTTTATTCTCGCTTACAAGAAAGAAAGAAAAAAACTCTTTCTGGATATCTTTGATTGCTTGCCCTGCAGTCTTATAGGCTTCTACCAAGCTAGAAATGTGCAGGCACTGATGCACCCATCAGAATGTTAGATTGTAAGCTAGTTGATCGATTATTCTCCCATCAAAATTTTAATCCGATTGTTAAAAACACGTCGGTGACGGACAGAAAAAGATGGTGACAGTTTTGCAGACTATTAATCTGTGCAAACCAAGTGCACCCTTGATCGGTGGGATTCACCGTGCCTGAATTGTCTGGAGTGTGGAGTGTCAGGATTGCATATGCCTGGTTCTAGCGTCTTGTGGGTATTCCAATAATTTTACTGTTCACTTAATCATGAAACACCTGAAATGTTATTACCGTCAGCCTACTTTTCTCGACAAACCTAAAGGTAAAGATGTTAATGCATTGTTAACGGGAAGTGAAAAGCAAAATTACCCATGATCATTCTATGTTTTCTTGTCTGTTTTCAATGACGAAAACATTGATTTACTGTTAAAAAAATAGATAATGTCAACAGTGAAGGGGAAATGTCTAAAATACCCTTGCATCAAAGAGTTAAATTTTATATAATGAATAATTTTACTATTACAATAACATGTGTGTACTCCTACAATAATTTCTCCATGCAGTTGAACTTATATATATATATATATATATAGAGAGAGAGAGAGAGAGAGAGAGAGATTATGTTATATTTTATTGTTTTTTATTCAGAATGATTTTATTTCAATTTTAATGGAATACTATCATTTTAAAATTTTAATTTGATGATACAGTAACCCAGGCTGTTCGCCTGGGTTGATGACAATACATTTAAATATTTAATGGATTTGGAGCACCTCTCATTGTTGTTCTTCTCAATTTGAATCATCATGATTGAAAGCATGTATAGTAAAAATATGATAATTAACCTGTAATGTTGAGCCAGCAAAAAAAGAGGAGTCTAAAAGACGCGAGTGTGTTTTGGCGAAAAAACAGAACAAGATGGACGCGGACAACATGTTTGGCCCAAGCCAGACAGTTAAGCCGCAATCATTAGACTCCAGCTTCCCAATCCTCTTAAATTCTCATGCATCATCCCTTTCTAAATTGAATTCAAGTAATTAATCTACTAGCATTAATGGCTTTCGCAAGATACTTCCGCGGCATTTTTTTCAATATTGTTTGCATGCAGGTTATTCGAACGTGATATATCAGATATGAATTTTAAGAAATAAAAAAATATTTTAAAAAAGAAGTGATATTAAACTCTCAAGCACCGATCCTTCAATCCATTCATGCTGCTTCTGGTTGATGTATTCACGAGAAATTTCCCTCGAATTGAATGCCGTTGTTTCTGAACCAGAGACATTAACACAGGCCAACACATGAAGATTTAAACGCCTCTCCTTGCAAGTTGCTTCCACGAGTACACAAAATTCATTTTTTCGTGCATCATGTTTACCAGTCCCATTCCTTTTACGTGCGTTGCCCTAACAAAATCCATGAGACCCTCTTTCTTTTGAACATGTATGCCAGTGAAGATCCCATGAAGTGCAGGCGGTTAAAGGTACGTACACGTATATATAATCCAGTTATTCTGCGTGGAAAAGGCAGTCATGAGGGCTTCGCGGATGGGGTGTCTGCTGTTTTCGGTGATTAATAGTGTCTTCAAATCCCTTGTTTAATTTGTCTTGGGTAACCCCCCGTGCATGGTATGCGTGTATATATGTATATATACATGTACACTTCTTGGATGATACCTTAATCATCTATCTCTTGTAAAGTACTTCTAGGTCCACAGATTCAATTCCCAACTCCTTGTCTCATTACATTTTGTATATTGGCCACCATCTTTGCTAATGATTTGTGTTTTATTTCAGGTGTAATATATAACAGGTGTTCAAGATGGAAAAGCTAAACTCGCAGCTATACTTGCAGAACTGTTATATAATCCAGCAGAATGAGATGCTGAGGAAGAAAGCTGAGCGGCTAAACCAGGAGAATCAGGCGCTGTTGTCAGAGCTGAAGCAGAAACTCTCCAAGACAAGCTCCAGCTCTACAACTAATCCTGTTAATTCCGACAAGCCCTGATTCGTGGACGTCTTAATTCTGTAACGCCTCCTCCCTTTTCTCCCGGGCCCTTTGTTCGTTCAGTGCAGGGTATGGAGTACCTGACTGGTTACATGTTGAGACTCTTGCCAATCTTTACTTTTAGAAGAAAAAATGTCCTT
Source organism: Salix exigua (assembly GCA_032356905.1). NCBI lineage: Eukaryota > Viridiplantae > Streptophyta > Magnoliopsida > Malpighiales > Salicaceae > Salix > Salix exigua. The sequence goes on from CM063597.1 coordinate 16,016,761, forward strand.
GTGAAGAACAGATATATTTGATGATCATTAATAAATGAAATCTTCTGGTCTCTCTTTTACACCAAAGTACGTACGTAGTATCTAGGGCGACCCTAAACACACAGCTTAATCTACCGGCAGCTTACTGTCTATGCTTGGAAGTTTTTGATGAAATACCTGTATGCAATGTCTATATATATTCCTTTGAGCATATCTCTCTCTTACACTGCAGGCAAAAAAAGAGAGATTGATAACAAGATAAGAATTAAATACTAGTAAGAAAATCCAATATAAGCACCATCATTCATCGCAGTTAAAGAACCTGATGATAGAACTCTTGTTGAGTAGCTCAGTCAGGTGCAAGGAGCTAAAAATGTAACAAATCCTGCTAGACTGTTTTCAAAGGGAATTACTGTGATGATGCCTGTGCATGGAAAGCTGAGGAAAGTCACTATCAATCGTCCGAATGCCAGCACCTGAAGCAAGTATGGGACAAATGGTGGATCCACTCCCCATTTCATTTCTCACCAAAAAAATCCCGCAATGAAAATCAACTTCACGTAGAGAGTCCAGGGTGGGGGTTATCACCAGAAATCAAGAAGTCCATATCTCTTGATTGTGGCTACGATGTCGAAACTTTCCTCTTGCAGACTGCCACTTACTGTGTATCAGTCACTTGGTTCGACAAAGAATGAAAACTCAACAGAAAAGAACAAAAAAACAGACCTAACGTGCTTTGCCACTGATTTGAAGTGGCAAAAAATACCCCTTTATGAAAATTGTTTCAGATTTTATAATAGGATTCAAATAAATGGAGTTCCAAATTAATTTAACCAAAAATTGAGAATTCTTGTTTTTCTTTCTTTAGATCTCTTCTCCTTCAATTGGTCTGGTATTTCTAGTCAAGCTTGACCGAACACCTCCAAAACCTGTCAAGCCACAAAATGTAGATGAGAGTACACCTCTTTCCAGGCAGCCAAATTGCATCCGACACTTCCTATGCCATCCCAGAAAAGGTCCCTCGGTAGCTTCTCAGGGGCGACTCCAGCATTTTGCCCCCATCAAAACTGAGATTTATGCTTCTTAATTAAGCAACTAGAAAAGCTAAATCTCCGTTCTTTATAGTGAAATTGTTTAACTTTTGAAGTTAACCAAAACTCCCAACTAAATTATACTAAGAAAAGACTGCCGAATAGCAGGATTGATCATAGCCCCTTTACCAACTTTATTATGAGCCAGGCACCCAACCAGCAATCCGTTTCTTTGCCTGAAACATGGTCGGTGCATCAGCTCCCTGGACTGTTTATACAGCATTAGATCATTCAATTGATGCATCATTATGATCTTGAATCGAAGTCATCAGATCGATGATAGGGAAACCAGCACACCTGCTACGTGGCAGATTGATGCACTTGCAGTACTTCTGCACAAAATTAAGGAGAACTACTATCTAAATAGTTAGTCCCTACATTTTCTACTTGGTAGAAACCTTAGATCCGTATCAACAAGTGACTGCAGCAATACAAAATGAGATACCTGCATAAGCAGAGGGCTATAAGAATCTTTTGAAGAAGATTCAATAGTTTTCTCTCGTCTCAGGAGAACCTTCTTCAGGTTGAATCAAACATGCAGGGCCTAGCTTGTATCGGTTTGAATCGAAGAACAAAACGCTAAAAGGAAAAAACTTTCATGGGTCAAAACATGGCTCACCTGTTCAAAATTTATTTTTGATATGAACACAGAACAAAACGACATCAAAATATTCAAAACAAAAGGGTTTTTTAGTTTTTTTAATAAAATAAGTTCAATCTGAATCACAAACACTAATCAACTCTTAAACTTGTAATTGAAGGTAGTAGACATACATGCATTGATGAGCTTTTGTTTGGGTTATCGGAACAGGTTTAATTAGTTGAAATTTCATCATCCCCGACCAAAACCTCCTTAATGGAGGAAGAGCCCCTCTATTATGTTTATTCTACAGCAGCTTATTGTCTTGCGCTCTGTTTTTGGAGATGTTCATTACTTTAACAATTATTTGGTTTTAAAAATACATGAAGTTTATCTTAAAATACGATACAAACTTAATTTTTTTAATAGTTAAATCATAATAGATAAATAAAACTATCACGATATCAAATTATTCGCGCTGCAAAGGTCGTGATCTTTTATCTGTTTTTTAAGTTTTAAACTAAGTTTTTTATATATTTTTAAATCATTTTAATTACTGATATTGAAAATATTTTTTTAAAAAAAAAATACTATTTTAAAAATAAAATACTTTAAAAAACAACTTATTCAAACCTGAAATTGAAAAACATGTACTTGACTTTTAAGATTCTTGTTAGGTAGTGTTTCGTCAGCACATTTGAAAAACATGTTTCTTAAAAAAAAATATTTTTTTTACTTAATATATGTATGTATGTATGTATGTATTTCAGCTTATTGTATTTTATAATGATAACATTTACTTAAATTTCGTTATTATAAAACGCATAAACTATGAACAGTATCTGTTTTAGAGTGGCTTTGTAGTTGTTTTTTAAAGTGTTTTTTTTATGAAAATATACATGAAAATAATATTATTTTATTTTTTAAAAATTATTTTTGATATTAGAAAATAATATAAAAATATTATAAATAATATTTTTTTAAAGTTTTTCAAATACAACGAGACAATCATACAACGAAAGAATGAGGTCCGAAGATATTATTTAACTAATAAACATCTGCAAGAACCAGGAGCCAACAACAATCTATCAGCTGATTCTGTAGCATTTCAGTTTCTTGCAGGTTCACTCTTCTCTCTCTTACGCGCACACACACACACACAAAACAGACATGGACTGCGTTGCGTTGTTTCTTTGGTTCCTGTTCTTCAGAAGTAACCACTTAAGTTCATTGGTGTGGCATGTCTACTTTGAAATCTATAAATACCCAGTAATGTTTTTTCATGACAAAGCAAATGGATGCCACATTTTTTGTTTCTTTTAGTATTTAGGTGATCTTTGCAATGACCGAGTGATTTCTTCAATCCATATTGGAAGCCGATGATTTTTTCTAGTTGTTTTAAGCTGAACATGCTCTTTTCTTTTCTTTTGAAGTTTTGAAATTAATGGTCCGGATATGATTCTTAGAATTTCCTGTATTTCTTAGAAATTTATAAACGTTGCCTTTCTTGATTGATTTGAACCTGATTTTTTTTTGTTATGATCTCTGTTAATGTTGGTAAAATGTGAAAAACTTTTGTGGACTTGATCTTTGAAAATTGAAAAATCTCGGGGATAAATTATGGAAGTACATCGTCAATTTTGTAACAATCAAATTTCTCTGGACTGTCATCAGTGTGACAATTTTTTTCTCTGATTTTAAGTACAGTCTGTGGATTATTTTCTCCATCTTGTATTTGTTAGGGATGCTGAAGGAAATTAGAGCGGCTTTGCTTTTTGGGTTGGCGGTATGGGTATATCAGGCAACCATCCCTCCACCTCCAAAGATTTGTGGCACCCCAGGTGGCCCTCCTATTACAGCACCTAGAATAAAATTGAGGGATGGGAGGTATCTGGCCTACAAGGAGCATGGTGTCTCTAGAGAAACTGCCAAATATAAGATCATATATGTTCATGGCTTTGCCTCTATGAGACATGATACAATGAGTGTGGCGAAACTCTCTGTGGTATTATATTATTTCTAAATTTGTGTTTAATCCCTTAGAGTTTCCTTAGTCAACAGATTGTATCATTTTTGTTTGTCAGGAAGTTGTTGAGGAGCTAGGATTGCACTTAGTGTCCTTTGACCGGCCAGGTTACGGAGAAAGTGATCCACATCCAAAGCGAACTCCGGAGAGTATAGCTTTAGATATAGAAGAGCTTGCTGATCATTTAGAATTTGGATCCAGATTTTATGTGATGGGGTTTTCTATGGGAGGCCAAGTGATCTGGGGCTGCCTCAAGTACATCCCCCACAGGTGAGACCGTTTTCTTGCCATTACGACAATTGTGCTTATCTGGATCCTGAGGATGTTCTGCCTGCTGTTTAAAATTTGGGATAAAGCATGGACATGATATAATAATTCAAGAATTTGTCAGAAGTTAAACAAAATAAAGCATGCTATAAAAAATAATGACCACAGTTCTTTTATTTCTGCATCTAGAATCTGCTGGATAATTTGTGTCCAATGTAAACAGTGGATAGTTTTTTCTGCTTCGGCTCATATCATTGTTTGGAGTTATTATATGTTTTAAGCTTGGTGCCCATGGTGCTGCAGGCTAGCAGGAGCAACACTAATAGCACCTGTTGTCAACTACTGGTGGCCTGGCTTTCCTGCACACTTATCAACAGAAGCCTACTACCTACAGCTACCTCAGGACCAGTGGACATTGCGTGTTGCTCACCATGCTCCATGGCTCACCTACTGGTGGAACACTCAGAAATGGTTTCCTGCATCGGCAGTTGCAGCCCATAAACCAGAAGTTTTCTCCCGTCAGGACTTAGAAATCCTTTCCATGATTACAGATGGAAGAATGGACAGGGTACTTCATACTCTCTCTCTCTCCACATTACATGGAAATGAACCATAAATTAAGTATATCTGGACATATTTTGTCTCTGAAACTGGAGACAAGAAGAAGATATTGCTAGTGAGAAAGTTATCATTGCATACATAATTTTGCAGTGTACATATAACCAGTCTGAGAGGTTTTGATCTTTAACCAGGAGAGAACAGTAACTGACTGGAATTTTTGTTTTGCAAGGGCTGCCTTGGAACCTTTTGTTTTTTTTAACTGGTTTGTGAAAAGATAAGACACTGCAGAACTTCCAGTTTTATTTTGATATTAACAGGAGCTTTTTGAACCAGAAGGTCTGGAGATCCAGTTAGAAATTGATTATAATCAACAAATGATTGGCTCTACTCTAAGAAATGTTACTGGTCACATGCTACCTGATCCTTAGAAGTGCTTATGAATCTTCCCTCCTGATTTGGAGTCTCTGCTTTCATTTTATGCAGCCACAAACAATGCAGCAAGGAAAATTTGAAACCTTACATCGAGACATGATGGTCGGATTTGGAAAGTGGGAATTCGATCCCATGGATCTTAAAAATCCCTTTCCTAACAATGAAGGCTCAGTTCATCTATGGCATGGTGATGAAGATCAGATGGTGCCTGTTAGCTTGCAACGATATATTGCCCAAAGACTTCCCTGGATAAAGTACCATGAGATATCTGGCTCTGGACACATGTTCCCTTACATCCCGGAGATATGCGAAGCGATGATAAAGGCTCCGTTGCTGGAAAAAAAGTAGCCCACTTTCGAGCTTTGTTTGCTTTCATCTTAGGTTCATGGCAGTATGTCCCAGATTCTATTTTTAGTTTCAAACATATTTCTACTAGATTGGTAACTCTAGTTCTATTCAGATTTTCAAAGTTTGCTACCAGGGCAGGGACGACAGTTATAACTTATCCGCCCAAACCGATATATATGTGTGTGTGTCTTGATAAAAATACCTTTCTTAAAATAATGTGATGGTTCCTTTTATATTTGGGCAAGCATTTTTTTATAATTTCCATCCGTGAACGTAAGGTTTAAAGAAATGGTTGTGGAGATGAGAAGATGGTACCCGTCAAAATACTGTTAGGAATATGTTTATTGAATTTTCAAACACAAATAGTACATACGTTAAACTTGAATCTGGTCGAAAATTTCTACTTTTTTTAATCTTTTGTTAACACTTTTCTTACCTTACATATCTACCAGGTGAATTTTTTACTGTAAGATCTGGTGGAATATCCTAGTTTCTGGCAGCAAGAAACCGCAGTGCTGCTTGCCTTCAAAAGAAGAAACTTTTTATTTTATTTTCTGGCAGGTTCCCTCTCCCTCTCTCTTAATTCCTCAGGTTCTTGGTACGTCTACCCCTCAAGTTTCTTAATGTTTTTTACTCACAAGTATGAAGCATTAGCGATATTTCCCATACTTCTATGAAGTCTTTCACTGAGAATGTGTCTTGGTCTTTGTTAATGTTGATAATTAGCCTGTTAATTGAAACAGATTTTTGGTTGATATGCTGTAAGACAGTAATTTAGCTGTGTTTGAGAATAGTTTGTAACTATCAGATTAATCTGGGTCGATTATTGTCTGTATCGAGTTGATGAAAATTGATTAGGCTGCGAGTGCGAGGCAGATCAGCTATAGCAAAAGAAAACAGCATGATAGCATATGCCCGGCCAGCTTAAGAATACAGAATCAAGAACAAACGTGACAGGTAAACCAAGAGTTTATCGAATCTTCGGGGCCTTTAAGGAGGATTGTGGCGAGAATTAAGCTCACTGGTAAAATTGAATATTAAAATAAAAAACATAACAGGTTGCCAACAATTTATTGATTTATGACAAACTATTGAAGGCTAACAGCGGGAAGAAGCTTAGAAGGAGCAATGGGAATATTATTCATTGTTGAGACAGAAAACCTAAATGGATTGGATTATAAGATAAATTACAAATACAAGGCAAATGCAGCATTAACTACAAATTTGCGAGGAACAGTTGAGAGAATCACTTCACAGTAACCCTTAATTACTGCAAACAATCATCACAATGGAACACTTCAGGCTCGAGGAAGTGTCCTGGCCAACAAGACTAAAAAGTAGAAGTGCACGAAAAGTTAAATGTGCTCCGAAGTTCATTTAGGCAGCCCAGTTTCGGGATGGAGAAGAGCCTGGCTTTCATCAGCGAGCAAAACAGGACCTCTACCAGGTTTTGTGCAGATGAAATAACTGACTTCTCCTTTGCTTCTCTCGGCATTCTTAATTTCTGGAGGTGGTGACAAAGCTTCCACATCCTTCATATCTTCAATCCCAGCATCTTTCAGTATAGACTTGTCACCTATAACATAACTGAGGAGAAAACAGTTTGATTATCAGAAAAATGATTGATGGGGTTGCATAAATCATAGCCTCCAAAACATCGCACCAAAATCCTGCTGTGGCCTTGACATTGGAAGACTATATACCTGTTCAAATCAGCATCAGAGTTTGGAGGGAAGCAAAAGAGCAGCTTCTGCAGTAACTGGGTAGCAGCCTTCCTATTATGTGCAATCAGAACTGCATTGGGCCCAGCATCAAACGTATAAGCCACCTGTAAAGGAAATCTCATCATTAGCCAACCATTCCACATTTGGTAACTGTGACAGTTAGCTGGCGGGACCAGTAGGATTCTAACCATCATTTTGTTTCTTTTTTCTTTTATTTTTATTTTAGGAAAATCAACAACAACAAAAGAAAGTGGCTGCAAGCATTAAAACAATGTTATGATAAGTCATCACGGATAGGTTAAGGAGCGGAACAAGCCACGAGTGAAAACCAGCTTCATATTCGATGCGATGAAGTGATACTTGAGGTATTTCAGCAAAATTCAATACCAAATGAATTATCTCTGGGTATTTCAGAAACAGCAGGAGAGTATTTCTGTACTCGAGGAACCACACAAGATCAGCTAATATTACAGAACATGCTTGCAAAAAGAACAAATACTTTAATTAGACAATCGAGAAGGCAATATTATTAGTCATCATCCCTAAATCACCTATAAAATCATCTGTGCCGCAAGCTTGACCATCATCTATGATCAATTAATTATATGTTAGTGCCATCACATTCTATCTAGAACTTGCTTCTAAGTTAAGCTCCTAGAATGTGGCGTCAAACAAACCTGAGGTGATTCTTCTGAGCGATTCCATTTTTCAACACAGCTGATTATCCTGAAATATAGTCACTATATTAAAACTAAACTCCATGTCTGGTGAATGGCTCAACAGGCAAATAAATAAATAATTGATGAAGCTTAAATCTCCATGTCACATAAAATGAGAAACTTTACTTGCCTGTGAGATGTATCATTCATGTAGAATATTGGGGGACAAGTATCCAAGCAGACAGCATGGAACTGATTGCTATCTGCGCACGCTAATTGTGCAAAAGATCCAAAATCACGATTCTTTATGGCTTCTTCCATTTGCTTAGTGCGTTTTGGTACAACTTCCTATTTAGTCAGAACAGGAAGAAGATAATGCCAAAAGATAAAACAAACTTCAAACAATTTCAGAATGTATTGACCAGAAGACAACTAAAAGGCAGTGCGCAAATCACAAAGCATGGTCATCATCCAGAATAGATTCAGAATAGGGATCCAACTCCATTTACGTCTAGAAATCTTGATTGCTAAGAGCACGTTTTGCAATTGAAAGACAACATCTTAAGAAGAGAAGTTGCAAGAATACAATTAAGGGCATTGAAAATCACCTTAGCTCTGTGTTCCAAAAGCAAGCTAGTTTCAACACTGTCCCGCATTCCTGTGGTGCTACTTGTTTCTTTCTGCCGTGAACTTACCTAAAGAACAAAATCACAACTCTGTTTACTAGAACAAAAGGACAAAAAAAAGATCAAATGTATTTTCAGCTCCACTATTCTTGGAGTCCAGAGGCAACTCAAACTAAATTCAGACTAATGAGTTCTGAATAAGGAAAAAAACATACCACAGCGATAATAATTACAAGTTCATCCCAGTGCTTTTCATCTACAAGTTGAACAGCAAGGCTGTCACTTCCATCCTCAGCCTTGACATATTAAAAAACAATGCATCATTTTTAATTGCTCAAAATGGGACAGAGCAATCTAATCAGAAGGCTCCATGGATGAACCTCAAAATCAAACTTACTTTTCCCATGTTCCACTTCACAAATCCACCAAATAAACTGCGACAGGCACTGCCAGAACCTTGCCTGAAAAAAAAAAAGCTTACAAAATATCAAACATTGCAAGAACCTTTCCAGGAAACAATGTTTGTAAGATGTCAAATGTTAATAGCAACTAGCATGCTTGAATCACTCATATCTGGAAAGCCTTGACAAATTAAATTAAAAATATAACTGGGCTATAAAATAAGTCAAGACAGCACTCAATAAACCAGCTTATCAATTACTTAAGACAGCTCCTCACAAACCAACTCACCAATAACTTAAAGATATCATTTATATCAAATACTATCATTGATGTTAGCCAAGAACGAGCAATTAGGTATGGCAAAGATACATGTAGCCAGAATTCAAAATAATAAATATTTGTTGGTGGTGACAGCTGTATGAGGATATAGCGGAATAAATGAAACATGCAAGTAGCAACTGCATGTGAAGAATAAAATGCTTGGGGAAAAAAAGCGTCATGCTACTCAAAATTATTGACATGAAGAAAAGGAAAAAAAACAAGCACTTAATTATGCATATGCTGTAAAGGTATACCTTGCAATAGCAGAAAGTTCACTATTGTCTTCTTTTGCATTCATCAGCTTAGCAAGGGCAAAAACTACATAAAAACATAAAACCAGATGATGTCATGATGATTAATTCTTCCAGTCCCATACAAGATTGCAATTGATACTACAGCCCTGCAGATTTAAAGCAGTAAAAACAATAAAAGGGCTCCTCGAAGTTGAAAAATGCTCCATTAATAGGAAGATTTCTTTCTAGCTTGTTACATTTCTATATGTGAGCTTCTATGCAAAAATGTGTACAGATCAGTGATTATAATCCAGAAAAGCCAGCTGGCACATTCATGAAACTATATGCCAAGTTGGTCAATTTCAACATGGACCAAATAATCATATGCAGTAAGCTTTATTGTAAGTGCTTTCAACAAAAGTGATTAGTGAATAATCATTCCACATACAAAACTCAGATTGTTTATTCACAAGAATTTCTCAGAAATGTCAAGTCCAGCTCAATCATTCAATGAAGTAAGCAGATAAGAAATTATGTTTTAAAAATATAGGCCCAGCCAAAAAGAAGGTAGGGGGGGAGGGGGGGCATGATCATAGCAAGGAAAATTCAAGGAAAATGTTTACCAAGACAAGCAAAGCCAGCTGCAGAGGAAGCCAGTCCAGCAGCAGTAGGGAAATTGTTGTAGGAAGCAACATGCACATGCAATTTCTCCCAATCCTTCTTTGCAATCTTGATACCCTTCTCTTCATCCTGAACATCACAAGCCCGGGCTCGAATTTCCCTTAAACAATTTTGGTACCGGCCTCCAGAAAGGGAAATCTCCTACGCTAACCAGCAAAAATCAAACGTGCCATGAATCAGCAGTAAGGTAGAGAATTTCAACATGAATCCAACAACCATTTACATTTTGCTTAGCTTAAAAGAACCATGACTAGCAAATTGTATCATTTACAGGGAAATTGAAAAGCAATTAAATTTTATCCAATCTAGATCCATGTCCGTCCTTTCAAGATCAAATCTTGTATCTGATCTCAATCAATTTTTTCCTTCCCTCACATTTTCTCAGCAAACAAATAGGATGCAATGAAACACACATCGAAGTTTTCCCTGATGTTAAACAACACAAGATTCTCAACACAACAAGTTAGCCATCTTCCTCCCTTAAGCCCATCATCCTTGATATAAGTACATGCACAAGTACATCACTACAACAACGTCAACGTCATCAAATGACTTTATGAACTAAGCTAGCTGACAATACATTCAATTCCAAAATCTGTTTAAATAGTACGGTTTCAAATAAAGAAACTATCTACTATGTTGACGTGCACTTACGAAAAGGAAAGAGTAAAAGAGAGCAAAATTTAACTGTAAGGCTTAATCCAGTAAATTCCTTCTTTCCAGGTCCCAGATAACCATTAAACATACAAAACAAAGAGAGACCACAGAAATTCACTATCCAAACGCATCATTAAACCCACTGAAATCCCGTTTCAAGAACTTCCACAACAACCAAATTGAAATAGAAAAATGAGAAAAAAGAGTACCTTTCCATTGAGCCACATCCGATCCTGGTCAAAGCTAGGACTAACAGCCACAGTTGTGGTTGTACAGAGATGAGCCGGATCAAGAGTGACACTTATGCTATCATTAACAGGCAAAATCAAGGTCTCATCTCTCTTACCCCAGTACTTTATTACAGCTATATTTGTTGGCGTCTGTGCGGTCACCATCCTCACCCATGTTTTCTCTTCCATTGATAATAATCCTCAAAAAGCTTCAAACTTTATTGGGAAAAAAAAAGAGTATCGGATCAGAGATCTGAGGATCTGAAAATGGTGACCTTGTTGATATTTTTTTTAATGGTTTCTTGTTAGCTGAAGAGGAGAGGAGGGAAGTTCGGAATATAAATAGGAGAAGAGCCAGTTAAGAAGCAAAAAAATGGTGGCTTTTAGGCTGATGTTCATGTTTGGACTTTGGACTTTCCAAGGTGTTATGCTTGTTGAGAACTATTAGTCCCTATAAATTGAATATATTGGTTTATTAGACCTTGTAGTTTCAAATTTAATATTAAATCATCATATTTTAAATTTGCTTGTCCTTTTGTCGATGCATTGTTCTTTTTATATTTATTTTAATTTATTTTTCAGAAAATAAAAGGGGAGAGAAGTCGGTGAGATAGAAAAATCTCATAAAAAATGTGTTTTGTAAGAAACAAATCTACATTTAAGATAATCAAGAGCATGTTTGTGTTTTATATTTTAAAAGTGTTTTTAAAAAAAAATCAAAAATAATATTATTTTTTGCTCTAAAAAATTATCTAGGACCTTCAGGTTTTTTTAATGTGCTAGTATCATAAAACAAATTAAAAATAAAAATAAATATAAATATATCTTTTATATTTATTTTAAAAAAATCATACCTACATTATTACAAGAATTACTATTAAAAAAATCTAAGTTGATCGAGTATAGGGACTCATTGGTTATGTATGATAAACTATAAAGGCTAAATTATAAGGGAACTACTAATAAAAATTAATAGATTCTACTATTTGTTTTTTGCTTTTTTAAAAAAAAATTAGGTTTTTATTTTTGAGTCAGCAAATTAAGCTTTTATCATGTACTATGATGAAGATAATAAAATTATTTAAAAATAAAAAACTTCATAGATTTATTTTTATTTTTTCACCTAAATATTTTACATTTCTATTATTTTTATTTTTTATACCCCGAGTTAAGACGGTAATAAAAAATGAGAAGTTGTCATTTTCATATCATAATGCGTGAATGAATAATCCAGATCTTAGTGTAAAAGCTTCTTGATTATATCGATTGACCTCTGTTTACCAATTTTGATTTTTAATGAATAAATAAATAGGGAAATTCATTAAACTAAGCACCCGAAATGGACCAAGATGCCGTGCACTCTCCACTGGTATTGTTAACGAATAAATAATGTAGTGAGGTTGGTGAAGTTTATAAAATCTTTATATTTTTTTGAAAGTGTAATTGAGTTGTTTTTTAAAGTTTTTTTATTTTTGTTAAAAATTATTTTTCATATCAAAATTTAAAGTGAAAAAAATAAAAATCAAAATCAAAATTACTATTGAGAAACAATGTCAAACACCGATTCAGATATTCATGTAAATGTCACATATTTTTATGGGATCATGTTGGATTGCATTAAAAAAAATTAGAAATATTGATAAAATTTATAAAAGAAACTAAAATGTAAGGTTTTAGCTGATGGATGATAGTGGAGTTTGAATTTAGAATTCTTGAGAGGAAAATAGAAAAAACGCAGCCATAAATTTGGTCGCCATGAATGCATATTCAAAAGTCTTCTTCTATGTCCACTCCAAGATTATCTCCAGGTCAAATATGCAGCCACCAATATTTTTTAATTTTTAATTTTTAATTTTTAATTTTTAAAGTCAAACTGTAACAGCCCAGCACTCCAACATTGACTTTTATAATGTTGCTTATGTATCTGAACAAGACTTTAATGGCGCAATAAGTTCTGTGCTGAATAAACAGTGCAATTTTAGCATTGTGAGATTTTTGGGTAAAATTTAAAAATATATATTTTAAATAAATATATTTTTGTATGTTTTAGATCATTTTGATGCACTGATTTTAAAAATGATTTTTTAAAAATAAAAAAAATATTATTTTGATATATTTCAACACAATAAATACTTTAAAAACTATTACAACCACACTCGCAAACAAGTCACCATCTCAGTTGATTATTATAAAAGCGATAAACAAATTTTATATTAAATTATTATTATTATTTTATATATCATCCCATCAAAAGTATTTTAAAATTTATTTGAAAAACACCGCTGGGTCCCACTGCCAAACACCCTTAAGTGTGTTTGGTTTTATAATATGCTTTTTAAAACTATGTTTTATTTGAAAATATATAAAAATGATTTCTTTTCATTTTTTTACTTTTGATGGCAGCCTAACAGATTAATAGAGAAATATTAAAAAAAATAATCGGTTTGACATTTTTTCAAGGGAAACTTGCTCGAAAACAAAAGCTGCTACACTTATAAACATCCAAAACCCTACTCTTTCCAAGGTTTATACCCTAAACATTCATATGAAATTTGAAATCTCCATTGTTGCTATTAAACCAGTAACAGTATCATTTTTTTGTATTGTTTTTGGACCAACAGCTCAACAGGTAGAAATTGAGACGAGAGGAAAATTTTCGCATTGCAGCACTCAGCTTGATCTTTTTTGATTGTTACAAGATACAAATGCATTGTCACCACTCCTATACCAATTCCTAATCAGAATCTGGATCAACATCCACAATGTCAGGGAGAGAATCAGTTGATTGATTATCATCTTCGCTATCAGATGTCGCATCTTTCTGGGCGCTTGAGGTTTCTGTGTTTCCGTCTTTGGTGGCAAGCCTGTCACTTTCACCTGCCACAACAGCTTGCACTGACGCCATTTCAGTATCCCTGGAATTTAACGTGCCGTCTTTCGAAGCAAAACTTGTCAAGTCCACGTAGGTAACATTTGGATCACCAGTAACAGTCGGGATTGTGGCACCTTTAGAGGATTCCTGATGCTGCTCCATGGATTCTTGCAATTGCCGCGAGTCAACTATTATTTCATCCCCACTCCTTATCTCTATGTCTGCACTAGCAGCTGCTGGCTCATGCTCATTTCTCCAAGGACTTTTTGCACCTGATGAACCAACCAAGGGAATAATTTCTCCCTGTTGAACCCTTAAAGTTTCAGAAGACTTTTCAGTCATGTTTTTACCCGCTGGAGCCTCTGTTTCCTTGCTACTATCCAGCCAACTCTTGTACAGATCATCATCTGAATCAGAAAGGCCACGTCCTGTGTCTTGCATGCCACTTGAAAATGGGTTACTGTGCTTCTGGGCAACAGAGTATATATTATTCTCTGGGAATCTGTGGTTGACTTCATTGAAAGAGCTTGCAGAGGGAAAATCAGCCAGTGGAAGTGCCCGGGGGTGTATAAGCACATCCAAGGCTAGGAGAGCGTAGGCACAAAATTCAGATACTTTGGTTCCAATTTCTTGCCTGCCTGCAAAACCCCAACACCCAACAAGGTTAGCAACAGTTTACAAGCAAGCCATAAACATTTGTGAATAATTAGCCAAGTTATCAGCAGGTGGGCTTTGTTATATTATCACGGTCTAAAGCATTAAACATTAAACGGGGTTGCAACTATGAAACAACCAAAAGGACCGATTAAATTATCCATGATACAAGAGGAAAAGGTTATCCATGAAACAATGCTGCAATTGGGGCTTCTACCTAGAAACAAGAGGAAAAGGGTCGGAGCAGGACTCTGTATAAGGAAAGGGGGGAAGGTAGGAGCATAGAGTAATAAAATGACGGGGCAGTCCTGCCAGTTAATACATTTATTTTGAAATAATTTACGTACTAAATAATAAACATATCACTTGAAAAAATAATTGAGGATCACAGCTAATCCATCCAGTCATCCTGGAATGCAGTTTACAGGATGATGGGAAAAAATTGAATTTCTATAAATTTGACAGGACTTACCTTCATGGAAAAGCTCAAGGGCAGGAGCTAAATGTGGGGGGCGTACACGGGAAGGAGAAAGGAGAGATGCCAAAAGTGCACGTAAGGCTGCTAACTGTAAATCTGAACATGCTTGGGTTGATTCATTGGGTAAGAAAGTTTTTCTTTCATCACTAACCCATCCTTCTTTACAGGATTCTGTTGCAATAGTTATTAAGAGATTATCAGCTTTTGAACGCCAAGACTCAGATCTCAAGCCACCACCCTGTAAAAAAAATATTATAAATCTTCAGCACACCAATTAATTAAGTCTACAACAGAAGGAAGCAGACAAAAGATAAATAATATAAATGATTATGAAAGCAAGGAAAAAATGCACAAGATGGATAGTTTTGGCTTTTGATTCGATTAAGAAAAAAATTCTACTGAGAAATAAAGGATTTGTTATACTCAAACTTAGTGCAACCATACCCATAACATTAAATGTAACACTTTGATGTTTGGTAAGGGTTGAAAAAGGTTAAACAGGCGAGTACCATTACTGGCAAAAAGATTAGAAGACACTCAATTTATTTTGACCCTATCAATGCTAAACCATATTGCACTCCAAGAAATGTTAGACTAAAGCACAATAAGTCAGCAGCTTGGTAGAATAACAAGCACTCATCAGAAAACATGCAATAGCCATACCACAGTTAGAAGAGTTTCTAATGCCCCAAGTGCAGCTATCTTCACAGAAATCACTGTTGGACAGTTCTTGGATGTTTCCACCTCCAAACCAATTCTTTCATGGAGCTGTTCAAGAGATCCGGCCACACCATGCTTTCTCTTTCTATGGAAAGGTTGCACCAAAATTTCGGATTTTGCATTTGCATGAAGAGATGCACCATCAAGGATGGGATTTAAATCATGAATGGAGCTGTTGACAACTTCTTGTGCAAGATATATCGCTATTCCTGATCAAAATATGACTGGAAGTTAGCGGCGGCACCACAAGAATTTCAATGAGAAACACTGGATCTTTTAGAAAAGAGTTAATGATTGAACTCAGTGCATGAACAAAAGCTACTCAAAATGGAAATCCAGGGTCAAATGCTCACAAAAGTTCATAAGATACTAGTGGAGCATCTTATATGCAGGGGGCAGGTCAACCATCCAACATCTTAATATGGAAACTTGAAAGAGCTCACAACTAGGACAGAGACACTTTCAAGGCACACTTCCACAATGTTCTCTCCCTTGCTCTTATTTTCTGAGAGCAGTACATTTACACGCAACGAGATGGGGGGATTCATGCACACTCACACTCATAAATGGCCCTAGACTTCCGTTTATGAAATATGGCCATAAAAAGGGGTGGAGAAGAGCAAACATGCTCGAGACAAAAGAACCTACCACCATATTTCCATATGCACCAAATGGAATCAAAGAGCAGAAGGTTTCCTACTGGATCTTTTATTTTATCAAATTATATGACAAGAAAATATCACAATATTGTTTCTTGTTCTGCCTTCTTTCAAGAATCTGAAAGATTTTCCTGGTACTCTTAAGGACAATTAGTCCTGAACTTCTACCATATTTGACAATTGATGTATGATTACTTGATTCTTTTAAATTGAAAATAACAACAAAATCTATATAGTTATCTAGTTTATTTATAAACATGACAAATATAAATCAGAGAGGAAAGAGACGGATACTCTTAAAAATTGCTACATACCAATACCCATGGACATCAACAGCAACTTTGTGATGGAGTATACTTTTATCCTTAACTCTGGTAACTCGCATCTCTTAAAATATTCTTTAACAAGCCTTACAATATACGCAGCATGTGGCAATAGTTGACTGCAAGACAGAAATAACATGATGCAAGATGGTGACTAACAATAATAACCAAGATTGATAATGGGAAAAAGAAAAAACAGAAAATGAAAAGATCACTGTCAGCATTTACAGGTTCAGGGAATGGAAAATCACATTCTACAATTAGAAGACAGAAACCCAAAAACAGCAGGCATAATTAGCAGCATAGTTCATCACATCAAGTTCTAGAAAGTGTCAGAGTTAAAACATGCATCCAACTAAATGGGACCCTGTTTTGGGTACTTGTATGAATTGGCTGGAAAGAACAAAGAAATGGACAGGAATGGAAAGGAACCTTTTGCCCTAGTTGTTCCATCAAACTGACAAAGCACAACCTACAAAAACTTTTTCTTCTTTTAAAGCTGTCGTCTTTAATTGCTGCTATGGATACTCAAGCAATGAGCTTCTGCAAGTTCAGGAACCTTTTATTCTTGTACCTATGGATACTCAACCCAATATAGTCAAAGTCTAATCGAAGTTTACTTTTTTATACCTTCTCAAACCCAAAAGTTCAGAATTTCCCTACAACTTGCCCACAAAGAACACTAGGTAGGTTTGTCAAATCTGTTGTGATATAAAAACTATTGTAGACCCGCTACAGAATACAGCACTGTTCCTCCAAATAGTGATGAGAAAAATTATGTTTACCTGCGAATCCCCTTTATAACTGAAGTCAGAAGCTCCAAAGCATATGAATGTAGAACAGGAAGTTCAGAGCAAATGAACTCTTGTTCTGCTAAAATCACCAAGGATGATGTGGTTGGTGGCAACGAGCCATCAACCATCAGCACTCTCTCAATAAGGGCCAGTAATGAGCGAACAGGCACTGAAACCTGTTAATTAAACATGTAAGATTGATTTATATTCATATCCACTTTCAGATTTAAACAACCAACAATTAAGAATTCCTCTTACGAGAAAAATAAATGTCATAACAGTCATCAGGCATACAGCAGTACCTGGACAGGATACGAATTTGTGAGCATTTCACAACAGCTAAGCATGAACATAGAGATAATGCACAGCTTGGATCTCTTTCTTTCCTTGTCTGAGGTATCCTCTAACAACTTTTGACCCCATATAGAAGATGGAGGAACTTCTCCTGGCGGAACCAATAATCTAACAGCTTCATCCCATTTTGTTTCTGCCACATGTGCAAACACATTTTCCACTTACCATCCCTGAGACCAGCAAAAGCTCAACCAAGAAGGCATTAACACGTACCTTCTTCTAGACCGGTGAAGATTTCAGTTAGGTAACCATTTACCAATAACAAAACCTTCCTCATTGCTGAAATCCAGCAATCTTCATCTCCCTTTGATTTGGGAAGCAATGCTAGGCAATGAGCTAGCTTCTGGGTGATGAAAAGCATACATAAGTTATTAAGTTCAAGTCCATGCCTTGATTTGCCTACCTTATTAGATGCCAGGGACAGTTAGAGAGCGGAAGGAAGGGAATACCTTCATCAAATTTACACTGAGTTTTCCTGAAAATATTCTGGATGTAATAGCAGCTTCAACCTACAAAAGCACTGACATCATTATATCACAACACGTTATCCTGCCAGAAAAATATGTTTTGGCAATTGCTATCCAGTTAGAGATGCTTCCTGGCTATCCCAGGATGGAGAATTATGGAGCTTACACTTTCATGATGACGCTGAAGTGAATTAGGGAAGGAAGCTATAATAGAGCATAGCAGATGAATTGCTCCTTCCTGCACACCTCTCACAATGAGGTTCACATATGAAACTTCAAGTCAGAAAAAGAAGACTGCAAAATAAATCAACAGGGAGCATCAACACCAGAGATGGATCATAATCGCGACAGTGTACTAAAACGCGGCTAATAAGGTATCCATCAGCAAACCATAACAAGATTGAGACTGATTTCATCCTCAAACTGGAACTAGAAAGTGAAGGGGATACTGCTTTTTAAGAGATCAAAATCAACCTCTTCAACTATCATAGATCATGAGTGTAAGCAGATTGGGGTTTGGAAGAAAAAGAAAGACACGGATCTCAACAGAAAGGTATCAAATTATGTTGGAGGAAGGAAAAACGCCCTTCCCCCAACATAAAGGAAGAATTAGACAACAACATTGACCATCTTGAAAAAAAAAATAATAATAAATTAGCTTTCAGGAATTTCTTCCTAAAATTACTTGAGAAAGCAAAACTTGTTATGTAACGAATTAAACCAGCTCACCAATACAGCCTCTGAACTATCCTCATTCAACAGCTTTAAAACAGGTTGAATGACTTTTCCAGCAAGCGAAGTCCCCTCTTTTTTCACATTTGGAAATCCCGCCAACCTATTTCATCGAAGTCAATATCTTCACAATTTATAGCAATTATAATAAGTTGCATTAACTAAATCAAGCCCAGACCTCTCATAAAGGGCTTATATGTTTTTACCTTGTGATCAAATCCGATATCGAGGCACAAGCAGCCACCTTCACAAACTGAGAATCCCCTCGTGACTGTTTAAAACACAAACGTACCAATTCCCCCATCAAATCAAAAGTACCAAGCACAATCAAGTCTTTCTTTTTGAACAACACTGGTTTTACAAAAACCTTCCCCCATACCACATCCTGAAGAACCTCAATCGCTGGATTACTAGCATCCACTCATGCAATGGATAAAATTCTCAGGACATGATTTTGCGAAGAATCTTTCAGTAAAATTAGCATAAAAAAAACTAAATTAAAATCTTCAAACTGTAAAAGCTGAACTAGAGATCATTTCTTTAACATTAACACAAGCATCATTTCTTTCATTCTCAAAATATTAAAAAAATAATCATAAACCCCATTTCAAAATTACCAACTTTAGTTCAAAATTCTTGTTACAGTACCTGAATATGCGTCAACATTTTATCAAACCAAGCAGCGTAAGACCTCAGAAACCGGTCGGCATTACACTCTTGACACGTCACCCCCAACAAGCAAACTCCAGCCCAGCATTTATCTGGCGTGGAGGTGGTGTTGCTAATAAGAGACAACAAGCGAGTGATCCAATCATCGACGGAGGATTTCCACCGTTCGATTTGTTTGTTGTTGTCAGTGATAGAAGGCTCTGATAAGAGTTTGTGAGACTGAATGCAGGAGATAATACGGGAGAGTTTTGATGGCGAGTCAAACGGGATTTTATCGTCAGGCACATCTTCTTTTAGAAGCGTACGGATCATGCGAGGTTTCAATCCGACGTCGTACATGTCCTTAATCACAATTCCTGAAGTCGCCATGGTCGAATGAAGCAAAGAGAAGACGGGAGGGGGGGTTGGGGTTAGGGTTTAAGGATTTTGATTTTTATAGGGACGATATTTAAGAAGAAGACGAAGAAATTGTACACAGGTGGGCTTGCCTTCTGAGCTGCAATCATGGGCTACTTAGTTAAATACTGGGCCTCATGGAATAAAATATAAAATCTCATTGAGACAAGTACAGCGGCGAGGGTCTCGAGCTCCAGTATGCGTGCTTGCATTCAACGGTCTTCAAATCTTATTTACATCATCTGCTTTAGATAATTAATCCATATCAGCTTGATATAATTTATTAAAATTCAATGTTGAGATGACTGGTCACACTGTCCTAGTCTTCACTGGCAGAGATTTATGTTAATCTCGTGAGATAAATTCGAACAACAGTAGTTCTTACACATGCTCAAGCTTTCCAATAATCCGGTGAATTATTGCATGGGATGTTGGTTGCAGAATCTATGTCGGCTGTGCTGCGGAAGTCTTGGACTGCATAAGAGAATTAATGTGTTTTTATACATCAAATAAAAATATAATTATGAATAACAAAATCAACTCTTATATATCATAAATTATATATATATATATATTAATAAAAATGCATAAGATATTAAGCTAATTTTTACTTGATCTGAAAAATAAATAAAAAATTGCAATTGTTGCAAGTGAGGCTTGCAATTCTCAAGGAGGCTTGAGTTAAGCTACCATCCTAATCCTCAAGACATGGAGTAAGTCTGCCAACAAAAGAATTGATCATGTTCTTACTATCCAAAAGATGAAAATTCAAATGAAAAAAAAATTCACGTAGAGATTAATTAATTATCAATGTTAATAATTATCACAAATATTTTAATTATTCGTGGGTCCCATCTTGGAAAAATCTTACATGGATCCGATGCATACGAGCCAAAACTGAAGATCCATTAAGGACATTTTATATATATATACTCTTTTTCCATGTAAGTCGAACATGCGGCATCTTTGAAGAACGAGTCTTTGCCCCCCTGCTTATCGAATTCACAACCTTTCCTAAAGAATCAAGTGTGTTTCATTCGAAAGGGAAACATCATTGGTTGGCTATCATAAAGATGGGACGAGTTGTGCGAAGAGGCTTTGATATGATTCATTGTAGAAACTGAAACGTGGATCTAAAGATACAACGTCAACCAATTCTTCAACTAGTTTGTGTGTACTCTCTGAGGAGCCGCCAAAACCAGTTCTAAGAGGCTTTGATTCATCACAGAAAACGTGTACCCAAAGATATATCCAAAGATTACTCCATTCCTCCACTAATCCCCGTGCTGTGCTCCAGCTACTACATTGAAGGAGCATTTGAATTTCAAAAGTATTTTAAAAAAAATGAATTTTTATTTTATTTTAAATAATTTTTTTTTTGATACTTTTAAATCAATTTCATGGACTAATATAAAAAATATTTTTTACAACAAAAACATTCTAAAAAACATCTATACTCCCAAATAGTCAATAAGAACAAAAAAAAAATAACAGCAGTAAATAAGGCCCCACATTACCCGCCCACAGTACAATGCATGTTTTCCGAGGACCTTGGACGATAAATCTGAGGATCTTGGTCTAGACATCGCACTGCAGCGTATCAAACTCGATCCTGCCCAAAACTTAGAACATGGGCTAATTGAGTTAAGTGGATCAATTCACAATACAATAGCATCTTTTCAAGTTTAAGGGTTTTCTTTTTTAAAATTATATTCATAATCAAAATTTACATGCACGTTTCGAGCAGATTCGTCGAAATTGCCCAAGCAAGCATGACAGCTGCCATGGTTAGCAAACAAAAAAAATATCACCTTCTGGACATTGTTTTGATTTTTGATCGTCTTACTGACCCTTGGATCAAAGGCCCAAGCCATTTGCGCGCATCTGCATCGACACAGAATGCTTCATCTAAAAATATAAAAAAGGAGCATAACAACGAGGCATGAATTATTGGTTTCAGCATTCCATGTTTTTTGATTCGTAATTGGCTTAATCCCATTTTTCGGGGTCAAAAATAGCAGGGTTACAAGCATCTTTACAGAACATCCCAGCTTGAAGTTATGGAACATGATCACGTGATATCTCGAAACATGCAGTTCACAGGTGACTTGAGCTCAAAGGCGGATGCGGCAGAAGAAACGTTACATTGGGTCTACAATCGAGAATGATGGTTTACCTCTGGTACTAATAGCTATCGATATCTGTTTCTGGCCTCCGAAGGTAGTAACGCAAACAGTTCACTAGAACCTGCAAATTCAAAAAAAACAAAAGGTAAATAAAGTGGCAGACACCGTATCAAATTGAAGGTGAACTATGCTTAGGATCTTGAATTAATCTAGCTTTGTAAAGATATAGCATGTTCTTGTACAGACCTAGAAGATGCAGCTCAAATATTATCTGTTGTAGGATTCTCTTTGCTTGTAGGATAACAAGGAAAGAGATGTATACACAGAACGAAAAAATGTCTACTCCATCCATAATTATCAAACAACCATAGTTGGAACCCAACTAATTACCTGAGACAGGGAACTGGTCAATGCTGCCCCTCTGTAGCTGACATGAAATTTATCTTTGGCAACCAATCCCTGTTAGACGACAAAGATAAGTTAATTAGAAGAGAATGCAAAACTAGGATGCACCTGATGGTGTGCGCGCGTCATGTTGGAGAGAGTGAGAGAGAGACCTCTGTATCAATCTCTGCAGATTCGACATCAATATTGACATCAGCAATGATTTTGATGATTTCTACAAGTAATCCAGGTCGATCTGCTGTCTCGATGCAGAGCAAGCTGATTAAAAAAATCTCAATTTAATCTGTCCTGAATAGTAGGTTATTAAAGATGCAAATCACAAGAAGCACATATAACTTGTGAATCAGAATACTAATCAACGTTAAAACATAAGCAAACCTCCTCTTAGGTCCATCTTCTTTGACATGCACTTGAGTTGCAATGTCAACATCAAGCTGCCATAAAGGAATTGTAAATATAAATTCAAATTTTGTAAAGTCTATTTTAGCACATGCAAGGCATCTACTGATCTAAGAACAGATCTTCACCGGAAAAAAAACTTGATTTAGAAGCTAATGATGGAGATTCAATAAAATATATACTTCAGTCAGTGCAATAACCAAACCTGACAGTAGCAATTACACCATATTAATCAACTAAAATAAGAGAAGCATCTGTACAACATAGCTTAATAGCATGCCAACTGCAATCAGAAAGCATAAAGACTCTACAGGTTGATAGTTGAGCAGTGATTGGACTTCGATAGGAAATAATTCAGGGTACATCACAACAGATACTCAATATGTGGACAAGTTATAAACGTCAAAGCAAACAGGTGCACAAACCGGAAGCTTCATGTTTCAGTTGGCTCTCAATGAAAAACTTTAACAATATTTAGAGTGTGTGTGTGTGTGTCATTTAGTGTGAGCATGTGGGTGGGCATGTGCATGCACAATTGATCTTGATGCAATGGCAGACAGGCTCTCTGATGCAAATACCCAATATATATATATAGAAGATCAGATGAGGATAAAACAAAACAAAACAAAACAAAACAATATGACAATATGTTCATTAAGCTAAAAATCCGCTTTCATGATGTCCTGCTCCCTTGGAGCTCTCATATATAATTACACGCAGACACGCTCATGCACACACAGAGAGACTGATATAGAAGCACCTTTTTCTCTGGAGCTTTTATTCCAAAAGCCTCACCCATAGCAAGTCGCTCACTAGATTCCTGGCGAGAAGTCAACAAAAAATGATTCATCACCAAGAGAAATGTAAAGAAAATATAACAGAAATATCTCTAATATATACCCACAAAATGCAAAAAGAAGAAGAATAAGAAGAAGGAAGAGATAGACCAGGGCATCAATTCAGCATACATACTGGATGGTACTTCAAAAGATTGTTGATGATGGTAAGTCGAATTCTCTCTAGCATATCAGGATCTTCAACCTTGCGACCAGTGTCCCTGGCATAACCAAGATCAATCTCTAAATGCTAAGACTTCCAGCAAAACATTGATACAGGGTATTCTCTGATCCAAGTACAGGGGCAAGATACATGTTAAAAGAAAACTCACAATCGTGTAATGAAAAACTTAGTTTGTTTGACTGGTCCATCAGTGAGAACAGTTCCCTTTGCCACATCCAATCCCAAATCTTTCAGGGCATTCATCTGTCCCATGGCAGAACAATACAAGTTACAAGAACACCAAATATTTTCAAGCAGCACATCTGATATTTTATGAAGGCTTACATCTTGAAAATAACAATCATAAGCAGGCATTTGGGGTACCCATCAGATGGACCTAAATACATGAGACTAATTTAAAGCATTGACTTTGGCTCAACCTTCATCAAAGCAATTGGAGCATTTCTGCTTGTTGAATTCTGACATACAATAACTACATTTTCAATATATATGAAGATTGCACTGCCTTAGAAGCAAATCTCTTATGGCATTTAATTGAGCAAAGAGGCTGCTTCTGGGCCGCCTCCCCCTCAAAGAATTTCACCCTTTGAGAGCTATAACACCCATCTCATGCATAAGATCAAGAAAACGGAAAGATCATTTGCAAGACAGCTTTACAGCCCATCCTTACATGAGAGAATCAAAAGGCCAAATATGGGATGGTGGTGGATTTGGGAATGGGGGAGGGCCAACCATCTTACTGTAGCCTGCACTTTCATTTCGATGTAGGCAAACTAAAGAATTCAAGACCAGAGAGGACAGAGTCAGTTAAAAAGACTACTTCACCGTATCAATAAGAGCTCCAAGACGATCACCAAAGCTGAGTTGTACAGTTGTTGCATCAGAATCTGAATCTTGATCTATCAGAACTACTGGCATGGGAATCGAATCAGCATCCTGTTCAGGTTTCTGCAATTACTGTTAACTTGTAAATTTCACAGCAAATTCTAAAGCCACTTGTGAGCTATTGCATGCATTTCTGTTACCATTATTAACATGTGAAAGTCAATTTCTCAATTCCAAAAGTTTCATTCACGCGCACGCGCGCGCGCGCACACACACACACCACGCGAAAAACCTGATATTGATCTCTATCTACAGTAACTATTTCATAGCTATCAAATTGCACAGCGTGGTACAGGTGACAGAGTTCAAGATGAAAAAAGTCCCAGACACACAAAACTCACAGAAACAGTATACTTGAGTCAGAAATACCAAAAAAAAAAAAACTCCTGTTTTTGATGAATTGCAGAAGCTATTATTAGTCCATGCTTATAAATTTCATCAAATTAAGACTAGAATTAAAAAATTAACCCCCAGGACAAGTAATAACTCAACCTGCAAAACCATATAAACACCAAGTTAGCAAAACAGCACATAGCGGGAATAGACATCAATATCCCCTAACCGCATCACTTCTTTTTTCTAATTACAGTATTTAGATTCATTCAATAATATCTCAGAGCAATCAACAATAAAATAGATAAAACTAAATTCCAAGCACGAGATGGCAGGAGGAAACGAGTAACTGACCAGTGAGGTTGAGCTTGCCGATGCGTTCAAATCATTGACCGAAGCATATAAAATGTTCCTGCATAACACTCAGTCATCGATAAGTAACGAGAAACACAAATTTCCGATCAGCTAAAAAACTACTTAAAAGAATATCGCGTTTTCATGATTTTGTAAAAAAAACAGATAAAGAAAGGAAGCAACACATTAATAAATGAATCTTTGCTGTTTATATCTAAATTTACTAGAGTGGAAAAATAGCACAAAAAAACTAATAAAAAAAATCCACTATCGCTTACTTTCAATTTTCAATTTCTATAAACATTAAAAAAATCTCGAGGTTTCTCGGTAACCAAACAGACCGCTAGAATCAGTATAAAAAACAAAAAAAAAACGACGATAAGAAAACTAAGCTAATAGGAAGTAACAGATCCTCGAAAACCAGAGTCAGTGTATCCAAACAGATAAGACGAGAGATCGGAGACTTTATAGCTTACTTTTTCCTCGAGGAACCGATTATTCCAATCCCAGGCTCGCATAACTTGTCACGGATTGGAGAGAAAGAGAAAGCTGACGGCTCATGAGGAGAAATGATTAGAGGAGTGGAATTGAAATCCTTAGATCCATGGTGAATTTGAGGGAGTGAAGAAGAAGAAGAGAGGAGACTGTTAGCGAAGGCCATGGAAATAGTTAGAGAGAGAGAGAGAGGGCGTTTCTTTAATCTTCTGAATTGGTTTGACTTGTGAGTGTCTTTTGATGATTGCGAGTGGGTTTTATTTGCAGAAAGAGGAAGTGAGCGTGGAGATGGCGTCAGGTTTTACGACAAGTAGGATTGCGCGTGTAATTGGGTAAGCTGAGATATCAGGGGGGGTTTAGCTTTTTAAAGTAATTTTTATTTAAATTTTAATTAAAATAATATTTTTTAAATTATTTTTAATATCAAAATATTCTAAAAATACTCAAATAAATATATAAAACAAAACAAAAATATTTTCTTAAAAAACATATTTTTGGGTATCTCTCAAAAACCCTTATAGACAATAACTTTCAATAAAAACCCTTATTAATTATATTTATAATATTTTTGTGTGTGTGTGTGTTTTAGCTTTAAAATTATAATTATTATACCTGACCTAGGTTTCGGATTATTGAGTCGATGAATCAACTCGGTTCCATTTTGAAAAAAAATTATTTTGATTTTTTAAAAGCAAAATATTGTCTTTCGAGAATTATTAAAATAATTTTGTTTTGAAGAAAAATTCAATAAAAAATTCGTCTCGTCCGGATTTATTCAAGTCAGTTGCTTTGAGTCTTTGACATCAAGTTATGGCTTCACTGTTTGACACGGGTAAAGTGTTTTTGAAAAAAAATAAAAACATTATTTTTATTTATTAATTTAAATTAATTAATTTTATTATTTTTATATTATTTTATGTGTTAATATTAAACATGATTTTTAAATAAAAAATGATATATTTTTAAATAAAAAAACTTTAAAAAATAAATGCAAATACATTCCAGATACTAAATTTTTTCGACAAACTGGGCTTTAGATGATGACATGGAAAAATAGATATAGTTAAAGCCTCAATAAATTAATACTTTTAAAAAAGAAGAGGTGGTGTGTGTTGAAGTTTGAATTTTTCTGTTTGTCATAGCTATTGTTGTTTTGATTGAAATTGAAAAAAAATAGTTTATAAAAAGTATTTTTAGCTATGATTCATAACTGAAATTGAAGTGTTTGGTTAAAACTATGGTTAAGTTTGAAGTTTAATGAAAAGCAGTTTCGAGTGTTTGGCTACCATATTTTTCAAAGTGCTGTCATCTTGTGAAATTATTTTAAAACACACACACACATGTATATATATATATATTACTTTTTAAATATTATAGATTAAAAATCATAAAAATAAAATGTAATTGATAATGCAAGTAAATTAAACATTTGTTTTTTCCTTCCATCAAACCACTTTCAATTTCATCACTGACGCAACAAAAAACACAAGGAGCACGACCAACGTCGATATTTCATGAATAAATCTAGGATGAGAGGAACTCTAAAAAAGGTTCGAAATTTTATTCAATAATTCAAAGATAATTCGGTTAAGGGCTTACAATAATATTTAAAGCAGAAACCCTCACCCTAACCCTTGTCGGATAAGGAAACGACGCTGATTAAAAAAATTACCAGACATTGCAAATTTGAGATAAATGCAGAAATTGAAAATGCTATAAATCCTCAGCAAGCTATAATTTATGGAAGTCGATCCAGACCTGGAAATCAACAGTTACGACTAAAACGAAACTTTTCTAAAATGGCAAAAACAACAATTTCGGAGTCTAAACTATAGAGTTCGGGCAAAAATTGGTATGCAATAGCAGCAAAACGACTTATTTCCTCCAGAAACGCTAAAACGCATCAACTGGGTGAGTTTCACATCATTATGAATTCAGCGCCTAGACAGCTGGAAATTCAGTCGCCTTTGAATTTCAGATGTTCTCTCTTGAGCATGTATGCTTCTGCCACTTGTTCTACATCGATCACAAACTATCATCCAGCTACAAGTTCTTGATCCATGATCAACCGGAAAACAACAGGGTCGTGAAGTAAAACAAAACCACGCCCTTTCAATTTCATCAAGTTGATCTTTATCTATCTACACTTTTTTTTAAAAAAAAATATGATTTTTATATTTTTAAAATAAAAAATTGGATTGGGTCTGACCCTGGAAAATGGGTCGGCCCAGCCCGAGTAGGCCTAAAGCCCCACCCCTGATGGATCTGGGCTGGGCCGAGAACAATTCCAGCCCATGAATTTAAGTTGAAACGGTGTGCTTGGTTATAGTACATCATGAATTATAATTCATGCTAAAACGACGTGTTTGGTTGAATGGTGCGTGGATAAATTGCACGCATATGTTGAGTGAATAGTAACTTGATTGATTATGACGAGAGGGTCATCAGCCGATACCGACGTGGAGAGGAGGCCAAGGTAGTTCTTCCTGTGGTGCTGACGTCGTAAATGGTGCCCTGTGGTGGTAGGGAGGAGGCCCTGAATTTTACAGTTGATGTTGTTGTCGTTATTCTGCTTACGTCGGGGTTGTCGTGATTGTGGCGAAAGAGGGAGGGAGATGCCATGGTTGTGGAGGAAAGAGAGAGGGAGACAATGGTCGTGGAGAGAGAGACGTGAATGTGGGGGGGGGGGGGGGAGAAAGGGAGGCAATGGTTGTGGAGAGAGAGAGGGTCGTGATTGTGGAAACTAGAAAGAGAAAGACCGACGACGACGAGAGGAAGGAAACGATTATTCCTTATGAGACGGGCATGACAGTTGATCAATAAAGTTCATCATATTTGTTTAATGCAAGAAACACATGAAAATACCCGAAATAAAACGCAACCAAAAGCATCAAATTTTTACTTCTCATAAACAACGAGTCGACCATGATTTTGGCGGGGCCCACCGCAATTAATTTTTTTTTTCTAATTACCAAACGAGTGAAAATGGTGTTTTCCTTAAAACATCGTTTGCACCGTGTTGTCAAATGACATCTTTATACTGCTGGATCAATGCATCGCTAGCAAACTGACATATTTAATTATTTTTTAATATTTTAAAATTATTTTAATATACTAATATTAAAAATGCTTTTTAAAATAAAAAATAATAATTTTGATAATATTCTAATTAAAAATTATTCTGAAAAGTAAAATTCTTAAACAGAGCATCAATATCATTATATATATAATTACAAATATATCATCTTTCCCCTGTATCCCTTACCGTATTTCACAATCCCTCCCATTTCATTAAAACCCCCGGAATCATCTTACTAGTAAAAACTAAAATTTCTATAGTAATGAGATTATAATTTGTTTTTAAATTTATTTAAAATTTTAAAATTATATGTTTTTAATTATATTTAGATAAATATAGTCTCTCTCAAGGAACCAACTCCTTTGCTTCCCTTTCCCTCCTCCCCTCTTCCCCTAAATATTAGCACGTTCGCAGGGCCCCACCAATAAAAATAATAATAATAAAACCCTGATAGGCGGCCCTGAGTCAACCGGCACCGTTTTCCTTTATATACCCGAATTAAGCACGCCAATCCCTAAATTTTTTCTGCGGGACCCTCACTATCCTCTCTCTGGAAAAAATCGTTCTTTTCTTGCTTCTCTCTCTGTAATTCGATCTCTCACGTAATCCAATTACCCTTCAATGGCGGTACGTCGCGATTGCGTTTCACGACCTCATTACCTACGTGTTGTTTAGTTCTCGTGTTTACTGCACATTGTGCGTTTGAATTTCTTGTTTTTTTCAATAACCCTAATTCTGGTTTGGTTAATTTTTTGTTGTTGCAAGAGTCTGTTTTATACTTACAAGTGATTGAAAGAATTTGATATTTTTAGCTAAAATTTGAATTTTGGTTTTAATTTGACTGAATTGTAGTATTTGGTGTGTTTAATTGGTGATTTGAAACTTAATTACGAGTGTCATTGATCTTTGAGCTACCAGCGTACTTAATTACTGTGGAATATTGGGTTCTGTTGCATTGTATTTTTTGTCAAGTTTAAAATTGTGAAAGTTTGTTCCTTTTTCTATCTGGGGTTTAGCGTGTAAGTGGTAAAACGTTGAAGAATTTTACGCACTGGACATGTTTAGCTTCTTGTTTAGTTGATTTTTTTTTGTTTGTGTAAATCTTATTTAATTTTGATTTTGATTTTGGGAATTAAAAAATAAGCCATTGGTGGCTTTTTTGTTAATGTCATTGTTATCTTTTCTTTGAAATTAAAATTCAATGTGCTATGAACGAGGAAAGTTTTTGAATGGGTGTTAACTAATTTAAGTGCATTGGTAGCTGGTTTATAATTTTGGTGGTAATTTATGAATTTGTCAATCCATTCTTGAATTGTCGTTTGTCATTGTTGAATGTCTCCTGTAGAGTTAGTTGCTGGACCTTGTGAAATAAGCAGTTGAGGAAGATTTTTTTTTCCTTTTTTTTTGTAGAGATGAGTTGGTTCGTGCGGGTTTAAGAAGATGGCTGGAAATGCAAGATACGAGTTGAGTTCAGCTAGTACGGAGGAATTGGGTTTTACAGGTAGCTATTCTAATGGGCAGAGGGGGAGTTACCCCAGTGCCAGTTTTGATAGGTCTGGAAGTTTTGGTGAGAGTCGGATGTTCAGTTCCGGGGCAAGTACACCCCGGGCTTCTGCTTCACCAGCAAGGAGCATGGTCCCGCTTACTCAATATCTGTCGTTGGATCCAGTTACAATGGGGGATCAAAAATTTACTCGAACAGGCGAGTTAAGGAGGGCTTTGGGGATATCTCCTGGGAGTGCTACAGTAGATAATTCTTTTGGAGCTGCTCATTCAAAGGCTCCCCCTACAGTGGATGCAGAGGAATTGAAGCGGATCAAAGCTGGTGTATTTGATGACAATCAGAAGGCCAGGTAATTAATTGTTTCTATAATTGTTGTTGATGGATTAATTTCTCATCGTTGGCCTTCTATATCCTTTCTTCTATTTAAACTTTTCAACAATGGAATATCTGTTATGCAAATGAGGTTATTTCCATGTGATGGAAGAAAATCTTTTATAATTGTCACTGGTTTTGGAGACTGGGCAGAAAGTTTTTCTTGTCTTTTTTTTTCTTGATTGAAAATAGGATGTAATGACTTGTCATTGGAGCATTGTTTTTGTTTGCTGAAGATGAAACTATTCTTTTTTTGTACCAGGAATAGAATAAAAATGTGGAATGGATGCTTGCTGAGATGTCACAAATTCTCAGAAGAATCTAAGAATCAACAACGAAATGAGATGATAATGAATGAAAGATCAGGTGGTTCAAATCTTTTGAAGGTGGGAACACAGATTCATCGAAATCCTTCAGACCTTGGGACTCAAAGACTAGAGGACAGGACTAAGGCTCCTGTTTTGAACAAGCGAGTTCGCTCTTCTGTGGCAGAATTACGGGTCTGTGCACAAATACCTCCTTCAGATTTGATATTTTTATCTGTCCAAAAAATATTGCACCTTTCATGTTGCAGTAATGGTCTTGTGAGTGTCACATTATTCCGTGTATAATCCAAAAATGTTTGTATCAATATGCTTATAAGAAGGGGTGTGCTCATCTTTGTATCTGCTTAATGATATATTCCTATACATTGAATTCCTTGAGTTCTTTCTAAGCTATAAAGTGGTGTGTTTTTGGCATTCGAGAAAAATGGGCAGTCACATATTCATTTTCTCCAAGGGGTGTTTACTGTATAGACCAAAAAATTAGTTCTTTCTAAGCTATAAAGTGGTGTGTTTTTGGCATACGAGAAAAATGGGCAGTCACATATTCATTTTCTCCAAGGGGTGTTTACTGTTTAGACCAAAAAATTAGTTCAGTTTGTTCTGATCAAGTTTGGACTATAGTTACTTGATTTCTTTTTTCATGGTATTTTTCACTGGAAATTCTATTTCTGCTTTACATGCATGGTGCGTCAGTTTACAATAAAGGAGAATAATGGTTAGACACAACAGCAAGGAGAAAGTAGCAGTAGAGGTTCTTGAAGATTTCAAATTCCATAAATATCCACATAGCCCTTCACAATATACATCTGTCCCTCTTTGAAAATTCATGATAAGCAGATTGTTGAATTGTCATGGAGGCCGTTTCCTCTTAAGATTAACATGGTAGCTTGCTTTAATCTGCTTCATCTTTCTATAAATTTCTAAAATATTCAATGGGCATTTTTACTCTCTTGAGACATTAAAGTTCCATAATATTGCTTTGATTGTTGTTGTTGTTTTCCTTTGCTGTGTGAATATTCATTGTTTAGTAAAGGCATCAATATTATCTCATCAACTATATTAATTCAGTATACCTGTTTTCCTCATTTCTCTCTGAAATCCCTAGGCTGATGGCCGAAGCAATACGGTTCCAAGGCAGCCTTTGGTCATGGGAAAAGACAGAGACATGCAAAGGGATGGCGGTGAAGTTTCTGATCTTGCTGAAGAAAAAGTCCGTAGGCTACATGCTGGAGGGGAAGGGTGGGACAGAAAGATGAAAAAGAAACGTTCTGTTGGCCCTATTTTTACCAGAACTATAGACAGTGATGGGGAACATAAACGAGTGGCGAATCATAAGTTTAATAATGAACCTGGTCTGCAGCCTTACGATGCCCAAAGCTTCAGGTAATTTCTTCATTAATTATGATCCATTTTGTAGTGGATGAGAATGCTTTGTGTCCAACATAACAAAGCAAATAAGTTAGTTCCGTATAGTATTATTAATATGTCTTCTTAGTTTTGTGAGTAATCGCTAATATTGGCCTTTCCACATTCGTTGTTATATGACATTGTCCCAGATGATAGTAAGATACTCTTTCAAGAAAGAATTGATCCACTCGAGCTGAAAACTGAAACTTGTAATTATGCAAGCTAAAGGGCTGAAGGTGTAATTATGTCTTGGAGATGTCCTAAGTGGCATCTTGTGTACAGGGTGGGATCATTTGCTCATTCTACTTTACTTTCATCAAATTAGTGGAGGTCCAGTGCCACCTTTCGCTACCAAACAAAGTTTATGTGTTTTTTTTTTTGCCAATTAATTTGGAAATATGATGAGAGCTTGGGTCTTGCATGATCAAAAAGTTAATTATTTATTGTATCAGACTCTTTGTGAAATCATGAGGTATTACACTTACTGTTTTGTTTGCACATGTCAAAGAATGCTCAGTACAATCATGAAAGTCCTCTTGCAGGTCAGGATCTATTAATGGGAGTAGTGGCATCAACAAGCTAGATGGCGTTTCAGCATCTGCTAACTCAAATGTCCATGCAATTCCCAAGGAATCAGAAAAAGCTTCCATGACAAGGGATTTTGCTTCTGGCATGAATAAGGAGCGGCTTGTAGTGAAAGCAAACAATAAGTATGTGGTGATTGACTGACTTATTCACTATTTAAATTCAACCATGCTGCTTTTTGGTACACAATAACTTGCATATACGAGGTTATGATGAAATGTTGATGCAATTCTGTTTAATTTGTTCAATGTTTTAGTATGTAAGCTCAATGTTCATTTTCTGTGCGATGTATCTGCTATTCAGGGTAAATACTCTCGAGGACAATAATCATACAGTGAGCCCAAGTCCAGTCACAAAAGGAAAGGCTTCCAGGACACCTCGAACTGGCTCAGTAACGGCAGTAAATGCATCTCCTAATATTTCCCGCATGCCTGGAGCCCTTGATGACTGGGAACAAACACCAGGTATACCCAAAGGCAATTTAGTTGGGGGGCCTAATAATCGCAAGCGTTCCCTGCCTACAGGGTCATCATCTCCTCCAATGGCTCAATGGGTTGGTCAGAGGCCGCAAAAAATCTCTCGTACCAGAAGGGTGAATGTAGTGTCTCCGCTCTCTAACCATGATGAAGGACAGATGTCATCAGAAAGAGGTCACATTTCTGAATTTTCCACTCGAGCCAGTTCTGCTGGGATCAATGGGCTACCTCTTGCCAAAGATGTGGTTAATGGAAACAAACAAGTCAGAGTGAAACATGAAAATGTTTCATCTCCATCAAGATTATCTGAAAGTGAAGAATCTGGTGCTGGTGAAAATCATGAGAGTAAGCCCAAGGAAAAGGGAACAGGTAGTGGTGCTGTAGAGGAGAGATCCCTGAATCAGAATGTTGTCCCTTCTCTATTGCTTACAAAGAAGAATACAATACTCAATAAGGACACTGGTGATGGTGTGCGGAGACAAGGAAGGACTGGTCGGGGTGCACTATCTTCTAGGATTAGCATTTCTGCAATGAGGGAGAATGCAGCCTCAGCCAAACCACTTAGAAGCACAAGGCCCATTTCAGACAAGAGCGGAAGGTGGTGAATTGTTTATTTTTTAGAAAAAATAGGAAGAATTGACATGTTATACCTGTGTACTAATTTTACTATTTTCCAACTAAGTTAAACCACTGATACATATGAATCTGTTTACTAGTTCAGCAAGACAGGTCGTCCCCCTCTTAAGAAAATAGCAGATCGCAAGGCCTTAGCTCGTCTTGGGCAAACACCAATAAGTGGTTCCCCAGATTCCACAGGTACGCTATCAAAACCTTATCTTTAAGTTTCTTACAGACTGTAAATTCCCTTGGAGCTATATTACTTTAGAGTGGCTGCAACAACTAGATTTTATACAAAAATTGATGTTTGCTTGCAAGTATTTAGCTTTGCGGCAAATCAGGTAAAATTTATTTTCTTTCCCACTCTTTGGTTATTGTTTGTCACCACTTAATTCTCTTCATGTAATGTGAGAAGAACACCTGTTTTTACCATGCACATGTCTTTGATACCAACAGTTAGCATTGACTTCGGTGCCGAAGCACATTGATGTGCTGTTCTGAATATTATGATATTTGAAGGTCCCATTATGATTTTATGAAATATCTAAGATATTTTTATGACAACCAGGTTTGAACACACATTCTTAGGGCACAGAAAAATGAATAGAATTGAGAATACACGTAAGGCAAAAATGGGAGAAATGCAAATATGGCACTTTCCCTTTGAAGTTAGCATCTGTTACATGATAGGTGTTGATGCTTTGGCTCACCGCATTCATGTTAAACTGATTTTTAGTGGGCCTTGTATCTCATAAATTCCAATTCAACAGAATAACTGGTTGGTCAAGAGAGTGAAAATTGAAGACATTGAAATTCTCTAGCCTGTTAATTTGTTTTTCCAGAAATATGATAACAGCAATCTATTTAGTTTATTGCTGTTTGGATTTCTCAAACGTTGAAAGTTGTCAAGACTATTATAAGCTAAGTGAAGAAGCATTATTTTCCTTAGCTTTTAATCTATTGTCACTTGCTAGATTTCTTTGTAATCACTGGTTTTTCCATTCTTTTTGTTTGATTTTTAAGGCGAATCAGATGATGATCGGGAAGAACTCTTAGCCGCTGCAAATTTTTCTTGCAATGCCAGTTGTATGCGCTTGACCTCAAGGCTTTTGTTTCCTTCTGCCAGTTTTATATGGGCATTCTTCACAAACTTTTGCTTTTGCAGATCTTTCCTGTTCTGGTTCTTTCTGGAAGAAAATGGAACCAGTTTTTGCTCCCATCTGCTCTGAGGATTTATCCTTCTTGAACAAACATGTAATTGCTACAATCTGCTACCAGAATGATGATCTTAGTTCTGCTTTGAGTTATATTGATCATTCGAAAAATCTAACCTTTTTTTTTTCTGTTTTCTCATCCATGTCCGGGGTCAGTTGAAATCGACTGAGGATCTTCAGAAGAGATTATCTAAGATGTTTGGTCACAACAATAATTTGGTAATCTAAGAGTGGTTATGTTTTTTCTTGTCAGCATATATATGACAAGTGTTGCAAGGATGTGTTTGTTCTCTATTAAATATTGCCTTTGACTTGTGGCACCTAATATTTTAAGCAGCTGTTAAATGCAAAATCCATCCTTGACTATAGCTTACACGACCAGGATGGTGAACCAACAGAGGCTGTTGTGTTTGTTTTTTAATTTTTTGAAATCCCCGGGTGTTTCACTGCGAGCAATGATAATAGCTAAATTCAACTCTTCCAGGAGAAACAAAACGTATTGCAGTGTACAACTGGATTAAACTTTAATGGAAGGGTGCTACAATTTATTTAATGTTTTCCACTCCCACCTGCACTATATTTTAAAGAAAAATCCTTATGTTCGACAGCTTGAAGCTAACATGATTTCTCTGATATACAAGTCCCATTGTTTTCATGAACAATTAATTTTCGTTAAAATTTATGATCTGTTCTTATACTGTTTGTTTATGTCAATCACGCTGTCCATGAACTACTTGCAATTTATTTATTTGTGGCACTAATTCCCAGTGTGTATGCACGATAGCGTCAAAGAAAAAAAAAACTAGAGAATGTAAAAGAGTGATAATCTTAATCCTTTCTGCAATTTACTGTTCCTCATCTGGCACTAAATCCATCTTGTTTCTTCAGGATGATCTTGTGCTTGAAGAAGATATTCCATCTCACCTTGTGCATGAAGAAAGTGAGGAAAACTTTCAGGACCAGGATCAACCAAATTTTTTGGTGAGGACTTCAGAGTTGGTAAATCCAGATCGGGACAATATTGCTTTATGTGGAGACTCAAGAAGGAACAATGTTACTCCGCTGTACCAAAGAGTGTTGTCTGCTCTTATTGTAGAAGACGAGTCTGAAGAATTTGCTGAAAACAGTGGAGGGAGGAATATTTCTTTTCAATATACTAGAGATAATTCTCCTGGTGATAGTTGCCTCCCTGTTGATTTTGAGCTTGGGAGCACAAATGGCATTGATTTTAATTATGAATCCATGTTGAGCTTTCATAGTCAGAAGCAATCCTCTCTTGAGGGTTTTTCTTGTAATGGAAGTACTACTATTAATAGGACCGGTGATTTAAAAAAAAAATCCTATAATGATCATTTAGTGCAACAAAGTAATGGATTTATGCACTTGAAAACTGGAGTGCTCCCTGGGCTTTCAAAGAATAATGACAAGAAACCATCTATACATTCAAATGCCTTTGACATTTCTGCCTATGATTGCCCATATGAGGAACTAGACCTGGACGATAAACTATTGATGGAGCTGCAGAGTGTTGGTCTATATCCAGAAACAGTGGTAAGTTCTATTTCATAAGTCTTTGTCAATTTCTAGAAATGATAATTTATTTCAGAAGGTCTGGATGCTTGGTATTTTGAGCATGCAAAAAATGCACCAAAAAGAATGAAATAAAATAATATGTCCTGGTACATGGTACATTCTGAAAATCAATGTTAGAAGTCTTTGAATATGATGTCCCTCTTCTAAGAATAATTCTCTCCAGCCAAATGAACCACATCAAACAGGAAGGAAATAGCTCTACTTAATAAATCCTGATCACTTTCAGATTTGCCATCTGCCCTGCCACTTAATGAGGCTCTGCTAAATAATTTTTTTTATGTATTTGCGAAATGCTCTCCATTTGCTAAATGCTTTTTGCGCAGACATCACCAAGCTTGTTTTAGGGTCAAGTATGGATTTTGCATGTAAACAAGAAAGAAAGAAATATGATGGAATCTCTCTCTCTCTATCTATTTGTAATGTATGTACATATTTGTAGAAGTAATCTCTCTCTCTCTCAATGTAATGTGTACGTCTATGTGCATATTTGCAGAGGTACATGTATAGACTTTCTCCCCCCACCCACCCCGGCTCCTAAACACTCTGTTGTTTTCTTGCAGCCTGATTTAGCAGATGGAGAGGATGAAGTAATTAATCGAGATATCATTGAACTTAAAAAGAAACTTCATCAAGTGGTTAAGGTTCTTAAATTTTTTTTTTTTAAGCATATCAATTTCCTGAAAATGTTAATTTGACACTTTTTCTGAGCATTTTCTTATAAATTTCCTTCATATAAAAGCAATTGCATTTTTTCTCTGATTTCTTTATTGCCATTTATATTTTTCATATTCTGCTAGAGTATGAATTTCAGTGTGTACAATTTTTATCATTTGTATAGGTTGGTAAGAAGGAGGAATACCTGGACAAGGCAACTAAAGCAATCAAGGAGGGAAGGGAAACACAAGGATGGTAAGATACTCGTTCTTTTTTAGAACTTATTATGTTAGACTTTCAACTTCCCAGAATGCACATCAACATTGAAATCATCTCGTTGGATTTTACTGATTATGAGTGCTGTGCGGTTGATTTGCAGCCCCCTTGAGCAGGTTGCAATGGACAGGCTTGTTGAATTGGCTTACAGAAAGCAGCTGGTATGTTGTTTATCTATCTTGCAGAATTCACATGTTTGATTGGCAAATGATATAATATAGTGGTTAGCTTATAGTTTAGTCTCTTTTCCTTTCTGTAGTTATCTGTTACTGTTTTCTTTTTACTACGCATCTGCTGTTTTTTCCTCCTTAAGTGAAACTGATTTGCATTTTACCATGATGTGTGGTTCATCCCCTCTATTAACATTGACAGGCTACAAGAGGAAGTAGTGCTTCAAAATTTGGGGTCCCTAAGGTTTCAAAACAAGTTGCCTTGGCTTTCACAAAGAGGACACTTGCTAAATGTAGAAAATTTGAAGATACAGGCAAAAGTTGTTTCTGTGAGCCCCCCCTTAGAGATATCATTTTTGGTTCCCCTACTGCAAATGTCACAGAGTCCACAAGTTGCATTCAGGATCCAGGGGCATCAGGTTTGCCATTTTTCCTTACGCATTGTTAGTGATGTAGTTTTATGATGTTTCGCCATATTTGCTTTTCAGTAATGGCAGTGTTTAGATAGTGAGTGTTCCCGTTGACCTTGGATCAATGATGTAGAATCCTGTCAAAAGGATTTGTCTGCTCCTAAATTTAATATAGCACCACCTTTTAGATTAATTTTTTCTTTTTCAGGCTGTGTACCTGGTAGAGCTGAGAGGCACGATCTTCCCAATGATAAACTTGGCAGGGGTGCATTATTTGACCAGGATTTTGCCAGGACTGGACCAATATTGAACAGAGGGAAGAAGAAGGAACTGCTGCTTGATGATGTTGGTGGCAATGCTTTATTCAAAGCCACATCATCTCTCGGTAATACTCTGCTGGGTGGAGCCAAGGGAAAGAGAAGTGAGAGAGAAAGGGACAAAGATGTTTTGTCCAGGAATTCTGTCACCAAAGCTGGGCGCGCCTCTCAGAGCAACATCAAGGGTGATCGTAAGGCAAAATCAAAGCCCAAGCAGAAGATTGCGCAGCTATCAACTTCTGGAGATGGAATTATCAACAAGTTCAAAGATACAGGTAGCAATAAGAAAAGAGAAGCTGGGGCAACATCCAATGGCTCAAATCCTGTAGATTCAGCTAAAGAAGGCAGTGGAGCGACAAACATTGCCAAGCTCCAAGAATTAGACCCTATAGAACTACACGAGGGCAATGATTTTGGTGACACTCAGGATCTGAATAACTTGTTTGATGGGTTGCCGGAAAATGACTTGGGTGAAATACTGCTCGATGACATGCCCCTTCAAATTCCCATGGACGACCTCTCTACGATTCTATAGAAGATAGTATAGTGTAAATTTTCCTGGATTAAGATAAAATGACTGCCCTTTGCCTGGGACCAACCTGCTAATATAATATGTCTCAGGCAAAGTCGCACCTGTAATTATGGTCATTTTTTTTGTATACTTCAGCGGGGGGGTAGTCTCAAGAAAAATATGGAAAGAAATTTTGTTTTCTTAAGACAATTTATTTTGTAATAAATTATTCTATATAGCCTTCGTTTATTTATAGATTAATAATCATTAGTGCAAATATCCAGCCAGGCTCTAGTTGTTTACACGTGATTTGTTAGAACTTAGAATGAAGCCTCCCTCGATGAAAGATGGAGACAGTTCGAGCAAGTCCTGCTCGGGTTGCCTTTCTTCACCATGTGAAACGGGGATGAGTTGTTCAATAATTCGAGTGACAAATGCTACATTTGGAAGATTAAGGCCCTTGTGATAGTCCTCTACATCAAACTCTGCTTTGCTTATTGTCCTCTTGTAACTTTCTGTAGCAAATCTTGGATGACCCCTAGCAACTGCCACCTGCAATTTTCCATGAACACCTATTAGTTGAGCTTAAGGTAACAGAATCCCCGACCCGATTTGGTTGTTTACACTTTACACCAAGCAAGTTAAACAGTATTGCCGGTTAGGATGCTTAATAGAACAAGGTGTCAACATTTTGGAGGAAGCCAGACAAATTTGAACTTTCTATCAGTTAAATTGAAGAAATAGCAAAAAAGAAATGCTTTTCCCTAGGTGTCTCTAACTTCATTTTCAATTACATACAGTTGAGCGTGTACATCCTTCCTTTCCTAGCCTGCTGGTACATGGATGCTTACAATTGTGCCACCTTCAACGGGGTAAACATATTATACACCTCTTCATAATTTCAGGGGGAAAGCTCAGTGAAAGGAATATGATTAGAAAAGAAACACAAACACGAGCGAAGCTTACCCAATGTCTTTCTGGCAGCTCCAAAAGCCAAAATCTCCACTCTGTCAATGGCTCCCCGTCCACTTTAACAGATATGTTGGTCCAGTTGGTGTGATGAAATTCTATTTTGTCCACCCCATATGCCAGTCCACTCCCTACAGCTTTGACAAATGCTTCTTTCAGACACCAGTATCTACAGAAAAGTATTGCTCTACTTGTTAAGCATGTTTGACTCCTTCCTTTTATTTTGAATAATTAGCATGTACAAAGATGCATCTTTAGTTATGAATTGTATTGATAATTACTGGTGCTACTGCCCATGAGCAACCTAGTTCAAAACAATAGCACCGAAAATAAAGCCTTAATGAGCAATTAAGCATCACGGAGAAGAAACTTCATGAAATTTTCTGGGAAGGAAGATTTATATTGGTATCTTGTATTCCATACCCTATTATGAAAGTTTCACCGTTTCACAAAGATTAATTCAGATAGATATGATGACGATAAATAAACTCATATAATTTGTACAACCTAATTTGAAATACAACGTTCCTTCAGAACAATGGAAGAATTGACATGGTTAATATACTAATTTCAACTTGATACATAAATTTGATATTAGTATAGTAACCATTCATTTTATGGTTGACAAAAGATAAAAAATGATGTTTTAGACCGCAAGCATTTGTAGTGTCAATGTTGCATGATTCCTGTTCTTGTCACTTTATTTCTCAATCCTCTGTGCAATCAAATGGACCATAATTAAGTTTCTAGAGTTTTTGGGCTACTCAAACCATTCATTTGTTCAGTATTGGGCGATTCTCTTGTATTTGTTGGCTGTAATAGTATATGACAACTGAGCTTAAGAAATAAAATGCAGTAAAAAATAGATCAAAACAGTATCAAGTTCTTAAATGTCTACAAGGAGATAGTAAGCATAAGCATACCTGTAAAAATCCGCCAAATTTTCATCAGGGGTTCCAGTATTGATTATATTATCCCATTCCAAACTTGAAAAATATGAAGAGAAATTTTCAATGAATTCTGGAACCGACTCTTTCATGGGTTTGATACAACAAACAACATCCACCCCCACAAGGCACAGAGGTTCAGATGCTATTGCCACGTAGTCACCATCGTGGGATACATTGAAATTAAAATTGGGAAAGCCTACACCTACATGACTACATTCCTGAGAGCAATAGACAATTTGCAAAACATGGTTATAATTCTGGAAGTGCATTTAGAGGAGAACAAAGGAACAAGACTCCACAATAGATTAGAACGGATACCTCTCTTTTTTCTTATTTAAGCAAAAATTTATGTGTGACCCTTAAAAAATCACCAGATTGGAATTAAGAAACAGTAACATTATGATCTCTAGTCATACTCATACCAGATAGGGTTTCCCTTCGAATGTGCGGTTTATGACAATCTCGTTGTATGGGATTTCTAATACTTCATGTATAAGTGCATATTGAAGCAGCCGGCTCACAAGCGCCTGTTTTCTATCTTCCATCCTCAAAAACCTTGTGAAAGTAGAGATGAATTTAAAAGGTTACGTAATCCCTTATAGGCAACTCAAGCACTAGTCATCTTTACACACACACACACACTTTCGAACCAAAATTCCCAAGATCTCGACAAATGGGTTTCAAAAATAAAATGATGTCTTGGTATTTATAGCTTAAGAAGTTATTTTCTCTCTAGTTTTTTTCAGCAACCAAAAATAAAAAGATCATCAATCCAGAATTCTTTATCTATCATCAATACCCACTTATCTCCGGCCAGGTTCAACATTGATAAGATGATCCACCCTTTCAACTACTGACAAAAGCAAAAGATCACTACTTTGAAGCCTCTTTAATAACCTTTTTCATATAAATCTAGAATCAAAGACAGGACAATCCCGACAAACCATACCAAGAAAGAAGGACATTACAATGTTCTTGAAAATACATTAGTAAGAAAGAGAGTCTCTTTAAATAACAAAAAAACCTGGTGATAGAAGAACGTTCATGCTGAGGAAGAACAGAGAGAGCTGAAGAGAAGTCATGGGGAGTTGGGTTCCATTTTGAAGTGTCCACCAACCATCTTTTTACTCCTTTCTCCATTATTACTATTACTACAGCACAGTAGACAGGGCAACTCTACTTTTGTTTTAGCTCTCTCTCAGTACTCTCGTAGATTATTTTTCGGGAGGAGGAGAGGGGGGGGTGGCCGGCAAGTTCTTATGGTTTTACACAGGTTGGTTATTGACGAAAGCTTTGGAGTTTCGGCTCAACCCGGTACATGCCGGTCTAAAAGAAAATCCGATTCGATGGAACAGGCAGCTGGGGTGGGCAGTGATGCTCGTGGTGACCGTCCCGTCCCGTCGTCCCTATCTTAATATATACAGTTTTAAAATTATTAACTGTGTGCTTTTAGTAAACAATGACTTTTAGGTTAATTAAATAAAAACGTTTAACGCTTTACATTATATTTTGTGTTTATACATTCCATACCAGATCAATTTTATTTTTTAATATTTTTTTAATATTTTTGACTGATTTAAATATTTAAAATACAACAAGAAAAAAAAGAGACTAAACCATGGGATTTTTTTTTCTTAATTTTTATAATTTATGCTATATTAATTATATATTTAATTTAAACTTTACAAAACATAGATTTGGTCCGGGATTTTTTGATCTAACATGATCGAATTAATTATTATTTTATCATAATAATAATAATAATAGCGGTGATAAAAAAAAAATGAAATGTAGCCTGAAAACATATAGTATTAAAACTTGGTCTAGACGTCAACTAGGTGTTTGGTTCTGATTGAATTTTACATCGAGCAGATTCTTTTTATATAAACAATGTTTTAAGAAATTAATCAGGAAATTAGTTGAGATGTACGTGAGAATTAATAGAAATACACGTAAATAAATTTGGAAATCCATGTTAAAAAAAACAATAAAAAACATGGAACCTTCTTACCACCTTCGCCCATACGTTATCTCAAGTTTTTTATTGG
Source organism: Salix exigua (assembly GCA_032356905.1). Taxonomy (NCBI): domain Eukaryota; kingdom Viridiplantae; phylum Streptophyta; class Magnoliopsida; order Malpighiales; family Salicaceae; genus Salix; species Salix exigua. The sequence goes on from CM063597.1 coordinate 16,060,192, forward strand.
ATAGTTTAGGACAAAACTTGTGATGTTTCAGGGAGTTTGTTGTCCTAACCATCGTTTCTACACTCCATCACACCCCACCTTCAGCTATAAAATGTTGAGCCATGAATATAGGAAAATGTCGACCCTTCAATTAACGAAATGAAGTACGTGAAGCTTCATAGATGCAGGCTCGATCAAGATGACTTGTTCTTCCCTTCGTCGGAATCCGGTGATCGGAGGGGAGCAGTATGCGACAAAGAGAAGATACACAAGGTGACAGCAAGATTTGCGGAGGCCATGCAGAGGGTCATTGTGGGCAGGGATCAATGGCAGAAAAGGAAACAACCATCCAATGGTACTGGCAATGGCGGCGATCAAATCGAGAAGAATGAGGGTGCAAGCAACACAGGGATATGAAATTGAAGAACTTGTAATTTGGTTTTTATTTTCTTTGAAGGTTTTTAATATGGTATTTCACAAGGAGAAAAGGGAAAAACACCCTTATCATTCCAATAACTACAATAATTTTTATTTATTCTCTTTACGTGCTTGCTTTTTCAATAAATAATGGTTCGCGAATGATTTTAAGGACTAGGTAACAATACTTTAAATAAATAGGACACTAATTTGTTATTTCTTCATTAAGAAGAATTTATTCAAATTATCTGTTTGCTAAAAATCTGTGAATATTAATTAAGAATTAATTTGTATTGAGATAACAATAGTATTTTTTTTTCTTTTAAAATATATTATAATAATATATTTCCTTTTCATTCTAATTGATTTTTAATATTAATATATTAAAATAATTTAAAAATAATAAATAATTTTCTTTAAAATATTTTTAAAGCATGAAAGCAAATCTTCACAAGTCTTTTAACACACCCTAAGTTTTAAGTTCTAAACCAAGGAAACTGCAGATCTTTCCCGGGACTCTAAAAGCAACAAAGAATCCATTGAATATCACTCAACTCTTGATTTCAGTTTCTTGATATCTTCTCAATCTTGCAGGACCAAAAGATGCGTGTGGGTATATCAGTCTTGTTGGGGTTAAAAGCTACAGTGTTGTTCGTCATCTTTGTATCTCTTCAAAATCTTGACTTCACTTTGTTATCATTACCATTCTTGTATGCTTCAATAGTATCATTACTAGTATCACTAGCTTCTCATCCATCCATCAATACCCCTATGCTTTTATGCAAAAACCCAGATGGGACTTTTCCTATTTGGTCTCTTGTAATTTTTAGTCCGTACTTGTATTTTGTTAGAATCTTTTCATTTCTACGTAGGTTTACTAGTGGTGAACAGCCCTACAGTGAGATTTGTGAGGGTGTTTATGTTGGTGGCTGGCCGTATTCAGTTGATAAATTGCCACGTGGTAATCCTGCTATCATAGATTGTACTTGTGAGTTTCCAAGAAAGGAAGAGCTTAAAGGTCACTCGTATTTGTGTCTTCCGACTTGGGATACTAGGGCACCTCAGCCTGGAGAGATTGAATCTGCTGTCAAGTGGGCTTGCAGGAAAAGAGCTCAGAACAGGCCTGTTTTCATTCACTGTGCCTATGGTATGATTTGATTTTCAAGACCTGTTCTTTTCTTATATATCACATGGGGGGTGCTATTAGACAATTTTTCTGCATTTCGTGTTGTTATTTTGTATATTGATTGGCTGTAATTGTTTGATTTTGCTGTACTGAAATCCCTGTTTTGCGAAGCATTTGATACTTGCAGTCTGTTCTTTCATATCATAGTAGTGGTTTACTTGCAATTTGTTTTATCTGGGTAAAGGTAATCAGCAGTAAAGTGTTAGCATTTGTGTGATTGCATAGATATATGCAGAGCTTCAGGGGTGACCCTTACCCATATAATTTGCTAATCGCTTGTTGTTGTTCCATGCCAAGGCCGTGTGGTTTTCTGGAGAGATTTTCATATCATAGCACTATGTAGTATGTAAGACATTCCTTCTTGTGGTATCATTATTAATGAACAACCTTGTAACAGAATAGATCTTGGTTATCAAAAGTGAAGAAAATAAATCAAAAAATCATCGTTTTTTGATTTCTATCAATGAATGATTTGTAGGATCATAGTTGATGTGAGTTGATATTAGAAATTGTGGAATGAATTGTGGTCTCACCATTTGATGGCTTCATCACAACTTAAGGGCACGAGATATTGATATTACCCTATTTTGTTCATCTGATGGCCTTGTTATTCTCCTTGAAGTATCCCCAGCTCAAACCAGATTACCCATTTTTGGTTTATGTATTTGCATTTGTAGCACAACTAATAGCTTTTTGCCCCTTCAGGTCATGGAAGAAGTGTTGCTGTGATGTCCGCACTGTTGGTGGCCCTGGGCGTGGTGGAAGACTGGAAAAAGGCTGAGCAATTCATAAGAGAAAGACGACCTTGTATTTCAATGAATTCTGTTCATTACAATGCCTTGGAAGAATGGTCCAAGCATCGGTTATCTACTCCTAAGAGAAAACAAGTGAACACAAGTTCTGCAACTCCGCCGTCTGTGTCTGGGCCATCTGTGTCTGGACGCTCACGAAATGATAGGCCAAAAAACAGAAGTGATTAACATGCATCATGCATCATTAACATTCTGCATACTATTATTCCATGTAGCACACATGAGGCTTATAACACTGCTATTCCTTTTCTAATTAACCTGTTAAAATCTAGCTGTGTGATACTCTTTGGATATCAAAATGTGATCTGCGGACATGATTGCTCATGTTGTTGACTTGCTACATCAACTGTTAATGAGCAGGTTGAATTTGCAACTGAATAGGGGTCTTGAACTACTAAGCGCGGACATTTTCAATCTTGATGCTTGCTGGTGCAATTAGCGAAAAATTATGATTTCCAATTGCGTTACTGTTTTTTTTGTTTGTCCAATCCAAAGTATCAAGCAGCTTTACAGGGCAATCTATGTCTCCGATTCAACTGGACTTTCGAGACTGCACACCATTCCAATACTTGGCTGTTGGCAGAGTCAATTTCCCATTTTATTTCAACATGTTTTGGAATGCCTTACGGTATATTTGAAACAACTGCTGCTTTCCTGCTCTTGCCCACCCAAGGTTTGGAGCAGGGGGGCGGCTGGGGGCAGTTTTGGCTCGAGAGGGTTATTGGAGGTCGAAAATCTTTTAGCTCAATGTCACGTTTACCAGCATGATGAAAATAGGTCAAGATATTCCAATAACTTACTGCCCCTTTATTCGTTTGCCGCCTCGTCTGCTAGTGTAATTAACAATGTAGGTACTGAAATATAGCCGTTTGCAACCACTTAACCCAAGAGCCTAGCAGTTCTGTAGTGGTGGCATGGTAGGGAGCAGTCATGTTAACTGATTTCAGAAACTATTGATATAATAATCGTAGTCAAAATCTTCGAAAGAGCCAAGTACAAGTGCCAGCAAAAGCTTTAAACAACTATGAAGATGCCCATCTCAGTATGAATTTTAGTCAGATCCCGGCATCACATTGCACCGGTCGAGGGTTTAGTTCTAACGCGCATTCTTTGCATCATTCACAGCAGAGATATAGGCTATTCAGCAAGATTTACACCCAAACATGACTGGTTTGAAACCTTGCAGACATTTTAGGTGCAGGGATTATATGACAAAAACTAACTGCAACAAGCATTTCCCAACAATGAAATTGTCCAACATACGACAAGGATGAGCACACCGGTTCTCTTCTTTCAAATAAAGGATTTTCGAGCTGTTATAGATACAAAACTCTCGGTGAACAAAATATGAAAATCTACACTGTTGCGTTCAATAGACAAGAGATAATCCTCACATTATACACTACAAACTATCCAGTATCCATCTAAAATGAGAAATTGAATACCGATCATGTAAATTTGAATGCTTTGGTATTGTCGTCACTGGTACAGTGATGTTATTATTTGTCCATGCACTTGAAATTGTTCTTAACTACCACCACCTTTAGCGGTTGTTGAACTACTTGTTGTCATAAATGACTCTCCGCAACCACACTGCCCTTGGGAATTGGGATTGATGAAAATAAACTCAGATCTGCACAAGTTACAAATAAAAGATACCAATTCAATACAGGCAAAACAACAAATCAAAAGAATCGAATCATCATTCTTTCTATAGCGGATTAGGTTCAGGGCAGGGTGGGGTGCCATGATTTTTCCCATAACACTCAAATCTGAAATTAATTGGCTCAGAAACAACAATGCAAGCCTAGAAATTTGATGTCAACTACTAAATTCAACTGCCAACAGCCATCACAAATGGAACTAATTTGCGGCATATTATGGGAAAAATCACTATAAATCACAACTCCCAGCTTGCGGTGATCATATCCCTATTGCCTGACACCAAACTTCATAATTCAAGCAAAACATTGCCTGTAGGAACTGAATCGTGCCCATATCTACCAAGATGTCTGAAATTTCCTTAAGTGCTGAATAAATGATATACACAACGAAAATTCGAGCTAAGAATTCTAAAAAGGGACAAATCATGGGAAACATATACTCTAATGTATGTATTACTACTACACATGCAAAGAAATTCAACCTAAGAAATTAACCTTTACCTGAGCTTGTCATCAACAAAATCCATCTTGGTTCCAACAACATGCATTAACGCCTTTGGATCGATTAATATCTTCACACCTTTATCTTCAACTATTTCATCAAATCTCCCCTTCTCATCTGCACATTTCAAACAAACACACAGAAATCAATGAACTTTCCTTCAAACCCCAACAAATAAAACCCATTTCCCAGAATCCAAATTAATCGCAGGCCCACATCTCCAAACCCTAAAAAACCTAACTTCTCCGATCAACCCCCCAAAAATCACAAACTTATGACTTATCCAATAAAATCCCATCAAACTAAAACTCAAATATTTCAATCTTTATAACCTTAATGAACCAGTGAAACAAAAAATGAGGGATTTATAGCCGGACCTGCATAATTAAGAGTGTATGACAAGCCATTGCAGCCGCGAGATTTGACGCCGAGGCGGAGGAAAGGGCGTTTGCGCTGCTGCAAGAGGTCCCGGATTCTGGTAGCGGCGGCGTCCGTCAAGCTTAAAACTTGTTTTCGGGCTGAGGAAGATACCGACTCCGCAGCCGCTGCGAAAAGTTTGGATGCTCTGGAAGCTGCCATTTCTCAGAGCTCTCCCTGTTTTTCTCAATTAGAAAAATGTGAAAGTTGAGGCGTGGAAGGATCGGAATTTGATTTTGCATATTTTGCTGGATTTTGGAAATATATAGTTTTTTTATGTAATAAATTATATTTAAAATAATAAAATCTATCTGATATTTTTTAAAAAAGATATTAACACACGGGTTGATTAAAATCAATAATGTTTTTTGCATATGATGAGTTCATGACAACACCTTGAAATTTAAATAAAAAAGAAAATAAAAAACTCAATTGAAAATAAAAATTATAAAGGTCTAAAAGTAAAAAATAAAAATAAAAAAAATCCATCCAATTAAACCAGTTTTTTTTTTTTTTTTTACAAAAAGAGAAATTCAAGATCTAGGTAATTGGCTTCATGGGATCAATCAAGTTCGATTAATTTAATAATTTAATTAAAAGATTTATACAAAGACAAAAATAGACCTTAAAATCCAATTTAACCAACTGTCAGATAATAAAACATAAAAACAGAAAAAAAGAAAGTTAAAGAAGAAATTAAAAAATAACTCAAAACTTGCCAAGGTTAAAAAATAGCAATCAAAATAATTAGTACAAAATTTTATATGTAATACAACGAAGAAGAATGAAACAATCAATTCCAAAAATTATCCATGATGAAATAAATAACAATAAAAAATATGAATCGAATTTGAAATGAAAAAAAAAATGATAGAAAATAAAATCAAAAAACAATTTGATTCATTAAACTAGTTCAAATAGAAGAAATAATAATAATAATAATTAAACGAGTAGAGATCAAATCTTATGGAAACAAATTGAAATTGTTGTTATGAAATCTTGCAAGGGCATGAACTAAAAACAAGAAAGAAAGGGAAAAAAAGAAGGTAATCAAACCATCATGAATGGAGTCAAACAAAAAGATAATATTATATTTATATTTTTTATTTTTCATAGTTTGTTTATTAATTAAATTATCAAATCACCTTTGAAACCACATGATAATTATAAAAAAAGAAGCAAAATGAGAATAGCATCATGCTTTGTGAAACAAAAAAGAAGCAGAATGAGAATACCACAGGTTTATTTTGTTATTTTTTTTAGTCCCTTTATTATAAATAAAAGAAAGAATGTTGACATAAAAATGAAAATAAATGTGTTTTTTTAATCTTCAATGTTGGGTTTTTATTGATTTTTTTTTTAATAACGAGTTGATTTTAAATTGATCTTTATTTACATGTGTGTGTAAAACATATTATTGAACTCATTGAAATTCACAATATAAATGGCGAGTTTGAGAAATTAACCTAAATTAGCTAGAATCGATTTAAAACATCATCATCTATATGATAAAAAATATATAAGCTTTAATTATTATTTCTTTTAAAACAAGTTACCCTTTTGTATTGTGGTACAAGTCACCTTTAAACTTGCTCGTTTGATTGTTGTTTTTATATTTTTCTCTATTTTTTATATTGGTGCTTGTCAACTTAATCGAGTCACATAAAAAAATTAGTATTATTTAATTTTCAAATCCATTATTGACAAGAATTCAAATAGAATTTTAAATTTAACTTGCGAGATCAAGTTTAATGATATTATCAAAAATCCGCATAACCTAGATATTTTTATATTAAAAAATTAATATAACATGTAGCATAACATGAGAAGTAATTTAGTCTATTTATTATTTAATATAAAATAGAAAGAATATATATATAAAGCTTAACATTTTGATAAAATGAAAGAAAAACATTGTGTACAAAGATATTCTTGAACCCGTAGATTTAAAATTCAATCACCTGGCTTTTATTTTTAGAAAGAAATTATTGAAATTAAAATAAATATTTTTTCTTGACTACATGCATAATGACATGAGGAAAATTAGTGAATTTGAACCCTTTTTTATTATTATTTAAGATTTCTTAAATTCTCATTTTTATTGAAACAATAAAATATCTAAATAAATAAATCATTTTCTGTTTTAGATAACCGACTTTAAATCCCCAAATATGGAAATTCAGAATTTTATTTTGAAATATCTAAATAAATAAATAATGTTAATAAGAGCCGGATTTCCTAATCTACAAGGTTTAAAGAAAATCGCTCTCTCAAGCATTTATATAACTTAACAACACATTGTTTTTCGTTGGTTTGTTTTTCCTTTTCAAGCAGCTTGCTACGCTTTTCTTTGCTATCTCTGCAAGAAATCAGGAACTAATCCACGATGACAACACTAAAGAGATCAGGGCAAAGCCCATAAAGAACAAGTCGTACGAGGAGAGGAAGCAAACCCTAAAGAAGAAAGCAAGTGAGCTAGCAACATTGTGTGACGTTCTTGTTTGCCTAATCTGTGTTCATCCTGATTAAAGCCCAGCCGACAATAAAGAATGAAGGCAAGGAGGATGAGAAGGGCAAGGAGAAGGTTGTCGACAGGGCACCTGAAGTTTTTGAAACTTGGGACACAAGGTTGGAGTACTTACCCGAGGAGTCTCTGGTGGATGTTTTGAAAATCTTGGATAGGCAGTTGCAGGCCGTGAATCGAGCTGTTGGGAAGGAACAACAGACTGGGAAGAAGAGAAAATCTTTGCAGGATGAAGGAAGGAGCAAAATCGTGCATGGTGTTAACGATGATGGGTCTCAAAAAGCAAGCTGGTCTAATCAGAAATTTTTTATCGATTCGGCTGGCTTGAACCTGACCAATTCATATACAGGAAACTACAGCGATATCAACAGTTTCTCGGGTAGAAATTCGGAGGGCAACAGTGATTTTGAGAAACCAGTGGATTTGGAGTCACGTTTGGGATGAGATGGATGAAATTGCTGTCAACAAACCCTTGCAGGCTACGTTTTTCTTCTTCTTTGAATTGCCTTTCTATTTCTGTGTGTAATCTTAGTTTTATATTTTACAAGGAATGCACAATTTTCTATTTCTAATAATGTATTGTTGATGCATCAACACTATCTTCAGATGGATGCCGCATGCACAAGATCAAGCAATGTTATTAATTCTGTTCCGCTCCATTTACAAAACCAGGACAAAACGACGTCGTTTTGACACGATTTTAATTCCAGTCTATTCGGCCAAATTCCAGCTTGAACGCCTGAGTTCAAAATCTATATTTTTATCTTTAAAAAATTATTTTTCACATCTGTACATCAAAATAATTTAAAAACACCAACATATTTTAAATAAAAAAATTCAAATTTTAATTATACTTGTTAAATTAATATTATATATATATAAATAATTAATTAATTATATATGAATAGTATGACACCGAAACGGCACGCCTGAACACTCCGAAACCGAAACGTTCCGTTCCAATTGAAAAACCGGAATAGTATTGACAACTATGAGATCAAGATAATTAGAGGCTGTTTTGAGAATGTGTTAGAAAAATATTTTTGAAAAAATTGAATTTTTGTTTATTTTTTAAATTAAAATTTTTAATGTTTTTAAATATACTAATATCAAAAATAATTTTTAAAAATAAAAATATTATTTTTATACATTTCTGAACAAAACCTCAACCACACTTCAACTTCATTTTCCAAACTCGAACACCCTTTACATGTTCACCAACACCATGTCGATGGCTTCGATTGGCATCCTTAATTGACCACCTTTTACATTGCCAGATCCCCATCCCCAGTACCCTGCTTGTCAAACATGTGCAAGAGAAAACATCCAAGAGAAGTTGAGTGTATGAACCCCAAAACTTTTATATAAGAAAGTCGTCATAAAAACGAATCCATCAGTATGACTTTGCCTAGATTACTGAAACAGCAGAATGAACCAGGATGAGACTGGAACGGTGACCACAAGAGCAATCATATCATATGCCCTTCTCTAGCATTGCCCTAACCCTCATTGGAAGACCATAGAGCCGGATAAATCCAGCAGCATCAGCCTGATCATATATCTGTCCACTCTCAAAGGAGGATATGTCTTCTCTATACAGGCTTTTGGGGCTTGTCCGGCCAACTACTGACACGGATCCTTTGTACAACTTAAGTCTGACTAAACCAGTTGTTGTCTCTGTGATCTTCTCCATAAATGCATCCATGGATTCACGCAGCGGGTCAAACCACCTGCCTGCATACACTAGCTCAGCATACTTGAGAGCAAGTGAATCTTTAACTTGCATTGTTTCTCGATCTAGTGTTAATGACTCTAGCTCACGTGCAGCAGTAAAGAGAATGGTGCCTCCAGGAGTTTCATATACTCCACGGCTTTTCATACCAACAAGTCGGTTCTCAACCATGTCAACTCGGCCAATACCATGTTTCCCACCAATCTCATTGAGGTGGGAAAGCAGAGAAGCTGGGGAAAGCTTTTCCCCATTTACTGAAATAGGAAGGCCAGCCACTATCCCGATCTCTACATATCTGAAAGAATCAAGCACACGGGAAAGAAAGAAAAAATGCAAACTTGGGGTTATAACTTGATCAATGCTAATCTCAGATTCGTTGAAATGAGAATTTAACAAGGGACTCACTCAGGTTTCGCAGGTGCGGCTTCTGGGCTAGTAGACATCATGTACATATCTTCCTTTGGCTCATTAGCAGGGTCTTCCAGAATGTCACCCTTGAGAGAGAGAGAGAAGCAAATAGTATTTAGAAAACAAATTAACAACTGAATGACCAGTTAAAGAATTTAAGCAGACATTATTCAAACAAACATCGTGCGTGTATATCTACAAAATTATAAGGTTTCAAGGTGTTGCTAAGCATGAATATCAGCAGCCAAAGAAATGAATGAGCGTGGGGAAGAAAATATAATTGAGCAGACAGCAAAAGGAATCTTGATTGTGACTTTAAAATCAACAAGTTGTTTTCTACCTTCAACAAGCTTAACGCATAACTTTCTGAATTAATATTATTTAACTTCTTAAATATTTCCTTCAAAGCAGTTTGAAGAACAAATACTAACCTCATGGCTCAGATGCCACAAGTTCCTGTCCCTGCTGTATATGGATTTTTTTGTCACTGGGACAGGGACGTTGTGCTTCTTAGCATATTCAATGGCATCTTCTCTTCCTGTGATATCCCATTCACGCCAAGGAGCCACAACATTTAGTTCAGGATTTAGTGCAAAAAAGGTGAGCTCAAAGCGAACCTGAATAGATATAAAGGCCAAAAAAGTTAACACTCGGAAGGAAATGCACGAGAGTTAGTTAAGTTGGATCTATTTGTGAGGCATGCCTGATCATTTCCTTTTCCAGTGCATCCATGTGCAACAGCATCGGCTCCAACTTCTTTCGCAACATCCACCATTGCCTGTCACAGCATGATGCAATTAAAAATATGATGCCAAGTCACTGGCATACAAGTGTCATATTTCAATGCATATTCTAGATAACAAAGAACAGAGTAAATTTTGAAAAAGAAACACTCCACAAAACTGTGGGTATCTATACTATTTAGATAATAGAAATTGCTTCTCTTAAACAATAAATTTGAAGTCAGAAGACGATAGAAGATCAGGGATCGATCGAAAGGGCTACAACAAGGCAACAACAGAATTCTTTGAGGAGGAGCCAACCTTTGCAATAACAGGGCGTGCCATTGACGTCCCCAACAAGTATTTCCGCTCATAGATGGCACCTGCTCTCAAACAAGGAAAAATGAAGTCTCTCACAAATTCCTCCTGCAAGTCCTTCACCACTAACTGGCAAGCACCACTAGCCTTAGCCTTTTGCTCCAAGCCTTCCAGTTCCCCTACTCCCTGCAAAATAAAAAATCTATATCAAGCACAAGTATAAATATGGCCACCATAATTGATAAAACCAGACAAAATGATTTGAAGGAGGAATGAATCTCTTTTCTTACACAAATCAAATATTATGAATTGAATAATTTTTTCCACTATTTACAAACCTGACCAACATCAGCAGTGAAGCAAACAACCTCGCAACCATAATTCTCCCTGAAAGCACAAACTAGTTGAAAATATTATAACAGGGATGCTGGCGGAAAAAAAACTTATTTCAAAAGAAGAGGGCGTGCTAAAACACTGAGAAGCTGCAATGCATAAAGACAGGAAGCAAAATAAACAAAGAGTAATTCTGAAGAAATATGCCACCTACCTTATGACATATAAATGACCTAGCAACAACATTCCCTAATATCTGGTTGAGCCAATCAAACCATGCATCCTTTTGCCAACCCCAGATTAGACTACCAGGATGTCCCAAAAGCATGTGTCTTGAAATGATCACACACACATAAACAGTGCACATATGCATTTCCTTTGTACTTATTCTAAAAACTATCGTATGGAGCTAGTATAAAACTTCAATCCACACTCAAAACATAAAGCTCAAGGCTAATGAACCATGAGCATCGATTAGTTAGAAAAGCCTAGTTATCAAACATAAAGCAAGAGGCATACCGTAACCATGGGACAATAACTGAGGTGTCCAAGCCACCACTATAGGCTAAAACAACCTTGTTTAATTTTCCTCTTAGACCTTTAGTCTTTGTAGCTTCATAAACCTCTGTAACTTTATCACCGGATGCTACCACTTGAATCCCTGCATGTCAAGGTTAATTACAGCGTCACTGTCACCTCATTAACTTTTTTACCTCGACAGCAACAGAATGTACAAAATTAATAGCAGAAGTTACCTGGGCTAAAATAAAACTACTGGATAAATAAACTACTACTTTTCTAGTAAAATGCAGTGCATACATGATAAACAATTACAAAAATCAAAAAATAAAGGAACTCCAATTAAAAAACGTAACAAGTTCATATTTGGACCCCGTTAAAACTAAACTATCCACGTTAGCATCTACACTAATTTGGTTGCTTAAAGATACATAAGATCAGAATCTCCAAAAAACTAAAAGACTTCTCAAGATTCAACTGTTGATTGCATTCCTATCCAGTGTTAGAAAAGAAAAAAAGAAAAACATTGAAGAAATAGATTGCAGTAACTTTTAAAACTTAAATTATACAAAACTCTAAAATTTTAAAGAAACCCCACTAGAAAGTTTGAAAATTTTGAATCTCATTCAAAATAGAACCAAGTTATATCTTTAACTCGCCAAACATGACAAAACCCCAAAGAAGTAGCAATTAAACCTCACCTTTATGGCAACGAACTCGAAGAGCATTCCCTCTATTGCTGTCAACTGCATCACCCTGAAGCTCACTATTTCTAGCCCCCAACTGCAAACAAAGAGAAAATCAGAAACAAAAAGAACCCATCAATGCAAACAATATAACGAGAAACCAGACAAACATAACACTTTAAAAGAAATGCTTTACCTCTTGAAACAAAGCTGACTTCTTTGAAAAAGATACACTGTTACAACTCAGAAACAAATCTGGCAAACAAAATCCAGTCGTGAATATCAGTTTAAGGAAAATCACTCCCACTGTATCAAAATCATCACAGAGACAGAAAAGGTGGGGAGTTTGTACCTCTCTTAGGAACATGAACAGGTAGGTTGAGGGATGAAGATGATGATATTGCCTTCAACTGAGCCATCTCTTACTGACCCTTTATTTTTTGAAGGGTCTATGACAACTCTCTATATTTCTCTCGCTCTATGCTGCAGCAGCCTTTCGCGTGTCTTGTGAAGAAAAATGTTTAGGGTTTTAAAAAAGCAGGGTAAATAGTAGTGCAATAGTGCTAGAATCCACGCGCACCCGGTTGCTGACTGCTGGCGCCTTATGGCTTATGCGTTGATGGAAGAAAAATGAAACCTTGGACCCGTTAAAAAATTATTTACTGCCTATTGCTGGAGAAATCATTGCATTCTTAAGAACCTCTTTGTTTCCTTTTATCCTTGTTTTTTCCTAAAATTTGAATTCATCTTCAAGTGTTAGAGTTCCAAAATTGGGTTGACCACTTCTGGTCTGGACAGACCCTTTGGACCAATGAAATTCCAAGCAACTTGTGTTGGACAAAGATGACCTCTAAATAATAATAGTTTAAATAAGTACATTAAACGGGCATCGGGCATTAGTGTGTAGAGACAGGAGACTAGCAAGGAAGGATGGGCTAAAATCTTCAATATAGATGATGAGCCTATCACTGGTTGTTCTGGCCCTTCGTTTGGAGCCAGAAGGGTACAAGTGAGAGGGTGAAGCGAGAAAATGGAAGCTGGGTTTAGAGTCTATACCATATTTATTTATTAAATCTGGCCTGGCTAAAAAGGTGAATCGAGTATTTTCTAACCTGAACCACGTTTAATAAAAATAAATTCAGGTTTGAATATTTATCCATATTCAAACCAGGGGGTAATAATTCTCAAGTCTTTTTTGGCATATGAGTTCAAGGCGATCAAAATCGAGATTTTGACACGGATCGGAAAGGGCTCCGAAAAATCGGATCGTAAAATCGTAGAAAGATCGTAAAATGTCCGTACAAAAATTATTATTTTTAATTATATTTAAATTTAAAAAATGAATTTAAATATAATTAAATATTATTATTTTTTATTATTATTATTATTCTACGATTTTGACCGAGTTTGACCGGTTTCGATTTTTCTTTCCGGTCCAACCAGGTTTTCGGAGCCAACTCGCAAAATCGTACGATTTTGCGAGTTGGCTCGCGATTTTGACTGCCTTGATATGGTTGCATTTTTTTACTTTTACCTTCATGTGTGTGTGTGTGAAGATAAATAGAAAGAGATGAAAGAAGAAAGTTTATATTTTTAGGCAAATCAAGATCAAGAAAAGAAAAGAGGTAGGCCCAAAACAATGCAAAAACTAACTTCTATGACAGGGATTTTGCGAGTTGGCTCGCGATTTTGACTATCTTGATATGGTTGCATTTTTTTACTTTTACCTTCATGTGTGTGTGTGTGAAGATAAATAGAAAGAGATGAAAGAAGAAAGTTTATATTTTTAGGCAAATCAAGATCAAGAAAAGAAAAGAGGTAGGCCCAAAACAATGCAAAAACTAACTTCTATGACAGGGACCTGTCCCACCTAATCCACGATTTTGTTATATTATCTTGCTAGATTCATGAGAGAATCCTAACAAAGCTCGCTGTACATGCAATCTATCTCGTAATAATGTCTCCCAGGACTTGCCAAACGTCACTTTCTCACCCCCACACAAATCTCAACTTACTATAAAACACTTTGCCACTTCAAATGTATTCTACACGCGCCACCCTGAGTCTGAGTTTTGTAGGGCACACTCCTCTTATCTGGTCTCCCTGAACTTTCCGCCCTTGAACTTCTTGCCAGATCTCATCGCTCAATTGTTTTTGGTTGTATCTCTGATCTGTTATTGTCAGCTGTTTATATGTTCCTTTTTAATCTTGATATGCTGTATAAAAGTTCGTTCTTTATTTTACAGTTGTTGTTTGATAAACCTTTGTATCTTGAATCTAGGGAATTTTATTTTTTCTTGTTCTGAATCGAGAAACGCAGTGGAAAACACGGTAATGATCTGTTTTAAGTCAGCCTGGTTTGAGCAAATCTACTGGGGTTGGTTTTGGGGTTCGTGCTGTGGATGACACAATTTCAGTCAACTTGACTCGATGCGAATTGATTTTGGGTTTCATGCGGGTAAATATCCATGGACATCTATCTAGATCACAAGGAAACCCACCCATGCTTGATTTGTTTTTCAGGTAGGGGAGCAAATGATCGTTTACTTTCAAATTCTGTCATGAATGCAAGAATTCATCTAACAGGGTTTAATGGCATTCAACCAAAGAATGGTGAGTGGTGACAAGTTCGAAATTTTGAAATAATGTCACTCCCTAAGGGATCTTTGCCGTAAATTGAACATCTGAACTAGAAAACCTTACTGAGTTGGGAGGAGGATCCAATACTTATCCCTTCATGTACTGATTGGAATAATTAGAATATAAAAAAAAATCCATGACACAAGCCAAACAAAAAGACATGACTGATGCCAAATTTACATGATTTCATATAAAAGAGTCAGCTTGGCAACATGAACCACCATGAGCAAATGATGTAGTTTCAAGCAAATAGATGCCATGGTACTCAAGATAGGTTTTTTCTCATCACAAACCCTCATTAGTCCTGGTCTAAAATACCACAACTTTCCATAGAAACAAACCACTTCTGCCCATTAATTAGTAAGCAGGCACATTACAACTCCCTCCTAAAGAAATAAAGCTTTGAATTCTCCATTTGCAAGCTTGCACAATTGATTGTATGAAGCAGCGTCTGCAATAAAAAAAACATGCTGTTAATCCTTACGTGATGCAAACTTGGGCTAAGATTCAACTGCTGACAGCAGAAAGACCAAGAAAGATCGTTTAGTGACTAGCAATTCATACCAAATGTGCTGCCGAAGTCGGTCCATATTTCGGCATTGACTGACTGGTTGCTATCAGCAATACCAATCACCTCAACAAAATTCAAAGGAGGGATAACAGGCAACCCTTTAATAATCAACTGGTGTTCATCCGTAGATTTTGCAGTCGTGCCTGCACCATCAGATTGAATGACTTGAACCACAGCCCGAACCCTTTTCCCAAAGTACAGAGGCAACGACTCCCCATTGACAAAAATTGAAGGGCTCGATGTATCCATGTTCTGAAATGTAAGGATAACTAACAAACAACCCAGTTACTAGTTGTTTGAGGAAAATCACATCAGCAACGTGTGGATCAACGAAGCTAAACCTAAATTGTAGAGAGGTCAAATTCAGGCGGAAGGAAAGAAACAAGGAAAAAGAAATGAACCTTTAGAATGAAGTAAAGAGACTTACCTAGAAGATCGTAAACAAGCGTATGGATGTTTTCTGTGTCTGCGGGACAACGTCTCGAAGAGAAGGAAGTTTGGATCTAAAGAGATCTTGAAAAAATAAAGGGCGGGAGATCTGACAGGATTTAGGCGGGAATCGTTTGGCTTCCAAATTTTAAGAAGTTTGACAGATAGCTGACGGATTGGATTTCTTACGGGTGTCATTGATTTTTTCTTTTGTCTTAAATAAAATAAAATGAACCAACATTTTAAAACAATTATTAACCAATAGATTAACACAATAACACTTTCTTTTAGCTTAATTCTCACAGAATAATTTACATTGTGTTTCAAAAAATATTTTTTTATAATAGATTTTCAGATTATTTTAGTATATATTAATATTTAAAGTTATTTTTAAAAATAAAAATATATTGTTTCAAAATATTTTTCAATAAAAATAACTTTACAAAATAACATTCAACGTTATCCAAACCAAAATCTCCGAATAAAAGTGGAGCTCAAGAAAGTAATAGCCCGTCGGTACATCACCACGAAAACTTCACCGTGGATACATTTTATATTTTTTTTAAAAAAAACAAATAATTGTTTTTATTAAAATTATATATTTTTATTACTCTTAGATAATTTTAATATAATAATATCTAAACTAATTACCTTTCTTAATATAAATTACTTTAAATAAATCAATGCCTCGAAGATAATACCATGAGCAGATAAGGAAATAATAATGGGATGTCTATCTTGCATTTTAACAACACTTTTGAAAAAAGTAAAACTTTTTTGATATTATCACATTATTTTTATATAAAAAAACATCATTTTAATATATTTCTAAACAAAATAATTTCAAAAACCTCCCAAACAAACACTAAATATCCTAAGCTTAAAAAATTATCACAAATTTAGAGGTTAAAAAAACAATATCAAGTTGCTATTTAATTTACAAAGAATAAAGAGGAGGAATCCTAAACCGGCATAATTCTTAGCTTAGGTTTATGTTAAAGCTCTCAAATTAGACAGCATAGAAAGATTCGATCCGTTTAAGGTTTAAACTGGAAAAAGAAACCCACCAGTAAAAAATATTGCTAATGCACGAGAATTTAAGCATGAAAGTAAGTTCTGGAATATGAGAAACCTCTGTGCTGCCAAATAAACACGTATCAAAACTTCATTCTCGACATAACTGGTAGAAAGAAATCATAACAAAACAAAAACGGAACTAGCTTCCTCTCTATATGATGGAGAATGTTCAAATTCTGACTCTTAGGTGTTGGTAGCCCTAGTGTAGATCTGCTGGCTGGCATGTGAAGAGACCATTCTAATGGATCCTCTGGCCGTTAAATCCTTGATTGCTCTGCGTGCAAGGGAGCCACTGATCTGAAATTCAGTTTATAAAACAAGTTTGTCAAAAAACCAGGCACAGCACCAAGAAGACACGAGATCATCATAATTTAGTGAAATGATTAAAAATAAAGAAAGGAGAGCACCATGGCTCGGACACACGACTCTAGATCATTTTGAAAGGAACATGGATTAGAAGTAGCTGGTTATGATATCACATTTTGTCATCTTATCCATTTCATCTGCCATCATGCTCAGTCACCATTCAATAAAAGGAGATAGAAGAGAAATATCATTGAAGAAACAAAACTAGAACAAGAAGAGCTTAATTCAATGTTCTCAAGTCCCAGGGTGAAATGTGGATGACAAATTTAAGGCTAATCTTTCAGGTAAAACTTCTATTGCAGGATGTTTTCTGTGCCAGACAACAAGGAGCTCAACTAATAATTACATGGCTCCACAGTATCATAATTGGTATCTACAATTTGATGTTAACCTAACTTCCTCGCTAAACACAAGAAAACATCAAATCAAAAGCTTTTTCGAGAAAGACGTGCCTCTTCTGAAATACACCAATTTATCTCAGCCCAATAGAAGCTCAATGCCAACAGAGCCAAATTAAATAAGCAATTTCCATGAACAGCACGAGATTCATTCTTAATCAGAACGAGCCTATACTAAAAACACGGAGAATGAAGGATATCGTGAACAACGAAGACTAACAGAATGCGAGAAAAGTAGTGTAGGGCAAAAAGAACATACCCTCAATCTGTCAGACAAGACAGAAGGAGTGATAAGCTTATACTTTGGAGCTTCAGAAAGTAGCTTATCGTATGTGGCTTGATCAAACAAAACCATGTTGTTCACCTTCTCCTTTTGCTTTCCCTTGCTCCATTTCTGCACATACAACCCAGCAAATCAGAACAAGAAAGAACACTACGCCAACTATATCATTAACACCGAATCACTAGTATCGAAATTCCATAACAAAACCATGTTTTTTCTTCTCATACGCAATGACACCACCAAAAGAAAATCATTCAAGGCTTAATAAACAAAATAACCAAAAAAAGGACCTTGTGATTTGTTTTACCTTCTTCTTCTGCTTGCCACCCCCGGATTTAGCTGGCTTTGAAGACGGAGGAGGAGCCTTCTCCTTCTTTGGTGCCTGCAAAAACAAAACCCACAAATCAATGAATAAAACATAATACACTACCGTTTGGAAGCCGGGAAAACTTAAATGAATAGTGAAGGATAGTGGTTTTGAGATTGTTACCATGATGAGAGATCAGAGATCAAATCTCCAGGGTTTTGAACTCACAGATTGAGAGCAACTTGGGCTTAGCGAGATGAAGATTTTCGGCTGGCAGGGAGTATATATACGTAAGAGTTGCTAGGGTTTTTGGATTTAGGGCGTGTTTGGTTGCTTTCTTCGGTACATCCTCGATCCAGTTGGGCAGTTTCAGTGGGCTTCATTCCAATTGGACTCGAGGGGTATTGGGCCTAGAAGCTGTCATTACTCTACCTATCGTGGGCTAAGAAAAGTAACCAAGTAACCGTTGGATACTGTTTGTTTAAAATTTAAATTTGTTTTTCATTTAAATGATTTTTTTTGTGTTTTTAAATTATTTTGATGGGCTGATATCAATGATAATTTTTTTTAAAAAATATTATTTTGATATATTTTTTAATAAAAACACTTTCAAAATAAACCGTAATCGTTCTCCCAAACATATTTTTAAAAAAGACACTTATATTTTTTGTTTTCCAGGTCAATTTTATTTATTTATTTGAAATCTAAGCCAATTCAATTTGTGGATTGATTTATTGTTAACTTTGTTGTCTTTCTCAGAATATTTTAGATTGTATTCTCGTCAGCATACAAAGATTGATTATGAGAGAGGAGAAGAAGAATCACATCGTGAAACCGAAAGTCCAAGTCTCCCCCTTTCTGTGTTCATCTTCCAACCACATTCAGTATCCGCTCATCCACTAGCTAGCTGAGTATCCTATGATGTGATTAAAATAATATATTTTTTATTTATTTTTAATATCAATTAATGTATCGAAACCATTAAAAACATGTATTAATAAGAAAACGGACTGGAGTAAATTATCTTTAAAGTATCCTATGATGGGGTGGAATCGAGTTTAACGGTGACAGGAAATGGCTTTAATGATCGGGAATGGCGTTCAAAAAATACAGGTATATTTTCTCTTTATTTTAAAATTATTTTGAAAAATATTACAAAATATTTTTTTATTTTAAATTAGATTTTTATATTTTAAAATTATTTTTATGTAATAAAATAAAATATATTTTAAAAACAATCCCAAAAAAAGAAAGAAAAAAAGAAGCAATATAAGATACAATTATTAATTCTATTCCGTTCAAAAATCGGCATTGTTTTCGTCTCGGTTTTAATTCCGGTCTGTTCCAGAAATTCCTGGACAATTCCGGTCGGAATGCCTCGGTTCCGTTCCGGGTTCAAAATCTATTTTTTTTATTTTTAAGAAATTATTTTTGATATCTATACATCAAAATAATTTTAAAACACCAAAATATTTTAAATAAAAAATAATTCAAATTTTAATCATGCTTATTAAATTAATATTTTATTTATATATATAATTATATATGAACAACGAAATATTATGTTACAAATTGAAAACTGATCAACATCAAAAAGAAAGGTGAGAGAAGGCAGGCGTGCAAGTAGCTGCTTGAAAGATTCGAGCGCGAGGCATTCGGGCCTATCCATGCGCGCCCTCGGGTTTTGTGATAACGGTTTTAAATTTTTTTTTGTAAATTATTGTTTTTTTAATATTTTTAAATCATTTGGTATAAAAATTAAATTTTAAAAAAATTAAATATATTTTAAAAAAAAAAAACATTTAAAAGCAATATTCTTCATGTCTCCCTTGAAATAGAGGCTGAAGTTTCACAGGGAGGTGCTGGAGAAAGCTTTACAGCTCTGCAAGCTCCTTTCATGCATCGCAGACGGAAGATGGGATTGCTCCTCGTACTCCTCGTGATCACCAGCTTATGCCTGTCCGCATCATCAGCACCACTCGACGATAAGCCCTTCCTATCAGGTATTCTTCTTCCGATGACAGGATTGACTGGGTTTTTTTTTATTTATATTCTTCAAGAAAGAAGAAACTTCTTCTTGAGTCGCAACTATTCTTTTCTGCTCAAATGAATGTTTTGTTTATTCTTTTTTTCATCACCAGTTCATTCTATATTAGTTAAAAAATGTTTTAAAAAAGAGAGTATAATTTGAGCTGTTAATTATTATAAAATAAATGATAATCAAGTTTTATTCTATTCAAGTTAATTTATTTATATTAAATAAAACACTGTTTTCCAGATGATTTTTTTATGTTAAATTCAAACATTGAAAGCAATCGATTTTCTCAAAAATTATTTTTATAAACTCCCTTTCTGTCAAACAACCAAAGTGCTAGTTAAGAGATGAATCAAGGAAAGGATTTTGTAGTTGTGAATTAGTCATGCTTAAACAAATAGAACAGGAGAATCGGATACTCTTTTTCTGAGAATTTTAAAGTATTAGATGATGAAACTTTATTACTGAGTGGTGCCTCGCCGCTGAATTCCTGCCCTCTGCCTATTAACGGGCTGCCACTGCATGCAAAAGAGGATCCTCCTGCAATTTTTCTGGCGAAAATGGTGTCTACAGTAAATTCTGAGTCTTTTTTATCAAAGGAATTCTGATAGTTTTACCACCACTGACATGACTTGGAAGCTCGAGCTTTATAATTACATAGTTTTAATCGTTAATCAACCCCTTGATTTTTTGTTTGCATTGAGGAAGACTTGACAGTGTCCAGGACAGATCCTTTGCTGGAGAGTAATTTGGGAGCTACAGGCACACATGGCATCAGTAGCAGTGACGATGATTCTAAAGAAAGAAGTGGTATAGTACACAGCAGCAAATTCGCACACGGTGGCTCATCACCTCATGGACATGGACGTGGTGGCGGAGCAGCTGACAGTGGAAATGGTGGTGGCAGTGCACAAGGAGGTAGAGCAGCCGTCCCGGTTATCATAGCAGGTGCTGCAGCTAATCACCGAACAAACAACCACCACAATGCCGGGAACCGCCAGGTGAACTGCATGTTACCTACAACATTGATTACAACCACCTTTGTTGCTCTCATTGTACATTAAGCAAACTGCAGATTGACCCATCAAGCTAAAATACAGGCTTGTCAATGCACCGTGCTTGTATTAGTCACTCAGTTCTGGGTTGTGTTTTTAGTTGCCTTCCTGTAATATACAAGTCTGTTAAATTCACTTATGTAGGACTCTTAAGATTGTGGAATGGATTGCAAGGGAAACAGAAAAATGGGGTAGTGGTAAACTCCAGACAATTCAGACTGCAAATGGCACCCATGAAAATACAAGAATCAGTCCTGCTTTCTACAAGCTTAAACATGGAGTGCACCCCTCGAAGGCAACTGGCTAAAGTTTTGCGCCAGTTTTGGCATATCGTGATAAGGAGGAAAGGAAGCAAGGAATTGTGAAGCAACATTTATTTTCAAGTGGGTCCATCAAACATTTATGCTAGCAGGTTACACGTGTGGCTATAAATCACAGACTCTCCGCCAGTCCAAGGATGAACAGTGCCCCAATAATCATAGATTATTCAAATTGACCTCACTTAGATTATGGGCTCGAATGGTGGATTATAATTTAAATTAGTTTTGATATTCACCTCACTTAGATTTCAAAACTTTATTTGAATTTTTTTAAAAAAAAAAATATAATGAAATTATTTCAATAAAAAAATCTAGATTAATACAAAGATTCACAAATTGATTTAACGATTCAATAACAATCTTTTTAACATCTTTTTTGACAACTATGATTCTAACTGAGTATAATGTGATTTGGTTACTTAATATGGTATCAGAATTTTGTTGACCTAGCGATCAAAGGGCTTTATTGAAATGAGCTTGTGCAAGTTTTAAACCCAAAAAACTTAACACTAGCTTTTTATTGTTTTTGTATGTAAAACAAATCAATTAATATTGCAAAAATCAATTAAAAGGCTGAAACAAGAGTAGATACCAAGGCTAGATAACGAGATGGGTAAAGAACCCCACAAGTTCTTCATCAAAGATACAGAAACACCTCTTGCTGTTCACATTATTTCGAAACAGATTACAGACTAAGCAGGAGCAGTATAGCACTCGCAAAAATACAGCCGTCCTTCCTTCTACCCTTTAAAAGACAACAAACAAACAATCAGCCTTCACCTCACCAAAACCAGATCTGGTATGGGTTTTGGAAGTCATGAGTTTGATCGTAGACTTGCCAAGCCTCTTCCATGAACAAGAGATCCCACCCTACTGAACAACTTCTCAGAGGGTTAAATGAACTCTGAAAACGAGACCATGGCCACGGGTAATCGACGAGGTGAAGCAATTTTGATTCGAAAGGTTTGAGAAGCAAGAAGCATGTCAATGAGTCCATGATCAGCGAGATGAATCTTGGCTGCAATGTGTTTTTTGCAAGGTAATATCTCTAGCTTTCCATGAGAAGCACCATGCAAGCCCAGGACCCACGCGAAGTATGCCATATCACATCAACCAAAACTGAAACTACGAGTCCTGCAAGCCTGCCTTTTGCCCGCTTTGATTCATCAAAACTCCCCGTTACTTACAAATACCGGTTTCGAAATGGCACCACAGGCCGCACGAGCCACGAAACAAATACCTTTTGCTCCGGTTATATAAGAGCTCGCAACTTTTTATCATCTCTATGAACATTATAAGAACCAGCATTCCAGTACTCTACGTACCATATCTATGTACGTAGCTACTTCTGCATCCTACTCGACAATCCTGCGAAGCATGGAGGCCACAAGTTTTTCTTCCTTGCAACTTATAATCAGATCCAGGTACTGCATGGCTTCTCGAGGGAGAAGACCTTCAACAAAAAAGCTGAACAAGTGCGAGTGAGTCCCTTGCATCACATCAATACATTGCTCCAATACCCTCAATTGCTGATCTTTGCCCAGCTCCAAAGCCTCCATCAATGGCAATAAGTCTCTCTCCTCCTCCTGGAAGTGCTCTTTACTATGCTCCTATCAGCACAATGGAATAATTCAAGTTATTCAAGATATGTATACGGAGCTCAAGACACCTTGCTCAAAAAAGGGACACGAGAGAGAATCTCGTGCAGACACGGACACACATTATGATAGCCCAAGCAGCCATGTAGTACTGATAAAACCAGGGAACTTCTGGCAGTGAAAGTGGCTTGCACTGCACTGCAGAGATGGACCAATTTTCTGTAACACTAAAAAGTGATGAGATTTATACCAGCAACGATTTTAGCCGAGTGGAAAGGTTTCGAAGAGCCTCTCGGTAGTCATGGCTCCCAGTGTCGAGAACTCCAATCGATTTTATGTCTTCTCTGATTCCATTCATGACGGGTAGGTCCCTTCCATGCTCCTCATTCGCGGCTTTACACAGCCCTGCATCATCGCATTCAATTTGCAGATCATAAGCATATTTTTGGTTCAATGACAAAGGATACACTCGAAACGGGCACGTCAACCCAGATTGGATTATTCAAATATGAATAAATTGTATTAGGAGCAATTTAATAAAATTTCTTAATCTCAAGAAAAAAAACTATATTTTTTTCCAACACCCCGAATACATATGTTATATTTAATAAGATCTCGATGCTGGTGAACATATCTCAATGACCATGAATACGGACGCAACTTGAAGTTGAACACGAGACCTTACCTCTCTCAGCCGTTTCGAGGAGTGGAAAAACCACACGCTCCTCCATCTGCGCGTGCTCAACCATGACCTCTAGCAGCTGTGAATAACTCTTCCCGAACTTCCTCGCCTCCATCCTCGCACTCCCCATGGTCGGATCACCATTCCTCCTCCCACCACGTGTCACCAAGTCCTCGCTCCACCTCACCATCCTCTCCAAATGCCACACCACACTCCTATGTTGCAGTGCCACCATTTTGACCACCAGCACCGCCGTTTCACCCCCCTCTTCCACCGCCACCATCAACGGCGGTTGCGGCAACTTCTCATCGATGAATCGAACCATCATCTCTCGGGAACCCGAAACCGTTTCAGGCCCGAATTGGACCACTGGAGTCGGGTCGTCAGTGGGTGTAAACTGAAGCGCTCTAGTCTTGTAAAGAAGAGCAAGGTGAAGGTAGAGAGTGAAAGAGCTGATGGGGTCACCGTATAATTGGAAGGCCTGGGCTGATTTGATAAAATCACTAGGAGCTATCTCTGTCAATGATTGCTTTGAACTTGTAAAACAATTTCCCATCGTTACTTTCTCGAGAAAACACAAATGGGTACTCGAATCTGGTTTCTTTTTTGTGGGTTTTGTCAGTAACAAATAGAAAAGAGTGAAGTGCAAGAAAAAGGGATGGAATTTAACAAAGAGTAAAGTGATGGGTTGGTTAGCAAAAACAACAAAGAGTTGAAGAGTAAAGTAGTTGTGGATGAAGGCAAGAACAAACCGAAGGTGACATTCAATAGATTTTAGTTAAGGAAAGGCTCTCTCTCACTCTCCGTGTAGAAACTGGAAAAGGATGGCGAGGGGAGGGGAAGCTTCTCCCTCTCTTTTTTAACAGAATATGGTGCGTTTGTCTCCTCTATTTTTTAATTTGTTGTGATTTGGTCCCTTTGTTTTTTTTTAATCTTAATCTTGGATATATTTTGTAATTATAGTTTAGAGAATTAAAAACTATAAATTATAGTTTTTTAATAATTAATATTTTAAAAGAGCTTTAAATAAAATCTATACAAGATAATGATATGTTTCAAACCCTTAATTCTTATTTATATTTTATTATTTCTTTTACTTTATAATAAAAGAAGTTTGTAATATTCTTGAGATATGGATTAAGGCGATGAACGGATTCATCTCGCTGGAATGAGCTCAATTCCAGAGTATAATTACAAGAAATATTTATTTTTTATTTTTTACACTGATCTTACTATAATTAAAATACAAAAAAAAATAGTGTGCTGACACGTTAATTATATTAATCTAAAGCAATATATATTTATCCGAGTAGATAATTATATTAATCATTAAAAAATCACTTTTTTATTGGACAGGTATGATTCTTCTAATATTCTATCACAAGTGTATAAATTTGGACAGATAAACTAAAATAAAACTGAAAACTTGGGGCCAGACAAACGTTTTTCCTGGTTGGTTTGCTGGCTTTGTACTGGGTTTCTGACACGTCAGTAGAACAAAGTCATGCATGAACAGTGATTCTTTTGTTTTTCTTTTTCTTTTGGATTGGATCAAGAAATAAGAAATGAGAAGGTGACGACAGGATGGGAATAGAATATGGAAATTGAGAGGAGGAGGAGGAGGAGGAGATCTGTGCATGTAAATCTTGAATGGGAGTTCATCATGAACTTGCTGAGCGAGGTTGAATCAAAGAGATAAAGATAGAGAAATAAAATAAAATTATTTTTAAAAGAGTTTTATTTATAAAAAAACATTTTTTTAAAGTTTTCTGAAGGGTTGTTTGTCATTAGTGTTCATGAAAAAATTTGAATTTTTTTTTATTTTAAATTAAAAAATAGTGTTTTTAGATATTTTGAATTTTAAAAAATAAAAATATTAATGTAATACATTTCTAAATAATAAATATTTTAAAAAATTACTCAAAATGTAAGAAATGTCTTCGTCCAAGACTTATTGGTGTGGAGAAAGAATCTGTTCCCGTTGATTGATCGGCAGCCCCAGATGGGGTCCTATAAAGTCGAAGGGTTTGTGTTTCATGAACAATGGAAGTAGACCTGATGGACTGTGTTTATGGTTATGATTGCTGGCTGCGGGAGAAAAAAGTCAGTCCATCCATCATCGTCACTTGAAATACTTTTGTTCTTGCGACAGTAATGTTTTTATTTATTTATTTATTTATTTATTCATAGTAGTAATTAAACACCTGGTCGGAACAAGAAAATGCCCCCAGTGATTGTTCATAAAAACAACAGGTTTTGTGTGTGTATATATATTAATTAAAAAATTTAGTTTAAATTTAAAAATAAAAGTATCTAGAATTATACAATTTAATTTAAAAAACACAATAAAATGATTTTTTTAAATAAAATTATGAACATGTATATTATTATGAGAATATTATTAATCTTGCAAGTTCATTACACTACTTGATTGCTCTGAATTTTTAACATGATATATATAAATATATCAAGAGACTTATCATAAAATTTCATCTCAATCTAACGGTCGGATTAAGAGATATGATCTATATTGTAAAATTATTTATTATATTAAAAAAACACTATTTAGCCGAAATGGAAGAAAACCGGAACATTTCGGCTGTATTTGACTGAAAAATCTAGAATAAGCCAGAATTAAAATTGAAGTAAAAACAATATTTTTTTTATATTATTTTTTTAACTAACGAATAGAAAATATTTCATTCGCTACGGCAGAAATGAAATGAAACTGACAGGTATCAACAGAGAAAGAAAATGAAACCGTTTTCCATGTGAAGAGTAGCTTCGCTTGTTTTATCATAGAATAATTGTTTATGTCGACATTAAAAATCAGTGATGTAATTACAGTTTCTTGTCCTTTTTGTCCCTTCTCACAAAGTATTTGCTTAGAGAATAATATAAATCATATTATGGGGTCTCACCTACAAGCTTAAGCTTTTAGGTGAGATGGTTCTTTAACATGGTATCAGAACCTTGTTGATCCAGCGGTCACGAGTTCGAATCTCACCACTTTCATTCTATTTGATAAAAAAAAAAAAACAAACACAAGGTGATGTGATCCTGTGCAAGTTTCAAGTCCAAAGGGTTTGCACTTGAGGGGGTATGTTAGAGAATAATATAAATCATATTATGAAGTCTAAGTTTTTAATGAGATGGTTCCTTAACATGACACTCATGTCTTCCCCAGCCCCTTCTGTGCCTATAAGAAACACTCCCCTGCCTGTTAGTGATTCCATCCCGGCCCCTTCATTTCCTTGTTGATTTGATCAACTTTCTTGCGATTTTAGCCATGGAAGGCAATGGTTTCTCTAGCCGGAAAGACTCGCCGGCGTCCCCGCCAAACCCAAGCCCAGCCCTCGTGGGGTCTCAATCCATACCGGGTCCTGCAAGTTTTTCAAGCACCCATATTGAAACCACCAATGTTGATGGTTTCTCTTACCTTTCTCTTGGATGGACTTCTCTATCCTCCATCAACTCTTTATACGCAACGCCACCATCTTCATCTTCTTCGACTGATTATCTTTCTGACGTGATGAGCACTGGAGCTTGCTTTAACCAGAAAGAGGAGATCATGAATGTGGATGCAGAGAAGTACGTGGCTTTTGGGAATTCAACAAAGAAAAAGGGATTGTTTCCTCCACCAATCTCTTGCCTGAAATTGTTTAGCAAAGGTATGCCTTACAGGTATCTGATTTATAATGAAGAAGATGACAGTTTCGAGCTCGAGGAGATAAAGATCCTCCAAGGAGACATTTTGCGTGCTAACCGCTCAGGTGGGCGCTCGAGGCTAGCTTTTGTGGTTTCTGATGATGAAAGCTCTGACATCGAAGAGGAAGAAGAGACCAATGGCAATGCTGAATAGACCTTCGTTGTTCTCTGTGTTCTTCATCGTTGGTGTTGACTTTTTTCACACTTGCTTGCTGCTGTCATTGTTGACCTTTTGCAGGTTAGGTTGTCGTTGCTGCCAAGCGTGAGTGCGCCATGTGTTTAATTTTCCCTTTTCCTTTTCTTTTTATATATATATATATATATAGATAAGGATTAAAAATATGCAGAAATATTAAAACCAGAACTCCTTCTTGCCTTTCCTAGTCAACGGAGTTGGTTGATACCGTTTATTCGTTATTATTTACTTAACTTGCCATCGAAAGCGATTTTTGATCATTACAAATACATCGTCAAGTCGTGATTAGTTAATTAATACTACAGTTTCTTGATTGAACAACGAAAGACAGATTTTAATCAAGTGATCATGTCATCCTAGTGTCGGTAATGATTAAATAATTAATTTCCATCACTCGAGAAAGTGATGAGGGGTTGCTAGACCACAGAGATGTCAAGGAATGGATAATTGCTTCTTAATTAAATTTGCTTATTTATTCTAAGCAAGGGCCCTCATCAGGCCGTTCTGTGATGCATGTCATTATCTTCCATGAAGGAAAATTCTTGCCATGTTCGGCTTGCAAATTTTAGCACACCTGCCAGCAATGGTGGGGTCTAACACCATTCAAGTCCTAGTTGGTAGTGATCCTAGCAAGATCCGGTTTAAGAACTTGACAATTCCATGAAAAGAATCAGTCTCCTGATATAAATAAATAAATAAAACCAAACTCACCTCTATTCACATGAAAAATATGATAACAACTGTTATTAAATCAGTAAATCGGCCCGAGATCTGGCGATGAGGGCATGGCATCATCGAGGAAAGAAGACGATTAAGATTTAGAATTGGGCTGTGATGCCTTGTTTATGAGACTTATTTCACTTGTATATATACATCCACACACATGCAGTAAATAGAAGATTTAGAATTGAGTGTGGGAGTAATCAGAAGAGCCCCTCCATATTTCTTTTTACAATACATTATAAAAGCAACTGCAAATCCTACCACAGTAGCCGTCTTGCTACCCCAGCAGTCTAACATTTGAAACCTCCACAAATGGCGATCCACAAGATCAAAATCAGGGAAAGGACTGTCCCGCCCACAATCAACTTCACTTTCAGATTCTGAAGCCACATCTTCCGTCGCAATTCCCTTCCTTGCCTCTGGAAGCTGTCAGCCTGCATTATAACATACGGGGACACAAGCACATTATTACAAGGTCCCCCAAACCTGCTTTCAGAACCAACCAAGGTATAGCATGTACCTGGAACTGGAGGTTCTCTGTTTTATCTACCAAAAGTTCGATCCTCTCCCCACGATCCAAAACCTGAAATTCATTAAAGTAGGCCCCATATTCAATAAAAACTTGTTAATCACTTAGGTGCTTGACTAGAGATGAAATTTAAACAATCTTAGTTTACTGCACAGAATATAAATCAACTAGCTTTGTGTAAGAGTGTTTTAACTTGTTCCAGGTGACTAACAAGCTTAACCAACTCCAAACCACTCAACCTGCAGACATTAAATTATCAATCGCATAATAGTGGCAACTGCAGTTGATTCCTGTGTCGCATGTCAGCTATAAAATTAGCCAACAGATACTTAATTATACAATGTATTAGATGCTTGCAGGCATAAAGTTCTACATCCACAAACATCAAACCAGATCTGTCCTGGTAAAATCACTGATCTCCAGGTAAGGAATCTATGCTTGAATTTCAAGGTGAAGATGGCACAATTGAGAAACCAAGAAGATGCCTATTTTGATGTCTAAGTAGATTTAACAAGTGAATTCATTGCACGCTGAGCCCCACCAAATAATAACATGATGCTGTGTGTTAAAACATTGGAGAAATGATGGTTCTACTCTAGCCAGGCCTTCTCAACAGTCACCAATTGCCAATCCATGTATGACTAGGGAAGTGCTGATGATAGTTATCCTATGCAGAGATGATATACCATGATCCTCAATGGCTTACACTAAGAAAGGGCATTCCTAAAGTGGAGTAGATTGAGTGGAGCAATATTGAGGTGAATATCAGACAGGTTCACTTTACTCTTGACATTCTATCAAATAGGCAGTCAATACACATACATGTTGATGCCCAGAATCAACCGGATAGCAGGACAATAGAGTCACACAAAGCAATTCTACACCTTCCACGTCCCCTTCCACCACCAAACAACAGGTTGTGAAGAATACCACACTCATACTAACACACTAGCAGTATATGCAAAAGAAATCTGACTCAACAGTATCCATTCATGCATAAATCTCCATCTTAGTACGATGCTGAGAAAATAAAGAGCAGAAATGCTAAACATGAATTGGTTTATCGCCAACATTACTCTCAACAAAACATGAAACATGTACCTTATCAATGTTGTCCATCATAATCCCCTTGACCTCCGTTATCTGAGCCTTTAACTTGGAGAGCTTACTGATCTCTTCTGGGTGGTTCATGCAGTACTGCATATGCTCCTTGAGTCTTGGCCTGTTACACGAAAACAGAATATCAAAAGTTGACAAAACATACAACAGAAACCTTAAAATTTGACATACACAGTATCATACTCACCCAAACTCTCTGTCAAGATTGTAGGCAATGCTAAATCGGTCTTCAAACAAGTCGTCGTCGTCGTCATCAGCCAGTGGGTGTGCCTCATTTTTAATACTGGCACCATACCGCTGATTAAAATCATCCTTCACTCGCTCAAGAAACACAAAAGACACACCCCTCCCAACTAATTCATCAGCAACAACAAGAAAAACTGCACAACCAACAGAAAAATCTTTAACAGACATTTCCCTATGGCAAGAACCTAAACTCTATATCAACAGCCATCAAGAACAAAACAATACCCAATCCATTATCAATGAGGAAGTTAAATGTGTGTCCTTCGCTAGAGTATGTGTACTTGCTGCTATTTGACGGAAGCTTCTGCAAACACTGGACAGCAATGGTACTAAAGTTCCCTGAATACGTTGTGTGCTCTGCTAACACCACATTTCCCTTTGCCACAAAACTATATATCAAGCCTTTGTGACTACTCATCTCTCAAAATTATACCTTTCAAGTATCTATAAAATCAGACAACATTCAAAACTCAGTTATCAAGATTACAAATATTAAAAAAGTTCACAAATTATTCTATGATTATAGATTAACCATAAAATTCACGCAACAAACATAGCTAGTGGGTCTCGAATACAGCTCCAACAGTAAAAAAAAAAAAAAATCAGATTTAAAACGGAAACATCAAATTCACATATGTAAATAAGTATCCATCTAATTTTAAGTGAAACCTACCTAAAAGAAAACATCAGTTTACAGAATTTGATGTTTCCGTTTGGCTACTAGCAAAAAAATAGCGAGAAAAGAAAAAAATCCGAGGGAATTCATAATCCAACAACCAGAACTTCGAAACCCATGTTTGGATTTTTCATTTAAAGAAGACACAGAGTCAAAGCACGCATTAACAACAAATTTTCTTTTCAGTTTCTTGATTTTCTCATCAACCAAACAGAATCTGTAAGAGATGTAAGGTTCTAGGTATTGGCTACAACATTAGACAGTTTGATTCAGTTTGAACAGCAGGTTTTGAAAATCTACTTACTGATCTAATTAATTACAAAACGGAAGAGAAAGACCTGGAGTTGCTGGGAGTGCAAGACTTTGTCACTGGGCAACGTGGCGGGGAGGCGTTTGTGTTTTATTTTTTTATGTATATATACATAAACTTCTAGTCTTTAAGTGATTTTAAGAAATCATTCTTAAGAACTAAGAAATAGAAATGGTCAACTTTATTTTAGTCCCTTTAACTTGTAAATTTAAGCTGATTTTAATATTCACTTGTCAAATCTAAATGATCCATTGAGTTGATCAGAAATCCTGGTTGAGAGTTGAGACCATGTCCAACTCAATTCAATCATGACGAAATTAAAACTAAAAAAACATATTTTTTTTAAAAAATAACATTATTTCAAATAAAAATAATAGAATCGAATTTTTTCTAGTCTCAATCTTGTCTAATAATTGTTTGCATAGCATCACTTGCGGGTTTTCCTGTGCATCTTCTCCTCCCCTGCTGGTGCTATGGAGTCCAACGAAGCTGAGTTTTCAGCCCATTAAAATAGTGCTTGGTCGACTGTGCCGAGACTCGGGCGGCTGCTCAGATGATTTAACCCTTAATTATGATCCGGAGGTCACCGGATTTCGGAAGCTGAGTTTTGTGACTATGAGGTTAGTGTGAAATCCACTCGGCAAGGTTAATCATTGAATCTGATTCGCTTAGGAAATCGGCCATGGATGATGCTAGTTTAGTCGAGTGTTTTCAACCATAGTAATACTCTAGGCTGCTGCATCGTGTTATCCTTGCATACATTCTTAGAGAAAGCAACCAAGTTGCAGAATCTTTAGTTCGACAAGCTCTGGATTAAAACAATATGTTAATACAAAGTTATTTTTTAAAATCATATTGTTTTGATTTTCTTTTCTTAATTCTGATGGGAAATGCCATTGCAGGTTTCCACCTGACCTAACTTCCTATTATTGGAAATATTCTACGGCAGCATCATAAAGCTTTGCTTTAGCTGAAAGGCACTCGTAAACTGAACACGAAGAATTATAATTAGAATACTGCTGCCTGCTAACAATGCCTTCCGCATGCAACAAAAGATAGAAAGAAGAACACGGTAAATGAACACACAAAGGGATAGATTCAAGTTCTGATACAGCTTTATAGGAGAAGCTGCCTAACTTGTGAATGTTCTGTAATGAGCCCCCGGAACTAAGCTCATCGCCATGAATTTGAAGAAACAAAGGACAGTTCATAACAATTACTGAAGAAGAAATGGTGGTGGAACAAAAACACTTATCCCACCCTAAATGATTCTTTTCTTCAGGCCAAACTAGCCTTTTGTTTTTAATCAAATGCTTGTTTGGATGAATCAATAACGGTTGCCGGGCTTCACCCCGTTAATAGCCGGAGCTGCACCCCTGGTTGCCCTGACATAGGAGACATAATCACTAAAGGTCAAAGTAAATAATGTGCTCTGGTAACGAGTCACCAGTATAGACTTTCGAAGTGACTCAGTAATGTGGCCACTGTAGCCAGCTTTGCGCATCAGTGAGTCAATTGCCTCCACTTTCGTCCAGCCTGAAACCAAAATGGCAAAAATACAAGCAGGCGCTTAGACACACATGAAAAGGTATGGGTGGGTGTAAGGCTTCGTAGGAATGAAATACAAAAAAACTCCCCATTCTATAACTAAGTCTGTATGTCTTGGCTAAATTAACAGCATTAAACAAGCACGCGATTGGCTAGGATCACTATAATTGTTAGGGTGACTGAGCTTCACCACCCCCCGGTACTCCTCCAATTGGGTTGAGCTCTTTACTTCACTCTGATAACAAAAAAAAAAAAAAAACTCAATCAAGTTAACTAGCATTCAATAGAAAATGACTTCACCTTCATGGGCAGCCACTTCAGGCAAATAAGTGGCACTTCGCCTTGCATTGTTATTAGGATCAGTGAACTCAATAATCAAACCATGTGTCCCAACCTGCAACCAAGAATCACATAATAAGTTGGAAAGGCGAAAAAATTGAACAGGGTAACTAGATTCTGTTAAAGGTAAAACTTGAAAGCATTTGAACAGAGAATTGTAGACAAGTTTGCTTTGATAATGTTAGATTCGTCAGCACCAAGTATAATGATCAGTCTGTTAAAATTTATATGACTGCTCAAACATTGCAACAGCATCACGTCTGATGAGTCCTCTCGATTTGAGGAGATGAGCCTGATAGTGTATTATGAGCATCCAAACATGTATGCACTCAAAAGTAGGTACGGGGAGCCACTTTCCATTATAACTTTCAATGCTATTTCTATAACTTTGATTGATTTTGCGAAATCCTAATAAAAACTTGAACAAGAAAAACCACAACAATGTATATTTGGAAACTTTTTCTAAGGGAAATGGCTTGTTTGGTAATCAATGATGGGGCATGCCATAATAATGAAGTTATAGCTGAAATCTAGTAGCTGCCTAACTTGTTGTTTAGTCTGTCTTCTAATTGTGTAAATCTAAGGGGATACCTATCAACACAACCTTAGAGATTCAGCCATTTAAATCAAAGTTCCAGAGTGTTACAGATTTTTTTTTTTTCAAAATTTTCAGACTACATGACCGAGGATAATACCATCCACAATAAAACTTGGTAATTTAGATGTTTAAGAACATCTTAACCCCTAAGTTCCAAGAGCTTGAACAAGTTAAAGCACGTACCTCCCAATCAAGATAGTTGTTGGCAGTTTCATAACTAGTCAGAATGGAAACTGTGCATTCCAGAGTCGGCAATTCTTTAGCTTGTATAGGAGGAAATCTGCGGTCCCTCAAAGCACTGCATGAGAGTAAAAATGAAATGTAGGAAGCCTCATAAGTATATCATAGTAGACAAAAGTCACACCAGCAGGAAACAGAATGAGAAGAGATTTAAATATAACAAGAGAAGGCATTTGTTAAATATCAAATGAATAAAATCAAGGTTGCGGGAACAAACCTTTTTGAAATCTATTAGTTGATTAATTCATCTCCTAAGTTTTTTCTTAGGGGTGGGGGGGCATGGGAAGAAACCTTGACTTATTAAGATGAGCAAGGTTTTGGCAGTTCATCAAAGGAACAGAGTGGCAATGGGAATAGAGATTATATGGTTTTTTTACATGGAGGAAAGAAGTTCCATAATTCAACACAAATATATATAGCAGCTACATAATTGGATAAAACAGCAATACCTCGTTAAAGCATAGTCCCGGAATCCATTAACCAAGTATCGAGCTTCCAAAGTTCCAATGCATCCACGTAAACGAGGCTCACCTCCATTGACAATTTTCTTCCAAGTGACAAACAATGGGCTAAAAACAGAATATTGCCATGTCAAATATGACAGTGCCCAAAATGGTTCGGACGTGCATAACCAACAACACATAAATCAAAGACAGCGGTCCAAAGACTTTTTATCGCTTTTATGAATATGACAACTCTCAGCAATTACATAAACTTCTCAAAAAATCATGTAAGACAGCATTCTCAACAAGTACAAACTTGTTCAAGATTATCGAACACCGAATTCCAATCAAGTAAGAACTTACTAAAAAAATCACTACTCCTATGGCACATGAAAAAGAAGTGCCGAGTGTTCAGACAAACTATGACATGTCATCATTAAACAATAATGACACAGGCTGAGAGATTGTTCAAGCTGGCAACACAACATTACATTCAACAAATCTCAAAACTTGATCTGTCAACATCCACCCAATCCATGCAATTAAGCAGATTGCAGACTTGAACCTCAATTACCTCGGTAAATAAAAGTAAAAAACACAGATTGATAGCAGAAATAATGAACAACAAAATAATGAAAGAATTCAATGAAATAATCATAATCTACGCCTGCATAGCACCATCCATGACAAGCGCCGCGGCGGCGGCGGCGGCGGCGGGGGGGGTGATAATAATAGCACAAAAATCAAAAATCAAATTTTGCAATATCATCAAATCCAGCAAGAAAGCAAAAACCCAATAAAACCTTCAAAACACAAACAGAGTTCCACAAAATCAAGCAGCTTTTCCACCCAACCCAATCCCCAAAAAAAGGCCTTGTTTGCTTCTGAAGGAAAATCCAAAAACAACACTCAAAAGTAAACCAGAAGCAACAAAACAACCCAAATTTAAGAACCCGATAAAATGCATGCACAAATACAT
The DNA here is from genome assembly GCA_032356905.1 of Salix exigua. Lineage (NCBI taxonomy): Eukaryota > Viridiplantae > Streptophyta > Magnoliopsida > Malpighiales > Salicaceae > Salix > Salix exigua. The sequence continues at coordinate 16,095,826 of CM063597.1, forward strand.
GTATAAATTGATTAAGAGAGTGAATCGGTTAGACAGAGAGAGATTACTGTTGACCCTCATCAAAAGCAGCAGGAGGAGCATCATCAGAGTTGTAGTGAGCAACAAGAGTGTCAAAACAGTACACTGCCATTTCCCTGTTTGCCGCCACCATGATTTTTTCTTTCTTTTCTGCCTTCCAACAATTCACCAACTCTCCCTCTCCCTCCCTCTCTCTCTCACACACACACACCACGTAACCAAAAGAGAGAAAGAAATGATCTTTGATGGGTTGATACAAGTAAAAATGACTGAAACAGGTAGACCCTTTTGGTCCCCTGTTGTAAAAATTCAGAGATATAGAGAGAGAGGAGCAGAGGGATCGCTAATGGTTTTCTTGCTTCCTCGTATAATGTTGTAGCAGAAGCAATCTTCTGTCTTGGAGTAACAAAGAAATAAAAATTTGATTAGAAAAAAAGTCTCAAATTTTATTTTTTCTTCCACAATTGCCCATCCTTTTTTCTTAAATTACAGGGTAATGATTGCGTGCCACCAACAAATTGCCAAGTGGAAAGTCTTTTTATTTAGTTTTTTGGATAATTAATATGAAATGTTTTTCTTGATTTTCTTAAATTGAGATTAAAGAAAATAAAAATCTAGTATTATTTGCAAACCCCCATTAATTTTTTTAAAAAAATCAGTTTAATATTTGTTTTTGAAAAAATAGCTAATTCAAAGTCTTGAAAATAAAATAAATATCCTTTACTATCAAGATAACTCTTTAAAACCATATTTTTTGGTTGAAGTTAATAAACAAATTATTTTCTTGAACTTTGCACAAATAAAATAAAATAACATACCTTCGTCTTACGTGTCATAAAATCATAGATGATAATTTAATCTTAACTCAATGAACAATAACATGATTTAAATGAGTATATATTTTTAAACCCGGTAGATAATAAATAGAAGATAGTTTATTAACCATTAACTATTTTATTTTTGGTCGATCAATAAAATAATAAATATTTATCAAACATCTAAAACCTGATGAATAACTTATAAATAGTAAAGAAATTATTTAATAAAAAGTAAATAGAGTATTAATATGTATGTATGTATATATATATATATACATATACATATATATATATATATATAAAAACTTCACTTGCATGTCCCCATCGGCTTCCCTGCAAGAAACCTGGTCCAAAGTCCAAACTAATCACAATCAAGAAAGATACCCTAATAAACAATGCATCTTCATCAAGAATTTTGCCCTTTGCAGGAGGGAGATTGCTTGGTCCAACAAGCCAGGGCAAGAAAATAATAACGAGAGGAGTCGTTCTCCAGCTCTGATGCTCACAGCAATGGAGAAATTTATGCCCTTCGATTCCTTCTCATCTAGCTTTATTTCTTGATGTCTAATTACATATATCTAAACACAGCTCGGCCAGTCCACTGTGCACGCACTGTGGACGACCATTTTTGTTTTTGCTCCATGCGTGTATGTGCACACCTTTTTTTTCCACAGAGATGCCTTTTATAACATTTATGGTGGAGAAGAGTATTCAAAATCATTGTAGCCGAGCGGCTCGCTCTGCACGCTATCATGTGCAGGTGCAGGGTTCGAATTGTGATTTGTGGAAAGCAATAGACAGTTGCTTTCCTTTTTTTATAATTCTTTTTCTTTTTTTTTATAATTCTTTTTCTTTTTTTATTATAATTCTTTTTCTTTTTCTTTTTATTATAATTCTTTTTCTTTTAATTATTTTGTTTTGTTTTTTAGGAAAGCAACCGTTCCTTTTTTTAATATTTTTTTATTCTTATTAACTGTCCCTTTTTTTTAATATTTTTTTTATTCTTATTTTTTTTTAAACTACCATGTTTTTGTTTTTTCTTTCTACAATGCCGATTTTAAAAATATTTGTCTGTAAAAGTTGCTTTTTTTTTACTATTATTCTTATTCTTATTGTTTTTTAAAATTAGGGTATCAATGATAGTTTACGTGTGTCATGACTAAAATTATCCTCCTTGCAATGATAATTTTAGATTTTCATAAAATTAATTAATTTTCTACGTAGATAAAAAACCCAGTGAGCTGAACAAATCAACTCGTTTAACCTAAAACACAAAAAGATGTTTTTTTATAGTTTATATTTTTTTAAGTACAAAAACTTATTTAAAAAATACCATAAATATATATATATATATATATTTAAATAAACATGTTTTTATTGTATTTGTCCTTTTTATCTTACACGACACTAACCGACGAAGACGGAGTAAGGGACTGATTTATAAGTTCTCGAACATGTGGAACCAAGTCTTGGCCGCATACAAATGACAGGGACTTAAAAATATCTCACTCAAGTGAAAAAAGAAAGCAGGTCCACCGGAAAGGCTCCCCAAACTTTCGAAGTGACAGTTTTCCCCTTCCCTTCAGGATTTTACACGAGATTGTTCTTCGAAAGCTCTGATCAATTACCCATCCCAGACGATAACCATCACTTAAAACCTTTACTTGAAGGTAACACCAGAAATGTCGGAAATCTCTCATCAGATATTAAGAATGACAGCACTTCCAAATGAAAAGAATGTTCAAACACTTCCCCGTTTCAATGGACGTGGGAATGTGGATGCATAAGATGGCCCAACGGCCTAAATCATACCACAAAGAAATGTACGAATGGAGAAAAGGTAAGAAGATGCTGTATAATTTAAACAAAAAAGTTTTCTCAGAGGATTTATTTGAAGGAGAGGATTCAAAAGTCAAATAGGTGTCTGTGTTGTCTATGTATTTGTGGAAGCTCAGCATTCGAGAAATTGGTTGGAAATAAAAAAAAAAAATCACCTTGGCTTATATGCACCGAAGCAATAAATAAGAGCAGAAAGCATTGAAAACATCTCTTACAACATGATTAAAAGAACAAGGAAGAAAGAGAGAGAAGGAAATGAAATAGCTAAACTAGTCCACAAAAACAGCTACTCTCATCAAAATTATCCTTGAAACATAACAAAATTGCCCAGGTAAAATCATCTAGTATTTCAAATTGAACTGATGAGATTGGGGATAACATCCACTAGTCCACAAAACAGCTACTCTCATCAAAATTATCCTTGAAACATAACAAAATTGCCCAGGTAAAATCATCATCTAGTATTTCAAATTGAACTGATGAGATTGGGGATAACATCCATTTTGTATACAGTAACACATACATTATGAAAGTGAGGCACCTTCCACATTGACCTTTTATGTACTGGGTACTGGTAGCTTTCATCAACGAATTGAAGAGAGAAGGGAGATGCTTATACTAAAATTATACAAAAATATTGTAGAAAAATATCACAGATATGCATCTGACTTGAAGAGAAAATCATATTTAACTGGGAAGTGGATATCATACACCATTACAAAGTTAACGAATCAGCTTTTATTAATCAAATATATATAATTTGGCAGGAAATATGAGAATAAAAGAACAAACCAGGTGTAGTGGCTCAAAACAGATCTTGCAAAGATACCACCAATAAAAAAAAGGGTCTGAGAGCTGATTGCATTTTCGGTGCAAAGTGACATGATTGCCCTGATGCTCATTGTTAAAAGCGGGTGAAAGGCATCGTTTCGTGGTCATATTCAGAGTTGGAAAGATGTTAATACAGAGCAATGCAGTTAGCCTATGGGAAGTATATACGACTCAAAGGTCATCAGTTGTTAGGAGTTATAAATTTGATGGCGATGGACCTCTTGTAGAAGCAGATGTCTGGCCTTATTGACAGAATTAAAACAGAGGCATATATGCTCCTCGAGATCCTTGAGCTGTTCACTGAAATTTTCAAGGTTTTTTTTCAGGCGTCTCAAAACCTCTGAAATGGGATGCAAGTCCTTACCGCTATCCAATCCAATCCGAATAAGGGCCTTGTCACACTCGACAGCTTCATACAAGCGAGCAACACGCCGTTCAAGGGTAGCAAGTTGATTGTCCAGCACATATGTACCCCTAGAAGCAGAATCAAGTTGATCGACATGGGCAAGCTCTTTCTTAGTCAAGCGGCGAGGGAGACACGGTACTGTGCATACCGGGGTGGCAGCTATGGCAACAAGTGCATGGCTTCCGATTGCCACAGCAGATACTACAACAGCAACAACAGAGCCAATGACGCAAAGGGCAGAGGCAAAAGTGGCTCGGCGAACCAGGTGGATTCTAGAGCGTGACTTGCGGATTCGTCGTTCTAGTTGCTGCTGTAGTTGCGAAAAGCACTGCTGCATTTCACTAAAGTTATGCGAGTCAGGGCAAGGGAAAGGGTTGTCAATGCGATCAAATTTGAGAAAGAGATCAAAAGCACAATCGCATTGTGATTGAGACACGGATTCTGAGTCCGTAGGAATAACATCCAGAAGTTTATGGAGAGGACCATAAAGATCACGGGCACGATAAACACTCTGCTGGAGACGAATGCAGAGTTGGTTAGTGTTTTCGCTGTTGTCAAAGTAGGTGGATACAAGTCGAGTGAGAGTGTTAAGCTTGGCGTGACGAAGAGCTTCTTCCACACATTCTCGATTTGGTTGAAGAATTTGGGTCATATCCAAGCGGTTAGCATCCTCCTCACCGTGATGATCATGAATTTCTTCATTTTGGGCTTCACAACAATGAATCCTAGACCAGGTCTCGTTATAGGAATTGGTCTGGACAGCGAAGGTGTATTCGCGAGTTAGGTTAACAGTAGGGGATGCCTGTGTGCATGATCTTGGTGTTCCCTCCGCAGAGTTCCCAGCTGATTATAAACAAAATTGGAGTCATTCAGACATTTGCACAAACACGTTACAGACATCACAAAATCTAACTTCGATTAAGGCAATCTGACCTTGCGAAGCCGGAGGGCAGTTGTAGTCACCGTTGCTTGGAGGAGGTGAGTGTGATGTGGATGCTGCTGAAGATGTTTTGAGAGAGAGGCACTGCAGCATCTCGAACTGGCTGAGTTGTCTACGGTCAAATTCCCAACTTCAAGCATGAACAAGGGATCGTTATCTTCTTCTGGGCTTGCTGATGGCTAGCGATGATATCGAAATTGCACAAGTTGAACCAACGATCAATCTCAGCAGGAAAGGAGATGGAAAAAAGAAACTTTTTATAAGCCACCCACGCCGCTATCTCTTGCGCCTGAATAAGGGGACGGTGGCGGCTTCCGTCGCGGTTCCTTCCTTCGAAAGTTGAAAGATGGCAGTCTATTGACCAGGTAGACAGACAGTATTACTTTGTCCGTTTTAATATAAATTAAAGTCCACTCTATCTCTACAGTTTTAATATCTCGTTATTACCCTTGGACATTCCATAAAGTTCTAATTTTACCCCTCACCCCTTATAAGATACAGGGTGTTTGAGTCAAGGTTGTAAAATCCGTTCCGGGTACCGTTCCGGTTTTTTGTTTGGAACGGAATGTTCCGGTTTCGGTGTATTTCGGTGTTCCGTTTTGGTTTTATACTGTTCATATATAATTAATTATATATATATATATATATGAAAAAAAATATTTTAACAAATATAATTAAAATTCAAGATAAATTAACTTTAAATTATACAATACAAACACAAAATCAAACAAACATAATCTCAAAATTAGAAACACCTCTAAAATTCCAACAATAAAATTATTTTTAAAAAATAAAAATAAAAAATGAATTTAATTATAATTAAAAGATCCAAAATATTTGAAATTTAAGCTACTTATTGTATGTTTTTTATGGTTGTTGTATTTGAATTTGAATTTTAAAATTAATTAATGTTACTTATTATTTTTTATGTTAGAAAAACTTAAAAAAACAAAATAAACACATTAAGAAATAATCAATAAGTTCAAACATAATTAATTAAAATACATTCCATTACAAATAATTCAATCAAATTAATTACAAATTAATACCCCTATTTTTTATGTTAACTATTATTATATAATAATTAATAATTAATTAGTATATAATAATTAGTATAAAAACCAATAATTAGTATAAAATATTAAAATCCAGCCCACCCATATAAATTATAAAACCCTACCCATCCAACCCTACCCATAAAAATTATAAAACCCTACCCATCCTTTCTTCTTCTCTAGCCGCCGCCCAACCCTCATCTTCCTCTTCCTCTTCGTCCTCATCTTCCTCTTCCTCATCTTCCTCTTCACTTCCATCACTTGTGTCCACATCGTCTTCTTCCTCATCTTCATCAGATTCTTCATCCTCACGGACAATTTCTTCCATGGTAAAATCAGGAGGAGGAGGAGAGGGAGAAGAGGGTCTTTGTCTTTTTGGCCTTGGAAAGCTTGGCCCTTCTCCATCTTTGAGTGAGAATTTTGTCATCTCTCTCTGCAAAATTAGGTTTAAGAAACGAAATTGATTTGGGAATTGTGGAATCGGGGGTTGTTTTTGTGTATTTTGTAAGGGGATATGAAACGGCGTCGTTTTGGCTTGACCCGATGCAAGCCAGGCGTTCAGCTGAATTCGACCGAATTTTCCAGAACTGGCCGGGATTTTGACCGGGACAAAAACGTCGCCGTTTTGTCCCGGATTTTGCATTGGAACGTAACGGGATCAATAAGCCTGGTTTGAATGGAAAAAAGAGAGATGTGACATACACACACGCATATAACTCTAAATAATAGAGCTTTTTGCTAATTATTTATTAAAATAACTTTAAGAAAAACAAAGAGAGATTTGATATGGAAAATTTCATGATAGAAGTTATACCAGCCACATAAGATATCTGTTGTCTTATTTAAAAAAAAATATTTTATTTTTCACTTTAAATTTTTTTTAAAAAAATTAGATCATTTTTATTTATTGATATCAAAAATTATTTTTAAAAAATTAAAAAATATATTTTCTAACATATTTTTAAAAAAAAATCAAAAATAACTACAACACTCTCAAGGACATATAAACTTGGTTAGCAAACCTATATTAATAGTTAGATTTTTTTAAAAACAAAATATTTTTTATTTTAAATTATTTTATTAATATTTTAAATTATTTTTAAAAATAAAAACAACTTTATTAAATATATTGACAAATAATTAAAAGTAAATAAATAAACAGCAGTTGTCACACTCCTAAACACCCCCTAAAACACAACATAAGAGTTAATTGTTTTTGTACACTTTTGAAACAATTTTTTTTAAGATAACATATTTTTGATGCTTGTGAAACAAATTAAATTTTTTTTTATTTTTATATATATAAATAATAATAAAAATTATTTTTAATTTGTTTCACAAGCATCAAAAATATGTTTTCTTACATATTATTTTTCATGTGCTGAAACTATAAATAATTGTGTATATATTTCCAGATAACAATAGAGAAACATCCAAAGCCAATAAATTGCCCCATCTCTCATAAGAACACCAATTTAACATGAAGTTTACATCAGAAATGCTGATTTCCATTTCTGCAACACGGGAATCTATCACGGACTATCAGAAAGGATAATACTTCCAAATGAATAAGATATTTAGTCCGAGTTAGAGGTGTGCCTTCTGCGCTCCTTGTCTTTCCTGTGTTTCTTCTCGTCGGAATCACGATAATAGTGTTTATCGTGCCTATCATTCTTCTCACGTTTTTTCTCCTTCTCGTATTTCTTCTCCTCGTGTCTCCTCTTCTTTCGGCTGCTTTTGTCCTCCTCAGGTTTATCTTCTTCGTAGTTTCCTGCTGGTGGATCAGGGATAGCCACCTTAGCTGGCTCAGGTGAAGCCTCCTTGCTAATAATAGGTGGAAGAGTACTTGGATCTTCCCAAGCACGAGGTGCCCTGCAGCAAGAAGTTCTAATCAGACATAATAAAAAATGATGAAAAGGAAATAAGGAGCAGTTTAATAGAATGCTACATGCTGGCACAATAACCTCGATAAACCTACAGACTAGATGAAAATATCAGAATATTGCGTGTACAAGCATCACTCGGATAAAGTATTTTGTCCAGCTGCTGGTCTTTAGTGCACCCAGGAGTTAAGAGAACTTGAATATCATGCGAGTTTATAGTATCCTAACACATAAGCATGGACATGCAATTAACAGCTGTATCAGCAGCCATTCACTGTTTCTATAGAATAGCATATCAACCCAGAAATCTCTACAAGAACACCTTTTGAACGCCATGCACTCTCGATATAGTGAAACCATCTTCATAAAAAGAATACAAATTATTGAATCTTGATGCATAAATATGTTAAAAGCCCAGGAAGAATCACACACGTATGTTGAAGATAGCAATTGGATGATACATGTCATCAGTGACATAAATACCTCGAGAAACCAAGACCATCAACCCGTGCTGCGTCTGCATGCCCAGCACCCAAGTCCTCTGCCGTAGAGCCTCGCTTCACAAGTTCTGTATACTCATGTTTATCAAGACGATTTCCTTGAGGTCGGCTTGATCGCTTTGGTGCTAAGCCAAGAGCCTCCCTCATAGACTGCTCTTCCTCGTCCTTGATTCTTTTTATCTCTTCTTTCAAGGCATCTTCATTTGAACGCCCAGATTTTTGATCCTTGACATACCAATGTAAATCCTTCCCTGTAGAATAAAATGAAAGAAAGAAAAGGCTGAAAAAATCTTAATGATAGCATCAATCAAATTACACGGCAATAGATACTAGATACCACGAATAACACTTTGAAAACTAAACAGATACAGAGAGATACATCAGTTAATCAACTATTTTGACTATAACTTGTATACTGAGAACTGCTCAAGGCAGAGCAGTTAGGTCCAGAAATTCCAGAAACTTGAATATACCTGGAACCCACTTTAAATGAATCTAAGAACGTTGATGCATAAGATGGCCAAACAGCCAAAATCATGATAATAATGTCCTCCGTTGATATTTTCAACACACTCCACAAAGCAATGTATCTGGGGAAGAAAAGGCTGGACAAACCTGTATAATCTAAAACAAAACAACTCCCTCACAGGATACATAACAACACAAGCCAGGACTACTTCACAATCAATCAGTTAGCTGATGAGATGTGTCCCTTGAAAGTACTTTTTTATCCATTTACACCTGTGACTATTTTACACTAAAGCTCCAATTACAAAATGTTATGAACAGTTTGGATGAATAAGCAGTAAATTTGAGCAACAAAGAGTTTAAAATGCTGCATTACTTAAGTATCCCAAACAAGACCACCTCTGAACAAAAGGAGCCCCGCATTACACAGGTACCCCATAGCGGACAGCTATGTTTATCTCAAGACTCAAATCCCCCACACCTCGCCCAACCAAATACCAAAGCAATCTATAGCACCACACATGCTTGAATAGCTGCTACTATCCATTACATGATATCATTGAAAGTTAAATTTTTGAGACACGATCTACTCAGCAGGTATTCCAGTCATAAGAAGACGCTCCATCAGAATAACAAACTTGCACTATTGATTGCAATTAAGCCGTTCAATTTCCCAAACAAAGAACAGAGAGTAACTACAATTCAACTTGGTATAACCCACAAGGATGAAGAAGCAGATCTACAAACCCAACACATTCATGACCAAACCACCGACATTCAGCTTGTTAAATCTCTCCTTGTATCATAAAACAAGCTATAAGCAAATCCGTAGACGAGTCGTCCACTAAAATTTCATTTACAAGTTCCAGCAAGCAAAAAACAAATCCTATTTTTTCACGTAGCAATAAGATTCTCAAGCAACCCATTCCCCCTTCACCATCCATTCAAGCAAAGACACAACAATCAGACAATAGGTAAGAGCAGAAGCTACCGAAACGAAAACACGACAGTTTGCGGGGGGGGATTTACCTTTCTGCCATCTACCAACAGGAGCTTTAATACTGTGACCAAGATAATTCTCTCTGTGCTTATCCTGTTTAACATCATCCCAACTAAATTCTGCAAACAAACACCAAAAATAAAGTTATTTTAGCACCGGAAATTATATAGCCAATCAAACCCTAATTAGATCACGTATTTAGAGAGAGGAAGCTTACGATCTCGTCCGCCGCGAACGCCGCCTCTGGTTGGATGATACATAGTTTTTTTATTGTTTCTTTAATGGATGGAGCTGAAGCTAGAAGAGAAGACGAGACGACTTTCTGTGCTTATCGATGGATGCTTCTGCAAGTATTTATCTTGCTGGCGAAGCAGATGTCGTCCACTTATAAAACGACATGTCGTCATTTTAATGAAACCTTAACCTCGGCTTAAAACCGTGTTATTGAATAAGTTGAACGAGCTGTATGCCCGCGCGATGCGCCGAGTTTTTTTATCTATATAGAAAAGTGATTGTTTTTGTATGTATTGTATTTTGTTATTTTTATATTTAATTAGTTAAATTATAATTGATAAAATCTGTATAATTGAAATGGAAAGTGGTTTGTATATTTTGTAATTGTAGATAATGTAGGTAATATTTTTTTTATGAGTTGCATTTTTTTCTCAGTAATATTAGATCTGACACATTATAAATAAAAATATTGTAATATTTTTTTCCATAAATAAACCTATATTTTTTGCGTGCTATAATTAGTTATTTTAATGTTTAATAACTGAAATTGCAATAGATTAAAGTATGCTTGCCCGCGCATTGCGTTAGAGTTTTTTCTATGTAAAAAACTAATTGATTTTTTAAATGTTGTAATTAGTTGTTGAAAGATTTATCGTCTAAAAGGAACAATACAATCGAAACGGGAATTAACTTGTATATTTTTTAATTGTAGATAACTCAAGTAAATTTGTATTTTTTTAGTTTAATTTTCCCCCAGCAATATTAGATTTAAAATATTAAAAATGAAAATATTATAAATTTATTTTTAAGAAATAAATTTAAACAAGAGAGTTTCAAATTTAAATTCAAAGGCAAATGGTTTTTTTTAAGATTTGTTAATCATATTATTATATTAAATGTATTTAAGAATACTGATATTATTTTTTTTAAGAAAAACAATCCCAGGTCATTTCTCTCTCTCTCTCTCTCTCTCTCTCTCTCTCTCTCTCTCTCTCTCTCTCTCTATATATATATATATATATATATATATATATATATATATATATATATATATTTTAAGGCGATAATATTCAATAAATATTAAAACATATAATTAGTTTAACATACTTTATAGAGTAATTGAAATGGAAAGTGTTTCATATATTTTTTAATTGTACATAACCTAGGTAAATCTGTCATTTTTATTTTTATGAGTTGCTCTTGTTCCCAAGTAATATTATATCTGAGGCATTATAAATAAAAATATTGTAATTTATTTTTAACATAATTTTTTTGCGTGCAATAATTATTTTTTTGCCGTCTAAAAAGAACAGTTTAATCGAAACAGGAAGTGACTCACATATTTTTTAATTGCAGATAACCTAGGTAAAATTGACATATTTTTTATGAGTTGACTCCCCCCCCCCCCATTAATATGAGATTTGACACATTGCAAATAAAAATATAGTAATATTTTTTTAGGAAGATTTTTTTTTGCGTGCTATAATGACTTATTTGTCGTCTAAAGAGAATAACATAATTGAAATGGGAAGTAGCTTGCATATTTTTGAAATCTAGGTCAATGTGTAAATTTTAAGAGCAATGATCGTAAATTAAATAAATATCAAAGAATATAAGTAGTTTGACATATTTAGAAGAAAACAAAACTAATATATAATCATTATCATTATTTTGAATGTCTTATCAATAATAATATCAAATTATGTGACTTGAAGGGGAAAAGAGATAAATCATAATAATTATCAATTTTTAAATGATTACCAGCACACAAAAATTTGAACATGAAATAAAAAACTGAATAACATTAGAAATGAATAAAATTTGAAAATAGCAACTAATAACATGTATATATAAATATGGATAGAAATATAGAAAAAAAGGAATTAAAAGTATAATTGATAAAATTAAGAACGAACATATAAAATAAACATAATTTGAAGGACAAAATTGAAATAAATCCAAGTATGGATACTAATGAAATTAAATAATTTGAAAGAAAACCAGAAATTAAAAGAATTAGGACCGAAATGAAACTTTAATTTATATTTAATTTGCATGGAAGGATAACATTGAAACAAATCAAAACTTTGAGACTTGAAAAAATATGCATTCCAAACCAATTTCCGAAATTCAAAGTCCGAGGATTGAAATGAAACTACAATATATACTTAATTTCAATTGAAGGATGCAATTGAAAGAAATCAAAACCTATATAATAACAATAAGGACCAAAAAACGACAATTCGAAGTGTAGGGATTGAAGTGCAAATTGAGAAAAAACAGTTGCGCTGACGTCAACTTGCGCAGGGAGGAGAGAAAAAAGGGGTGAAAATTTTAAAACGACCATTACAGCGTCTACGGCCACCGTGGGATGACATGCGTCGCACCGGCAGGAAGATAACATCTATGAAAAGCATTTTGGACGCCGGTTGGGTATTTTTGGACGCCGCACGCGCCACCTTAACATCGCGTGAACGTTGAAAATGTTCGGCGCGTACGGCGACGACCCTGCAATAAATCTGCAAAAAAATTAAAAAATGGTGAATTTACTGGGGAACCCCTCTATGGCAGAACATGCTTTGTCGTTTGCCTGGCTAAAATGGTTATTTGCACTTTAAATTTAATATAAAATATTGAATGGACCGGGTGGTGGGACCGGGGGTTGGACCGGTCCGGTCCGGACCAAAAACGATCAATGACCGTTCAGCCCCTGAAAATGACGGCGTTTTATGTTTTTTTCGGGGGCTAATTTCGTTAATACACTATTTAAAATAGAAAAAAAACAAAATATTGTAATTTTTTTTGAAGAAATAAAGTCTAAAAAAAGAGGACAGAATAAAAATTTAATAATAGTGGAAATAATAACAACTGGTGAAACTATATTTAAATTTATTTTATAAGATTTATTACTCATGTTATTATATTAAATTTAAGAGATAGGCTCGTTGAATTTGTAAGGAGTTTACAAATTTAAAGTATTATTCAAGAATAAAAAAGACTTTATTATGAAGAAAGTTGACTGACCCTTTGATGGTAACGCGACACGCATGCATGAGATGCTCAACCTTCTTCGTTATAACACAAATATTTTAGAACTCACAAACAGGTAGTTAAAGTTAAACTCATATAAAAAAAAGACCAACAGCAGGATCAACAGCTACGATGCACCGAGTGTTATTGCCAATCTACAGTAATCTACAGTGCATGGCCCATCCCTTTTAGCTTCTTTAGTAATAAGATTTTTTTAAAAATAAATAAATTAAAAATTAGTATTTTTATTTTTTTATTATGCATTAATATTAAAAATAATTTAAAAAATTAATAAATATTATAATATATTTATAAGTAAAAAACACTTTAAGAAATAATATTCACTACACTTTTAAACAAACATTTAATATACTTGTGATATGCTATGCATATTTTTAAAAAAAATGAAGTTATAGGTTGATCTAATTTATTTACTTTTTAAATTAAAATAATATTTTTATAAGAGAATTCAACATATTGATGGCTGGGTTTTAAATTAAGAAATACTTATATCACCTAGATTTCAGGTCAATATACTTAGCCCCTCCATGTTATAAAACAAAATGCCATGTAAGGAATTCCAAATTAATTTTAAATGAAGGGACCAAAATAGCAAAGACGGATAATTACAAGCAGCAAAACGTCTTTAATTGTCATTCAAGTAATATAATATTTAAATAACTCATTTACCTAGTTTGCTGTGTAAGAGTTTTTTTTTTAATAAAGTTTTTTTTTTGATATATTAATATCAAAAATATTTTTTTAAAAAAAATAATTTCAATGCAGCCTATTTTTTTTGAAAAACACTATTTATTTATTTATTATATTTTGAGGTGATTTTTCAATCTAATTCACTGTTAATTCTCAACGTCCGGCTTTGCACGTGTCTACCTCTTTGGTACAACATCAAGAATTAACGTAAAATCAAAAGAAAAATATACAAGTCGGAAAATCTTATAAAGTATAGTGTCCAAGTGAATAATAAATAAACAGTAAAAGAGTTACATTTAAAAAATATATAAATTTAAATTACCAAAAAATAAATTTAATTCATATAATATAAATACAGTAATCATATGATATAAAAAAACTAGTTTTATCCCCGATAAAAAAGAGATAACAAGAAAATATTTAATTTATAAATTTTATTTTGAATATATATATATTAAAAATACCTCATATATATTATTTATTTTCAATTATATTTTTTTATCTTGTAAAAAACAATACTCCTATTATTTATTTTCTTTGTTTAACATGTGAAAAATTTGTGGCCCAACTATTAAACTGGGCCAAAGCACCCTACCCTTGGGCTTCATCTTTCAAACGACGTGCCGACTGCCAACAACGATCCAGAAGGCTCTAGCTCTAGAGGTAGAGACTAGAGAGAGCTCAGCGCAAGCGCTTCCCATATTCGTGCCAAGAAAAAAAGTTTTAAAGGTAAGCAAAGCGCGCACAAAAACATGGCGAAAAGATCCGCGCTAAGCCAACTCAGCTTGACAGCTATACGCTCGATGAAGTCAACTCGCGTAGCAATTCGATACTTCAGTGATGGAAAAGGTCGAGTTCTTAGCGAAGAGGAACGCGCTGCTGAAGACGTTTATATTCAGGCCTGGCCTCTTATCTCACCTTTCCCCATCACGCCACCTCTCTCTTGTTGTTATTATGTTCTGTTTGGTTGCTGAGAAAGTGCAGGAAAACGAGAGGAATCGTTGTTCTGGCGATTGATCGAGCTTGTGAAATGTTTTGTCGTTTTTGTTATAGCTTCTGTTTGTTTGTTCAGAAGGTGTAGGAAAACGAAAGAAATCGTTTTTTGGTGATAGATTCAGCTTAAGAAATGTCTTGTCGTTTTTGTTTTAGCTTCTGCCTGTTTGTTGAGAAGGTGTAGGAAAGTGGAAGAAATCGTTTGCTCATAACTCTGGTGATCGGCTGGGGTTAAGTAGTGTTTTATAGTTTGCAAGCTTCTTTTTGGTTCTTGAGAAAGTGCAGGGAAATAATAGATATGGAGAAAATATTAGAGAAAATCATAGTATTACGAGTTAAGTTGAATGATACTGAAGTTATTTACATCTTTTTCATCGTTTTTATTCTTTGGTAGCTGAGAAAGTGTAGGAAAATGAAAAGCAAAAGATAAAAGAAAATTAAATAATTTCATGAGATAGATTTAGGGCTTGCTTCTACTTATTTCAAGTATGCAATCAAATAGAGCTTGATGATTGAAGTACCAGTCGATTTGATTTCTGCTATAGATTATTTTATGATGATTTACTATTTTATTTATATTTTATATTTTTCGGTGTCTGTGGGCTTGTAGAAAATGGGGAGGGAAAGGTTGGAGAAACTGAAGCCAAAGCAGGAGAAAGAGAAACAGGGTGCTGACAAGGTGATTTAAATTTTGTAGCTTGATGATGTTTGTTCCTCTTTCTTAGGTCAGAACGACCATAACATTGCTCCTGTTACAATATTTGGGCTGTTATGTTTGATTGTTGTTTAAGCATGATTAGAGGTCCAGTTTTTTGTCAATGGAATGCAATAAGAAGATGTGGCTGGTTTACTTGTGTTTCAAAATCAAAATTCCCTGTTATCACATGCATTAATGTTTAAAGTAACAACTAATAACTGCTTGAATGGTTTAATTATGTGTTTGTTAGTTGAGTAATTGAATCGTAAGTTACATGGATTCCCTGTTATGAGTTCAGTTCCCAACATCATTTTGTTGATGTTACATGTCCAATTCCGTATCACTGATTGCCAAATGTTAGTAAATGATTTACCTTTTCCTCCGCTCTTTTGACATATGTTTTGAGTTTAAGAATGAGCACCTAAGCATATGGATCGTAGAATGGTGGTGCAGCATTTATCTCCTAAATTCCTGATTCAGATCTCTACTTTATTTATTTATCTGGTCATTGCAGTTTTATTGACATCAATTATGGCTTTTTCTGCAGAAAACTGAAGGGAGCCAGAATGCCTTGGGAGGATCGTCTGCATGAGTTAACGACCATCTTGATGTGGTAATAATCATGAAAAGTGAAAAGTAAATCATTCTCTAGGGAGATGTGGTGGTTGTACAGAGTTGTCTTCGGAATGCCTTTGAACAGTCATAAACATAGTCATGCTCTTCTATGTAGTTCTGCATCTGTTGTAAGTTTTCCTATCCTAATTTTGAATGATCTTGATCCAGAGTTTGTTTATCTTTTCTCTTGTCGATGCTCATGATGATTTCCCATTACACAGAGTTCATGTGGCAATTCGTGATACTTCACCTAAAACCAGCTGACCTACCTGCTGCTAATTTTTCTCTAGGACCATTGATTCCTGATTGTTTCTCTGATCATAAGTGGATGCCAATCCTCCCTTTTTAACAAATTGGATTCCTTTTTTTCCTTTCAAAGATTATGAAAAAATGCAAAGGGATTCAAATACAGCAATGAGCATAAAGTGGTTATCACTCTTAACAGAAGAGTATAAATTAGCTCTTACTGAAAATCCATGACTATGATGAACGAACAAACAATACTTGACTCTTCGAGCCAAGAGAATAATTATTGATTGCTTTGAATACAAAAGTGCCGGCTTTTTTTTATCTATCTAGGCTCTAGTTTAGGGCTTGCCAAGCCAGACTTGATCTTTTGAATGGTATATACATCAGTTTTGAATGCCCGTTGAGAGCTGGGAACTCATTCATGGTAGCTTTTGTTAATGTGAAGTTTTGAGGAAATTTGCTAAGAACTCCACGCATTCCTGTGTAGGTGAAGAACTTTCCATCAAGAGTAGTGTTAATTGGTGCTATGAAATCTGAAAGGATATCAGGATCCCTTGCGAAGACCATATTGACTGCACCGACTAAGGCAAGTAAGAATAGAGAAAGGGAAACTGGTTTGAGAGAGTTCATGGCTATGGTTGATAAGCTGCAAGCTCAAAAGTCGAACGCAGAGCATTCCAGTAAGATACTCAGTTTTGTTCTGAGTGGATTTAGTTATCTGGATCATTGTATGGCGATGCCTTTATAGCTTCTTCAAGGTTGAAAAACGTTGTGTACTTGCTAGAAAGTGCTGAAATTTTCAATGTTTGTTTCATGTTTTCACCGAAGAAGTCAAGCACATTCCTCCATGGGACCGCTCGACAGACAGCTAGTTTGGAAATGGACTCTCGTGCGATTTTCAGGGCAGATTCTGTACCAGAAGACCTCAACGAAAAGGGTCTTTTAATCTCTCACCTTCACTTCATAGCAGGTATATACTGACGCAGGACATCTTTACAACCTGGCTGATGGTGTCTCGATGCCTTGACGTCTGCGTAACATTGATAAACTCTTATTTCACAAAAATAAGACTGTCTTATATTATTGATTTTGCTAAGAAGTTTAATATGGTATCAATATCATAACTCGTCTAAAGAAAATGCAAAGCGGTCGCTTTTGATCTCTAGATGAAAAGGAGGATTCAAGCTGAGGTCACCACTGCTTTGAAATTAATAAAATCACCAAACTATTTCATTTTATTTTTTATCACAACAAGATTCATTCTTTTTTTGTTGCTGGAACTCAGAATATGAGCTCAGCAGAACGTGGATGGATGCGAGGAGGGTTGATTGTGCCGACCGGGTACTCATGTACAGAAAAGGAAACACTCTGCCAAGCTAGCTTTCGTCACCTTCAAGTTTGGTGGGCAGTCGCTGTGAAAGAAACCTCTGAGATCGGTAAAGGTGAAGAAATCCCCGTCAATCGTTGTTAAATTTGCTGGGACTACAAAACCTGTGATTGATATCTGGATCATCATTTGATGTGACCATTGCAATGAAAGAACTAACTGCATTGATCGAGCTTTGAGGCCATGCCGCTGCTTAATTTGAGTGCCTGACAAAAATGGATGGTTTCTACTTTCTGTGCTGAATGCCGATCAACACCGCCAGATCACTTTTCAACAATGAAATCCGTGGTGTGGATCAAATCGGCCGTGTTGGAAAGCATTTGACAGTGATATGCTGAAGAAACATGTAGCCAAGTGATGATCACATTCAATAGTTTCTATGAAAACCATGTCATCTTCAACCACACCCCTCCAGACATGGAAAGGTCTGCAATTCTACGTCCAAAATTCATGACAGGGAGATTTTTTATTTTTATTTTATTCATATATGACAAAAAGGGTTTCTTTAAAAGCAAAATCTTGGGCAACAGAAGTGCATGAGATGTGCGACAACATTAGTTTTTCAAATACCAACCAGCCGATTGTTTTTATTAAAATAATTTGTTTATTATTTTTAAAACCTAACCGGTCTAATTTGGACGAGTTAATTGAATTATGAATCAATTAAATTTTATTATTATTTTAAAAATTGACTCGAGATTATGAGTGCTTCAAGTGAGTTTACCAAGATGAAATGGTACTCTGGCCGGTCTCTGTCAGCAAATTATTATAGTCCATCGTCCATATCCAAACAAAAGTCAAGAAGCCAAATTTGTCCCCATAAAAACTCTGACGTGGCGAATTAAGGTTATCCAAAACTTTGTCTCTGGGCTGCTTTCGAACCGAAATCCCAAGTGCAAGACACGTGCCAGGCACCCGATTCGCCACGTGGGGTAGAACCTTGAAATGCACAGCAGGTCTAAAATTGGCAGTTTGAAAAGGAAAGGAGAAAGCTTCGGCTGGGCACGCCTTGCTATCATTGATTATTTTTAAGTGACAGCTGCTGCAACCAAGAGGCACTAGACGTCAACCTCCGACCGACAGAGCGGTGACCACTTGCCGACACAACCATAAAGGCTGAGCACCTCCCTCCGGTTAGCCGTGATCCATTTTCACATTTCACCTGAATTTCATGATGGTTGCCCATGGCCTATGACAAAAGACAGGTAGCTTTATCTTTATTGGCAGTGAAATAAAATTGGGTGGTGGGTGGTAAAATGCCAAACATTTTTTTCCTGGTGTTTATTTTGGCAATAAATATGGAAAAACTTTGTAAAATCTATCCAAATTTAAGGGGAAGGGAAGCAATTTTGCTGGTATAAATTTTTATTATTGTTTTGATATGTCTATAAACAAAAAATTATTAAAACAAAATCTCAATTACCCTTCCAGACATATATTTATTTGATTAAAACTAATATACATTGCATTTGTTTTTTTAAAAAATAAGATTATTCATGGAGTTTTTTTTCACCTCGTCCATTTTATGATATTTTCGTTGGCAAAACAGCATGCTTGTATAAAGAGCATGATGTGATGACATAAAATTTATATTTTGCACAATAAGTTTCGAGTTTGAGTTCGAGTCATGGCATGTACCCTTGAGATTTTACTCGTCTACCCCTGAGATTTTACCCGTCTATCTAGTCCCATAAAATTATTTTTAAAAAATAATCTAACTCTTCTGGACATATAAACTACTTTTATCTCAACTAGTGTGTGTGTATATATATATATATTAGTCAAATCATGAATGGGAAAAAACTAGCAATCCCATTCTAAAATCATAATTATTTATTTTGAAATTATGTGATAAGATAAGATTAACTATCCAGAAGAGGGGATAATTCTATTATTCCATCTATGTAAATCAAATCATGTGTGTGTGTTTATCAATTCACTATTAAAAACTGTATTATTTTCATTGCCATTTTTTAAAATTGCTATTATTTTTAAAAAGAATATTTAAATTTTATCAACTCAGACGTGGTCGTCAATTAGCACATATAAATTAATTTAAATACATAGATTACAAAAATAGTAGTTAATCGTGAAATACTTTATATGTTTACTTTACTATTTTTGTTTTCCCTGGGAAATCGGTCGGGGTAAATTTAGAGAACTACCATTAGCACTGATTATTCTCTGCACTGACAGTTAATATAAAAATATATATATATATATATATTAATATAAAATTAAAATTAACCTATAAAATCCCACCTGTTTGACCAATTTGACCTTCACCTGAAACTAAAAAAAGCGGGCTCACGGCGGCAAAAATAAGATATTTTCTTTTCGAGAAGAGAGAGAGAGGGGGAGGGAGGGAGAAAGACAACATCCTAATATAAGTGAAAAACAAATAACGAAAAAAAAGGGAGCCAATAAAAGAAAAAACGTGTTGAATTTAAAGAAGAGGTGAGCTGTACAAGAGTCCAAAACCCTTTGCAAGCCGCACTATAAACCAACACCATCTCAATTCTCCCACCGAACTCCCACCCGAAAGCCAACAATGCATCAAGACTTTAGCTTCCAAACTCGGTGTTTGACCCAGCCACCTCATGACGCCGCCCCCGCTGCTAGCTGGACTCGCGAGGAAGACAAGATATTTGAACAGGCTTTAACTGTTTTCCCCGAGAATT
Organism: Salix exigua; assembly: GCA_032356905.1. Taxonomy (NCBI): domain Eukaryota; kingdom Viridiplantae; phylum Streptophyta; class Magnoliopsida; order Malpighiales; family Salicaceae; genus Salix; species Salix exigua. The sequence continues at coordinate 16,116,181 of CM063597.1, forward strand.
TGCCAGATCGGTGGCAGAGCATTGCGAACCATATCAGAAAATCAGCGTGGGAAGTGAAAGAGCATTACGATGTCCTCGTTCATGACGTCTTTGCAATTGATTCGGGCTGTGTTGAATTGCCAACTTACAGGGATGATGAATCTGTGAGTTGGGAATCCGGCGGCGGCGGCGGGATGGTCGCTGCTGTTGCGCCGCCGTCTGGCCAGATTTGTTTTGGTGGTGGCAAAGCAAAGCAGGATACGGAGCGGAAGAAAGGCACTCCATGGACCGAGGACGAACACAAGTGAGTTTGTGTTTGAGTTTTTGTTCATAATGCTTTTAAAGGTCTGAATTTTTGTTTATGATTCGTTTCGAAATTTAAGAAGAGCGAATTATTACCTAACAATTTCTGCAGATTTTTGTATTTTGAATCAAATATCTACACGGGTAATATGGGTATTTGTTGATGATGGGCGGCTAAATCTTGTGCGGTAGACGAGTCCACGATGCTTCTGTTGAAGTTTGTTTCTCTTAGGATGCAATTTTTGAGCTGATTGTGTATATTTGAATAGCTGTTATGGAAACCTTGGATCAGTAGACAGGAAGTTTTGCATGGAGTTAGTGGTAGGAAGTGCCGCGAACCCCTTCTGAGATATTTAAGGGGAAAAACCCAGAGAGCTCTGTTCCAGGCAAGAGTGAATTGCGAGGGAGGGGGGGATGAATGAATGTTGTCAGCCATTTTTGTTACATCTATGCTAAAGCTCGAGCTACAAAATTTTATATGTTTAAAGGTTCAAACTTTCAATCATCGTCTGGTTTTAGAGTTTTGGCAATTGACTCGCCAACTGAATTGTTTTTGATAGAGTCAAGTAAAGGATTACCTTCTGCGAAAAAGATTCGGATTATAAAATGTTGTATGTTTAAGAGTTGAAACTGTCATCTTCCGATCTTTTAATCTTTGGCAATTGACTCTGTAATGGAATTGTTTCAGGTTATTTTTGGTTGGATTGAGTAAATTTGGCAAGGGTGATTGGAGGAGCATCTCAAGGAATGTGGTCATTACAAGAACACCAACACAGGTAGCTAGCCATGCACAGAAGTACTTCCTCCGCCAGAATTCGGTGAAGAAAGAGAGGAAAAGATCGAGCATTCATGACATTACGTCAGTGGATAACAACACTGTTGGTCCTTCTGCTGATGATTATTGGAATTCCCCGTCTGTTCCTCCAACTAATCCAGACGGACCACCGGGTTTGGGATATCAAACCTTCAGATTTCAAATGTAAAAATGGTTAATTAGTGTCACATCATTTTACTACCCGCGTCTCTCATTCAATCAAATCTGTTAGTGTTTAGGTTATTGGTGTTTGGTTGCTGTAGTCGATTGGTGTTCATTTTAGCTGTAGGCAGATGCTGTATAAACTATAAACATAAATTGAGTTATTAACATTTTCTGTTCTTATTGTGAATTGCACCTTTGATTGTTGTGGTGACAAAGTCTGCAGAGCCAGGAAGCTCCCCTTAACCATGCACCCTGTAATTCAGTTGCCAGGAGAGTTTCATAGACTTCAATGGCTGCCCAACACTGAATTTCTGTTCTCTATGGATCACAGGGAGCGTTGATTATAGGTTGCCATAGTCTTAACTAGAAAGTGTCGTTGCTGCGATTCCTTCCCCATTCACAACGGGACCTACAACTGAATTCATCACGTAGAGTGCTTGTAGAAATGTAGATGCCTAATGATTCAACAATCCAGCTCTTCACCGGATCAAGCATGGTGACCATGGTCTGCACTCATCAATTCATCAAAGGGTAACTCCGCCGCTTTCTCTCTCAAAACCCATATCATCGTTCCCACAGAAAAAGTCACCGGACTGATCATCACCATCGACGCGCTGAAATGACCCCGCGTGTCCACCTGGGTCCTCCTCTCTAGACAGGAGGACCCGACACGGGCCTGCACAACTCACAGGTATCAGTAATGGCATGGCAGTCCAAAACCCAGACGGTGTGAGCATGAGCTCGAGCTTGAGCTTTGAGATTCCCGCCCCGTTCTAACTCGGCTATCAGGAATCTGTCGATGGGACAATGAGAGTTGTTGAATATTTGAATATCTACTGGGGTTTCCCCCACCTGGTACATCCCCAGAAACTTATCGGGTTCGGAACCGGAAAGGATCGGACATTTTCCTTGAACAGCGTCTGCTGCTTTTGCATCTTTGAACACTGCCGTGTATACCAGTGAAATCACCCCCCAGGCGCATGGAGTAGGCACCATTGGACGAAACGAGAGATGTTTTCTGATTCTCGACGATGGTATCTGTGGGAAAGACGAAACTCTGCAAGAAAACTCGTGGTTTTTGCAGTGATTGTAGGTTCGAGGAGCTGGGGAGAACAGCATTGTCACCACCTTGATGGAACTTTCATGTGCACCATAATGTCCTCCCTTCTGGGCCACGTGTCCCGACACGGTAGTCCGTGTATATGGAGAGAGAAAATATAAAAATAAACTTATTTTAAAGATAAATCTGGAATCCTTTTTTATCTTTTAAAACTTGAAAATTAAAGAGATTTGCATGTAGCTCTTTATCTCTATCTCGAGATAAAAGATTTTATCAACAGATTATTAAATATAAAATAAATAAAATAATGGTCTAATTAATTTTTAATCTCATTTTCTAAATGTATAATTGATTGAAGATTTAGTTTAATGATTTTTAACAGGTTAAGCTAGTTGGCTTAAGTTTTTTTTTTCAATATCATCATTTAATATTAAATTAAATAGGGATCCAATTTTATGATGATTAATCTAGATTTACTCTGACATTTTTTTTAATTTTATCATTGTATTGATAAATATATTATATATTTAATTGGAAATTGCTCTACATGATATCATCATGGTCTCGTAACTATGGTGATATATTTAACCGTTAACCTAAATTAATTTAATATGATACTAATTTTATTTTTTTATTCTAATTGATTGTCTAAATTATTATTTTTAGACCCCAAAAATAACAAGACGAGTTTAGATGAGGCTGTACCGTTTGAAAAAATTCACGCCATTTTGAAAATGAGACTGTTATTTTTTTTAAAAATATATTATTTTAAATTAAAAAATATTTTAAATCTTATGATAGGCTGGTATAAAAATTAAAATTTTAAAAATAAAAAAATATTATTTTAATAAATTTCCGAATAAAAAACAGTATCAACTATACCTCACCTTTCGCAGTCGACGGTGACTATGCCGTCACCTTTCGCAGTCGACCCTTTTCTGTCTCGACGGTGGTTGTGTTGGGTTAGGCCTTCTTGCTGCCACCTGGTGGAAAACCGAAACCAGGGTGACTGTAAAATGACAAGAAATACAGAGGGGAAGCACTCCTCCTTGTGTCTCTCTCTCTAAAATCCCTGGGGTGCTGGAGAGCTAGATATGTTTTTCAACATTCTTAAAATAAAAGTTTAAAAGTGGGATCATGTTGGCTGCCCCGGCGATCTATTTCACCGAACACCGCCACGGTTCAACCAGTTCTGGTTAATTAAAAAATATAGCCTGTCAACCATAGATCAACCCCGGAGACATGGTGGCCGGGAAAAAAGGCCCATTGCGACCATCTTGCCGTTAATTATGGATGGGGCCTTGCAGTTTATATAGCAGTTTATATATATAATTTAAATTCAAAAAAAATATTTAAAAGTTTGTAATTTAAAATTCAAATGTAATAAGAAAGAGTTAAATCGATAGATTTGATGAATTCAAAAATAACATGGAGAGATTGATAAAAATATGATTTAACTAAAACAATCAAGTTGACATCTTTGAAATTTTTTAAAACAATGATATATTGAATCAATTTAGGTCAACCGTTCAAATACGTAACTTGCTATGTAAAACCATGATAACCTTAGATAAGACAAATTACAAAGTTCAATTCGTAAACTTGTTGTTGAACAATAAAATTGAGAAAATTTAATCTAAAAAAAAAATGGTAAAATGATTTTTCTTAACAAAATCATGGACCTGTATAATATCATGAGAATACTAACATCAATCTTGTAAGGTCGTTATATTTCATGAATGCTCTGAAATTTTAACATAATATATATAAATATGTGAAAAGACTTATCGTAAAAATTTCATCTTAATTTAAAGACCGAATAAAAAGATATGATTGATAATATTAAACTATTCATCATCTAAAATTTATTCTAGAATGAAATAAAAATTTATTCTAATTTATTTTGATTTCTAGATTGAAACAAAATATAACCCCCACCCCCATTATGAGTGGAGCAGAATGGAGAACATTGCTTTCGCTCTCACTCATGACAGGGTCGCCCTCACTCGACACTTGAAGTCCCAACCTGGTAGAGTTGCCACATGACAATGCCAAACGACAGCATTTAGGGCTCAACTTTATGTGGCAGTACATGCTTCGTTGTTGTCACATGTAGAATCACATCGGCTGTGATTTCGAACCGGGTCACGCGCGAGGGACTGGGACTTGATAGCTTTGGTCGGAACTTCATAATCTATTAAAATAATATAATTTATATTTAAAAATTTAATTAATTACTTGGATTTTTGTGTTTTTAATTACCTAGAGGGGCAGCAGATCTTCTTATGTAAAAGCAACCGTGCTGTTTCTCTCAGGGTTGTTGGTTTCGTTCGTTCGGCCGGAGCAGCTGAACGCCTCGCTCGAAGCAAATCCGGAACAAAACGGCGACGTTTTTGTTCCGGTAAAAATTCCGGTCAGTACCGGTAAATCCGGCCGGAACGCCCCGGTTCCGTACCGGGCGTTCCGTTCCGGGTTCATCAAAACGATGCCGTTTTAATGTCTCATTACATAACACACAAAAACATCACCGGCATCCAACAATTCCCAAATCAATTTCCCATCAGCTACTGCCTATTGAGAGAACGGAAAAGGAGGAGGGTTTTGGTAGACAGGAATCCCTCTAATGGGTCTCAAGAAACCAAGCTCTTACCTTAGCCCTTCTTGTTGTTGCGGCTGAAAGAGTACTGGATGATGATTATGGAGGCGGTTTTGCAGTAGGAGAGTATATTTGTTAAGGATCGATCAAGAAATTAAGATGAAGATATAGAGGGTTATTATGGACACTTTAAGCTAAAGGGTGAGAAATTTTCGGTGAGATTTCTTGGTTTTCCTCTTCGGATCAAATTGAGGGGAGTAGTTGCAGAGGTTCGAGATTGAGATGCTGAGAGAAAGAGAAGAAATGACAAGGTATGAAGTGAAGGGCTGTTTCTTTTGTGCGAAATATATGCGAGAAAATGACACTTGAGGTGCTATAGGAACTATGGAACAGATGTTGTAAGAGAAGAGAGAAACAGAGGTGGAAAAGGAAAAAGGAAAGATTCAAAGATGATGGTTACGAGAAGAACATGGGAGGTTGAACATTGACAATATTGTATGTCCGGATTAGGATGAGCGAGGAACAGGGAGGAAGAGGAGGGTGTTGTTTTTTTGTGTGGACGTGAGAGGAAGGGTAAGTAAATTAAGTTTGGGACTCGATTCCGATTTTTTATTTTTAAAGATCGGTTGAAGATAGCATTTAAATTTCAAATTGAATATTCATTGAATTTTATTGTACAGTTCATGTGAGAAGTGTATTGTATAATTTAAAATTAATTTATCTTGAATTTTAATTATGTTTGTTAAATTAATATTTTAATTTTTTCATATATATATATATATATATGTTATTTTTTGATGCAAAATGAGAAAACATTACAAGGAAAATGCATGTGCTTATAAGTTACAAGGGAAAAGATGAAGGAAAGAAAAGAAAAGAAGAAAAAGCCCAAATTGGATTTGTGAAGAACCTGGTCTTCTTGATGGAGAGGACATAAGTTGGGAGAGTATCGAAGCACCTTTCGCTACTTTAAATTTAGATGATGAAGAGACATGTGTAAATGAGGAGAATGAGCTTGGTGGAGATGACCAGCTATTGGAATGTCTTGTTGACGACTTTCCTTATGTTCCACAGCAAGATCAAGATCCTTACTTTTATATTAATGATGTAGAGGATGTTTGATGTATTTTTCTTTTATTTTAGAACATTTTACTTTCATAATATTTTGGAATTTCAAAGATGTTTCTAATTTTGAGATTATGTTTGTATTGTATAATTTAAATTTCATTTATCTTGAATTTAAATTATACTTGTTAAATTAATATTTTATTTTTTTCATATATATAATTAAATAAATATGAACAGTAACCGGTACCCGGAACGGTACCGAAACCGGAACGTTCCGTTCCAAACAAAAAACCGGAACGGTACCCGGAACGGATTTTACAACCCTGATTTCTCTCCTAGTTCTAACTCAACTAGCCATTGGAAAGGGTGGGGGGCCTAAAAGTAAAACCTTCCGATTGTGATTTCGTGGGAACCTCTTGTGGGCCCGGATCTTAGGAAACTCGATTGCAGTGTTGATTGGGCATGAACTGATAAGATCGTGCCCATGCCTAGAGCCGTAGCATAGGTGCAGGGCTACTATCTCGTTTCTTCGCAATGGGAGATAGCGGAGGAGGAGGGGGCGAAAAAGGGAAGCCCACTGCGTGAAAAGCGTGCTTTCAAACGTGATTCTTAAAAATACTCTTATTATTTATTTTATTAATAAACATGTTTTTAGAAAAACGTTCAAAAATAAAACCACTTTTAAGTCCATGCCAACAAGCAGCTCACCGATCTCCTTTCCTGCCTTAAATCCATGCTTATCTTCGAAAGCCTCGCCTTTTCATTCTTTACACGTGTCACCGTGGGTTCTAAAGTTAATTGCCTTTTAGGGGGCCACGTGCCCTCCTCCACTCCTTGAACGGCCAGGGACCACCGTCCTGGCTCCAATGTGACGTTATGAGATTCCCGTGGCAGGTGGGTGCTGGTTTTCCGGCCCGTTTCAAACGGCCCAGGGAGGTGACGTTACAAAATTCAAAGGTCAGGATTGATTCGGCATCATCACGCTGATGGCGGTGTCCATCTTCAACAGCCATGTGAGATCATTCGAATTTGTCATTTTATCTTCGCCACGAAGGTGATACGGTGCGGATTATATTATTAACACTCTTAATAGACTTGAAAAATTAAGAATGTATATTTTTTCTAACCATGTTTTTTTCTTAAACTTTTCGAAAATGGCCGGTGGTGTGACCACGAGCATGCATGGCCTTTTGGTAAGCCAAAAGCATTGTTTTTTAGGAAGTCGCATGTCTTGTTTATTAATTCACATTAAATTAAAATAAACACTCCTCGAATTCAATTTCGAAAATTTAAGTTTATTATTTTTCCATTACCGAGACCAGATTCTTTCGTGACACGCCACCGTGTTTGGATCAATGACTGTCAAAGTAATATTTTTTAAAACCATTCTGATGTGAAAATATTAAATTAAAAAGGAAAGAAAAAAAAAACCGAAACACACTTGTTAAAACCAGTTGCTGTCTTCCATCGAGCACTGACACGAAGAACAGTGTTGTCTTCTGTTTAGATTTCAATACGTTTTTTTTTGTTTCACACAGATTAATCCAATCCTGATCGTTTCTTAAACATAACGTCAGTGGTTCTAGATTTGGAGTCCTGATTTACAGAGTGGGGATATGTAGATTGGCTAATCGACACCAAAAGCCAGTCGAATCAGCAACCACTCGAATCAAATCCCCCCTTTCTCGTCAATGTTCATGTCTGCACGCATGCCAGATTCAAGCCAAAAATATCCATGCAGCAATACCATGGTGACGACCAGCTGATTCATCCGTTTCTAAGAATAACCGCAGTCAAAGCGGCCAACAGGATAGTGGACACTATAATACTAAGCAAAGAGAAGAGAAATTGATTGCCAGACAACCACAAAGTGGACCTTTTATTCACCATCCGTTGTCAGCCCGAGCCCTTTATAACCCCACTCCTCTCCTCTTCCCTTTCCCCGCACGAACTAGAGAAAGGGATATAAGATTTTGCTAAAAGGAAGGGTTTTTATCAATGGAGAGCAGACATGGTTCCTCTTTCTCTAGCCTGAATTCTTACATTCAGGCCCTGTCCCAGACCCCAGCTCGTCTCGCCAGGCGGGCTGGTTCGGTCTCAACTTCCTATGAAGAAATGAGCAGGGTAAAAGCTAGGTCCGGTTCGGACATGAAAAGAACTCTTCGTTGGTATGACCTTGTTGGGTTTGGCATCGGTGGCATGGTTGGTGCTGGTGTTTTTGTCACTACTGGTCGTGCTAGCCGTGTGTACGCTGGCCCGTCAGTTATTATCTCTTATGCCATTGCTGGTCTCTGTGCTCTCCTCTCCGCCTTTTGTTACACTGAGTTTGCTGTCGACATGCCCGTCGCCGGCGGTGCTTTCAGTTATCTTCGCGTCACTTTTGGTAACTAGCCACCGCTAGTGTGTTGTCAGCGAACTGTTGCTTGATTGGCAAAAATGCTCACTGGGTTTTTTTATTTCTTGACAGGTGAGTTTGCAGCGTTTTTAACCGGTGCAAATCTTGTACTGGATTATGTCATGTCAAACGCAGCTGTTGCCAGAAGCTTCACCGCCTATCTAGGCTCAGCAATTGGCATTTCCACATCAAAATGGAGACTTGTTGTTCATGGACTCCCTGATGGCTTCAATAAAATTGATGTTTTTGCAGTTCTTGTTGTATTAGTCATTACTCTCATCATCTGCTACAGGTACCATAAAAAAAACCGTTTCTTTATAATATTCAGTGATCTGAGACTAGCTTTCGCCTAATAATCTTGGCCAACTTGTTCTTGGTTTACAGCACAAGAGAGAGTTCATTGGTGAACATGGTGTTGACAGCTTTACACGTTCTGTTCATTGGGTTTGTGATACTAATGGGATTCTGGAAAGGGGATTGGAAAAACTTCACAGAGCCAGCAAACCCAGAGAACCCTTCTGGGTTTTTCCCGTTTGGAGCTCCTGGTGTGTTCAATGGGGCAGCAATGGTGTATCTGAGCTATATTGGATATGATGCTGTCTCTACTCTAGCAGAAGAAGTCCATAACCCTGTTAAGAACATCCCCATTGGAGTCTCAGGCTCTGTTATAATCGTCACCGTTCTCTATTGCCTCATGGCTGCTTCCATGTCCATGCTCCTTCCTTATGATATGGTAAATAATCGATTGATTAGAATGATAAATAGTTTTAACACTTGCACAAATTACTTGGAACTTGGAAAATGACTGAAAGGTTCTTGCTACTGGGTGCTGTGGTGTCCGTGTAGATCGATGCGGACGCACCATTCTCAGCAGCATTCAGAGGGAAATCAGGCGGATGGAAATGGGTGTCGCACGTGATGGGGATGGGGGCCAGCTTGGGGATACTTACATCTTTGCTGGTTGCAATGGTGGGGCAAGCTAGATACATGTGTGTGATCGGACGGTCCAGTGTCATCCCTGCTTGGTTTGCTAGGGTCCACCCGAAGACATCAACACCTGTCAATGCTTCCGCGTTTCTTGGTACGTGTCTTTATCATGTGGTTGCTCGATCATTTGTTGAAAACTACCTTCTGCGTGTGTGATGTCTAGCCATAAATTTTGTTGGGCTCGGTTTTTGTAAATAAAATATTCGTTTATATTTTGTAATGTGGGTTAGTCTTGGCATGTTTTGGGGTTTGCTCTTGAAGACAGGTCGTTGGGGTCATGGGACCTCGTAGAACCGTTTCATTTTTGCAGGCTGCGATGCATTTATGTTTTTTATTAATGTTGTCGCCTCTCATTCCTTGCAAACGGAGCATCAACTTTTATCCGTTTTGCCTTCTTGTTTTGACTAGGATCATAATTCTCAGATCCGATTCTAGATCTCACTTGAAAATCTGGTCTAAATCCGGATCCCGATCCCGATCCGATGTCGAGTTTCTAATTTAACCAGCCAAGTTAGGCTTCTGAGACTAGGATAGGATAGAGAAAATGGTCCTTCGGATGTCACGTGGAAGTGGTAACGGGGAAGGAGAGGGGGTCTAAATCTTGACGGGAGAATTACAATTGCTAGTTTTTTTTCTTTTTCCCCTTTGCCCCCCACAGGAATTGTTTATTCATTACAAGCAATGTATTTGCGAGGCCAGTAGAATTATTGGTTACTGCGGGAAGAACAAGTATGAGTTTACGAATATAGAATTAGTGAGGGCAGCAATCAGTTTCTACAAAGGCATAGAAATGCTGAAAACTAACATTACGTGGTTGTTTGATTGTGGTGTAAGATTGGACAAATGTTCTGCCCTGTAAGAGATCGAGTCAAAGTACATCCAAAAGTGTCCCTGATGGGCTAGCGCTTTGTCTCGTTGTATTTTGGACCCCTCTGAGCTGGATGGACCATCACTTAGCCAAATTGGGATGCCTTTGCTCTGTAGAAAGCGAGCGAACATTTTAGGAACAGATTCTTCAAATTGGTCTTTCTTCTCCCTTTTCTCCTGATCACATGACTGGTTGAGTGTTTGGTGATGCGTGCTTGCATCGACTAGTTAATTAAAAGCTCTAGAAGTAGGATTTGAAAAGTTTTCTTGAAACCACAAATCTTTTCTAAAGCGGGGTGAATTTATATAAACAGATGAAAGCAGGATTGGCATGCGTCTCTGAAAAGAAGTGGATGAATTAAGAGGAGAGCACATGCCAAGCATATTGATATGTAGTGGAAAGCTACAAGATACACCATTTGATTATGTGTACTTTTTTACACCAGGCCAAATAGCGTGAGTAAAAAAAAAATTAAGGTTTGCAAGCTTTGAGGTTACGGTCTAAAGAAATCAGTACACAAAACTATGATATTAGCAGGAAATGTCATTGCTCTCACAGGGTTGAGTTTAGTGAAAGTTATCACCTGCTAGGAATACATAATTTTGAACATGAGAACTTCTAAGTTCTGTGCTGCATATCATCCGACTTAAGCATGTGTTTTGATTTCTTTTTCAGGAATCTTCACTGCGGCCATTGCTCTTTTCACTGATTTAAATGTCCTCCTTGATCTCGTTTCAATCGGCACGCTGTTCGTCTTCTACATGGTGGCTAACGCCGTAGTTTACAGACGGTATGTGGCTATAGGGACGACGAATCCATGGCCTACATTAGCCTTCCTGTGCTCGTTTTCCCTCACCTCTATCCTGTTCACTCTCATTTGGCACTTCATGCCACAAGGGAAGGGGAAAGCCTTGTTGCTCGGTGCCTGCGCGGTGATAGCTATTGCAATTACACAGCTCTTTCGTTGCCTGGTGCCACAGGCAAGAAAGCCCGAATTTTGGGGTGTTCCATTGATGCCATGGATACCCTGTGTATCTATCTTCTTGAACATATTCTTGCTGGGGTCTCTTGGTGGCCCATCCTATGTGCGGTTCGTCTTCTTTTCAGCTCTTGCCGTGCTTGTATATGTTCTGTACAGTGTCCATGCCAGCTTCGATGCTGAAGCAGAAGGCTCGCTCGGTCTAAAGAATGCTGGTGAGAAGATGAAGGAATCAGGAGAAAGTGATCAGGACCCTAGTTTCAAAGTGTAAAAATTCTTCTTTTGATTCTTCCTTTTCCCCAGGCAATGGCTTCTTACCTTTTGAGTGGTCAATGGATACCAGCGGGAGAAAAAAAAGGAAAGGCATAGAACAGAAGGAACTTTGGACTTAAAATCAGGCCGTGCGATCCCTTGTACATCAACTCAATTGATCCATCCGACTACCATTAATCCGAGTTAATCAAGAAATCACATCCAATACACGTCTCATTAGATTCTCTCTGGTGTTCTGATAGTCTGATGGGGAAAAAAACAAGGGGGGATTCTCAATAGATTAAAAAAATGGGGTTCTGCTGCAAATTTAGGCGGGAATAATAATCTTAAAATGAATCAAAGTGATGTCAGTTCGGATAAGATGCTTTTGCATGATTTCATGATTATTGAAGTTGATGTCACCAATTGAATATAAATTCATTTCTTTCTCTGGTTAAGAAGACACGCTGGATAAAGCTGGAATCATTTTGTGTAAGGTTGATAGAAAAGAACATTTTCCCGCTGTCTTGTCGCCCCTTTCTTTAACGCTCCATTAACCAACCAGCGTTTGAAAGCTCAGGCTAGGGCAAATCATGTCGTTACGAGTGGAGTGGTCTTGCCTGGATCATGAGGTTGATTTTCCATCTTCTTTTGACTATGATCAGGATGGATCCAGTTAACATCCAGGCTAGATTCATGGGTGAAATGATCTTCAGAGATGCCTTTCAATCACTTCTTTTAGGCGACGACTTTTCGCCATTGCACCCAACTCGAGCCAGGCCAGACGCTGTGAGTTTATCTATGAATTATTGACTGTAAAAAAACCATCCAGCAAAAGCAGAAGGCCATGCCTGTGTGAGAGAATCGACATGGGAACAAGGAACCATGGGCCAACTACTGGTTCCATGTCCAAATTGAATCCTTCTTTATTTCTTTATTTCTTTTTCGTCAAGTGGAAGGGGCATTTTGCACCTGTTCTTCATGTCCAGTCACAAATTTCTGGTCATCGCTATATCCATTGGGAGGGACCTCCATCTGCGTATTAGGAACCACACTCAGACCTCTCCTGTCCCATCACTGTGCCTTTTAAGAAACCATGCTTGAAAATTAAATTGACCATTGATTTTTTTAATCAATATATATATATATATAAAAGGTAATTCAAGCTAATACAGATTTAACACTCTAAACCTATAAAACAAGCACTGTACCGAGTCAACTCTGAAGCAAAAAACGCGAGATGGTCTGACTGATTAAAACCAGAAGTAATTTTCATAACCACAAGATATGATTTTCTGCTTGGATTTTTTTGGGGTCAATATCGGATAAAATTCATGCTCCATGAGCATCTTGAAAATCTAGGGCAGAGGATGGCTGCAACAAGGAGTGGGCAGCAATTGGTGGCTTCCACTGAATGGATTCTAAGCAGATAAAAAGTTGAAAAGGGAAATGAGAAGACCTCCCAGAAATAATTCAAGTGATGATGCTCCTATCGCTTCAGTTTCTTTTCTTTTCTTTAATGTCATATTCAGAAAACAAAACAGTTCCTTAGTGTGGAAGATGGAATATATTTCTCAAGGCCATTTTATGTCAACAGTTTTTTCCATGGAGATAAGGAACCAGGCGTCCATAAACCTACCTTTGAGCTGAGCATAAAAATGAAATCTTTGACTAGTATTTGCAGAAATCATCTTCTAAAAAGACGATGAATATGAACATGCCCATAAAAAGAGTTCAGGATCGAGTCCTCCATGGAAGTTTACTCGACCATCTAGAATCCATGTGGGGTGGCATAGCATGTGAATCCCTTTTGATTTTAAGCCACAGATCTGCTCTGAAATTGCTTTCCGCGTTCAAAAGCATTGTGTTTTTTGTATGTATTTTTGTGTTTCTAGAGGTCCATAGCGTGAGCAAGCGGCAAACAGGTAAGTCCCAATAAAAAAAATCAGGAGAGACCTGTCACCGCAACTTGTTAGAAGTCTTTGACAGATAGCAGCAGGTATGGAAAGCACAGCTCGATAAAGCTAAGGAGCAGGAAAGAGATGGATGATGGGCTTGATATTTTTTTTATAAACAGGATATGCATAAAGATTGTGTATATTATAATTAATTTCTGTATTCATTAAATATATTATAAATACCGTTGATATGACAAACATATATATAAAAAAAGCTCGAATTCAGGCACGAAGAGATAACGCAGCTTTAGCTAGTTTGGTTTTTACAAGAATTCTGCTGTGATGGAAAAAAAGTTGAGGATGAGAGTCTTGGTCTTGTCGTTTTCAATGGAAAAACACAAGGGTCCACGAAATTTGTGCCTCGATGAATTTGGAGATTTTTGCATAAGTTTCGTGGGGGCCTCTGTACCTCTCCTGTTTGATCTGCCATGCCAGTATGACAATCTGTGTCTGTCCGTCCATGTTAGAGTCTCTATCATCATGATGGGGAGCTTTTGAACCAGCAAACATCAATTTGCTAGGGATAATGACTTGCAATTCATTGTCAACGAGATTCGTTTCACACAAAATATTTTATGTACTTTCCTTGAGAAAGAAAATCTTGGTTTCAACTTTCATTCCAAGTCCATAACAAAAGAAATGCCATCTTCTTCTTCTTCTTTTTTTTAAAAAAAGAAAATTACGCACGGGAGTATTGAGATCTTGTTCTTCTTGATCAAATCAGATTTGTCTGGTTGGTTCAGCCATGTTAAAAAAAAAAAAACTGGCCGAATCATCTGGATTTTATCATGTTAATATATTATATAATCTAATTAAAAAACTAGCTTAAATTAAATTCGAAACCTTATAAGTTGACATGTAAATGGTGGGCATGTAGACATGACTGGCTGGGATTAATTGAAAAAACAACGATAATTTGTACCCACCAAAGCCCATTTTAAAAGGCATTAAGGCCCAGTCAAGTACTATTTGCCTTTCCTTGCCAAGACCAGAGAGAACAAATCTGTCCCCAAGAAAGAAATGAACGAACATCCTTTGCTAGGACATGAATACAGTTAGGATCATATGCAGCAAGAAGAGATTCGGTGGCAATTTTATAGTTTTCTGTAAACACTTTTGTTCCTTTGGTAATGCTACCAGAAAACCTGAAATGATAACGGGACAAGACTTTTTCTTTGATGCCACCAAAGTGTTAAAGTTGCATTCTTTGTTACAATTCTGTGCAAAAAATCGAGAACCCATTACAGGGAAGGTCTGCCATGGACAGGTTATTCGATTGGGGCTTGAAACAGATACCTTAACATCAAACATGTTAATGACTGTGTACTCGAAGTGTGGTCTAATTCGCCGTGCCTGTAAAGTGTTTGATGAAATACCCGAGAGAAGTATGGTTTCATGGAATATAATGATCGGTACTTGTGTGCAGAATGGAGAGGAGGAAAAAGCTATCGATATTTTCTTGGAAATGCAAAGAGAAGGAATCCCATGCAGTGAATTTACGATTTCTAGTGCTGTTTGTGCTTGTGCTGCTAAAGGTGATGTCTTTTTCTGCATGCAACTGCATGCTTTAGCTGTTAAGGCTGTGGTGGATGCTGATGTTTTTGTGGGCACTGCATTGCTCGATGTTTATGCAAAATGTGGGTCGATTGAAGAAGCAATTTGTGTTTTTGAAGGGATGCCTGAGAGGAGTGATGTCACGTGGAGTTCATTAGTGGCAGGGTTTGTGCAGAATGAGCTTTATGAAGAGGGCTTGGTGTTGTTTGCTAGAGGGAAGGAAATGGGGCTTGAAAATAATCAGTTTATGATATCATCCGTAATTAGGGCTTGTGCAGGGCGGGCAGCTTTGATTGAAGGGAGGCAGGTGCATGCTATTGTTTGTAGAACTGGTTTTGGTCTAAATAATTTTGTTGCTTCCGCTCTTGTAGACATGTATGCCAAATGCGGTAGCATAGAAGAATCTTATGCTGTGTTTTGTAATGTAGAAAGAAAGAATGTTGTCCTGTGGAATGCTATGGCTTCCGGGTTTGCTAGACATGCTTGCTCTACGGAAGTGATGAATTTGTTCGAGGAAATGCAGCATGCGGGTGTGCAACCGGATGAAGTGACTTATGTTGCCCTGTTATCCGCGTGTGTCCATGGAGGTTTGGTGGACAAAGGACGAAGCTATTTCGACCTTATGAAAAGAGAGCACCACGTGTCACCCAATGTCCTTCACTATTCATGCATGGTTGATCTTCTTGGTAGGGGAGGACTGGTCCATGAAGCTCGCGAGCTGATGACGAAAATGCCATTTGCTGCCACCGCTTCGATGTGGGGATCACTTTTGGCCTCTTGCAGGATTCATGGGGAACTTGAATTAGCTGAGATTGCAGCTAAGAACTTGTTCGAGATGGAACCTGACCGCGGTGGAAACTATGTTTTGCTGGCAAACACGTACGCTGCTGGTAAAAAGTGGGAGGAAGCTGCAAAAGCAAGGAAGTCCCTGAAAGGGAGTGAGATCTCGAAGGGGAGGGGCGAGAGTTGGATCGAAATTAAGGACAAAGTTCACACTTTTATGGCTGGCGAGAGAACCCATCCTAGAATAACTGATTTATATTTAGAGTTGAATAACTTGCTAGAAGAGATGTCTAAATTAGTTAATAAAGCCGAGACTGACTTTGCCCTTCATGATCTGTAAGATAGCTGACAGCAAGCTAGATCTTCTGAGCCACCACATCAAGAAGCTAGCTCCTGCATTCTGGATTGCCATTCTTTTATAAAGCTTGCTTATAGAATCACTAAATTATATTTTAGTAGCATGAGAACCAATCCTTTAATTTTATAAAATGTAATATTAATGCACCAAAAATATTATAAAGATAAATTTATTTATATATTTTCATATCTTCAACTAATTAATTTTTTGTTTTTATTATCTTCAATTCTTTTGTCTTAAAATAGTAACCAAACATCATCTTACCAATACAAAAGTATATGACTACATATATTTTACTTGAGCATATGCCCTTAAAAACTGAAACAAGAATTTTAAGGGCAAACAATTTTACCTCAGCTCAATAAACTAAATCTCTCATTCTTGGATCAACTTGTATAGCTTGAGATGACACATGACTCGATTGAAAATGGGGTGATTTAACTTGAATCAATTTAAAATTGTATTGTTTAAATATTCTAAAAAAAAGAGTTAAGACAACAATATCTTTTTTTTTTTTTTAAATAAAAATCAAGCTTTTACCAAGAAATACTTAGATCCTATTCCTCTTCGACATTAAAAAAAAAATTGATTTGTTTTTATTTTTTATTTTAAATTATATATATTTTTTGATGCTCTTATATTATTTTTATGTGTTGGTGAAAAAAAAAATTAAAATTAAAAATATTACTTTGATTTATTTCTAAACAAAAAACAAGTTAATCTCATTTATACTCTAAACAGGAAATTAATAAGCTTTCATCCAATTTAATTTTAACCCAACCTCAACTAAATCATGTATTTACATGTCATAAATAAATTGGGTTAAATAATAGTGATTTGCACCTGTTTTATCCGTATTCATTAACAACAATTCCACTCACGTCGTCTAAAGATTAATTATATTTAAAAAAAATTGAAAAAAAAATAAAAACGAATGAAATTAAGGAGAAAAAGTAGTGGGCTTGCTATTCTCCCACACCCAAAAAACATAATGGGCCTTCCATTTCATACACCTACAAATGGACACAGTAAGACGGCCCATCAAGTTGTTAACTAATTAGTTGGCTGACAGGCACAAACCCTAGACTGTTTATATATGTGAAGAAGACTCTCGTCCTGCTACTTCCCATCACGCCGCAGCAGCGCCTTTGTTTTCATCACCGGTGCTCTCCTTGAATCTTGAAGGTAACCTTCACTTCTTTCTCGATTCGTGTTTTCTTAGTCACCAACTATATCCCTTGAGAGAGAGAAAGCTTCAGTATGTTTTATTTTGTGGGATATCTGTCTAGCTAATGATTTTTTTCCGGAAAAAATGGTTTTTTTTGTGTGTTTGGTCTCTTTAGTTGCCAAGACAATGTGGGATAAAGTATTGTTTTTCTGCTTTGGATATGTGGTATCTTAGTAATTGGAATGCAAAATTGTTATTAATATTACTTTTGCTGAAGATATTTTTTTGTAGTAGTTGATTTTATTATCTTTAATTTGATGTTTAGTTTACGCTGGCCATCGATTTTTATTTTCCATTTTCTTTTTTTTCTTCTGTTTGAAGACTTCCAACCACAATCACTGTGGGTTTCCAGCTCTTTTGAAACTGGTGTTTTCCATTCCTAGATGCTCCATAATTTGAATGAGATATCTTGTGTTTTGTTCTTTATGGTCTCTGAGGATCTTTTGTGGATCCTCTCTCCTCAATGAGTTATTTGAATTTAATATTATTGCATCGACAATTCAGATAGTCTTCTTGTCGCTCCATTGCATTTTGGATGTCATGTCATCATGCTTGAACTGAGAGTTGTTAATGGTGTCTTGTCTTTAGATCATTAAAAATGTAGTTTCTCTCGTTTTGAAAGCTCCTCAAAGACCATAAATAACAGTTACAGCATTTCGAGCAGTCTTCTTGTAGCTCCAATGCATTTTGTATGTCATGCCATCATGCATGGACTTTGAGCTGTTAATGGTGTTCTGTTTTTAGACCATTACAAATGCAGTTGCTCCATTGCATTTTGTATGTCATCCCATCATGCATGAACTTTGAGCTGTAAAAGTTGTTGTCTTTAGATCATTACTAATGTAGTTTCTCATGTTTTGCTTGCATGTTTCCTTGAAAGGAAATGAAAGTCACCATTACAGTTTCATTTACCCTTTACTTTTCTTTGCAGCAGCCACAGCAGCAGCTTATTTGCTAAGATGGGTCGTGTTCGTACCAAGACAGTGAAGAAGTCTTCACGCCAGGTCATTGAGAGGTACTACTCTAAAATGACCTTGGATTTCCACACCAACAAGAAGATCTTGGAAGAGGTTGCTATCATCCCCTCAAAGCGGCTCCGGAACAAGATTGCTGGGTTCTCTACCCATCTAATGAAGCGTATTCAGAAGGGACCGGTTCGTGGAATCTCACTGAAACTACAAGAGGAAGAGCGTGAGCGTCGCATGGACTTTGTGCCCGAGGAGTCTGCCATTAAGATCCATGAGATTAAAGTTGACAAAGAGACCATTGACATGCTTGCTGCTCTTGGTATGTCGGACGTTCCTGGGCTTGTTGAAGTCGAGCCTCAGCCTATGATTCCCACTCAGGGATTCGGCAGAGGTGGTGGTGGTGGTGCTAGGAGGTTCTTGAGTTAAATAACTTCCACAGGATGTTCACTGCAAGAACTTTAAATATTTTGTCTTGTCTTTTTTAGTACTCGCATGCAGTGTCTGTTATGGATATTATCCTCGGTGGGTATTTGTTCTTGATGTTTTAAACTGGAGATTTAGTTGATTTTGCTGTTAAAGAAACATATTCTTAGTTTGATTTAAACCTGCCTTGTAGTTCCATTTTTTTTTTGTTGCATTTCAATTTTATTGCACGATGATGATCAAGAGAGATCAGTTCTACCCTGGATATCATCAAGCAAGCTATAGAACCCCATGTTCATTGCTGACTCGCATGCTATTGTTCATTACAAGCCTGTGACGCTGCTGCTGAATGATATATGTTTTTAATTAAATGATAATAAAAATAAATACATGTTAAAATATTTAAATGAATAAAAGAAAAAAATAATTATGCAAGTTATACATTAAAATTATTATAAAAATTAAATATCTTGAATATGTGGTATTTCTCCTTGCATAAAAAAAAATTGTCAAGTGTAAATAAAAAAGCTTACAAACACACTTAGTTAAATAAATTGAGAATCATTTTTATTAGTAAACTAAAAAAAACCACTAGCAATAATTAAAAATATATTTAAAAAAGTCGAGGCCAATGAAGATCAAGATATATTTGAGCTTACAGTATAATTCATTTGTATAGTTGTGTTAAGCAGCTATGTTTATCAAAATTGATTTTTTATTTAATAAAATAAAATAAAATAAAAACATATATATATATATATAATTGATTGAATAAAATCAAAGAAAAAATATATCACATCGTTTCAATTATTAAAAATACTATAAAAAATACATTTAATTTTTAGAATTATAATTAAATTATATATAACATAATAAAAAAAATTATAAATGAATTATGATAACCTAAATTGAAATTAAATGCATAAAAAACAAACATTATATATGTTTTTATTTGTTAATAATAATAATTAAATACTATACTATATTGTTTTTAGTTTATATCCCATGCACATGCTTATTTACAAAATATGCAATATAAATTTTTTGTTTTTATATTATAAAAATGTTTTGAGAAAAATTATCAGTTATTGTTATTTTTTAAGATGTTTTGATATTAAAAATATTCTTTCTAAAATTTAAAAAAATATAATTTTAATTCATTTTCAAAAACGCAAAAGCAAAATCCTCAGAGAATAAGTACCCGTAGTTTAAAGAACGACCATTTCCTCAGTTCAACACTGAACAGATAATGGATATTTTGCCACTCTCCACCATCCAACACTTCCCTCATTCTCCCACTCCCTTCACCACCTCAGCCATGTCTTTCTCCCTCAAACCAACACCTCCACCACCAATTGAACCAGCCAATTCTTCCTCTATTCGCCGTCCCAAACCACTCACTCCAACATCCTCCACCCCAACCCCCAACCCCCCTAAATTCGCCAGGAACCCTCACAAAACTATCCTCAACCCCTCCAAACCCTCGATAAGCACCACCACCACCACCACCACCACCAACAACAACAACCCTCTCTCTCTCTCCACCAAACTCCGCCTCTCCAGCAAACTCTCGCCCCCTCCTCCTCCACCGCCGCCGCCGCCATTAGAAATAATTCGAACCCCAGAAGTTGAAATCCTTGAAAAGACTAAAAAGACCGAAAACGAAGCCCCGAAAATTGAATGCTACCAAAAAGGGAAGATCTTTATAGGAAATTTACCAAACTGGATAAAAAAACATGAACTTTCAGAATTCTTCCGTCAATTCGGGCCTATAAAGAACGTAATTTTGATCCCGAGTCGTACTGATACTGAAAGGAATGCGGGGTTTGGGTTTATTATCTATGATGGTCCAAAATCAGAGAAGTGTGCAATGAAAGCTGAGGAATTTGATGGAATGGAGTTTCATGGGAGGGTTTTGACTGTGAAATTGGATGATGGGAGAAGATTTAAAGCGAAAACAGAGAAGAGAAAGAACTGGGTTGACGGAGAGGATGGAAAAGATTATAGGTCTAGTAGGCATGAAGAAAGAGAAGGGTCCACAAAGGCTTTTAGGAAGGTTTTAAACTCGCAACCAGAGAATTGGCAGGCAGTTGTCAGTGCTTTCGAAAGGATTAAGAAGGTAAAAGGAGTCAGACATTCTTATTGTTAGACTTGTATTTTCTTAAATTGATTAAGCTGAGAAAATGTGCGACCTATAAGAAATATGTCTTCAAAGAGTAGGAAGCGATGAATTCCTTGATTATTCTGTGCTATAACTATGACTTGTGCAGATTATGGTAACCATGTTCTAAGTAGATCATCGTTAATTTTTAAGGGAATGATTTATGCTCAATGGCCCAATTCATAATGCATATGACTTCTATAATGACGGAAAATTTGCATAATCATATCATGTGTGACCTATTAAGAAAGTTATAATAGCTTTTGCCTGGTCATTTATAATGTATGTTACCTCTTTTTTCACATCATTTTATTAGCCTTCTAGAAGGGAGTTTGGATTAATGGTGGGGTATTATGCAAGGCGAGGGGATATGAATCGTGCACGACAAACTTTTGAGAGCATGCGAGCAAGGGGAATAGATCCCAGCTCATATGTGTATACGAGGTAAAATTTCTGATAAAACATCTATAGTCTTGCTTCTGTTTGATTTAATTTGGACTAACTTCTTCATGAGATTCATCCGTTGAAATACTGGTCCTCCATCCAAATTGTATCGGATTATGCGAACAATGTGTCTGGATGCAAATTATATTGTAGGAAGCAAACGTTCTGAGAAAGATTTCACTCTGAGTTATTCAAACAAGATTGTAGACTTTCAGCTTTGAATATTATACATTATATGTGTTTATTCTTAGTTCATGTTGTTATTCGTTTTTCTGGTAAATTGGCAATGTCCGTTGAAGGTTGCTTCCCAAGTGTAATCTTTGTTCAGTTAACAGGAACTTGATTCCTCATAGTTTTAGAGGGATATTAGTAATGTAATTTAATTTTCATCTTTTGTCATTAAAGTTATTTATTTCATGCAGCCTTATTCACGCTTATGCAGTTGGTAGAGACATGGAAGAAGCACTGTCATGTGTTAGGAAAATGAAGGAAGAGGGTATTGCAATGAGTCTGGTGACTTATAGCATAGTTGTCGGAGGATTTGCCAAAATAGGCAATGCCGAGTAAGTGGATATTACCTCCAGCAACTTTTTTCTTGAAAAAAAATCTGTTTCAGTAACTTCTCTTGGAAAGTATCCTTTTATATGCCAAAGTAATATATCTGCCAGTTTTGAAGCCTCTTTTCTCTCTTTCAACTTGTTTTTAAGCTTTTGGTTGTGTTTTTATTTCTTATTCATGTAGTGGCTTATTCTTTGAACTAAAGTATTTGTAGGTTTTTGTCACTTGATCAACATATAAAAGCTTTGATGACAGATGCTTTAAACTTCAGCATTGTAACTTGTTCCGGCCCTTACTATCTATATAGCAAAACATTGCAACTCTGGTTTTTTGTTTCAGAAGTTCCTCTCTGTGCTAATAATAACCTAAAAGTTGTTTTTGAAGAGCTGCAGATTGCTGGTTTAAAAAGGCCAAGGAGAGGCATACGGATTTGAATGCAATCATTTATGGGAACATTATATATGCTTATTGGTTAGTATTAAGTTTCGAATTCAAGTCTATATTAATTTTCTTATTGTTATATTTATAGTTGTAAATATGGATCACTTCAATGTGCTAAAGAGTTCCATGGCTATGTGAGGTCAAATACATGTGTTCTATCTTTTCTAGTCTACTTGTGTTCTATTGTTAGTGAATTTGTCAAGTCTCCCACTCCCAAGCACAAATTATTGGGGTCCGAGTTTTTGGGGTGCCAACTTTATTAAATTATCGAAGGTTAGGACCATATTTAAGGACCCTTTGTTGATTGCATCATTTGTGTGCAAAGGCCTTCGGTATGTGTTGAATGGATCCTTGGAGGATATGCTTATTGAATTAGGTTGCATGCTAAAATTTGTACCTGTCATCTTTTGTCTACACACTATACTTTGCAGTCTCTGTTAAAATCTTTTCCCAGTTTATGAGGTGCTTTCATAAATTCATAATAGCTTCGCTCCTCATCTATTAATTACAGTCAGGCATGCAACATGGATCGAGCTGAAGCTTTGGTGAGAGAGATGGAAGAAGAAGGTATAGATGCTCCTCTTGACATATATCATACGATGATGGATGGTTACACTATGATTGGAAATGAAGAAAAATGTTTGATTATATTCAAAAGGCTTAAGGTAACAAGGCGATGATGTCACAGTGTTTATCTTGTGAAGTGATTACATGCGTGCTTCAGTTTTGTAAATCTTGTTTGCATTGGAGATATGTTTTATGTCTTCTAGCTTTGTCGATCTGTAAAGCATATTTGTCAAGTTTTGCATCTATTTCATGTAAAAAGTGCTAAAAACTTTCTTAGAAAGAATCTAATATCTAGTCGTTAAGCACCTGTATATGTAATAAAAATTCTATAATTTTCAGATAAATCTAGCTTGTGTTTAATGTAATAAGCAATTTGTTTCATTATTCATGCTGGACGTTTAAAATGTTTCTAAATTTTGCAGTCTGCATCGAGCTTAACATTTTCTGATTAAGTTTTGTTTCCATGTTACATATCCTGCAAATTCTTCAATGGACTGTCCTTTATAAGTTTCTTTAAGATGCATGTGAAAGGTTCAATAAGATATGAACTTTGTTACCAAGAGAGAAACAAATAAATGATAGTGGAAAAACATTTTTGTGAAAGTAAAGCTTCAAGGCTTGCTTTGTTCCATGGTTTGATTAGTGAGAATATGGAACACTTCACAAATGTGTAGATGCGTGTACATACTAGTGCATGTATGCTTGAGGAAACTGCTTTGTTCCATGGCTTGATTAGAGAGAATATGGAATACTTCACAAATGTCTAGATATGTGTACATTCATGTGCATGTATGCTTGCATGGACTGTCCTGAAGAAATTGCGAAGGAGTGTGTCCACATTTTAGTTTCTGTTGACTACCTATTGAAGCAAGAAATTGAACTTAAGGTCAAGTTTCTGGAGAATACCTTGTTGAAGACTTTAACTATGTGTGTCAAGCAAAAGAGCCAGAGAACACAATATAGGAAGTAGCAAAATCCATTTAGGTTTAATGCCTGATCGGTGGTTAATGTTTAAATAATTAACCATAACATGTAATTGCAACGCTTCACCTTTGCCTTAAATACTCTTCCATGAAGAATCTACATGAGTAGTGATATAATTCATATCTTATTTATTGTCCCTTCATACTAAATTGCTATTTGCATGCTGTAGGAATGTGGATTTGCTCCTTCAGTGATCAGCTATGGATGTCTCATCAATATGTACACCAAGGTAAGCCTTTTGTCATTTCACCTTTTTGTTCTAAATCATTTGCATCTTTATTCTATTTTAAAACTCCCTTGTACATGAGCCTAGTGAAGCAACTTGACACCAAAATGATTGGGATTTAAGGATAGGGCAGCTCTAATTCAAGATAGTACCATATAAACATTTTGGACAAAACTGGATGGAGCTAAGTATGTGAATGCTTAAAATTTTTTATTTATAATTCATTGCACAAGGGTAATATAAAAAAACTCAAGTTGGAAGAATGAACTCAGATATTTGAGTCCATGAAAAGTAAAAAGCTGTGGTAAGTTAGAAAAGAGATCTTTTAGATCCCTACATTCATTTGTTTTGACCTTCTCTTGGAGCTGTCCCCTGAAAGAGTGGGACATGGAGGCAGTATTCTGAGTGGACTAGAAAGGTGATCATGTTGGAGGATGACAGGTGTATTTGTTGTTGTCAGAGCTTATGGATTTAGTGCTAAGAAAGCTGGTATCCAGACCATTTGAATGTCTAAATGCTCTCATAGAGTCGGGCATCAGGTGGTCTTCCAGCAACATAATTTTTCCTTTTTGAATATAGTTGAAGAGCGATCATGAAGGAGGATGTAGGGGAATTTGTTTGTCGTGACAGCTTATGACTTTAGTGCTAAGAAGGCTGCAATCGAGTTAGATTGAATCAGAAACTTCTGAAAGCTTGGCATCAGGTGTCCTTCCTGCAAGCTAATTTGAGGTTCAGAAAAATTGAGAGAAGGTTGGGAATTTTAGAAGAGGGATGCTAGCAGAATTTTCTTAGTTGAGGATCTTGACCATTCACGTTTTGCTGTGCTCTTCTGTTCAAACTTTCTAAATCCTCGTGCTTTATGAAAGTACAGGGTGTCTTCTTCAATATTATTCAATGAATGATGCTGTTTGAGCTCTGTATTTTGTTGCATGTATAGTTGCTCCTCTCTCATGCTTTGTAGGTAAGCTGGTATCTCTAGTATTCTGTTTAATTGATGATCAAACATTACATCCAAACCTCCTTTTCAGATTGGTAAAGTTTCTAAAGCCATGGAGGTTAGCAGAATGATGAAATCTGTTGGCATAAATCATAACATGAAGACATATTCCATGTTGATCAACGGGTTCTTGAAGTTAAAAGATTGGACAAACGTATTTGCAGTTTTCGAAGATGTTGTCAAAGATGGTTTGAAACCTGATGTTGTCCTCTATAATAACATCATCAAAGCGTTCTGTGGAATGGGAAATATGGATCGTGCCATCCATATGGTGAAGGAAATGCAGAAGGAAAGATGCAGGCCTACATCACACACATTTATGCCCATTATACATGGATTTGCAAGAGCTGGAGAAATGAGGAGGGCCCTGGAAATTTTTGATATGATGAGGCAGGGTGGGTGCATCCCAACTGTGCATACCTTCAATGCTTTGGTTCTTGGCCTTGTTGAGAAGCGTAAGGTAAATTATTCATATGATGTAATGTAGTGTTGGAACCTGTTCAGATCAGATTCCAACTTTGGCAAATAGACTAGATTGTGAAAAGAGCTTTTTAGTTGATGTCATGGTGTGTGCTGTATAACTAATTTAGCACGGACTTTTTTCAAGCTGATAAGAAAGGAGTAGTTGTCTATAGCATTGCTGAATTGTCTGAAAGACTTATTAAATATGTGTCCTTCACCTTCAGGATACATAGAAAATTTCAAAATGTCTGCTTGCATGAACAACATTTTGACAAGTAATTTACTATATCTACTTGTGAGTTATCAAGACTCTTACACCCCCATATATTTGGTGGAAAAATTAACATATCTTCCAGTTTTGTGAACCATTTTTCTCATCATAACCCTCAGTTATTTGATGGACTTAAGTCACTTCTTGAGATGCATAGTGAAGTTCCATTTTGGTATATGTGGAATAATATCAGCAGTTTTGAAAATTTAATAATGTTTATCCTTCGATGAATGTTGTCTTCATTGGAAGCCTATATTCACTAATGTTTTCTCCTTGTTTGACACAACTACATTTATCTTGTTTATCTTGTAGATGGAGAAGGCTGTTAAAATGTTGGATAAGATGGCACTGGCAGGTGTGAGTCCAGATGAACACACATACACGACAATCATGCATGGTTATGCAGCATTAGGTGATACTGGAAAGGCCTTCGAGTATTTTACCAAGTTGAGAAATGAAGGGCTGCAGCTTGATGTATTTACATACGAGGCACTGCTCAAGGCATGTTGCAAGTCAGGCAGGATGCAGAGTGCTTTAGCAGTTACTCGAGAAATGAATGCTCAAAAGATTCCAAGAAACACCTTTGTCTATAACATATTAATCGATGGGTATGGATTATTGTCTATCACTCTTAAATTCGTGTTCTGAGAAAATTTCTAACCTCTTTAATATCATTGCAATTAATGTATTTTCAGAAACTCCTCTAATCTCCCCCAATTTCTTCCGGTCAGATATGCTGTCCACGTCTGTTTCCAGTAACTTGATTCAATTGTTTTCTTGATGTAGATGGGCTCGAAGAGGTGATGTTTGGGAGGCTGCTGACCTTATGCAGCAAATGAAGCAAGAAGGGGTTCAACCTGA
Source organism: Salix exigua (assembly GCA_032356905.1). Classification (NCBI taxonomy): domain Eukaryota; kingdom Viridiplantae; phylum Streptophyta; class Magnoliopsida; order Malpighiales; family Salicaceae; genus Salix; species Salix exigua. The sequence goes on from CM063597.1 coordinate 16,142,891, forward strand.
TATTCATACGTATACATCTTTTATAAATGCTTGTTGCAAGGCTGGAGATATGCTGGTATGCTTTGCTGATCAGTCATTAGTCAATTTGTTTCTTACACATCTAGTAAAGAGCACGCTCGATGCATTCTGAACTTGAATGGTGATAACAAGCATTTCATTCAAAATTTCTGTAACACTTGCTCAGAGAACCTGATTAACATGAGTGCATAGGATTTCATCTGCAGGTGAAAACAATTTCATCTTTTTTTCCTTACGTGTTAATTCAGCAATCCGGTCCTTCATTTCGTACTTAGGTATATATTACAGGATGAGTTTATGATTTCTATCTATCAGAACCATTTTGATGGCAATAAGTCTAAAATAAATGTCACTGGAAGTTTTGTTTCAGTTTACCCTCTCTATCAAGGCATTATTACAAGTTGGTGCAACTTTTCCTCTTAATGCATAATAGGATGAATTATTATTTATTTTCTTCCTGTGGCATTCTGTCATATGATTTGAATAATCCATATTTTTCAGAGAGCAACAAAAACAATGGAAGAAATGGAAGCTGCAGGAGTGAAGCCAAATGTGAAAACCTACACCACATTGATTCACGGGTGGGCGAATGCTTCTCTTCAAGAAAAGGCTTTGAGCTGCTTCGAAGAGATGAAGTTGGCCGGATTAAAGCCTGATAAAGCTGTGTACCATTGCTTAATGACATCATTGCTGTCAAGGGCTACTGTTGCTGAAGCATACATTTACTCGGGGATACTGTCCATTTGTAGAGAGATGATAGAATTTGAGTTGACTGTAGATATGGGGACTGCAGTTCACTGGTCCAAGTGTTTACGCAAGATTGAAAGAATAGGTGGAGAGCTGACACAGACCTTGCAGAAGACCTTCCCTCCTGATTGGAATGCACATCATTCTCTCGAGGCCGACTACGAATCGGATATCAATGATGAACGCAGCATTCACGGTGATAATGACATGTTCTTGGCTGGTGTGAATGATGGAGATAGCGATGAAGAGGGTGATGATCATCATGACAGCAAGGGTTTTAACCAAAGACCGTGGGCTTAAACTAGGCAAGGAGTTTGGAGTCAAAGCTTGATTAGGGTTAGTTTCTCAAGAAATTCTCTAGCAGCTTCATTTCTCAATTTAGCAACATTATCTTTTCCTTCATCAATATTATAGTTAAATGAAAATTCTTTCTCATCCCTTTGTTTCTTTGATGTTGTCATCAAACAGCATCTTTAATATGTGCAGATATTCACGTTCTAGGTGATGTCAAAATTGTCCTGTACTCGAGCTTCCATTCCTATCACTTGAGATTTCAATTTTCCTTTCCTTTCCAGAATTGTTGTTCAGGATTTAAATGCAATTCAGATAAATAAAAAAGAGGAGATATGATATCTAATAACCTAAAAGGCATCAGCCCATTTCACTATTCATTGGACATTTGTCCTCCCTACTTCTCATGTGTATGTGCTCTTTGGTGTTTTTTTTTTTTTTTTTTTTTTTTCGGGTTTTCTATTTATTTATTTTTTACTTTACATTTTTCTCTTTTTCTTTCATTGTATTCTTGCTTTTTTTTATGATGATTTTTTTTCTTTTTTTTTTCTTTCTTGCCATTTTTTTATTGTGTTTTTTCTAACTATTTTTTTCATATTTTCCCATAAAATATTTTTTTCTGGTTATATTTTTTTTCTTTTTCGACTTATATTTATGATTATTTTTTTCCTTTTTTTTTCTTTCTTGCCTTTTTTTTGTTATTGTGTTTTTTCTAATTATGTTTTTCATATTTTCCCATAAAATATTTTTTTTCTGTTTATATTTTTTTTTCTTTTTCGACTTATATATATTTATTTGTTATTTATTATAATTATATAAGTTTTGATTTGTTTCAATTTTGTCCTTTGAAAGTTATTTATTATAATTATATAAGTTTTGATTTGTTTCAATTTTGTCCTTTAATTTAATAATAATAATATCCGTATAATTTAATAATTTTAATTGTTTTTACATAAATGACAATGATATTTTTTTTTTGTTAAAGTTTCTAGGATATTCTTAGTCTTTCATTAATAATAATAATAATAATAATAATAATAATAATAATTTAACTATTTTTCTTGCTTGCTCTTTTGTTAATGTTTTTTTCTCCGTATAATTTAATAATTTTTATTGTTTTGACAATAATGGCAATGATATTTATTTAGTTTTGTTTTGTTAAAGTTTCTAGGATATTCTTAGTCTTTCATTAATTATATGTTCTAATATTTATTGAATATTATCTCATAGGAATATATATAAGGAGAAGAAAACATAACCTAGGATTTTTTGAATAAAAAAATTAATATCGGTATTCTTAAATACATTTAATATAATCATACAATTAATAAAAAAAATTGCCTTCAAATTTTAATTTTGTACTTAACACAACAACAACAACAACAACAACAACAACAACAACAACAACAATAATAATTTAAGTGTTTTTCTTGCTTACTCTTTTGTTGATGTTTTTTTTCCTCCGTATAATTTAATAATTTTTATTGTTTTGACAGTAATGGCAATTATATTTTTTGATTTTTTTTGTTAAAGTTTCTAGGATATTTTTAATCTTTCATTAATTATATGTTCTAATATTTATTGGATTTTATCTCATACGAATATATATAGGGATAAAAAAACATGACCTTGGATTTTTTGAATAAAAAAAATTAATATCAGTATTCTTAAATACATTTACTATAATCATGTAATGAATAAATCGGATAACATAAAAAAAAATTGTCTTCGAATTTTAATTTTGTACTTACACAATAACAACAACAACAACAACAACAACAACAACAACAACAATAATAATAATTTAATTGTTTTTCTTGCTTACTCTTTTGTTATTGTTTTTTTCTCTCCATATAATCTAATAATTTTTATTGTTTTGACAGTGATGACAATGATATTTTTTTTAATTTTCTTAAAGTTTCTAGGATATTTTTAGTCTTTCATTAATTATATGTTCTAATATTTATTGGATGTTATCTCATATGAATATATATATATATAGGGAAAAGAAAACATGACCTAGGCTTTTTGGAATAAAAAAAAATAATATCATTTTAAAATTAATATTGAAATTTGTTACTCTTTTGTTTAGATTTATTTCTTAAAAACAAATTTACAATATTTTCATTTTTAATATTTTAAATATAATATTGCTGGGGAAAAAATTAAACTAAAAAAAAATACAGATTTACGTAGGTTATCTGCAATTAAAAAATATACGCGTCACTTTCCATTTTGATTACATAAATTTTATCAATTATAATTATACTAAATAAATATTAAACTAATAAAATACAATACATATAAAAGCAATAAATTTTCTACATAGATAAAAAACACGTGCATCGCTGCGGTATACCGCTTCGTGATATCTAGTTACAAGGTGTATGAGAGGTCATGGCAATGATGGTTGATAATTTCTTTTCAGCTTAATTTTACTCTTGGATTATCAAAGAGCTGTTGGATGGTGCTACCGATTTTATTTTATTGATAGAAAAAAGGGATTTCTCTAATTATTTCTTGGTTAAATTGTTGTTATTCTTTCCTTTTGGGCTATATTAAAATATTTCATCAACTTTAATATTTCTCACGGAAAAGCCAACCATGGCGGGTGGCACGTGTGTGTCGATTCACATCGGTTAGGTCTCAATTTGATTTGATTTTTATTTATATATTATATCTAATTTTGGTTGTTCTTGTTTTTTTTATAATTAATGGTAGCATTAATAACTTGCTTTATTTTGTTATAATATATGATAGCCATTTGCAAAAGGGGTATTTATGATCTATTGTTTGTTTTCTAAACCACAACGGCTATTCAATGATTCCACTTTGTCATTATTAAAACAGATTTCGTGTTCCGGTCACGTATTTTTTGTAAGAATCTGGAACAGTTAGAGTTTTAATCGCTCATCTGGGTCTACAATGTACGTTTTCTAGGGATGAGATTTTCTCGCATAAAAAAACCTTTTTGATATTTGTTAAGTATGCTAAAATTTTGCAAAATCCCCTCATGAAAATTACCATCAATTTGTAATCCGTTTCATCACATTTTGGCCATTAGCTTCTTACCTAAAACCATTACAACCTTTGTAAAAGCTTTACAACCAGCCAAGGCAGTGTACTCTAAAACCATGTCCTCTAACCTTGTATAAATACATGCCTGCTTCTCTCCTATCAACTCATCAGAATCTGCAATGATCTCACATAGCCTTAAACCACAAAATCTATGGCATGCCTGTCGAAATGAAGAAAGAAAGGGTGGTCATGGCAATGATAACATCGGATCAATAATGAATCAATTTCGTCAAGAATTTCATGAATCTCTTGATCTTAATTATCCAGTCCTGTTAGAACTAGGTCCACCTCCTCGACCTTGTTTGGAGTGGCAAGACTTTTTTCATAAAGAGGTAAAGCATGCAGCATGGTGTTTTCTTTTATGAACTGATTTTTATCATCCCTATTTCTTCTCACTTTCATTTTTTGAACCTTCAGTTTAATTAATTTTTGCTGGTATATATAGCTATGGAAGATCTTTTGTTGTTCTACTTAGAGTGTGTTTGTTTACGCGCTTTTTCTTCTAGTTGGAGTGTGTTTGTTTACGCGTTTTTTCCGCGTTTCGGATCAAAATCAAAACCATTATTGTAACTTCTTTTAATTTGTAAATTGAATTACACAAAAATCGTATAGATAAAAGGTTATGCACAAAAATCATTATATATATAGATATATCCATTCTGAATTTATTTGTTATGCATTGAAGAAGATTGGAGTGAGATGCGAGGAGAAGGAAAGAAAGGGAAGATGCTTTCCCATGATGGCACGAGAAGGAAAGGAATCAAATCTTGAGTTGAGCCTTAGACTCTCGGTGCCAGGATTGCACCGGCGGCAGGATGAAGAATCGAAACAAGATGGGATTTCATCAAGCCAACGTTCCCGGATGTCAGTGGACATGGACTCATCAGTTAACGGTACAGGACTCAGTACAGGCACAGTGAAGGTACCTTCGCTGGTTTTGATGGGCTGCGCACGCTGCCTCATCTATGTCATGGTGTCCGAGGTGGATCCCAAATGTCCAAAATGCAAGAGAACCGTTTTGATGGACGTGTTTCGTCGCAGGCCAGCTAAGAAACCAAGGGTTTGTCTTGGTTAATTAGTAGTGTTTACCCTTCAATGTACTTGTCTTCATTCCATAAAGAGAGTTGCATGCATGCATGCATGCTTGCTACTTGGCTATGCTTTTGTCTTGGCTTTTGTTCTCTGCAGCTTAAGATCGGGCGAGGTCTTAAGTTTGCGTTGTTGTGCTCGTGCGAGCAAATAAACTATTATTATTATTATTATTATTATTATTATTATTATTATTATTATTATTATTATTAAGAATCCGTTGAATGTTTGTGTGAACGATTATCATTATTGATTTTCCTTTTTGTTCTTACGGCTTTTTTTTTACTAAATTTCACATTTTATTGTGTTGATTTATGCTCCTTTTAATAACTATTTCTCTAATCCAACTTCCTCACATTGGATTATCATGCCATAAATAATTAATTAATGGTTCCTTTATCATAATTAAACACTTAATTATCTAGCAGTATTAGTAAACCCCACATGGCTTGCTTGATGGTTCATTTGAGACCCACTTGATTTGGAAAACACAAACAAACTCGAATGATCAAATATATTAATTTATGACCTGGTTAAAAATGAATCCAATTTATTTTAAAAAATAATATGAATTTAATCTGTTTTTTTTTAAATCTTAAAATAAAAAGGAAAATCAAATCAGCCAATAACTTGGATCTTAAACTGGGTTATTGATTAAACCCCGGGCCTAGTAGCTTTACAATTCAAAGCATAAGCTCTTCATGGGCCAAGCCCACTAAAGCTCACACGACCACCACTTGGTTTCTCCAAAATATACAATTCTCCCAGCCCAAAACGGAGCGTGTTGATCTTTCTTTCCTCTGTTTTGCGGCACGGATAGATTTTTGGAACTCAAGCAATGAAACAGCTAACCTTAATTAATGAAAAAAAAAACTAATTTTTATTTTCGATGGATATTTGAGCTCACTGTCGACGTGTCCAAGTAGTGGATGAATAAAGAAGGGGAAGGGGGAGAAAAATGAAGAACATTCCTGTCAACAAATCCTTTCCCTTCCTTAAGTTATTGCGCACAGGACAGAACACAACTGAATCTGGACAAGATCGTACAATGTAATGTATGATTAGGTTCAATGTCCCACGTGTCATGGCATTAATTAAGGGTTTTGGAACATTAACTGCAACTAACTAATTAATTAATCACTTTTGCATCTCATAATAATTAAGTTCAAAGGGAGTTCCGTGCATGGATATCATGCATCGCAACCGTTGCCAAGTCTTATGTTGTTTCATGTTAGGCAATTATTCAAATCAACGAAATATTAAATCCAATGATTTGAATGCATGATATTTAATCTGATTTTTTTAGATAGTTTTTCTATTTTATTTTTTAATTCGTAAAATAATTTTATTTTTAGTTTAAATTGGATTTAAAATCAAACATCGACTCGTTTAAAATTTAAATTGATTTTCCCCTTCAATATATATCATAAATTCTTCCTTTATCAAAGAATTTCCTAACCAGAATTTTAAAATCACCATGCAGTTTTTTGAGATGAAACAAATAATAATAATAATAATAATAATAATAATAATAATAGTTTATCATGCACGACGTGCAATGGCATCTCACACCCAATGACGGGTGGCTATGTCCTCTCTTAATTATTAAACTAAACATATTTTATTTTATTTATTTATTTAAGAAAATCATGCAACAAAGAGGGTCAACGTAGCATGTGTTTTCCATACAGATGCCTGACCAAAGCCAATAATGAACCGGTAGATAGGAGACAAACCAGTTCATCTGCTACCTTCTCTGCTTCTTCAAGAGCTCACAATAATTAGGGGAACCCAATGACCTACTGATCCCAGCACAAGAACCATTCAAATCGCACGAGCAAGATAAATGGATGTAAATACTTGGGATGGATGGTACTAGAATGAAAAATGTGACACTTTATTGTTTTCAAAATTAAGATTATACTATGTGATATAAATGCTGTGTGATAATTACTAGATTGTAGTCTGTATCCCTCCAAATTTTTTAAAAATAAAATAAAAAAAAGACTAGATCGATTACTATAAAGAAATTGGATTTGATTCTCTATCTCGCTTTGAACATTTTATAAATAAATAAAAATTGGGATCAACCCTCTTGACTCGTATTCCATGCTTGGATCTTACAACTATAATCCAAAAACATTCAAATTCCAACCCGACACATTTCTTAAAAAGATCGTCTACATATGAAAGCTTACAAGATAGCTAAGTGTTGTTCCTCGCACTAAGATATACATTGCAAGAAAACTACGAGCTTTTTATTTCGCTTTTGTTCTACATCCTATGATATATATATATATATATATATATATACACTAGCCAATGCCCCGCGTCTCGTCACGGACGGTACCATATTTTTTTCAACACAAAAAATATTAATTGTTTTTTATAATATATTTTGGTTAAAATGATAAATTTGTGCAAAATTCCCGTGATGTGCAAGCTTTTTTTATAAAATATATGAATTTTAAATCGATATAAATTTATCTGTTTAATAGGTTTCAACGAAATAACCAACATAAAATTATCATCATCATTAAAAAAGCAAAAAAATTATCACCATCATTAAAAAAAATTAATCATATTTTTAAGTAAAATAGAAATATGTCAAGAGTGGGACTTGAACCCCCAACCTCTCGAACAGAATTTTTGTCTCCTGCCTCATAAACCCGCTAGGCCACCTCAACATTCATTCATTTTTCTCGAAAATATATATTAAATCTAATTTTAATGTGGATTCGCTAAAAAGAAATGTGTTGAGAGTGAGATTCGAACCTATGCCCTCGGATGAGACCTTAATCTGACGCTCTTTAGACCATCTCGGATACCTCAACCGTTTGTCTTTCACAAATATATATATATTAATAGTAGGTGTTACTGTGAATTAGCACAGTAAAACCGGGGCGTGTTTTATTATATAGTTACTAATATATATATATTAAAATTTTAGAACGATTAGCACAGTAAACCGATATAAATTAAAATTTTAGAACGATAAGTACAAAAAATAAAAACAAAAAATAAAAACATAAATACATAAAATATAAATTATTTTTGTTCAAAAAGAAAAAAAACACCAAAATATTATATTATATTATATATCATGGGAAAAACACTATAGATTGATATAGTGTTTTTCCCATACCTTTTATATATATAATAATATATATATATACACACGCACAGTTGCAACTCACGACAATATATATAATGTGGAGCCACCGATCCTTTATGTATTTTAAATTTACTAAATTTTCAGGATCAACCGTTTCAGGGTTGATTTAATTAACACAATAAGCTAGAAAACCTAATTATGTGCCCACGGAAAATTAGGCCAAACTAGAAAACCTAATTACTATTGAAATTAGTTTTAATATTATAAAAATGTTCTCTTCGTGATTTAGAGTTGATGAGGTGACACTCTAGGGCTGTTTATATATATATTTTTTAAAAAGATATATATTATTTTCATGTATAAAAAATAACCACGATGACTACCTAAATACCTTTAATTATTGTTTTTTGGTACCACAAGAGCCAGCGAATAGGGGGGCGGCCATTCACATGGATGGCGTACACCAACGTTTGTACCGGCAGGGGACAAAAACACAGCTGATAGGATGGAAGAAATAACCATGATACGTACAGATTAAAATGAGCTAACCATATAATAATTGGTTTGTACTATTATTTTCATATTTTAGATTTAAATCTTATATTTATTAATATAATAATTATTAAAAATTTACATGATCATTAACTTCAGGATTAATCGAGATATATACAAAAGATAATCTGTGTTAATAATAATTAAAAAAAAAGAGTTTGATGGACCGATCTAGGTCCCTAGGATAGTTAGTTAGCTGACCGTATCGAATCATCAAAAATAAATGAGATGGGGTAATTAAACATTAATTAGGCTTCATCCCTAAGGTCCATCGGAGTTGATTAGATAAGATAGTTTCGATATGTTTGGAGCACATTTAAAGCATGCATGGCAAGCAGCTTTTCATGCTCGTCTCATAATCTTTTTTTTTTGTTTTTTGTTAATCTCTCAATCGTATCTTATTATGGTCAACCTTAATTTATTATTATTTTTATTTCATTTGCACAATAAATGTAGGAGTCAAAATAGATCGCTCTCTGATTCTGTGGAGTAACCTAAAAACTTGACAATTAAAACGACGAAGTTTCTAATTAAATACTAATTTTATAAAACTGGTTTGATTTAATTGAGTTTTTAGTAGCTTGATTGACCTAATGGAACCTTATCAATATAACATTAGTTTTTTTTAAAGAGCAGAAAAAAAATCATTTTAATAAAAAAATTGACCGTGTGATTTATAAGTTGACCTAACAATCCAACGATCGAGATTCTTTCTTTTCGGAATTAATTTTCAAGTCAATTTTGATATGGTCGATGGTGCTCTATTCAATCCTGGGTTTGTGAGCTGATTCTAAAATTGTATATATAGCATCTATATAAAATAGAAAGGGTAGTCTAAGTATAAGGGGTGAACAAATAAATCGGAAAACCAAGATAACCAAAAAATATTAACTGAAAAACCAAATCATTATAACCAAAAAATTGATAAAAGGATTAGATTTCAAAAAAAAAAAAAAATTCTGGTCCAGTCCAATTTAAGCAAAAATCGGTAAACCGAAACCCAACTGAACCGATTTAAACAAAATAAAATAAACTATATAGATTTTTATTTTTCCGATCAAGTTCATTTTTTTTTAAAGTTTGATTCTATTTTGATGAAATGAGACAAACCGAAACAATTTTTTGATTTTTTAGTTAAAAAACCTGAACCGATCTAAACCAAACCAAAATTGGTTGATTTGAACCGGTCTGACTCATTTCTTATTTTTCGATTTGATATTTTTTATAGAGAAAAACTGAACTAAATCAAACTAAACTGAAAATGATGAACACGAAGTCCCTTGAAAGTAAATCATTTTAAAGGATTGTTGTTGATAATAAAGGGCCTGATAACCCCAGGGGGTTGGCCTGGCGGTGGAGACCTGGGGCTCGTGGGTTTGCTCCCCATGAGGTCTCAGGTTCGAATCCGTTTAGGTGCAAACAATTTATTGGGACCATCGGACTTGGACGAAGCCCTTGACTTAACCGTGATGCACTTGTGGGAAACATGCTTGCCGAGACCTTGTGCACTCTCGGGATTAGTCAGGCCTAGCGGCCTGGACACCCGTGGATTTATCCAAAACAAATAAAATAAAGGGCCTGATTTATGAAGTATGTTCAGAGCCATTATTATCAGACAAGCGTTGAATAGGGGAAGACAATGAAAAAAGAAATACAAGTACTACGACATCGCATATGTTTGTTTGCATTTTTTTAATTAATTAATGCAAATATATAAATAAATGTTGGGTAAATATAATATATATATATATATATATTAAAATAAATTTAAAATAAGGAATAAAAGAATATGTCATTTAATTCCCAAACCTTGTGTCATAAATCCGTTGGCAAGGAAAGTGTGCCTCATTTAACCCTTCTTTTTTTCAAAAAAAAAAGTCACATGAATCTTGCCTCAACTTGATTTATTTATTCAATTATCTCATTCTTCTTTCCCACGAGAAATCCTTCAATTTCCTAATCTATTCAGTATCTTCCAATTACTGTAATGATTAAAACATGTTTATAGTATCTGTTTGTTTACGTCTTTCAAGCTTGATTTTTAAAATATTTTTTTATTTGAAAAACAATTAAATTAATATATTTTTTTGATAATTTTAATATACCGATAAAAATTAAAAAAGCTTCTTGAACTTGAAATTTGCACATAAATTCATATAAATTAATACTTAATTTTTATCCAATAGAATTAAAATGATGAGATTATTAAAGAAATATTATTAGGTGACATATACCATGATATAATCTATATTATTATATAACAAATTGTTTTTAATAGAAAATTCATGTGAGGTTAGGAGAGAAGGGTCACGAGGGGGGTAGGAAAATTATGGGACAGAGTAACATCAACAAAACAAATCATGGGAGCTCCATTAATTAGAAAGCTTGGCTTGTGAACGTAAAAAAAGTTAGCTCAACTGTATAAAATTCTTGTCGAGAAAAGCTGTGTTATGTTTAGGTGTTTGATATCACATTCAATTAAGAAACTCAGAATTTAATGCTCACATGATCACAGGCCCTACCTGTCCCGTTTCATTTCCATCTTCTTCCCCTACTCCTCTTCGCATCTTCTTTAAATATAACTCTCACAACTTCCTCTGATCACATTAATAGCAGACCAAAAAAAGCCACAGACATTCGTGAGACGCCATTCAAGCCTATACATTATCTCTTTCTAGTGTTTGGGATCAAGAGAGCAAGAAAAATGAAGATGCCAACAATCTTCAAGGGCAAAGAAACGAAGCATCCATGGCAGAAATGGCATTCATGCAAGCACCCCAAGACTCTCTCTTTCAGAGCTGGAGATGATGTTATCAAGACCGTAAACTCAGTCTTCTTCGATCCTTCTGAAGGGGTTGAAACACCAGAGTCATGGTTCACTGACTCGTCAGAAACCACAAGCTTCTCAACCGAGTCGGAGGACTGCGATGGGGAGTCATTGGAGGTTGTTGTGCGTGGGGCGAGATCAGAAAGGTTGTTTTTTGAGCCTGGAGACACAAACTCAATACTAGAAAAGGCAAAAACAGGAGGGTTTCCGTTCAAAGAAAGCGTAGAGCTAGCAATGGAGTCTGAGAATCCATATGTTGATTTTAGAAGGTCAATGGAGGAGATGGTGGAGTCTCATGGACTTAAAGATTGGGATTGTTTGAAGGAGTTATTGGGCTGGTATTTGAAGGTCAACGGGAAAAAGAATCATGGGTATATAGTCGGGGCATTTGTCGATCTACTTGTTGGGATTGCAGCTGCTCCTCCTTCTGATTCTACCTTCTCTTCCTCATCTCCTCTATGTTCATTGAAAGGGCATGATGAGATTGACGAGGAAGAACAGATGGTATAGCCTTAGCTTTCATTATTTCAGTTTTGCGTATATTAGTAGGATTGAAGAAGAACAAAATGAGATTAGAGCTTCTTTTCGTTTACTATGATGATAATGAAATCTCTCCTCTTCTTGAAAATGGCAAGAAATATTAGAATTTGAGAGGTTCTGCGCCTCTTGTGAATCCCCAGCTAGGTGCAAAGAAAATCATTGAAAGAATTCGAGTTTATTTTTGCAGCTGATCCATGACGACACGATCTAGATGGCTAACCAAACGTGTAGTACAGACATTGTGTGATAGAACGATCTTCTTGCAGGGACGTGCTGCTGAAGAAGCTGCTCGTCGTCTGGCAATCTGACCTGTCAAAAGAAGCCGCCGAAATTGGCGTGTTTGACCGAACATGCAGCAGTCTACGAAATTAGCTGAACTGCATTGCAAATGCGAGCTATTGATTTTCTCAAGAACTGTTAGCTAAATCTATACGCAATGCATCGATATCACCAATCAGATTTAACCCGTCGTGAAAAAAAGTATAGGATACTCCATTGACGACATGTCCGCATTTAAAAGTAGTTCAGAAAAGTCAAACGAGGCATGGCTTTTAATTTGATTATTGAAAAGTGTTTTACATGCTCGGTTCTACAGAAAATCAACTAGTTTTAACCAATCCTATCTAACTTGAAACAGCAATGGAAGGAAGCACGAACATGTAATTGGAAGCGATGAATTCCCACAATGCAACCATCTCTATACAAAAAGCCAGATTGCTTGTGAGATCTCACCTAATGTATCTTCAACACTAGTGAAATTTGATCTCTGGGACGCATATTCATGCCGATATATGCTGGACAACGATATAAATCATATTCTGAGACATCATCTAATATTTTAAGTAGGTGAGATGGTTTCTTAATATAGTGTCATAGTTTTATCAACCCAACAACCATGAGTTTGAATCTAACACTTTCATTTTATCTGATAGAAATCAAGCACAAAACAGTATGAGTCTACATAAGTTTTAAACCCTGGGTATTTTCATTTTAAGTAAGTATGTTAAGGAATAATATAAATCATATTATTCGTTAACAGAATCACGGCCTAGCAGCACCCAGTTTCTCAATCAGCCTCTTCATTTCCCACAGCTCTCTATCCCTGTATGAATATAAACAAGTGACAGCTCCATAAATAAACAGAAATTACAGAAACAGCTACATTATAACCAAAACCTTTCTTTCAAAGGGCAGCACAAGAACCATAGAAATTGAAACATGATAGCGAGACGCGAAGAACATTATAAAAAAACATTAAAAACATCGTTCTTCTGCAGATATATTTGACAGCATGCATTTTAGGCAGATGCAGATCACTAATACATTTAGGATATATACTATTTGCTTACATCAACTAGTTTGTAAGGATTTCAATGCTTCAAGCCCACATTAGCATTGATTTGTTACAGAAAGATAACTTAATAACACAGTCACAATAGCAAAATCGAATGCAGGAACAAATTCATCATACAAGTGATAAAAAAGAAACAAACTTTGACACTAATTCAATCCAAGAACTAGAACCCATGTTAGTTCAAACAAATTCACAGAAAATACAGAAGCTTTAACCCCCAAAAGTCAGAATTTTTGGGGAGATCAGTAGCTGTGGTTTTAAAATCTGTGAGACAGAGAGGGCCAGATCCTGACATGGCTGTGCTGGATACAATTTACGTCTCCATCCCTTATGTTATGAAGATTTAATTTTCATTTCAAAACTTAAGATATGTAAAACGGAAAAGGATACTCACACAGTCTTACACAATGAAACATGTTCATCAAGATCGTTGAATTATGGGAGATAATTTATGGTTGAATCCTTGAATTGCATAGAATTTTTACCACAGCCCCTTGATATTGTAAGATTTATCGATTACCTTATAAATAATCAACTCCACTGACCAGTACAAATGGATTGCTTAAAATGATATAAAATATCTTTTTCTTAAGTATTTTAAGTTTAGAGGTAAGTTGAAATTAGCATTGTCACCGGCTTGTCGTTTGAATTTATCTCAGCAGTTTTACTTTGACTTGTTGACCGTTTTGTTTCACACGGATGAGGTCTTAGCCATCGAATTGTTTGGATTCATTTTGACAGATTGTTTACTTATGAGCAGTGTTACTAAAATCAATCTAATTTTATAGGCCTGTCGACTCTAAATTTCTATATCAAACCGGATGTGAGTTGATTAAGATCCCGTTTCAATTATATTTTTGAGAATTTTTTATTTTTTAAATTAATATTTTGGATTGTTTTAATATGTTGATATCAAAAATAAATTTTAAATAATAAAAAAACATGTTATTTTGATGTGTTTTCAAATTAAAAATACTTTGAAAAATATTTTTTACTAAATAGATGTTGAGTAAGAACCTATGAGACATGATTTAATTGGAAAAATAAATCTTGAACAATGATGTTTTGAAACCAATTAATTTTAGTTGAGTTGACTTTGGTCTGAGTTTGATAGCAATACTTGTGTCCCGATTTACATATATAGTATCAAGGAATCATTTTATCTAAAAACTTAAACTATTAGGTGAGGTCTAGGATATTATTATTTAACAAGTATGATCCAGTGTTGGAAATTGATGATCCGCACAATGAATCGTTCTTAAACGAGTCATCGTAGAGATCAAATTGTGGGCACACTAAAATCTGCAGGAATGAAGATTCAGAAATGGAATCGGAAATTCATTCAATCTTTATTCAATTTGGAAATGCCTTAATATAGGCTTACATGATAAAGTCCTAGAATCATAACACTCTCAACATATCTAAGAAATTATTTGAATTCAAACAAGTTTGACTAAAAACCTGTTATGAATAGTAAAAACAGAATTCAAAAATTAAAATTCAAAAACAGAGAAAATCTTCTTATCCTCAATGCAAATCTCATTAATTCCAACACTCCTCCTTGAGATTTGCTTTGAATAACCTGAGCTGCATCTTCAGAAACTCCAGCCTTGATCCAGGAATTCCCTTAGTCATCAAGTCTGCTAGTTGAACATCATTTGAACAATGAAGAACTTCAATGAACTAGCTCTTCTCGGCTTCCCTTAGAAAATGAAGTTTCACATTAATGTGCTTTGTTCTACCATGTTGAACTGGATTCTCAGCAATTTCAATGGAAGACTTATTATCACAATGAAACTTAGTTGGTGAAACTTGTTTTTGTCCCAAATCAGCAAACAATGTATTCAACCAATTTTCAGCTACTGCCATGGGAATATGTTTATCACAATCACTATCTGCATACCAATTTAAATCAACTCCTCCTGTCATTGAGTAGCCAAGGCTCAGATCACTTTGAGTTTCAGTAAAACACTTTAAGTTTTAAAATTCTGAACAACCTTGAGACTTGTTCTTCAAAAAACAAGCCCAAATCATCCTATTGTATTCATCTTTGAACAACATGAAGTAAGCAAATTTTTTCAAAAATGCAATGTTCATTGGTTCACAAAAGTCAGAATGAACTAGTTGTAGATTGCTTAATGCTCTGCTTAATGTAAATTGTGGAAATGGCTTTTGGTGTTGCCTTCCATATTCACAGCCCTCACTCATCTGTTTACTAGTAGAAATTTCAGATATCCCTTCTACCAAAACATTATCATGCAACATCATCAATGAATTTAAATTATGATGCCCAAAACTCTTGTGCCAACCAACACTCTCATCAGTTTTAGCACTTAAAGCAAGCCCTTCTACAACATTCAGATTCAAATAAAAGCTATTCCCCTCCATTCTAATTTTTGCAATTGCTGAATCATGTGAATCAGTAATATAGCAAATTTTTTCTCTAAATGACACTTCATAACCATTTCGCAGCATTTGAGCAACACTTAAAAGGTTTTGATCAAGTTCAGGAATGTATAAAACATTTGAAATTGTCTTCGTACCTTTACTTGTTCTCACAGTAACAGTACCTCTGCCTTTTGCTTCAACAACATCCCCATTTCCCAGCTTGATTTTAGGCTTGATTGTCCTGTCAATTGTGGAGAAAATTGATAGGAATTTGGTCATGTGTCTTGTGCAACCACTGTCAATCAACCAAGTGTCCCTCTTGGAGTTGTATTCATCACAGATTGCCATAAACAGATGCTCATCATCATCCTTGCTTTCTTCAGAAAAATTGGCATGTTGCTGAGTTTCAAGCTGTGGTTGTCTTCTTTTAAATCTGCAATACTTCTCACTATGACCATTCTTCTTGCAATGATCACAGTAAAGAAGAGTCTTTCCTTTAAACCAGCAATCATTCTCACCATGGTTTGTTCTTTTGCAATAAGAACATGGTGGAAAAATTTGACTGCTAATAGGTACAATGGACTTATTTTCGGAGAAGAGTTTTTTACCTTTGCTGAAATCTTTCTTCTGGAAATTTTCAGTCTTTCTTCCTTTTCAGTTTGCTTGAAATGCACCTTCCATAACATCATCATCCCTCATCCGCACCCTCTGCTCCTGAATGTGCAGTTTGCTAATCAACTCAGCAATGGTGAGATGTTGCAAATCACAGGATTCTTCAATAGTTGAGATTTTTGCTTCGAAAATTTCCAGGTACAGACATCATAAGCTTTTCAACAATCTTATGATCTTCAAATGTCTCCCCAAGGAGTCTCATCTGGTTCACCACATTCATCAATCTGCCAGAGTAAACTTTGACAGATTCATGGTCTTTCATTTTCATTAATTCAAACTCCCTCTTGAATGCTAGCAGTTTGACAGATTTGTCTTTGCTATTGCCTTCGAATTCAACCTGAAGTTTATCCCAGATTTGTTTGGGAGTTTCCAGGTTCATTATTTGAGTAAAAATCTGGTCAGTGAGTCCAGCATGAAGGTTGGTAATGACCTTGTCTTTCTTCAATTTCTCCTCCTCAAAAGCTCTCATTTGAGCTACTGTGGGATTCCCATGTGGCTGGGGTGGATCAACATTTGTGGAAACTACATTCCATAATCCCAGAGACCTTAAATAAAATCTCATTTTTACTACTCAGATATGATAGTTCTCTCCATTGAAAACTAGAACTAAAGAGTGTGAATTTCCAGTTGAAGATGATGAAGCCATGAGATTTTTGGAACAAATGATCTCTCAATAATTCTCTCAACCCCTAGGTGTTTAAACTCACAGCCTCTCGTGTTTCACTCAAAAATTTCTTCTTTTTGCCCGTAAGATCAATACGCTCTGATACCACTGTTGGAAATTGATGATCTGCACAGTAACTGTTCTTAAACGAGCTATTATAGAGATCAAATTCTGGGCACACTAAAATCATGCAGGAATGAAGATTCAAAATGGAATCGGAAATTCATTCAATCTTTATTCAATTTGGAAATGCCTTAATATAGGCTTACATGATAAAGTCCTAGAAACATAAAACTCTCAACATATCTAAGATTATTCAAATTTAAACAAGTTTGACTAAAACCTGCTATGAATAGAAAAACAGAATTTCAAAACTTAAAATTCAAAACAGAGTAAATCTTCTTATTCTCAATGCAAATCTCATTACTTCTAACATCCAGTTCCTACTGCAAAAAAATCTGAAACATCTCTATCCAGTGGACACAGCCAGAGGCTGGCTGTGTTAAGAGCCTTTCATGCAATAGCTATGGTTCTGCCAATATATCCTGTGCTTCAAGTAGGAACTACAATGGCTAATTAAGTAATTTATCAACAAAAAGAAGATGGGATTGATAAAAGCAAGCAAGCTATTATCTACAGGTCTGCATGCAGATGAAACATTCGGCCAGCCACCTAGATTGGGAAGGGAGGGAGGTAGCTCAAGAGAAGTAGAATGCGATATCTAGTGCAAGTCTGATCATCCAGGGAAAACTCAAACGAAATATGATACCCAATGCTGTGAAATTAAGAAAGATTCCATAGATTCCAGCAAGTATATATCCATGACTGCTCCATAATAATCACAAGCAGGAGACTGAAACAGCAGTCCTGCACCCCAGAAAAGAAGATGATTGGAGATTAGCTAATTATTGAAGGGCTCCAACAGGGTGATGGGCTAAATCAAAAACTTGATTTGAAATGAAGGTCAACTTTATTGGGGGAAGGAGGGAGGGAGGTAAAGAATGTTTTTTACATGGATTTCATACAATCTGTTGAAAGAAAATAAAAGTCTGTGACCATCCATTACTCAATCATCAAAGGCATTATTCCTCTTCTTTGATAAGAGAGCAAAGTAAAGCACTGATACAGTTCCCAATCCCCTTCAAACAGACAGCCAGTCCTC